>CM034155.1:196536723-197736723 GCA_019776745.2 Taxus chinensis | reverse complement strand
GAGGTCATTGAAAAAGGCATACAAAATAAAAATCCATAATTGCTAAAGTAACCATCAAATCACCTTCTAGAGATAATCAAATTTTGAAACTAACGGAAAATCCAACAAAATTTCACAAAAACCAGAACGTGGTGCAAGACATAATAAAAATTTTTCCAAGTTGGTCAACCTTTTAAACTGGCCAAAGGACCTATTCAATCACCACTGAAATGTAGAAATTTCACTCCTCTCAAAGAGCCTTTTTCTACAATATTGAAGGAATTTGATGTAGCCCACATGGGGACTTAACCCACAATGAAACCATTTGATGAAAATGATCCTACACCAGCATGGTGCAAATAGCATGATTATTGTTATTTGCATTGTGTCAAAGGACACAAGACAAAAAAGTTCCTAAGACTTTGCCACTGCATCCAAGATCTCATTGACAATGGACAGATAGAAGTTGATACCATGAAGAAAATTTCAATGCCAAAATAAAATATGTTGATATTCAAAGAACCATTCCTTAAACATGGAAAGT
This sequence comes from Taxus chinensis, assembly GCA_019776745.2. NCBI lineage: Eukaryota > Viridiplantae > Streptophyta > Pinopsida > Cupressales > Taxaceae > Taxus > Taxus chinensis. Next base: position 197,736,200 of record CM034155.1, on the reverse strand, counting down.
CATATGAGAAAAGGCCAAATCAAGGAGATTCATCCAAAATTTACAAGGTTACGAACTACATCTATACGAAGAGTGACAATAATAACTATGATTCACTCATTAGATGTATCAACTCTTCCAATGACCATGTGAATACCATTAGGATCAAGGAAAATTATTGCACTATAGTAACAAGGCACACTCATCTCATGATCCCCAAACACTCTCCATCAACCCCATAGGATGGTCAGTATAACCTATTAAAACAAATTGAGAAGAAATCTGCTAAGATTTAGATCTTCCATATTCTTAAGATATTGAAAGAAGAAGATCATTTCAAGACAACCTTCACCTCAAAATGGGGCACATATGCTTATCCGAAGATGCCATTTAGAATGTCAAACAATGGAGCAACATTTTAGTGAGCTATGAATATGGTGTTCAAAGGACTAATCAACAAATAGTTCTCGTATATCTAGATGATATCATCGTGTTCTCAAATAAAGTGACAAACCACCTCTTTCACCTCATGTGAGTATTTCAGGTAGAAGATTTAGAGTTTCCTTGAATCTAAAAAAGTGTCTATTATTGGCACATGAGGGAAAAATTTTGGGCCATTGTTTTTAAAGATAATGTTTCATAATTGATCCTGAAAGAGTTGAAGCCATACGAACACTTCCATTGCCACACCACAAGAAAATCTCTCCAAATCTTCTTAGGAAGGATAAACTTCATGTCCGACAGATTTGTGCCTAATTTTGCCACTCTTGTGAAGCCATCTAACAATGATGTTGAAGAAGAATATGACATTCAAATAGACAACAGAAGGCAAAGAGAGTTTTTGAAGGAACATCAAACATGCAATATCAGCAAGCTCCAACTCTTATCAACCCAGAATTTCTCAAAGGACTTCATGTTGTATGCATTTTGGAAGATCAGATACATAGTCTCAGCTATCTTGACACAGCTGAATAGAGAAGGTTCATGAATAGCCCATAACATTCTTCAATAAAATCCTTGGAAGATTACGAAGGTAAGGTATTATTCTTTCATCGAAAAGCATGTCCTTGTTGTCATCACGAGCTTGAAGAAGTATCAGACATTTGGTCGTCAAACAATAAAATTCAACTGCTAAGTGTCTCATGCTGGTGTCAAAGACTTCCTCCTAAACAAGGATTTAAACAAGAATAGAGCAGGTTGGATCACTCGGGTGATGGAATATGATATTGAAATCAAAGTGACCAAGCTAGTTCGTGGCAAAGGCTTGTGTGAGAAGCTCGCTTCCAAACAACCAGACGAGCCAAAAAGTGAAGAGGATGTTGTCTTGCTACTACAGAATGATCAAGAACAACCAGTTGATGCATGCACCCATCCCATGTTAGACTCAATTACTTGGTGCATTACCTCCAAACAGGCTTGTGCCCTCTAGAAGTGAGCAAAGCAAAGAGGAGATACTTCAGATTACAAGCCATTCCATATGTGCTTGTTGACGTCAGTTTTGTTCAAGAAGGATGTGAATCAATGGTGTTCTATTAAGATGCATGTCCCAACAGGTCAAGTTGAGAATTATCCTACACGAGTTCCATGACGGGGAAGCAAGAGGCCACTTTGCTCCATGAGTAACAGCTGCTCAAAATCATGAAAGCTGGTTACTATTGGCCTACTGGTGTTCAATGATTGCTATTCATGGGTCAAGAAATGCAGGAACTATGCATTCTTCATAGAGGAAAGAAAGGTTAGCAGTGCCTGCCCCTTCGTCCAATTTCAGTAAATCAGCCATTCATGCAATGGGGATTGGACTTCATTGGAGATTATCAATCCCAATTCAAGTCAGGGCCAGAAGTGGATACTAACAGCAACAGACTATTTCACCAAGTGGACTGAAGTAAGTGGCACTCAAGGAGGTAAATGAATCTAATCATCTTAGTATTTCTATGAAGGGATAGTCATACGACGTTTGGTGTCCCGTGCCACTATCATATCAGATAATGCATTGGCATTCCTTGGCACAAAGATCACTGAATGGGCTGTAAAAAAATTGTGTGTATCTCAGTACTTCATCGAATTATTACCCTCAAGGTAATGACTCAAGCTGAGTCTACGAACAAGATACTCTACTAAGAATCATTAGGAGGGATCTTGATGAGAATCAGAGGACTTGGCACATCAAAGCTCAAATCAGCCCTATGGGCCGATAGGATCACACCCAAGAGATCTACAAGAAGCTCTCCCCATACAAGCTTGTGTACGGGACGGAAGCAGTTGATACCTATATCACTTGAGTTGCCAGCGTTGGAACTCATGAAACAGTTGGAAGCTAGCTAAGTTAGAACCTATGGAAATCAGGTATGCAGAGCTGATGGAATTAGAAGAAGACAAGAGAACACGCAATGCAGACCATAGAAAAAGATAAAGCATTGGTCAAAAAGAGTTTTGACAAGAAAGCTAAGGCCATGAACATTACGAGGAACTGGAGATTTGGTACTGAGGTGGGATGCTGATCGTGCAAAATCTAGGAAAGAACTCCAAATTTGATGCCATCTGGAGTGGCCCATACATGATCATTGAGTGCAAAGGTAGCAATGCCTTATCCGACTGGCTAAGTTGGATGGTGAAGAGCTATGCAGATCCTGGTCAACGGAATCTACCTCAAACGCTTGCTACTAGAAAGATAGAATTTTTCACCCTTGTAAATATTAATTCTAGGATTTCCAATTCCTCTAAGTTCTTGCATGCGCATTGTACTTGCTGTTAGAGTAGTTTTTAATTTCCCTAAGTGCTTGTGCACATGTCCTTATTGCTTCTAGTATGTGTGCTGTTGTAGTTCAAATCAAGCATGCCTGAGGAAAGAGAAAATGTAGCCAGTGAGAAGACTCATAGTTGCTTGCAACAGTTATAATGTTCAAATGGCTCAAGGACAAATGCAGAGAAACTCAAATTTCAAATCAGCTGAAGAAGAGTTATCAAACAGTACTCATCATTCAGCCTCAATGGATTACTACAAGTAGCTGGCCGTTCTTCATTAGCAGGTAGAATGACCCCGCTGAGTCACAAAAATTGTCTACTCTCACAAAACTTGACCCCTCATAGGTAATATCTTGATAACATATGATAGTCAAATTCTTTAGTCCCAAGCAAGATCTAGGTATTGAAAGCAGGGCGAAAATGACTCACGGATATCTAGGGTCCCCTCATATTTTTCTAGACTCCCCTGTCCAAGAGGACCAGGGAGTAAGTTCATGAGAAAATGTGAAACTTCAATTGCAAAAAATAACTTCATCTGGCCAGAAAAAATCATGACAAATGGCTAAGTCACCAAATGGTCCTATGCAATAGTCAGGACCAGACGGGACATCTGGATGCGAACCGGCACGATTTATTTAGGCTTGCCAGGCAGTCCGAAGCAATCATTTAGGGACATTTAGAACATAAGGTATTTAGACGTCGCTTAGCTTATCGCGGAAATTCCCTATCCAAAGCCATGGCCAAAAAGTTGAAAAAAAATTGCACTAAACTGTTGAAACAGGCAGTATATGGGTTATTTTACGGGACAAAAGTACGGGTCTGAACCGTTTGCCGGATCGGAACCGAATGTGAATCATAGGCAGCTCGGAATTTCTTGGACCGAAGGTACGGGCTTGAAATGCTACGCGAACTAGTGCCAGATGCAGCCGAAAGTAGAGAAAAATTTCCCGTCATGGGACGCGCAGTGATAAAAGTACGTGAACCAGACGAACCAAAATGAATCGGGAAAATTTGATCCCGAACTGTGTCCGAAAGCAAATGGGACATCTGGGCTGCGAGTACAGCAAACTATGTCCGTTACATTCAAGCCGAAACAGGGAACTTCATCACTGGGCCAAATGGGACAAAGGGACGCGTGGGATGCAAAAAGCCGAAATGGCCGAAGACAGAGTCTAGAAAAGTCAATGTTTGGTCAAGAAACTTCAAACGGCCAATTTAAAAGGTGGGTGTAGTGCACCAAGTGTGGGGGAAGCAAAAAATTTCAGTCCGGACAGTCAAAGTACCACGAATTTTACATTAAAAACAACATAAACATAAAATTTAGTCTTCCGCGGACTTGAACCATTGCCGAAAAGTAAAAAATATGTCATAAAAATGGTACCATTGCATAGGGGAGACTATTAGCTTTGTAAGAAATATTGATTTTAAAGTGACATAGAAGAGGATAAATATCATTTTATAATTTTTTACTAATAGTAGGTCTTTAAGACACTTTTGGCCTGTGAATGTTTATGGACTACGTTTAAGAACTGCAAATTTTTTTTGCACTTATCAGAATGTGATAAGAACTTATACCGATCCCGAACCGTGGTGAAATTAGCATAACATGTTCAAAAAAAAATTTGATTTGATTTCAATATTTTACTTTTCATGAAAGTTCACAACGTCCTCTACGCCACAATGGAAAGTGCTTTGTTTTCTTTATGTTTTCATGAAGGTACTATTCAGTGGAAAATAAATCAATATCTCTGGAAAAGTAAAATGCTTACTCAAATCAAATACAAAATAAAATCCCTATCCCAACCCGATAGATAGTGGCATATAACTTCTCACTCAGAAGGAAAATAAATATATATGCAATTTTGAATGGATCATTTTCAAATTGTGGGCAAACGTTGGACTATAATCTATATCGGCATTTTTAATGCATGAAATATACCAAGTCATGTAGAAATTTATGAGTGTTTAATGATAGCTAATCTTGTCCATTTTTTACAAACATGTTTAGTATTTTAGAAACTATGATTTTTTTGGATGTTGTGAGAACGATTCATATTAAGCATGGGCATACATTTTTCAGTGCTGCAATTAATGAGATAATATGGGGAGCCTTTTGCAAGAATACATACCATACAAGTTGACTTCATTAATGTAGTTATTTGCAAGTTATGGGATGTCCAATTTTGGGATTTACATCCCTATATCCCTGTCTCGTCAACTTCCTAGCACTCTACCCAACTTAGAGTGTGGGATCATTATAAAAGGAGCTTCGATTTTTGAGTAGCAAAACTCTGGATCATTTTAGTTTTGTGAATTCGATGTGCTACGACGTCCTCTGTAGTGGACTCACATGCATGCTAGATTTATGCATTTACTTAATAAGGGTAGATTATACTGTGTATATCATGAATCAATAAATGCATATTCGGCTCCATGTTGTAGTCACCTAGAAATCATTCCCAAGTCAATTTAAATACAGAAAACGCCTGCCAATTATCCCCTTTCTCACAAATCAGCTGCATATCGTCTAAGAAGGCACATAACTTTCCCTGCATTTCATCAATGATTAATCACACTAAGCTAATTGGTACCGTTGGAATCGTGGTTCCAATCCACCGAATGCACTAATTAACGACCTTACCCGTTAATGAAATCACCAGATTCTGATCTAGACTAATTTATTGATTTTTTAAGAAATTAGCATGGCCGGGTTCCATTTAACCAATGTTTTAATATTGGTAGTTGATTTAGTGCCATTTTAAGAGGCTAAATGGTACTAATATTCCTCTAATTATCTTCTATAAGCTTACAGCTACATGGGATCAGTTAATGGGGAGCCTTTTGCAAGTAATTTATAAACCATTTCAACTCCCATGACTTGCTAAACATGCCTCTTACAGGTGGTCTGAAGGATAGATTTCGGGATTAATAAAACAACCTTATCCCTTCTCTAATCATCCTTTACTCTTTTTTCCACATTCTATGAGAATGTGTTGAGTCCTTTATCCTTTGGGCTCATTATAAAGGGCCCTCCATCTACCTTTTTGCGTAGACCTAAAACTCCTCTAGCCAGCAAATTGCTTTGTGTATAGCAAAGTGACTAAGAGCTTGCAGGCTTTCTATTGTGAGTGGACATCATCTTGCATGAGTGATCCAGGCCTCTTATCTTGTAATAGACTGAACTTGTGTCATATGGGAGGAAGCAATAAAGGGTCTTGTAGCCCAAGTTTGTGGATGTATCTTCCCCATGCCTAGTGTTTTCTTGCATTCATTAAAGACAACTATTTATCTTAGCTATGGAGAATACTTAGTGTCTATTCATTTATTTTTTCTTAGCAAATAGAGGAGTTCAGATATTTAGCATTGTGTAGTGCTTGGAATACTGCTGTGAATGCATGAATGCTAGCATTATGGAGAACCTTGTCATCATTCTCTATCATGATGGTGTGCATGCTTTGCCTTTAGCTAAATTGTAGACACTATTTTAGGAGACTAGCTCTCACATCCTCCTGATTTAGCATGGTAAGAAAAATATACATGCACGCATTTAGCATGCCTGATGGGACTTACTCCATTGTCCTATGCACTTAATTTCAAGTCTCTGGTCCCTTGGAAGTTTTATATTAGTACAGTTAACTTATCCCTGCATTTAGACATAGATTGATGGCTAGGTAGTTTAGGAGCAAGAACCAGCTTTCTCTGGAGGTTGCATATGTTCAAGTAGCAATTCCCAAAAGGTATAAAGGAGATAGCACCCAGTGTTATCCAAATTTGAATTCACTGTGAACATTTCAAGATATATGCACAGGGGTGCTATGATTCGAGCTGATAACAGTTACTAACCCTCTTTTACATGGTAGTTTTGATCTAACTTGTTGAATTTTTTCAATTCTTGAGCATGTAGGTTGGTGTTTGCATAGTGATGGGTATTCTATTATAGGTATGAAGGAGGTGAAGTTACTGTAAAAATTGGAATCTGATGGTGATAAAATTTCAAGATTTATCCATGTTTTCATTTTTAGAGCTTACTTTTTTAACATTCTACAATGCTAGTTTTGTCAATTTCTTGAAAATTTTAAATTCTTGAGCATGTAGGTTAGTATTTGATAGTGCTGAGTCTTCTATTTACATATTAATGTGGTGGGTTGCTGTCAAAATTTAATCTTGGTGAGAAAATTTCAAGATTTCATCTTGTTTTCATTTTTAGAGCTTACTTTTTCATCATTCTACATGCTAGTTTTGTCAATTTCTTGAAAATCTTAAATTCTTGAGCATGTATGTTAATGTTTGATAGCGTTGAGTCTTCTATTCATATATTAATGTGATGGGTTGTTGTAAAAATTGAATCTTGGTTGGAAAATTTTTCCCATTTTGCAGATTAAGGGATTTTTTTTAACATTTTTTGAATGTCAAGTGCATACCCATGAGCATAAGAGCATATGCATAACCCATCTTCCAAAGGCCATAACTTGTTTCTCCCGACACTCGAAATGACTCCATTTTTTTTTGCATTGGAAAGGTATTGAAGTTAAATATGAAATGAAAACATAAATTTGGAATTTATAGTTACAGAAATTATAGGTTTTTTTGTTATTTAGAAACTGGTCATTTTCTAACATATCTAATGTTTTGATGAATGATGTATTTCCATGCTTACTCGATTTATACCAAAGCATGTGTATAATCTTCTCTTGAACCTTTTGGTGATATTGAGAATAAAAAACAATTTTGATCTCTATCTTGTTAACATTGGGATTAAACTTGGAAACTTGATTATTCATTTTGCTTAAGGGAATGAACGTTTTACAAAGCATTTTTCAATGGTCCTTTGATTTGAAGTTTTCCATTTCTATATAGTTGGGATAAAGATTTTTGTATGCTCTTCTCTTGCACCTTAGGGTGATCTTGAGAATCAAAAGCAAATTTAGTCTTCATTTTATAACATTTGGTAAATTGGAAACTTCATCTTTCACTTTTGGTTTAAGGGAATGAACCTTTTACAAAGTATTTTTCAATGGTCCTTTGATTTGAAGTTTTTCCATTTCTATATAGTTGGGATAAAGTTTGTGTATGCTCTTCTCTTGCACCTTAGGGTGATCTTGAAAATCAAAAGCAACTTTAGTCTTCATTTTATAACATTTGGTAGATTGGAAACTTCATCTTTCACTTTTGGTTTAGGGGAATGAACATTTATCAAGAATTTTGTATGGTTTATTGATTGAAAAGATTTTCTTTACTTTTTAGTTGGATTATTTGTTGTGTATGATCTTCTATTACATCCTTGGATGATCTTGAGAATCAAAAGCAACTTTTAAATCCTCTTTTAAATAATGTGATGTTCTTGGAGAACTACTAACGCTCGAGTGCAGGACCTAAAAATGCTTGTCAAAGAAAGGAGGAACCAAAAAAAAATCATAAACTATTAATACAGTTGTTATATAGGTTTCCAAAAGGTGTTCAAGAAAACCACACCTAATTAAACAAGATAAAAAAGAACAACATATTCAAAAACACTGTATTACAGGTTTCAAAAAAGGGTGCGTCCCTCTCAGCTCAACTGGAACATAACCCCTTTGGCATAACGCCTTAAGATACAACAATGGGGGTGGTGACATGAACCCCAAAGTATTCCACACAAGAGGGAACCTTGTGGACGAAACGGGAAGTGCTCCGCACTACTCTACTTGACTAGTGATTCCTTTGTGAGATAGCGTTACAAGTTGTCCATTATGGTGACCCCAGTGATAGTACACATAGACGCACTAGTTGCCTACTGTTCTTGAAGGGGGTAAAGTAAAGCCGAGATACTCCCAAACTAGTCAGTGTTACTTTTTGGGTAAATCGCGCTCACTCGTGGCAAACTTTGTAACACCTAGGGCGAGAGAACCACCTAGGAGAATATACTTTGGCCAAGAGCCCACTTTGACCATTTTAAAACAGTGTTGAGTTGTGAACCTTCTTTTTGGGAAACGTGTGACATATTACTTTCGCCTAGTTTTTACTTGCCTTAGGGCGAGGCGAAACTCTGCCGAAGTGAGGCTAGCATTTTTTTTCATTTTTTTCTTGATTTATTTCCTTCATATTCTTTTGACACTTTGTTGATCAAAAGAAGGTGTGATTACCTTTGTCTTGCCATTCGACATGTTTCCCTCACTTTTATGTCTGTTTACACCCATCCATGTTTGTGGCTGGGTTAGTTAAACGTCTAAAGTGAGTGGAGGCGTTTTCACGTCATTTGGTAGCCATTGTGATCTTGATACCCACGTCAAGATCATCATTGTAGTTAGGCGTGGCTCATCACTGCGGACTTCCATAGAGGAGTTAGCTTGTTTGTCTCGGATCATTACAATTTTGATATTTACGTCTTATTTCTTGTAAACTCGACATTAATACCTATATTGTACGGTTACGCTGTACACATTCTTAACTATTCCTAGCTATAATTTGAGCATTTTTTTGTTCGGTTTTATTATTACCTCAATTTCAAAGAGGTGCTAGGCACTACCATTTGTGCATGTTATATCAATAACAACTCGATATCAATACTTCACCTTCTTGGAAAGTGGGTTAACATATCTTGGTGATATTGTTGTGTCATTCACAAATCGTAATTGGCACTTTTTGAGATATAGGTCTTAATCAAGACTTGAGCTTGCTCATCATATATCTTAATTTGGAGATCGCATTGACTTCTTGTTTTTACTTACGTTTTGTTTATTTCCTTGAACTTGGCATAAGTGAAAACATCTTGTTGATCATCTTTGCATCGCATTTTCATATGGTGTATTTCCTTGTTGATTGGATTTGGGTTTAACACTCGCATGATTGTTCCTTGTGATTATTGATTCAGAAAACTTATTTTCTAGGACAATCCCTTTTTATCTCATCGATATTACGTCATCACGATGTATATTTACCTTATAATTTCTTTAAAAAAATTATGCACGCATCCCCATACTTATAAAATGTTTGGTTGGTTGTCCTTATGCTACCCAAATTGACATGTCACTTCCTTCCCTTTGAAGGAGTTCCATCACACTATCTAGATCTAGATATTTGTGCTTAAACAAAAATGACTAACTATCGTGCATTTCCCCATACTTACAAAAATATAGAACCTAGGTTCAGTAATTCAAATCATAGGATTCCCATCACAACTAAACCTCGTTTGGTTCTTTGTGCTAGAGAGCCCATACGAGTAACTCGTTCCCCACCTTCATCTCATAGTCGGTGGTATGATTTGGACACGTTTGATCCAAATTATTATTTGAGTTCCCCCCACTCTTCTTCTAATGATAATCCAAACATTTCCTCTTCTTATGAGGATTCCAATCCAAATATTTCCTATGACTCTTCTGAGGATTCAGATCCAAACTACTATTCATATTCATCTAATTCAACTCCTAAGTCATATAATGTGACTCCTAAGTCATGGTCCTCCCTTTCTTTGCAGGATCCTCTTCATCAATCATCTAATGCGACTCTTATGTCACAGTCCTCCCTTTCTTCACAGGACCCCTTTTATTAGTCGCCCCAATGACGTTTTCTTCCTTTGAAGATACATGTGACTATGAATCCCTCCAATCAGAAGTATAATACAATTCTTGAATCACGGTCCTCTCTTTCTTCACAGGACCCTTGTCATCATTCATCTAATGTGATGCTTGAATCACAGTCCTCCCTTTCTTCGCAAGACCCTTGTCATCATTCATCTAATGCGATGCTTGAATCAAAGTTCTCCCCTTCTTTGCAGGACCTTCTTCATAAATCACCCCCACGGAATCTTCCTTCTGTGAATATTCATGTGACTCAAAGTCCTTTGAGACAAACATCTAAATCAACCCATGTGTCACAATCTACAGAATTTGGACTTAATCCTACTAGTTTACATATGACATACCATTGTATAGGTAGGTCCACACCACCTTTTTCTACTCCTCAGACATCTAGCTACATATATTCTTTGTCCCCCACACCATCTTCTTCTATTTATAATCATCAAACATCTTCTAAGCCTTCCACACCAAGTGATCCTATTTCTTCCAATAAACCCCTAGGGATCGATCAACAACTCATACCAATTGATCTCTTTCAGAATGAAGAAACAATCAGGGCATTTATAGGGGCATATGAAGATATTCCTTTAGTGGACTACAAAAAGGGATTCTCTTTATACTTTGATGTATCTGCATATTGTGAGGAAAAGGTTGATTCCTTTAATCAAGAAATGGAGGAAGAGCCTCAGATCATGCAACTTAATCCTCCTCTTATTCTTCCATCTTCACATTCTTCATTATGTGATGAAACTCCTTGGTCTTGCATAGATCCATGGCCTATCTTCTCATCACCCAATAACTCTTCATCTATCATAATTCCTCAATCACAATCTCTTGTGGGGTTAGCGCCAAGTAGCCCTTCATCTTCACCTAGGTGTGGGTCGCCTTCTAGTAGCCCTCCCTCTTTTATTTGTGGGACATTTCCGAGTATCCCACTATCTTTAATTATTGGGGCACATCTAACTAGCTCCTTATCTTCTATGTATGAATCACCCCCGGGAAGTCCATCATCTTCTATTCTTGGGCCACATCCCAGTAGTCCATCATCTTCTATTCTTGGGCCACATACTGGTAGTCCATCATCTTACATCTATGGGTCACATCCTAGTAGCCCTTCTTCTTCTATTCTTGTGCCACATCCTAGTCGCCCTTCGTCTTTTGTTTATGGGTCACATCCTAGTAGACCTTCTTCTTCTATTCTTGGGCCACATCCAAGTAGCCTTTCACCTTCTATCCATGGCTCACCTCTTGGTAGCCCATCCTCTTCAATTCTTGGGCCGTATCCTTTTCATCTATCACATATTTCTTCTATCAATGGTTGTGGCAAGCCCACTACCATTCCTATCATTCCTATCATCAATCGTAAATTTTCACATTCTTCTCCTTCTCGAGGTCACAAAATTCAAGCGTCAACCTATAGGAAACCCAAACAGGTTCATTATCAAGCTCAGGTCAAAACTTCCAAGAGCTCAAAATCCCCCAACAACTGGAACAATCTCAAAGTTGTAAATCAAGCGCGATTCAAGAACGCACATCAACATAACCATCAAGTATGACATAAAGTGCATAAACCTCTAGATAGGGAACTCAAGCTTCTACATACAAAATCCATGTTTAAGGATAAATCTCAATCCTTTGTTGAGTGTGAACTCACCACGATTATCAAGATTGGGGAAAACATGACTCTTGATAAACAAACACGCTTAGTCTCCCTTATCAAGGAAGTCACAAACATCGTTGTTGGATCCTATCAAACAGAGTGACTTTGTTAGTAACAACTGTTCAATATATATATATATATATCAAAAATCTAATTTTTTTTTTAAAAAAACAACAAAAATCAAAGGTACAAAGATCAAACATTGCAATCAAGTGTTGCGTACACATGGATATTTCTTTCTTCCCTTCCTTGATATTCTTCTACAAGTCTTCCTACCATTTTCATCCCTTCGATGATATTTTGGTTAGCTTATTTGCATGCATTTTGTGACATTTATCTCTATGGTGTTTGTTTACCCCTGGTCTTTTATCACCTTGGTAAATTAAAGAACGACTGACCTCATGGAGATTCTATCACATTCAAACATCTAATAAACTTGTTGCGAAGAAATTTTGGACATATTTGTTGACACTAGCCAATATCATCATCACAATCACTTCCACATCCTTCCATCAAGCCATCAGTGGTTCTTAACCCCTTGTCAAACAAGAGAGCTGAAATAAGTTTTCAGAAAGCAAAAGAATGAAACAAAACTCAACAGCTAAAAGCTACAAAGCAAAAGAAAATTAATATATAACTCGCTCTTGGGGTATTTCCAATAATCTCTATCAAGGCTATGGATGCCTAAATGGAAGTAAAGAAATGTTGTTATTAGAATCAAATACATCTCCGTCAGGGCTATGGACGCTTGGATGGCAGTGGAGCAATGTACGGCTATCCTTTCACCCTCCATTCACAAAATCACTTATCAAAATAAATCATTCCTACACATTAGCTAGGGTCTCTTCACTTGTTGTCTATTAAATTTTCACTTCAAGAGATTATAAAATCCATGTTCACACATTGGATCTCTAAGAGTAAATAGGATTAGTATGTTACCAAGTGTCTTTTTTGGACCTTGTTCAGACTCTTACTCTAGTCCATATCTCGTCTCACAATTTATGCCTTTGGCTAATCACTTCTTCATCACGAGGCTTCTAAGCTAAATTCATATCATTCACATCATTCTTATACTTCATTTAGAACATCCATGTGTATAAGATTACTTATTTTCCATGTTTGTGGAAACCTTTGTCCTCTTCCAAAAAAAATAAAATTTCTCCTTCCTTTTTATCATGTGCTTGTATGCCAACTTACGTTGGGGGCATCCTTTCTTCTTCCCAGCACTTCATGGGTTTACGTTCACCATCATGTTGAACCTATCCATAATGGCCTTGGGTCCCATTTCTACCTATGAAGATTTTACCTTTGAATACTCCCACCTAATTGTTGGGGAATTTTTTACATCTTCACCTTTTTGGTACGCATGTGGCCTTATGCCCTTGTACATCCCATCTATCACTAGGGGCATCCACACTTCCTTATATTCCTGTACATAGTTTCATAAAACTTTCAAAATCAACCAAAACATTCAAATATGTTAAAAAAAATCATCAAAAACATTCAAATATGTTAAAAATATCATCAAAAACATTCAAATATGTTTCATAAAACTTCTAGAAATTGAAAATCATCCTACGAAACATCACTCTTTGGTTCTCACTTGTTCATGTGTGTGCCTTGCGGATCATCTTGATCTACCTCCATCAACAAAATCTAGGTTTCTTATTTCGTCCGTACTCTGGGGCACAACGAGTTACCTGGTACTGTTTCGTAGTACACATTGCTTTTCCATCAGACCCAAGTGTCCTCCGTTATTCCCCTCGGATGTATCCTTTCTTGGGGAACCATCATCAACCCTTGTTGTTAATTTACACAGGTCGTAACTGAAGCTTGATAATAAAAAACATTATATTATGTTTCTCTGTTAGTTTAGCTTGTTTACTTTCTCGTATTGCATTACATTTTTTATGTTGCATGGAGTTAGGCATATTTCACTTTCTCGTATTGCATTGCATTTTGTATGTTGCATGGAGTTGGTGTTTTTAGCAATGGACAATCATTCGTAGTATGGCTTTTCATGTCATTCTACCTTTGTCGTACACTTATATTTTTCATAAGGACCGATGATGTAGTTCCTATGGCAATATGATGACATCAAATTTGTTCCAAACAAATAAGTGGCTAGAGGTTAAGCTCTTCTCTCCTCTCATCCATATTTCTTCTACACCACTTCCCTTTCACCCCTAATTCTCCCTCTTCTCAGGGCATCCTGCCTCATCCCCATTCTTCTGCCCACTTCACATATTTTTCGATCGTCGATTGGCTTCCTTCATCACCCCATCAACACTCAAGGGGGAATCTCTCCCTCCTACTAATTTTTCTTCTATCCCTTAAAAATCTCTTCTGTCTACTATCTTTGAAGTGGCATCACTTACGCCACCCCAAGGATGGGAAAATGTAGACACCTATAATTATGCCCAAGCAATTTAAATACTTAAATTGCGCTAATCATCCCATTTCTCACAAATCAACGACATATCGTCAAAAGTACTCATTTTCCCTCATATCATCATTGATTAATTACACTAAACTAATTAATTAAGTTTCCTATCCAACAAATACCCTAATTAACGACCTTCCGTTAATGAATCACCCCTTCTACCTAGGCTAATTAATTATTATTAATTAATTAGCTTTCCCTTCCATTTAACAAATAAATCAATATTTAATTGATTTAATCCCCTTTTAATAGCCTAAATCGTACTAATATTCCTCTAATTATCTTCTATAAGCTTACATCTACCTATTAGTTAATCACCTTTGATTAATTAAAATACCCCCCAACTCCCATGACTTGCTAAACATGTATTAAACTCTTCTAAAGTAAGGTTACCTTTAATAAAACAACCTTATCCATTCCTAATCATGCTTTACCTTTATCCCACATTCATGAGAATGTGATGAATCCTTTCTCATTTGGGCTATATAAAGAGCCCTCCACCTACCTTTTTACTTACACCTAAACTCCTTAGAGAGCAAATGCAAAGCATATAGCAAAGAGACTAAGAGCTTGCGCCTTGCCCTTTTGAGAGTTCATTATCTTGAAGAGTTAAGCCTCTTTCTTAAAGTTTTTGGGTCATATGGGAGGTGTCAAAAGGGTCTTGTAGCCCAACTTTGATTAGCCCCCATTCTTAGGTTCTTGGAACATTAAGGACAACTATTTTGATAGCCATGGAGCTTACTTAGGTCCATTCATTTATTTGTTGTTAGAGAATAGAGGAGTTTAGATATTTAGCATTGTTAGTTTCAAAGTTTTTATTGATGAATGCTAGCATCTAACCCTTGTTTAATTCTTATCATGATGGTGTTTATGCTTTGTTTTAGCTAAATTGTAGAGTGGTAGTTCTTGCTTCATTTGATCTAGCATTAAGCAAAGTATACATGCACATAGATGTATCTTCCCTTGTTGTGTTGTTTGCATTCTTCCTACGTCTGCAATATTATTGAAGATATATTGTGTCTATTTTATGCTCTTGTATGGATTCATTATAATTATGTGTATGAAATATTGCTATAAATGTAATTGTTAGATTGTGGAGAATTGTTATCACCCTCTCTATTATGCACTTCACTTACATTTTTCACACATTGGAAAGCTATTTTCATTCCCTCCTTTTCTGGTGTATCACCACTGTTAGTGTAGGCTTTACTTTCATGCATTCTCTCTGCCTAGTTCATTGGAAAGTTAGATTAGGATAAGATAGTTCTGTTTGTATTAGAGTAGATTGTGGCATGTAGTTTAAGGAGTAAGAACCAACTTACTCTGGAGGTCTATCTCAAGGAGGAAGTTCCAAAACTTGGAGATAACACCCATGTTACCCAGTGACACCATCAGCTTAAGGACACACACTTTTACAAACCAGTGGGTGTTGTAATTCAATTATAATAATACGTTTGTAAGGAAACGTTTCCAAAAGGAACCTAAAACAAGTTGAAGTACAAAACAATTTGTGCTAAAAAATCTTGCAGAAGATAAACGATAATGCTTATGAGGTAGAATTTCAAATAAAATTTGATATCTCTCCAGTTTTTAGTGTTTAAGAATTATATCCTTTTCATGGGGATAGTGAATAAGAGAATTTTATCGAAGAAGTACTAGATTGGAGGCAGCAAGTTTTAGGGAAAAAAGAAGAAGTATTGGATAAGATTTTGACAAAAAAACAAGGACCACGTGATATGGACAATACAACAAATGTTTGGTACATTGGAAATGATTGGCACAAGAGGAAAACACATGGGTCAAAAAGTGGGAAATTAAGAAGTTGGAAAAGTATAAATGACAATAATTTGAAGAAGAAAAATCACAAGAGCTATGTTTTTTTTTTTCAAGAAGGGAAGAATAATGCACTACGTTTAGTAGGAACTTGAAAAGGTCATAATTTGTGCTCCAAGTATCCTTTTGAGTCCTGTTTTTTAAACAACTTGTTTCAATGAGAGGAACATAGTGATCAACTTCTGTACCATTTGGAATGTGTTTTATAGCACATTTTCAGGCCAAAGATCAGTCATCTGAAGGCAAAAAATTAGGATCTAATTTGTAATTAGGTTTTTTCCTATTTTAGGGCATTAGTTAATTTTAGTATCTTAAATGCATAGTAGGTTAGAAAGTTGGAAATTCATCTAATTTAGGTATGTAGAAGATGTGTGGCAATTTATGTTTGTGTACGAATAAGCATGTAAACTTTTAAAGAATAGCATATTCTAGTAAACTGCTAAAAATAGAAAAATTTGCAACCTAGAGTAGATTTAGTCAAATTTAGTTAGAGTTTGATTAGAAACTCAAGTTGGGAGTTGTTTTCCTATTTATGAATCATTGTAATTCATGATTCAATAACAAATAAAAAGTTTTTTTTTCTTTGAGTGCAAGGTATTTGCAGTGTATTGAGTTTGTGCTAACGTTTTCTACATTATAGCTATATTTAAATGAGTTCTATCAATATTATTTGATTTTGTGATTTCCCTAAAACTTTATTATCAAAGTATATTGTTTCTAATCACTCACTACGTCCAATATCCCAGGAAGTTTATTGTAAAACATTTTTTATGCTAGTGAGTCTCGATTTCAACTAGTCTTTCATGCTCTTTATTTCCGCAATCTTATGGAGTCAGTTGATAACTGATTGGAAATTGATAGTATTGGATTTAGTTTAATGCTTAAGTTAAATGGTATTTCTCCCAATTTTGATTTGTACAAATTTTTTTCTCGAAATAATTTATTCAAAGGGTGTGACACATCTTTGGCTAGCCTAAAACCTTTTTAGGAAAATTGTCACCTTAACTTTTAGGAATTGGAAGCATAAGCCCTCATAAATATTTCCTAAAAAAATTGTTCATCACTTTAAAAATATGGTTGAAATACTTGATTTGAAATTGTATAAGTATTGCAAATGTAATAATGTCACTATTTCTCTAGTCCAAAAGAACTTATAATCATGTGTGGTAGGAGATAAAGGAAAATGACCTTTCTTTCATGCTGGAATATTAATGAGAGAAAGGGTAGCCACTAAAAAAGAAAGACTAAAATTTTAAAGGTTTTAAGTGGACCTAGCCCTGTCATATGAGCTTGATCGATATAGAAAAGTATGAAACTTGTATTCATCAAATCATGTAGGTTTTTGGTGTTATGTGTAATGCCCACTTCCCTACGACGCTTAGTGATTATCATTTTGAGTTATGCAGACTTTAGTTATGGACATGGCTTATACTTATGTTGATTAGCATGATGTTTTGTGACTAGACACATTTGGATTATGGTTGGATTTTGTTTTCAGTATGATCTGCACTGGCTCATGGACAAACTATTGGATATTGATATTATTTTATATAGATATATTGCATGTGTTCTAACATTGGATTTCTTCACCCTGATGAGTAGAATGTAGTTGTTGAATTTACATTACTATGATTTTGGAAAAAGAGGAAATGCATAATTAAATTTTGAATTAGACCTAGAAATAATGATTGCTTGAATTACGTATAGATGTTAATAAATTTCATGCATGTGATTGTTTTGGATATTTTGACATGGCCGCAAGGCCGAAGAGGGTATTTTGCATTGTTACAGGAAACACAGCATGATCACAACCATGAGGGGGATTGGGGACCAAACACAACAGAATGTCGGGTGGTTACAACTTTGGTCGTCAAGGCAACTTGTAAACTGTATTGTGTTAGCTTGATCTTGTTTGTGTTGAGAAAATTTTCTTGAGGGGGTAATGTTCTAATGTGACCATGGGTTGAGAATTTTATTTAATTGTTTTAATTACTTTAGTAGGTGATTTCATTTGGGATGCCCTTCTTTTATTACTTTTGCTAAGTATGTTTAGATTAATTTATTATCTTGTTTTAGTCATGTGGCTGTAATAAATTTTGTTGGTTGGCTCCTTGAGCCATGTGTTGTCTCTTGTATTGAATGCTTATCTTGAGTGTTGACCACTCCAAATCTCTTGAAAACTCGAATTTGAGTTTGAGGGCAATTTTGGGGAACTTGTGGGACAAGTTAAACTTGACCCACACTTCCCAAAACCCCTTACCAACCATATCTATGGGTTGGGAAGCCCAAAAAGGGATTAGTTATTGTTTTGGGAAGTGATATTGACTTGGAGTGCACTTTTTCTTCTTTTTGCATTTATTTTGTGCCTTAAGGCACATGGGAAAGGGATGGTGGTGAAAGATAGTTGTCATTCAACCCAACCACCCATTTATGGTGTTTTGGGATTTGAGTTGACCTTTGGAGATGGTTTGAGGATGTGTGATGTGGCATCCTACATGGAGCCACATCACCCTCACCCTTACCTTTGATCTATTTATTGAAACTTCCTCTCTTGTTGAGGGGGTTAGAGCTTTGTTTTTTGTGTTGTTGAAGAGTTCTTTGTTTTTGGAGAGAGAGGAATGGGGAGAAAGAGATAGAGAGAGTTTTTGGACTTGCATGCTTGGATTGATTTGGGAAGGAGCTTGGACAAGTTCTTGTTTTAGGCTACTCCAATGGAGAGGTAGGGAACCCTCTCCTTTGTTTTTTGCTTTCATATTATTATTGCTTCTATGCTAAATTGTAAGAAATGCATGTCTACCTTGGTGTATTGTGAAAGATGGATTGAATGCTTTTTGTGTAGTATAGGAGAGGTCTATGGGAATACACATGAGGGAGGCAAAAGAGTAGATTAGGATATTGTGGAGGGAGTTTGAGAGGGATGCCCATCTTGGGTAGGAATGTTTACATTCTACCTTGTCTTTGAGGGAGCCATAAGAGGAGGGAGGCATAAGAGTATAGGAGGAAAAAGGGGTACTTGAGGGAGGCATAAGAGTTATAGGGGCTTGTGTTATTTTGTGGAGGGTTTTGGATGGGCATCTCATCTCATTTGGGAGGCATAAGGGAAACATTCCCATAGCTCCTTCTCTTGTTGGCTTGGATGCAAGCCTTGTTGTGTAATGTTTAATGTTATTGTGTGTCTCTTGTTCTTCTATTTTAGCTTGTATGTTGTGAAGATCTTGTATTGTGGAAGCATGTATAGTTGCCTTGAGTTGGAGACCACTCTTCATTGCGTTGTGTTTGGGGCTCGGGGGTCAATGGAGGAGATTGCTTCTCTTCTCCATTGAGATTTGGTTGGGAGGAGAGTGTGGCCTCTCCCCCTATTTTGGTTGTGATTGAACTACTTGGAACTTGGAGCACGGATGAAGAACACTATGGAGCTTGTGAAGACTCCTTCCATTTCTTTACATATATTATTTTGTTGTAAAACTTGCAAGAGAAAGAAATGTAATATTGCCTTGTTTTCTCTAGCTTCCATTATTGTAGATATGTTTCCTACATGAAGTAGGACATGTTGTATAAGATTTGAAGGAAAAGTTACATTGAAATGATAGTATCTCTTACTCTAAAAATTCATTGAAATTGTTGTTGAATTCTTGTGGAATGTTGGAAATGAACTACAAAAGAACATGCATGTTGGATCTCACTTTGTTGTTTAAAAAGGAGGTGTATTTATAAGTGGCATGTAGTGTATTTCCCATTCTTATGCTATTGAAGAAAGGACTTAAGTTTTAAATTACCTCCAATATAACCATGAAATTATCAAGGCTATAGCTCCATTATGTTTCTCATTTATGAAATCTTTGTCAATATATTTGCAAATTATAAAAGGGGATCGAACTTGCTTGTTATTTCATACAAATACCCCTATTGCAATATGAAGAAAGAGGTTATAACACAAAATTCTATAGCTCAAACAGTTCTTATCCATTCCTCACCTATTAGGAAACTAATACCTGCAATATGATGGATATTTAAGTAATACTATAAAAAAAAAAACTAATAAATTTAGCAAGAACAAATTATATTGATATCAATGTACCATTAATTAATATTTTGCTACCTAAATACATCCCAGCATACTACCGCTAACGTGTATGTAGATAAACTACATTCAAGCAATAATGTCAGCAAAACATGTATATGCCTAAACCTACGTAGGAGGTGTGCTCATTTAACCAACAAATTGTGCTTCATGAATATTCTGGTATGAAACAGATCCACCTCTACGTGTAACTCTCCCACTGTGTCTTGAGTGTTATTGATAGGATCAGCCTGCTGTGCACCTCCGCTACGCGTTTGCTCACGCACCAGGGACAGCAAAGCAACCATTAGACGCTGTAGCCTTTTCGTTTACTGCTCTTCCATCGATTTTGGCATATACGTTTGCTCTGCCGTGAAGGAGAACCTCAATCTGAGGATGCATACGATACTGAACGCACCATTTGTTTTCCCCTAGCCACAGCTCCAATCTCGTTCCATTTTTTTTTTTTTGCCAGGGGTCAGTGCCTTTACCGGTCGATACTGTTTAACCAATGCATATCATTTTTTTTATTTTCACGCCAAACCCGAGCTAGCTAGACACGTACTGTTGCAGTGTTGTGGGCAATCTGCTCGTTTTCTGGACCCTCCATGCCCTGTGCACGCCATGCAGTCTCCAAAGGCCTTACCTTCCTCGACACCTCTGTTATTTACGGACCTCACACTAACAAAATTTCTCCTTGGCAAGGCCCTTAGAAGGAATAAGAGAGAAGGAACTATTGGCTGCTAAGTTTGGAATTGCTGCGGTGGAAAAAGAGAGAGATCAGGGGAGATCCAGACTTTGTTCGAGCTACCTGTGAAGCAAGTTTGAAGAGGCTCGATGTGGATTGCATCGATCTGCATTATCAACATCGCCTCGATGCTAGAGTCCCAATCGATTTGGTTATTTTCCCTTGAAGGTAGGATCCCAGATTTTGAAAGGACTCCCGATGCTGGACAGATTTCAGCATAGCTGGCCAGCCTGCCTGTCAAACGCCTCACTGTCTGGTAATTGTGTTTTTCTCCTTAGGCGCAAGTCAATAAAATCCACTTAGAATCATTGCGTATCCCTTTGGAACCACGGCTGGGTTGCTTGCACGCCAGGAAGGAAATTTAATGGTGGACAGGTGGTGGTTGGCACCCACCGTCCAACCATAAATTTTATGCGTGTGCTGAACAGGTTCCCAGGCCGTCTCTTGCTTCTTGAGCAAAGGAAATTTCAAAATTTAGGTTTTGCGTCATTTAAAACATAGCAGGTAAGTTAAAATTCCCTGTACGCATTATAGGTAAGTATGGGGAGTATGTTATCTAAATATTTTAACAATTACCATGCAAAAAGGTCGGCTTCCAGTCTTACCGAAATATAAAGACATATATTCATAGATACGTATGTAATTATAAACATAAATATATATATCCACAGTTACATATGATGTAATATATTAGTTTCGAAATATCGTAATATAACGAAATAATAAAGTAAGTGTATATATATGTATAAATATATATATATATATATATATATTTATATATACATATGTATATTAAAATGTATTAAACATATGTATGTTAAAATGTATTAAATTTGGAAACAACGTAACTTGACCGAATAACAAAATAAGAATAAAGAAATCAAAGTGGCTAACGTATTCGACGCAAAGTAAATTATGCCTTGCTCTCGAATTACCTTTCCGTTTCATTGTTATCACGACAGCTCCTGACATCAGCCAAATAACTCAAAAGACGACCCTCCTTTCTTCTTGGCGCAACGTCGAATGAGACTTAACTTCTTCTTTCATCGTTCCCGAAGCATTAACGGGACTAATTTAGTTGAGCCTGTATGCGAGCACACCATCATCAAAAAAAAAAAGATTGTCGCATTTTCGGGTCTCTTGTCCGTGGCGTCGTCATCGTCGATGTCGTCGTTGCATTGGCGTTTGTTTTTCTGGCGTTACATGAATACTCAAGAAGAGAAACCTAGGTATACAATATTATTTACAATAGGAGAGTGAGATAGCCCACTCTTACAATGAACTCTACCTATGACATACTAGAATTTATATTGATCTTGACCGCATCTAATTTCATCAGATCAATGATGCTGAAAATTGAGGTGTGATAGGTAGGGGAAAGACCCTCATTGTTTTTTCCTGCACATATGGATATCCTAACCTTTTTGTCTACAACACTACAATGAAATCACTACATGTTCCATCCTCTCTAAGATTATTTGAGTGTATCATTTTGGTGCACTTTATTTTATATTCTATAAATCCTAAAGAGGAAACTTGTGAAATAAATCATAGTTTGTTGATGAAGATCTGATCATGATGATGATCCTCCCAATGTCACATTTCAACATCGTTATCTATGCCATCCATTAATTTCTCTTAGATAGGATTACTTAAGAGTGAAATTAATCCACCACCACTCAAATTCCCACCAATTCATATATTCTGATAGATTCCAACTAGGAAACTGAGGTGTACAATATTAAATGCAATGGTAGAGTGCATTCGTTCCATAGTTGTTCCAAAATATCCCAGCAACATCTTTGAATTTATATTGACCTTGATTGCATCTAGTTTTATGAGATCAATGTTGGTTAAAATTGGTGTTTGAGAAGTAGGAGAAATTTCCTTGTAGTAGTACCCTCCATTATGCATACATATCTCCCACATGTGTTTTTAGTAGCAATGTAGCAACATCATTGCATGCTCCATCCTCTCCGAGATAATTAGAGCATGTTGTTTAGACATACTTGATTTTACATAATGAAATTATTTTAGAGGAAACTTCTTGAGGGAATCATAGTAGGTTGATAATAATAGATGATGATGATGATGATCCTCTCAATAGTCACATTTTTATACCACTCAAAATCAGACATGAGATGTATGATCCAAAATTTTCATTTTCATTTCATGATCTACACCACCATTCAAACAAACTAATAAATCTCAAACATGTACAAATCACCATGATAACAAAAATTATAATATGAAAACCCATGAACTAACTATATCTGATCTCTTCTTTACACTTCACTTGGCATCGTGCTTACATCGAACATTGTACTTTCTTTGAGATTGACATGATCTCTTAACATTGATTAGTATTGGATTTGTACTTTGTCTAGGGATCAACAAGCATCACTATTTACAATCATGATCCTCCGAGCTCGACAACATACTATATCATGGATCTTGTATTGAGTAAATTATGATTACAAATTTCTCCCATTTCGAAGCTCCTCGCACCACTATCAGGATCAATTGAATTTGAATCTTCCCATGATTCAAGGGAGACATTGATCGCTACTTTAATTGCTAAAGATAAATCCTAATTGCAAATGTGCATTAAGTTGATGACAAAAGGAACACTAAACATGTAGAGTTTTCGTATCTAACATATGTAGAGTTTGAAGTTCAAACATGTGCAAGTTTCCCTTTGATCATGCAATGGTGAAGAAGATGCTTTGTTGTGACCAGCCAACCTACCTCTCTATGGTGTACACTCATGGATGCTACTTGCAAACTAATTAGCATTTTCCTCAATTTGAGGGTCAGGTGAACGAGATAGTTGTTATAAGATAAGTGTTATGGTATGTGTTCAAACCTTGGTGATAA
The DNA here is from genome assembly GCA_019776745.2 of Taxus chinensis. Taxonomy (NCBI): domain Eukaryota; kingdom Viridiplantae; phylum Streptophyta; class Pinopsida; order Cupressales; family Taxaceae; genus Taxus; species Taxus chinensis. Next base: position 197,712,299 of record CM034155.1, on the reverse strand, counting down.
CTTTGCTAGAAATGAAAATTTTGGCAAAAGAGCACATGTTGGGAAAACCTTTCCTAATATAGACACACATGTTATTCCTTCACATTTAATGAATGTTAAGAAACTAGAATGTTGAGGAGGTGGTCTCAACTACAAATCCATAAGTAAAATTCTTGTGTCTAAGATCTATTGTTTACTAAGAAAGCACACAAAATTTCTTAAGATAATGTATTACAAAGATGGAACAAAGTCACATTGTCGACCATATTTTTTGGTTATCAAATTCAACAACTATATCGACTCGACATCAGACTTTGAGTCTACTCCCCAGCTAGCGAAATCCCCTTATATTGATGTATGTTTTAACTACCTACAAATCACAATGAATGACATTGCAAATAACTATTGACATTGGTAGCATTGATCGACCATGCCTTGCTTTAAATTGAGATATATTCAAAGTAAGTTGCCTCAACGACCTTTGCACTACACCTCCTCCCTCCTTAAAATGACTAACAAAATTAGCATATGTGGTTCGACATTTGCCCCTAGTCATGACAAAGAGGAGTTTGACATTAGTTTGCTCCAACATTTTCCCCACCTTTACATTCCTCCTCCCTCAAACCCCTTCTTCATCAACTCTCATCCTCTTGCAATAGTTACCTCTCCCAAATTTAACATTTTCAATGCATACCCTTGAGCATCTCCATCTCACCGTTCATGTGTGATTTCTAGTATTCTATATTATTTACTGATTTTTATAAGCGTACAAAGTTTGACACGTCAATCATAAGATTATAAGATGTACATCCTTTTATGAAAAAACCCACCGGCCACAAAGAACGGTAAACTTTATACCAATTCAACTAGTACCTGGTCAAGCAAATGCCTTGCTGCCAAGAAGCAACACTATGGATTTCTTTCGTCAGGGTTAACCCGGGGATACTTATAGAAGACAATAATTAATTGGATTGTATAAGGTCAACCGATCCTAAAATGTAAACTAAGAAACTCGACATATTTCTAAAATGTATAATACACGTGTAAGCTCCTGAACCATGATTCAGGTCAGCCAAAAAAATAAATTATTTGAACACTATAGTGCAACGCAGTTTCTATGGCAGGAGTAAGCATCGAGAGATTCCTTTACAAGGTATATGATAACAATATGTCCATGCATTCAATAACATAGCTGAAAATAGTTATTTCAAAATGTCAAGGGCTCTCCTTGAAAACCCAGCTGCTGTCAGGCCTGCTTGGCTGGCTTTCTTAATGGTATTGGCAGGGTTGACGATGGTGTCCATGGTTGTTATTTCTTGTGCTTCTGAAAAGAAGAAGAAGAAGAAGAAGAAATGGGAGAGCAACGCAAGTTTTGGTTATGTCGATGATGTGAAAAAGAAGAAGAGTGGAGAGGGGCACAAAGATGTTTGGTTTGCAGGAGCAGCTGGTGTTGCAGGTGGACTTGTCGTTGCTACGGCCATAACAGCGGTTGATGGGGGCGGCGGTGGAGGTGGAGGTGGAGGTGGAGGTGGCTGCGGAGGCGGCGGGGGCGGCTGTGGAGGCGGCGGGGGTGGCTGCGGAGGTGGTGGATGTGGTGGCGGGTGCGGCGGCGGATGATGATTGATATTTTGTGTCCTCTACAGTCCTCTATGGAAGAGCTTATCCATTAGTTCTCATCCTCCCTCTAAACATATATTTAATCTTTTGTTTTCCTACAAAATTTTATATTTCGTGAAAATCTAAAGTTAGCTTTGGAGGGTAAGGAGAATGAATTTTCTATTTCCTTTTCACGAATTTTATCAGGCTGGGTAGACTAATTTAATACTTAAAAAGGATTTTTTATGTAAATTTTGTGGAAGAAGAGTGGGTCACTCAATCTCATAGCTGTAAGAATGTAATAGTGGCTGAACATGAAAATTCGATCGTATTTTATATGTATCTCTGTTTATGTGTTAACATATGTGTGGGAAGTAAATTTTGTCACTCGAATTTGTATTACAAATTTACTGAGTTCTTTTGCTAGAGTAAATCCAAAACCCTTCACTTTATATGTATAAAGTTGAATAATAAGTAGACCATTTGAATACGGTTTTAAAATATATGAATTGTAAGACCTTATGAATCTTGTAATCAAGTTTGATTTATTAAGGTATCATCTTTCATTTTATTACTTTGACTTTAAATAAATATAGTAGACTCTAATCTATAGAGGATTTAAGAGATTGTGAAATCAGGTTTAATTAAGATTCAATTTGAATGATATAAAATATGTATTAGACACAACAAAATTAGAGGTACAAAATTAAAAAATAAATTAAGAAAATCCTATGATAATCAATTAAAGTTAAGAGAAATTGCTTAAATCTAAGAAAAAATAGTTTACATAAAGTCAAGACTGTATGTTATGTATAAGGTGGGGTTTTTATAAAATGGAAACAATGGGTTACATATTAGGATGGGTTAAGACAAAATGTAGATTTAAAAATTATTTTACAATACCTAAGTGAAATGTAAATCTAAACAAATACAAATTTATCACTTTATAAGATATAGTTGGATAAATAGAGGGCAATTTAGATTGTAAGAAATTAGAAAATAAGAAGTGTTAGAAAACACTACAAGTTAATGTTTAGTAGGATAATAATGGATTTCATGTAAATGTAGAGATAGTCACAAATGATAATGTGAACTTAATTAAATAGAGCTTAGGAACTTTTGATGATGGCCACGTTACCAACTTCTTAAAAATGTAGCTACTAAAAATTCACTAAAAACTATACAAATATTTGTATGTGATAAATTTGAAACTAAATTTACGGATGGCATCTCACCTAGTCCTATATAATGAAAACATTTCACCCTTTCTTCATTTTGTCAAGAATGACCAAGAATTTGATGTCCTTTGAAACCTTAATCTGGCATAAACTACTTACTTTACCCATAAAATTGGAGATGTTAATAAGGGTTTGTGTTATCCATCCACTACTATCACACTGCTCAAGACTTCACAAAATAACAATCAACTCTCGATACTAATAAACAAGTAATCCAAAGTATGCAATTATCTCAAGCCTAATCCTTTATAATGTGCATGATAATAACTAGTACAGGATGGAATAGATCTTTAAATTTTAGAATTTAACTTTTAGCAGGGAGTGCTTTAGAAAAATAAGTTGTATATTACTTCATTATCACTGTTCGATCCAATTCTATATGATTCATTGATTCTCTCATGACCATCCTAAATGAGGAACCTTTTGTATTTATTGAATTCTTGAATTCAAACTACAACCCTATTGGGATGTAATCCAACATGTAAAAATGCATGAAAGAAAGATAATAAAAAAAGCCATAACACCAAAGGATATTAAAATCAAGGTAAAAAAGGACCAGAAAAAGTGTTTACTTGAAATTTAATGAAAACTAAAATAAGAAACTTTTTATATATAATACAGAACAATCATTTGCCAAAAGCAAGCCAAAAATAAATATAGAGAGAGAACTAAGAGAGAAAACTTGGACAAAAGAAATAGAAACCAAAATAATAAAGATAAATAAGGTAGGTTTTTTTTAGTGACGAATATTCATACTATGGTGAATATTCTAGTTTTGAAATTTTTGAAAAGGTGAATTTTCTAGTGTGGGTCAGTGACTTGTTTTCCTAAAAATTACAGTTTACTTTTTTTAGGGGCAGCTTCGCCTACCCTTGAAAATATCCCCTATATAATCCTAAATTATTTTCCAGGTAGAACACTACTAGGTCACTCATACCACCTAGGGGCATATCTATTATCAAGTATAGTAAACACACGATAGGAGGGCGGAGGCTATAGATGCATGACAAAGAGTTTGTTTACACATGACACGGAGAGTTTGTTGATACGTGACATGAGGATAGAGGCTGTAGACATGCAACATAGACATTTTTTGATGCACAATAGGAGGGTGGAGGCTGCAGATGCACGAAAAAATATTTGTTGTTGTGTGATAGCAAACTTGTTGTCACGTGACAAAAAACCTCCTTTCACATGACAAAAAATTTCCTATTGCACATCTGCAGCCTTTCTGTCACACCAATTGAAAATTAAAGCTTCTTTCATGTAAACAATTTGCATATAAATCCCCAAAAATTTGCCTTTCCAGTGAAACTAGTTATGGGGATATTCACCAGGGATTTTCCACCTCTGATTTCCAAGAGGTATCTTAAAATGAACCCTAAAATAAGGTCAAAAGGGAAATATTTTACAAGTAATATAGGAGAAAAAATACAAAACTCGAATGCCATTAAAAAGTGTAAATAAAACTAATAATTAGAAAACACAAAAAAACGATAGCAGCATAAAACAATTACCATTATATTGTAATGAAACTAAGTTAATGGTCTCACAATGTCTTTTAAAAATATGATAACTGTAGAGGCATAAAAGAGTACACTTTTTATTGAGAAGAGGGAAAAATTAAGCTACCAATTGCACTTTTGGATTGAAGAAGGAAAAGAGGTTCCTAAAAGCACACTTTTGAGGTTTATAAGGAACTAAAGTGTACTTTTGAGGTTCATAAGGAACTAGCAAGGTAAAAACATGTGTAATATCAACATGGAAATAGAACATGGGGGTCATTTAAGTTTCCCAATGTGCACTTTTAACTCTTTTATAGAACTAAAGTGAAATTTTAACTCTTTTATATAACTAAAGTGCACTTCTAACTCCAAATTGGAACCAAGAAAGGTGCAAAAACCATTTATTTATTAAGGGGAGGAACTTAAAGTTCTAAAAGCGCATCTGGAGACCTCGAAAGGAACATGAACAATGTAAATTTCACTCGCAACAAAAAATTAGGACTTCTGAGGTTGTATGTAATATGTGATTATTACTATAAAACACTTGTTTAATACATTCAATTTTTTTAAAGAAGTATCAAAAAATCGGTGAGAATTCCTTCATGACTTGGTCCCCTACTAGGTGCAAAGAATCTATTTTTTTCTCCTAACGATTACCTTTTGGGATCAAATAAGCATATTAACTAGTTCGTGTTCCTTCTTATAGTGTCATTTTTTTTTATTCATCACTATCCAATCTTTCCTATAATCCACCTCCTTTTCCTTAGGACTAAGCAGCATAGTGACTTCCATGTATCTAGATTATGTGATCTCTATTGTATCTTCTTTGGAAGTGATTAAACGCTATCTCCTAATGTATTCACCTGTACATCCCTATTAAAGGCACAAGGAAACACAATTACAAGAAAATGGAGTCTCGAGAAATTTTAAATGTCTATCTGATGTCTCCCTTTCAAGGTAAAAAAAATAGAATCAGAGGTAGTATCTACTTTCGTTGTGAAGGGATGATATAGGTCCTCCTCCACCATGATGTATCCATCTTAAGTTTAGGGCTATTGTAATATATGGTCATGTAACCAATTTCAAAGCACCTATAACAACGAAAGGGTATACATTCATAATCTAGAGGTTGAGATTAGGGGTAATCTGAAACATTATCTTATAAAACCAAAATGTATTACCTATAGCCTCCGAGCAATAATACACCCAAAACTGGAACGATATGTACATATGGCTAACCCATAACAACCTAGTATAAAACAATTCAGGAAGAGGGTTGAAATTCATGAAATGAGCTTTAAATAGGAGAAGGTGGTTATACTAGGCTCACCCTTGACATTCAAAAATATCAGTAATGTCTACCATGCAATAAAATCATACTAAAAATGTGCTTAGCATAGGGATAATTTTCTAAATTTCATACCATAAAAGGTCTCCAGTGCTCTATGATTCATTCATGAACCATTAATAAGATAGTATAGAATCCATTGAAATGAAATATTAACTCATAGAAGAGGAGCCATGTCTCCTTAGCCACCACCACCACCAGTGTATTCGTAGCCATGTTATAGAAGGGTTAACCTTCGTACCCCTTATCGATTTACTAGAATTATAGAATAATCTACTTTTTACCTCTTCAAAAATATTAGGAGCCACCACACTGGGGACATAGCCTATAGTGTCAATTCCCTTCTTACTCCTAACCTTATGTCCATCGATCCACTAGCCCCCAGGTCAACTAGGACAAGGACACCTCCATCCACCACCATCATGCATCTTTTACGGCTTAGATTCATCCATCATCAATGCTAATAGATTAGGGGAGAAATCCACTTTTCCTAGCTCAAAAACTACAAACTTATGAATACCGCGGTCCGCGACCACCATCCCTTACCAATCTCAACACTAATGCCGCAGGAACCATGGTAAGTACTAAATGTTTGTCCTAACTGTTAAGGCTGAGGGGGCACCTATGATATCTAGTTTGCTAACTTCATCATTGTCATTAGAATCAAACAATTCAATGATATTAGGGTTACATGTCATGGTTTAATGTTGCAGAGAAATTAGTTCTAAAACACACAAATACACTAATATAATAGTAGTTAACTAATATGATATTCCATTAATAAATTTAATTAATAAACACACAAATGTAATAATATCATAGCAATTGACTAATCTTGTACCATTAATAAAAACATAAATAAAATTATAAAACCATAGTAAATAACTAGTCCCATACAAGATATGTAATTACTAAACAAACAAACACACTAATCTCATATATCAATCATTAATAGACGCACAAATACACTAATAAGATAGTAATTACTTAATCTTATTTACTTATATTTATTATCTACTACTTTCATGTATATAAATTTCTATAATATTTATTAATTTAATAAGATTTATCATATGACAGCCTTGTTTAACCGAAGTAATAATTTACTAAATACTATTTATATTTTTTATAATTATTATAGCTATCATTATTAATTATTGTGAAAAATAACTCAAATATTAAAGTAATTATATATGATTTGAACCATAAGCATATATTTCCTTACCGATTTGTTTTTTCAAATAAATTTATTTAGTTAATGAGTGATGTTTTTTTATCTAAGAGATGAATAATAAATAGAATATAGAAGAAATATGAAAAAAGTGAGAACATAAAAAAGATTAGAAATGTTGCTAGGTAATGTCACAAATAAAATGATTATGTATGGTGCTAAAGGTGAAAATTGAAATGATCTCGTAAGAGACGTGATGGTTGCATTTGGAGAAACACGAGTAGTTGGTAAGTAGTGTCCAAATGTTGGATGATATAAGGATTAGTAATACATGTGGAGTGGTCATAGTTGTGCATTAAAAGAAAGTTCATGTAAGCATAGAATTAGATTGATAAAAACTCCTTGAAAAACACACGAGATAAAATGAAATTGATACTGGTAATTTAAAAATTCTGACCGAAATGTAATTTAGGGAATATTAATTGTAATTGGAGATAACGTGCTGAGCAACTTTGTGAAATTGATGTTTGGGAATTAATAAAATCCATTCCACATGGCTATAAATTGCTCTGCTAGTTGTTTCTAATAATGATATGATGTTGATGATCCTTATTCTACTCAAATTTCTGTTTTATAACTTCTTGTATTAGTTATATGATGGAGGAGATCATGATTTACGAATGGGCATACAAATTTATTCTCAAAGACAACTGGAAGACTGCATCATATTTTAATGAGCGAGATTTCTTATATTTTACTAGTTTAAATACTACTGAATACCCTTTTTGGGATGATGCATTCTTTGAATAAAACGAATTTCCATTCATTTATACCTCTGTATTAGAATCCCTTTCCTTAATAGAAGAGGACCTAGTGTAGATTACAGAGCTTCCAAATAAGATCTTCATTGATGATCGTGAATATTTCATTATTTATAATGAGAAATTACCATATTTCAGCTTGAAACCTTGTGATGGATCAGGAGCTCCTTTGTCAGTAATGGTGGAATTATCTTCCACGGAATATATTGATTTAATGGATGCTATAGAGCTTCTCAATGACATTAGTGGAGTTGGAGTTTCCAGTCTACAAATCTATGAGGGTATATCAAGTGAGTATGTGAATGGGTCAAATTGTACATACTATAATGAATTCTCAATTTTTCTTCCCTATAACACCGATTTAGAAGAATACAAGGGACTACAACTGGTATGTCTTTTGACTACATGTGGAGAAGTGATTTCTGATTACGCCCAAAAACTTGTTGAGATTAAAACTCTACAGATTGAGAGAGTTAATTTCTATAACTAGTTCTTTGATGCAAAGGGTGGCTTATTATCTCTCTCATTCCCTCCACGACCTCCATCATTGTTGTGAGAATATGTACAGGAGGTACACAATTAGTAAGTATCTCATTTATCTTGAGGCTTTTTGTTTACTGTATAAAGTCTACCCATATATAAGGTTCACTTATTTCATGGCCAACCAAATCATATTGGTTTATTTTGACATAATTGAGGGCATGCGATGGCCACAATTAATAGAGGCTTTGATTAGTGTAAATTACAAAATTGGTCACCTCAAAATCACAGTGATGAATTGGGAAGATGACAATGATCATTCAAGTTTCCGAAAAGACACCGAAAGAATATTGTGTGCATATGAAATCTCACTGGGGATCCCATTTGCTTTCTAGGAAACTGAGATGGAAAATGTGAAAGGCATGCTAAGTTTGAATAAGGAAGAGATCACGATGTTTAACTGTATCTTGGGATCTCCGCATATGTTTGAGAAAAGCAGAGAGTAGTTGTTGCAGTTTTTAGATGGAGTGCATGCAGAGGCATTTCATGCCCTAGGCAACTTAGGTAGTTGCCTAGGGCGCCAAATAAGGAGGGCGGCTAAATTTTGGAAAAAAAAAAAAAATTCAGCAGGTCGGCAGCGTTTACCTCAGGTCAGCTTTACATTTTGGCTATGGCAGTTTGGCTTTGAACCGATGCGGATACATGTAACATCATACGGGATCTAGATATATTATACAAACACTATTAGTCTATTCTACAGACTCCAGTCTCCACTTCCACGGATAAGGATAAAGGCCCTGGATTAATTTGAGTCTTCAATCGCTATTGCCTATTTATTATTTAATCGCTATTGCTGGATAGTGAGGAAATTTCCAAATTGGAATCTTCAATCGCTATTTCCTATTTAATTAATTTGCAATTTGAATCTTGATTTGCCTTTACGGATTTTACAGTCTGAGCAGTGCCAACAACCAGTGAGGAGTGACTGCCTAGAGGCTAGGCGCCTAGCAGCAAAGTTTCACGCCTATGGCTGTACCAAAACCGCTGTATAAAATCATTTGATTTTTATGAAATTTGATGTCTTTTTTCTTTTTTTTTTAATCCTTGGAGAATCAATTTAACCAAGACTGAGACAATTCATACACCATATCAATATGGATTCAATCATTCATGCCAAAACCGCCGAGTGGCTAAAATTTGTTTGTATGCAAAGATTTATCCTCTTTTATTATTGCAGCTCCATCTACCCGTAAAATCTTAACAACTATTCTGGAGGCTACACAAATTACAAATTACAATTCATTGAATCATTCACCGAATGAGAATCTTCAATCAGTAACTGTATCACAGATAACTGATTCACCGAATCACCGATTCACCAAAGTTCCAAACTGTAAATGAAGTTTGAAGAAAAAGTTAGCAGGGATGAATCATTAGGCATGTCAGTGATTGGAGCTCGTGACATCACCGCATAATATCTTTCTCCAAATCCTAAAGCTAAGTAATCAAACCCAAACCTCGTCTACTCTTACATTTGATGTTGCAGTAATTTTGTTATCAATTGCATCAATTATATATTGCATTTTGATTTAATAGCCTTTCTATTTGGACAATTGAACACGACATCGCTACAAAAATAAACTATGATGACATCATTTATAGTTTTGCTATGGCAAAGGAAAGAAAAAATACTTTATAACTTTAATTAAATGTGTTAAAAGTTATACTATAATTTTTAAAAAAAACATACACATGTGAGTTGAGTACCTGAACCCAGAGGGGGTGTGGTGGGGGGGGGGGGGGGGGGGGGCGTACTCTCTAAGTACTACCTAGGGTGCTTCGAAACCTTAATTCAGCCCTGAGTGCATGGCCTTAATCCAACCATCATGACATTGGGAAGTGGGCCTAATGGCATTGCATCTCATGAAAATCTCAGCTTCATGAAACATTTTACTTAATGCTTGAAAAATTATAGTGTAGTGTTTGATTATTTGGAAACAAGAATGGAAGAGGAATATGGACTTGTGCGAACAATGGTGGAATATTTAATGTTTATGGTTCCATGGATGTGCAAGCCCATTAATTATGTGATGGATTATTTTGGCATGCATGTGGTGGACATCACGATCAAGTGTGGATTCTGATTCACTCAAACCGATATAACTGATAAAAATGCAACATATGCAAAGTATATGGTGGAGGGGAGAAATAGTATAGAGTGGAAAGAGTTGTGATAATAAATTTCCTCACATCATTATCAGGTCTTCACACAAGTCCTTAAATAAATTATAATAAATGTTATCACATCATCCTTTCCTCAAAAATATTGAAGGCTGTAATAACATCTAAGTTTATAGGCCAATCAAATTAAATATAAATTAGATTTCATAATTATTTTGGTAAAAGTTGTGCATGTTTACTAATATTTATTATTAACTTGAGAATTGAATATTTTTTATATAAAAATAATAAAAATTCCTAACTGCTTAAAGAGTACAAATAATAATAACTAGTTAGGGAAATGTGAAGCCTATAGTATGCGATACTAAAAAGGCATAATGCTCATTGTTCCTCTCCTATGAAAAAATAGTTATTTTGATTATATGTTAAGTGGATGTATATTATATATTTAATTTATTACAAGAAAATTATTCATATAATTTATTAATAGAAAATTATTAGGAAAAAAATCAATAAAGTAAGGATTGGACACATTTCCTTATAAAAGAATAATGGTAGTATGGAATTATCTTCAGAAAGGAGAGGGGTCTGTAGTTCTAATAAATTGTCTAATAAAGAAGAAATAAACATTAAAATTGAGATTGAAAATAACAATAATAGATTAGATAACTATTTGATTTTTTAAGTACTAAATACTTAAGAATTGTTTGAGCTTCCTGATATTGACTAAAGATGTATGTATGAACAATATATATTCTTGGAAAATATTTTTTTGGGAGGGACTATACCCCAATATAGAAATGGCTCAAGAGCCAGATATTTCAAAGATACAACTTAAAGAGTGATCAAAGCCAGATGATTTACAAGAAAGCACAACTGCAAAGCCAAGTACCAAAATACCGAAAAAACCATTTATAATTTTTTGTGGCTCGTCTATATTATATTTGTAGAAATTTCAACATTTTTTTCTACAATCATCATTACCACATTAAACATGTAGATGGAAGCTATAATTTAATTGCCACAATAATTAATTGTGGAATAATCATTAAAAATTATGTAAAAGCGTTATTATTAAAATCCAATTTCACATTCATTTAAATAATTCTAAATATCATTATCCAGATTTACATCACTCAAATATATATATAGATGCACACACAATTTTGTGAAAATTAAATTAAATTTACATTACCATATATATTAGAAAATATGTCATAGAAAATGATCATTATTAACACTATATAAAAATACACTTATTTCACCTTTAAAATAAATTAAAGTTTCTTTACTTATACATCCATTTTTAATTTGAAAAAAAACTTAGCTAAAAAGTAAAATAAAAGAAAAATGGTGCATGGAACATATTTTCTATTTATTATATAAAGTATACACATTTTTACAAATTCTTGAATAATCACTTGCCATTTTTTATTTATTTCTAACAAGTCTAATCTGCATATAAGGGAGCCTACAATTGCTACATTAATTAGGAATGTGACCTTAAGAAAAAATTTGAGATGATCAATTTATAGATATCTAAATTTAATTTGATAAAATAATGTCAATTCCTGAGGATAGGTTTGTTTTTGTAATATGCAATATAGTAATATTCCATGATAAGTTGTATTTCCTATGACATTGTAATTTTTAAAAAAACTCCACCAAATATCTGCACATAAAATGCATCTTGATGAGTTAGACTTGAAGAAAAACGCATGCATGCTACAAAAAATAAATATCCCCAAAACTAGGTTTATAAACAAATAAATTTCTTGGCACATTAAAATTTAACTAACCAATAAGGAGATAATGAACTTGTTTACATTTTGTCAAACACAACTAATGTAGTATGCTTTTACACTTTACGCATGTCTACCAGCGGTTACATAGCTCCAATTTCTTTGGACTGGTTTGTGCAGTAACAAAAGCAAACTGATTAAATAATTTTTTTGAGAATATGCCTGAATGCGCATATAAGTGAAATGAATACAACCTGTAGTACCCACTTCCCTTCGACACCTTTTTGTTATTGATTATGATATTGTCAATTATACTTATGGATATTATTGTAGCATTTTATTTGGCATGATGTTAGATATAAAAGATCATGGACTATTGTTGATTTAGATTCATATATGATGCATGTCGATTATTAAAGACATTTTATATTGATGTTAATATGTTGTTGACATATATATATATGTATGTTAGACATGTGATATTTCGTCACACTGAGTAGGCTTTGATAATTGAACTAATGTTGTGATCATTTTGACATGGATGAGATGTAGAAGAGAAATGTTGCTAGAAATTGTAAACGATATCGTATTTGCTTATATGATATTTGATTCGTATGTAAATGATTATGGATTTATATTGTATATTTTATCCTAAACATTTTTGATGTGGCCATGAGGCCGAAGGAGGTGTTATGTGTTTTGGAGGTAAACATGTCACAACAAACATCGGGAGATTGGAGACCAACCACATTGGAATTCTTGGTGAATTCAACAAGGGTCATCATGGCAACATGTGTTTATGTGTGTGTGTTCAAATTATTGTTAGGGGTAAATTGTGACCAAGGGGTTATGTGTTGTATTTTGTTTAGTTTCTTTTACTTATTGTAGTATGTAATTTTTAGTGATGTAATTTCCTTGTTTTAATTATTTAGAAAATGGTGTATTCTTCCCCTTTATCTTAATGGGTTTTAGTGTCCTATTTCAGTTAATTAATCTTGTTATTAACTAATTGTGGATGTGACCAAATTTTTTTATTTATTAGACTAGATGGCTCTTGGTCTTTGTGTTGTAAGATTGAGTGCTTGTGACCTTGAGTGTTGTACAATCTACTCCCTCATGGAAATTCGAATTTGGCCTTAAGGGAAAATTTTGAAGGTTTGTAGGACAAGTTAAACTTGTTCCACACCTCTTAAATTGTTGTGCCAACCGTACCTATTGGTCGGGGGGTCAAAATTAGACCTCATTATGTGTTTTGGGAAGAAAAATTGTAATTTTTTATTGCACCTTCTTACATGTAATTACTTTTAGTCCTTAAGGGGTATGGGCTTAGATTGTGTGTGTAAGTAAAATGTCATTTCTTCAACCACTTATTAATTGTGCTTTGGAGTTTGAAGTTTGACTTGTGAGGTGGAGTTGAGCATGAGTGATGTGGCATCCTACATGGAGCCACCTCACCCTCCTCTCTTTGTTTTCTATTTATTCAAGTTCTTTTGCTTGTTTGGGGGTTACTTTATTTTTTTGTGCTCTTGTATTTTTAGAGAGTTAGAGGATTTTGAAATGCTTGTGGATTTGTTGGAGATTTTAGTGATTGTTTGGACTTGAAGAAGCTTGTTGTGGAAATCTTGGATCAAGCTCTACCATAGAAATGTAGGAGTTATACTCTTGTAAAATGTTTCCCTTTTTGTATTGTGTATATGTGCATGTTTGTTTTGAATTTTTTGGTATATGCTTATTGGTTTCTTGGGTAGATTGATTAAGTGTAGTGTAGGAGGAGAATATGTGGATATTTTATGTAGGGGGACATAAGATTTCTTTCCATGTTTTGGAGGGAGTTGGGATGGGTGTTCCACCTTGGACAAAAAATTGCTTATATTTCTTACTTGGTATATTTTATGAGGGAGACATAAGAGTTTTTAGGGAGGCATAAGAAAATGTTGGAGGTATAAGAGGTACTTGAGGGAGGAATAAGAGTGTGTAGGGATTTGAGATGTTTATTGAAGGGATTTTGGGTGGGAACCCATTTCCCATTGGGAGGTATAAGTGGTTTCCCCATAGATCCTACTCCTTTCATTTTTGTATCTTGAAGCCTTCTGTATGTTGTTGTTTTTCCTTATTGTGATTGTAGTTTTATTGTTGGATTTCGGTATGGTTGTAGAATCTTGTATTGTGATGTGGAAGCATGTTTTGTTGCCATGACTTAAATCCATTTTTATTGTAATGTGGTTGGGGCTCAGGGGCCAATGAGGAGGATGGATTCTCCTCCTCATTGGAATTCTTGGTTGGGTGGAGAGTGTTGCCTCTCAGCCCTTTTTGTACTGTGATTAAGTAGAGCATGGTGGATATCTCTTGTTGGTGTTGAGAAGATGGAACTTGATCTTGATTTTGGAGCTATGTTCAAAGACAAATTGCATTTAATTTTAGCCTTCATTATTGTATTATTTCCCACTTCAAATGGATGACATTTTATTAATCCTTGTGGGAAAATTTGTATTGATTTTGAATATTAAAGTTGTATTCTATATTAAAAGGGAAGGGAAGAATTATGTTTGAAAATTTAGTTTGTTGAATGTAGAAAAGAAGTTAAAAATAAAATATATCTTTCCATTGAAGTTGATTTATTTTCTTCAAAATGGTGTTGCTCTTCTTTATAAAATATCATTGGAAATATTGTTGTAAAATCTCCTTTGAGAATGTTGAAAACATGTATAAAGATGTTACATTTTATTGAGTTATTTGAAATTCATATGTTGGAAAAGATAGACTATTTATACTAGTTTCTTGTATTTTGGATGGAAGGGACTTAAGTTGTAAATGGTTACTTGCTTGATTTATTAAAATATGGTAACTCCTAAATCTAGTGGGGAAAGGAAATTACTCATTTGTAACCTAGACTTTAACTTCTTGAAATGAGTAAAGCTATTATTAAGTATTGCCAAATTTTCTCATTAAACCATGTAAACAAATATTATAAGAAGTGAAACTATGTCATGCTCCTTTAGGCCTTATTTAATTTTTTTTAAAAAAAGTGTAAATCTAAGTCTAGTTAAAGTCATGCATGGTATAGTATTACTTTTATTGATAAAATTACTATTATCTAAACATTGTATTTATAATATCAATAACACTAATATTGTTTTATACTTTGTTATTACTAAATATAATAATAAAAATATATAAAATCCTTTATACAATAAATAAGTATTATGAAAGTATATTAAATGGGAAACAAATCCCATTTTAAAAAAAAACCATTGTTGCGGCCTGCATGTAGAGTAGGGTATGTTATTGTAATTATTGTGAAGATTGGGGTGGGGAGGGGTCAGTGACCCCAACCTCCACCCCATTTAATATAAATGGGGTGGGGATTGGGGTCGCCGATCCCTCCCCACCCCCCAAATATTAATACCCCCAATAAAACATAAAAACCCCATACTATATTCTATGCGGCCTATACCCAAAATCTAACCTTCACAGTTTATTGATGCAACCTACATGTAATTTCAAATCCATGGCCTGGTAATCATGTTTTCAGTATATATATATATATATATATATATATATATATATATATATATATATATATATATATATATATATATATATATATATATATATATATATATATACACGTGTGTGTGTGTGTAAATAAATTATTACAAAAAATGGGATAAATAGATATTGCATAAGTATATATACATATATATGTATATATAATTTTCTCAAAATGAAACTAGATATCTAATATAGCCATTTATATAGAATGGGCAAAAACCCACAAGCCCATTTTGGTAAAGTAAAGAAATATGGGCTAAATGAAAACAAACAAGTACACTTTCAAACCCTAATGAGGGCATCAACAAAATAGACAAATAATGCCACTTGAAATCCTTTCCAAAAGCTTGGTGTGACCTTCAATGGCTTCCCTTTCTCCTTCTTCAACCTGCAAAACAAAAGAGAAAATAATGAAACAAGTGAAATGAGAAAGAAGTTTTCATAAGGATGCTTTAGGATTAGTTGCCCTTTTTCCACATCAAGGGCCCAAAGTGAATCCGTCCAAGGGATGAGACTCATTCCTACAAAAATTAGGTGGAGAGTGGGTGAGTGGGAAATTACTTTTTTAATTTGAATATTTTATTTCAAAATATGGGTTGACTTTTTAAGGGGTAACTTTATGGGGGTAGGGAAGTGTTCATTATCATATCTCAAATTTTAATAACGGACCTTGCTAGTTGTTTCAACATTGTAGAAACTAAATAACCTTGGGATTTAATTTCATTGAACAATTTTACCCTTCACAACCCATGGGGAAATATTCAACTTTAGTAGGAATTAATTTATAATTTAAATAATCCTTAGGGAGATTAAACATGCTTAGTCAAATCAATGTATTAAAGTTTAATGTAGATTTCAAATATTTTGTTATCACGGAAAATTATTTATTAAAGACATCGCCTTAGAGACATGAATGTGGCAACTGTCGTTTTTGAAAAACTATTATGGACACGCTTTTCAAAAAATAATATTCCATAAATTTTTTGACTAAACCTAGGTTTTTCTTGGGTCTCGTGTGGGTGTTTTTAGCGGGGGTTACACAATTGAAATTCTATTATGATAAACAAGCCAAACAGTAAAGCCATAAATTTAGTTAAATTTGGTGGCCATTTTAAACAAAGGCTCGTGCACGGCTAAGGGATTAGTCAACTCAAAAATGCCTACAGATACATATGAATATTTATTTTTCTACTTAGGGAGACTCAATATCACCAAACATCTCATCTCAACTCAGAATGACAATTAAAATGAGTATTGGAATACTTGTGGTGGCAGCGTCCATAATTGTAGTGGAGGCACAATCAGGAGCGAAGGAGGGGTGGAAAATGAGGAGGTTTCTCATGGAGAACAAATTGAAATGTATCAAGTGCAAGAAACAAATGGATGTGTTCCTGAATGATCTAAAAACCATAGATCCCTACTGACCTACAATAACAAGTGTGTAAACATGTTGAGGGATAGTCACATCTGCGGGCAGTGCAAGAACAAGTGAAAGAACTGGAACCACCTACTACAATGGTGTATGATTTAAAATCACCTCCAACGCACTGCCCCACAAGGAGTTGTTATTCCTTGGGCTTCTGCACATCTAAATTCAAGATCTTGCTAAACCAAGTTTCATCACTTAGGGTACTAAATTTAATGACACATACAAAGTGTAATGCCCAAAAAATTTCTATTCTCAAACAAATAGAACTAATAAATTAATATTCAAGTTTACGATAAGAATTCTATTTTATTTTTTTTAAGAGGGGTTTGCAAGGTTATATATTTCCACAACTAATAAATTTCTTGGTAAAAATATTTCTACACAAGCTACTGAAAGTTGGAAATTTAATTAATTATTAATTTACTTCTTAAGGTATATTTACAGTTTAAAGCATCCACTAAGATCCCTTAGTTTTTAATTATTTACCATGCAAAAAGATTACATTATTTTCTAATACAAAGGTTTAGTTGTTTTGCCTAGCCACTAAGTTTGCCCCATTCACCCCATTACCCATGTTCATTTTTTTTATTAATTACATTCCCACAAAATACCTCCCACTTAAGTGAGGTAGGGTTTAATTTGGGCCATTGGATTGAATTTATCCTAGCCCTTAGATTTGGGTTACCCTAAACATCCTTATGGGTTTCTTTTTAATTTCTATTTTCCCCGAACAACCTCATTTTCTCATCACTTGTTTAAAGGTTTTAGAAAAGGAGGAGGATCCATGAGAGAAAGGAGTGCATCCATGGAAAAATTTCTCTTGGTTTAAGTTGTAAAGATTTTACTATTATAATATTACTCATTTGTTTAATGTAGAGATTCTTCAAAGGACCTAATTTGTTATTTAATGAAAAGATTTTCTTTTTGTTAGATAAAAAATTGAGGAAAAAACCCATTTTTATTAAATCTATGATTTTTACACATTTGGGTTCCATAAAAAAGATTAAAAGGATTAAACACATAAATTCAATTAATTACTAGTTACTGGTAACTTCCTTTTAATGATTTAAAGCTTATATTTTTGTTAAATTTAAATCTGGGTTTTACATAGAGAGATTTTATTTTTCCGTTAAAAGTGACAAAAATGCTGCCCTATGCAAGCCGGTGGTCCTTTGATGACCACCATACCTACGAGGTAGTTCATCGACTTCTGCTTTGTGTTGGGCTACTTTTATGAAACCATCGCTCTGCACAAGGTGGCAGTTCTGTTGCTCAAAAATAGAACCTTTAAATAATACATTTTTTGACATTTTTCAACTTAGTTTGATTTTTTAATGCAATAGTAATTTTATTGAGGGCGTCTTCCATTCATTAGTTGGTAGAGTGATAACATTTTTAGTTTCATACTCAAATTACATAACATCAACTCATTCTCTATTCTTTCCTTTGCAATAAAATGAAAAATTGACTATAACATTAACTACGATTCATTCTCTTTCACATATTCAATTTTACCAACCAAATAACAAGAACTCAACAAAACATCATTTTAATACATATTTCTATTCCAAATATACATATATATTTATATTGTAACTTTAAATACATATAACTTTAGGAGAGTTTCATTTCAAGACAACTAATAACTTAAACTTCCCTTTCACTATAACATTACAATACAAATATGAAAACAACAAGTTTCCATATCATTCTTTTACAATACATGGACTTCAAATCGATTTCTTTCACTAAGACTAGTCCTTTCCAACAAAGTAAACAAGAAAGAGTTCTTTCTACATTCACTAAATCACTTCAACTTGGAATAAATGAAATATAACAAAAAATTCTTTCAAACATACAAATGTTACAAACTTCCACTCAAAGTGGGAATAATAATATGATAAATTAAAACATAGAGATTCTTAAATAAGGTCAAAATTCAAGTCTTCTTTACATGTCTTCTTTCATCAATCTTTCAAAAAATTGGATCACAATACAAAGAAAGGGGTAATAGGAGACATCTCCGCCCAACCTTTAATCTAATAAGACGAGAAAGAATCCCCTTATTGGCCCCTGATCCACAGCCAAAGAATAATGCGGGACTTTGAGAAACATTTGACAACTTTTCATAAGAATGGCTTCCACAAAAACATACAATCCATAAACATTCAACACATCCAAATGCACATACTCAACAATATTTACAACTTTCTCAAACAACACATAGGCTTGAAATCAAGCCAAAAGGATAAAGGAATATGGGAACCACCTCATTTTTCATCCCAAGTGAAATAGGATTTTTACCCAAAGCCTCCATGTGCACAATAAAAACCAAAAAACATCCTTATCTCTCCCGTTGCAAGGATGCAAAAATATGTCCATGTTTTCCTTTTCACTCCCCTTAGATGAAACTCCCAATAAAACTCCCTAAAAAATGCATGCCTCACAACTCCATTTTCCCTCCAAAATGGTCTCATACTTGCATCTCCCACTCCCTTCTTAAGGCATACTACCCAACCACACAAAAAAATATTCAAAACACTTATACAATATTCAACAAGTACAATTTTCACATATACAAACATAAATAAAATGATAAAAAAGGTGGAGATCCTACCTCTCCATCAAGCTTCCAAGAGTCTTCACTCAACAATATTTTTTTTTTGACACCTTCAAGATAAGTACACTCCTAAAGAAACTCCAACAAGATCTGCATTCCAAAAGTGCAAAATAAGAAAAATAAACAAGTAACCCAAAATCCATCAAATTCAATCAATAAATAGAAATGGGATGTGAGGATTATTGGTACCCCAATTTGTTCTCCTTTTCGATCTGAGCAGCATCAGAGATATGGCATGAAGCTTGAAGTCAGATAGATCATGATGTGTGTCGTTTTGTAGCCGATGATATGATCTAACTGGCACTCAGATTTGTGGATAGATGGATAGTACTTTGAAAGGATTTTGATCTAACCCTCACTATTTTATGTTGTGCCTTTCAACCAAGGTAAGAGAACCTATATTGCAGCCTGTGTTTTATGTAGGAGATGGAGATATCCTTATACTATGCATATTGTATGGAGGTGGCCTTGGAAAAACATGATCAATCTTCCATTATTCAAACTCAACATAGCTGTCACTACTAAATGATGGAAATGCTTTCAAGACAAGGTTGAGGCTACTAGAGACATGGTATGATCCTGATTTGCTTTGTGCATTTTTGTAAATGGATTGTATTCTTCTGTTGACACACAATGAAATGCAGGGGTAGTATGGGGTAGGATTAGTTATTCTGAAATGAAATTTTGGTGGGGTGTTGACAAGAGAAAGTGGGATATATCAAATCTTTGACAACTTCTACAATACTTGAACAACTATCAGATAAAATGCTTCAAATAATCATGATATTCTTTCAACCAGAAGAGGAATAAATGGAAGCCCAGGTTGCACTCTTCACACAATCTTTAAGAATTCACCACAAAATCTTGAAGTAAAAAACTCAATTAAACACAAAAATTCATGATCAAACCATGCCTAAGGTACCACCAAAGGCTTGCAAGAAATCTCTGCAGTCAAGGAAGGTAAAGTGATTTTAATTTTTTTTATCTCTTTATCAAATGAAGGCTCTTCAGAACATGAGATTGAAAATGCCACTAAACTATCAACAAGAAATGGAGATTCTGTGTGATTTCTAAAGACTTTTAATGCAAGATTGCAACAAGAACAATGAAAACTATTTGCAGGCATTTAAAAATGATAACATACATCATATTACCCAGGAAAACACAAATTAACTCAAAATATTGTTAGATTCATCTGCAGGGGAGAGTTTCATGAACAATCTCAGAGCTGTGTGATGGATATACACTTGTAACAAACTTACATACATGAAGATCCAACAAACAATAAATTATTCTAGTTCCTTGGTGGGTTTCTCAGAAAAAATGAGCTTTCTCTCATAATTTTCTTATGATTTTAAACTTCCAACCCTTTACAATTTCTCTAAAATGCATTATATACCTCATGCCACATTGGAGATTTCTTTCCTAAGAAAATAATATGCCATGGGATCAAGTTTGTTACAACAATTCCCATGATTCAATGAAAATGACATCAAACAAAAAAACACTCACAGGTTGTCAGGTGTGCCCAAAAGATTAAATTGTTACAAATATCTGGATCATTATCCATCCTGGAGGCATGTTTTTCATCATTGAGGCATGCAAACACTTCTTACTCATCATTTTCACCCTTTTACCTTTTCATATTACCTTTGCAACTTTTGATTCTATCATTTCACGTGTTTGCTCGGGCTGGGGCAAAAAATTACTTCAAAAACATCTCAAATAAAATAATCCTAGAAGGCCAAGACGACACAAAATCACTATAAATTTGATGAATTTTGATGCAAAAATCGTGATTCCAAGATTCCTGGAGCTCCCATGGTGGTTAAAACAAATGGATGCACAAAAACCATCAATTTTATCCATCTTTTTCCTTTATTCTGGGCCCTCCACATGTCAAAAAAACAATTGGGACTGAAATTGGGATCATTTTTGACTTTTCCACATTTTTTGGAAAAATGAAAAAATTTGAATTTTTTCTCCACCCCTCCACCCTTGAAATTTGGAGCTGACACATGGCATATGGTGGGTCCCATTGAAATTGTGCTTCAATTCTACGCATTTTGACCACTTTAGAAATTGTGAAAAAATTCACTTTTTACCCCATGGGCCCGCACCTCTGATTTTTCCCTTGCCACATGTCTCCTTAAGATTTGCTAGCGGCCTAATGCATCAAATTTTGGTTTTGAGTCTTTTTGGAAAAAGGGAAAAATTTCCTTCCCTTCTCCGTCGGCCTGCCAACTTGCCTTTTGCAAATTATGGACACGTGTCCTCTTGTTATTGGCCATGGGATTTTAGGCCAAAAATTTACTTTAACTTTTTTGTGAAAAAGGAAAAAAAATCCCCTTTTCCCTTCGTTGGCCCGCGGACCCGCTCTGCGCTGCCGTGATGCCATGTGTCCTCCTTTAATTGGAGTGGGGGTAAAATTGGTTTTGAAAATTTATAGAATTAGAGCCAAAAACTCTAAGTTCCCCATCAGCTCGCTCCTCTGCCCTTGGTATTTTATGGATAAGTGTCCACTCCTGATTGGCTGCGGGGTTTCGGGCCAAGTTTTGACTTTTTGAATTTTTGCAAAGTAAAGTCTAAAAATTCTAAGGGAATCCGACCACCCACCAACCCAGCTCACCCAATGAAAACCCAAAACATTACCAATACCTCATGAGGATGAATTTGACGATCAAATGATGCCCATATGACCATCAAAACACAAAAAATTCCAGGGATGCCCTTGAATTCAATTTTTTTAGCAAAGATGGCAGATTTTTCGATTCTAAATCAAATGAAGCATGATTTTATAACAGTTTCAACCTTGGGATTGGATTTTCAAATACAAACAAGTATGAATTGGTCAAATTTGATTTTTCCATGATCTGATAAAGGGAAAAACGATATTGCCCTTGAAATTGGAAAAACTAGGGCACAGAAAAGGGAAAACTTGGATTATTCTTTCAAATTAGGGAAAAACAACAAGTTTTTAAAGCATTTTAAAGCATCCAACTAGAGGGGAAGAATTTCAGACAATCAATTCAAAGGGTAAAATGTTTTTGAGCACATATAGATTTGAAAAATTAGGGCAACAAGGTGCAATCTCAAAAAATGGCACCAACATTGGCTCTTGCTTGGGGATGGGCACTCCCAGTGAGTGCCACAAGGACAAAACATAGACCAAGTGCCAAAATATTCATTAGGAAGAGGAGTCAAGAGCCAAAATCACCAAAAAACCAGCTAAGAACCCGACAAAAAATGGCTGCCACACAGCAAGGTAAACCACAAAATTGACAAAACACCAAAAATAGAGAAAAAACCAAACACTATACACTGTACAAGCTGGTGCATACCTCAAATATGGGTTTTAATCCAAGAAATGTTTCAAATGTCTGCCATTAATAGGTAACTCTAGCAATTCCCCATCTAAATCCTTGAGAAAGAAGGTATGTTCACCAATTCTGATATCAATGGCATAAGGGCCCATCCATAATGCATCAAATTTACCATGATTGCCCTTGTCTTCATGCCTACTATCCCACAACAAAACCAGATCTCCAACATTGAAGGCTCTAGGAGTGACCTTCTTCACAAACAATCTCTTCAATTTTTCCCTAAATCCGACATGCCTTTGATGGGATGCTCTTCTCTCCTCATCAAGCTCAATAATCTGATTTATCCTTGATTCATATGGGTTAAGATCTTGATCTTCCAACTGTCAGGAAAACTGAAATGAAGACAATTGCAAGTGTAAGGGAAGCAAATCCTGAGTTTCATACACCAATTCAAATGGGCTTTTACCAGTAGCTCTTTTAGGAGTTATCCTATCAGCCCAAACTACAAATTTCAATTATTCACCCCATTTCTTCTTGTTTTTCTCCAAGGTTCTTCTAATGATCTTCAACAAATTCTTATTGCTGGACTCAGCTTGTCCATTCCCTTGGGGGTTATAATTTGAAGAATAAGTCAGATTGATTCCATATTCATTGCACATTGCCATTAAAGGTTTGGCTCTAAAGCACATGGCATTATCAGCTACAATCTTGACTGGGACTCCAAATCTGCATATGATTTGATTCAAAAAGAAGTCCATAACTATTTGGTGTGTTGCTTTCTTGGTGGGGATTTCCTCTACAAACTTTGTAAAATAATCAGTGGCCACAAGGATCCACTTATGGCCAGCACTAAAAGGATCTGAAATCTCACCAATGAATTCCATCCCCCATTGCTTGAAAGGAGCTTCAATTGATACAGGCTACAAAGGAAGGGAGCCTGAAGCTTTCAATATCCCAGATAAACATTGTCAGCTATCACATTTTCTAACCAACTGGGTTGCATCTTTGAAAAGAGTAGGCCACCAATAACCAGCTCTCAAAATCTTATGTGTTGTTACTCTTCCAGTAAAGTTTCCTCCACAAACTCCCCCATGGAAATCAGCAACTATCTTGGAAGCTTCATCTTCAGTTATGCATTTCAAGAGGACACCTTCAAGGTTCTTCCAAGCTAGCCCAAGGCCTGTGATGATATATTTTTGAGAAGCCAGCTTGAGGGCTCTTTTCTAATTTTTATTTAAGTGACTAGGGTATCACAGGTGTTTGAGGTAGAAGATCACATCTTTGTACCACTCAGAACTTACCAACTTTGCAAGCACATCTACCCTTTCTTCCTCTAGATGATTCACTTCCACATTCTATACGTTACTCTCAGCCATGAGCTTAGCAAGACCCAAACATCTTACCAAATTTTTGGTTTGGATGTCCATATCATACTCCTGTACATTTTTTCACCCAACTACATATTTTTCTTGAGACCTCCATCTCTGATAAGATGTCTTTCACCATGGTGTGGGGAACATAAGCAACAACTTTTGAACTCAATATATAAGGCCTGAAAACTTTTGATGTTTTCACCAAGGCAAATGCTTTTTTTTCCATGATTGTGTACTTCAGATTAGCTTCTTGTAAAGCCTTACTAAATAAGGCAATATGCCTCTCAGCCCCATTCTCATCCTTTTGTAGCAAAAAAAAAGAAATGGTATACTCAGAGGCAAAGGAAAAGATTCAGAAAGGCCTCTTATAGTTCGGGATTGCTAAAACAGGTGCATGTTTAAGTGCATCCTTAATTCCTTCAAAATCTTGAATGGAAGCCTCCTCCCATTTGATAACTTGGTCCTTCTTTAGCATGCTTGTGATTGGAAGAGTCAACTCAGCAAAGTTGGAAACAAACCTTCTAATAAAATTAATCTGACCAAAGAAAGATTGGATGCCTTTCTTGGTTCTTGGGATAGGTACTTTGCTGATTGCTTCCACTCTCTCAGGGTCTATCATAACACCATCTTTTGACACAATGTGACCAAGAAGCTTGGCCTTTTACATGCTAAAATGACACTTATTTGGATTAAGAGAAATTCCATACTCCCTACATCTGATCAACATCTTCTCTAAGTGTTGCAAATGATCACCTCTCTACCTTGAAAACACAGTCACATCATCTTGGTAAACTGCAATGAACTCATTGATGTAACTAGCAAAAGTAACATCCATTGCTCTTTGAAAAGTGGCACCAGCATTCATCAAACCAAAGGGCATCCTAACAAAAACATATGTTCCCCAAGGAGTAGTGAATGTTGTCTTAAGTCTTTCTGATTCTTTGACTACCACTTGATTGTATCCAGAGAAACCATCCAATGTAGAAAGCAACTCAGACCCTGACACAAGATACAACATATTTTCCATATTTGGAAATGGATATTTGTCCTTCATGGATGATTTGTTCATATTTCTAAATTCTACACAAAGTCTGATATCTCCATTCTTCTTTCTGACTGGCACAAGGTTTGCAACCCAAGATGAATATCTAGTGGGATGAATAATACCTCCATCTCTCAACTTCTTTAACTCCTCTTGCATTTTCATGGAGAGAAGTGGATTAATTGGCCTTTTCCTCTATCTGAATGGCTTAGTCTTGGCCTCAAGAGGGATCTCATGTTGAAACAAGTCTTCTCTATATGCTTTTAGCTTGGAATAGGACCAAGCAAGGTAGTCTTGATATTTTTTCAAGAGTTGGGCATAGGACTGTTTTTCTTCTTTACTTAAATTTCTTCCCAACCAAACCTTCCTTGGTTTAGCATTAGTGCCCAAGTTATGCTCTTCCACATCCCTTGAGGTAGACATGTTTCTATTTATGATGCAATCAGCATTGTTAAAATTTGACTCAAGTGCAACAAGACCTCTAGGAATGGTGTTTGTTTTCAATTGGATGATGTCTTTCTCAAACAAAGTTTCTCTTCCTTCAGTCATGCATACCATTGGCTCCCAATCAATATTCTAATTTGCAAACTCACCTTGGTTTTGCAAGAACCTTAGCACTTGAGAATCATCATCAAACACTTGCCAATGTTTGGTGTTGTCAGGGACAGCTGGCCTAGTTAGCACTTCAATGTTTTATTCAGAATAAGGTGAAAAGGTGTAATTTCAAAATCTAGAACCCAACACTGCCAAATTTTCAGCAGCATCATTCAAAATTCTATCATGGTGCATAATATTGAAGGAATCAAACATCTCAATTAAATCCCAAACTGCATGCTTGTACTGTTTCATACGTTGATTTTTTGTAGCATATAGTTTTCTTATTTGTTTGAAAACCAACTCTGAATCTCCCTTTGCAATGATGTCCCTGACACCATGTTTCCATGCAATCCTCAGACCCAACAACAAGGCTTCATACTCAGAAATGTTGTTAGTACATTCAAAATTAAGCTTAAAGGAAAAAACAAATTCTTCCAAGCTAGGAGAAATCAGAATTACACCAGCACCATTTCTAAATTTGGAGCAAGCTCCATCAAATAGCAAGGTCCAAGGAGAACATACCTTATCAATGAACTTTGACTGATCCATTTTATTCTCTTTTCCATCAGCAAAACCAATGAAATTCTCAGCATCTACATCAACAAACAACACTTCATAGGAAGCATTGTTGGGATCTTCAATTAGGTACAACATCTTCTTCTCACCATAAAGTTTAACAAGGATGCCCTCAATTGGAATGGTGACAAAATAAATGTCCATCTAAATTCTACCACCAACACTTGCAGCCCATTTTCTTGACAAAAGCATACCCCATTTGGCAGGGTAGTCAACAATTACAACATCAAGTTTCAAATTCTTTCCCAGATAGGCTGCAAGTTACACTACCAAACCCTTCACACAACCA
Organism: Taxus chinensis; assembly: GCA_019776745.2. NCBI lineage: Eukaryota > Viridiplantae > Streptophyta > Pinopsida > Cupressales > Taxaceae > Taxus > Taxus chinensis. Next base: position 197,685,437 of record CM034155.1, on the reverse strand, counting down.
ACCACCGAAACTTCCCTTGAATCCATGGAAATACACTTCCCATAGGTAGATTTCACTTTGATATCTAACTTATTCATGAATTCTAGAGGCATGACATTACATGATACACTGGAATGAAACATACAATTCTGAAGTAGCCTATCTTTTATGAGAAAAGTTGTAAGGAATGGATCAACATTCTACTGCTAGGGGTGTTTCAAGGTCAACAATGATCTGAGGTGGAGTTTCAACAATATTGACATTTCTTCCTAGAGTAACCTTCTCTTCTTTCAATCCCAAGTACTCAAATGCTCTCTTCTTATGCTAAGGAATTCTAAGCAACTCAATGATTGGAACACTTACTTTAATTTGGCTCAATACTTGAGCTATTTCATAAGGGCCACTCTTTGGCAAAAAAACATTGGAAGGGAGACACGAAGATTCATCAAATGGAAAAGGATTCTTGGCAGCTTGGGCATGATGAGGACTGTAATTTTTTCTTGGGACAACAGAGCTTTTAGCAAGTGTTTCTTTCCTAGGAGATTCTTTTGGAATGCTTGTGAGCAAGGGTGTTTTAGGTTTGGCTTGAGGCCCAAATCCCTTAACAAATTTGCTTCTAGTGTTATAGTCCTTCTCTTGAGCTAGAACAACATTCATCAACAATTTTCTATCTTCCTCTGAAGGGATACCACCATCATACTTCTTATTCATCAAAGCTCTCAAGTATTCAAAGTCATTGTTAGGAATTTCAAAAGCTTGCACTACATCAACTTCAAGAGCATGAGGGGGGAGAAATACTTGTACCCATTTGATCCAATCCCAAAAGGTAACAGCAGTCCTAGAATTTATTACTTTAGTATATGTTGTTCCTCCTTGTGAGCTTGAAGAACAGCCCACCATGTAAATATCATCATTAGTTCCATCCTCATTATCAGCTTCATCAACTTGTTGGTCCACTTGACATGGAGGATGAGGAAGAAAAAATCTATCACACCAATCTATATCAGCAACTTCATCAACAGTAGCAACCCTGGCAGTTAGAGGATCAGGAAGCAATCTACTTTCATGTTCTTGGGGTTGTCTATTTGCATATCCAACAGTCCCTTTACCTTTGCCATCAAACCTCTGCTCATTCCTATGGTGATTTCCAAATGTATCTTGTGCCTGCTGTCTAGGCTGACCTTGTGAAGTCTTCCCAATCCCCTTCTCAGCTCTTGCCAACTTGTATGAGATTTCTTTGACAACCCCTGCCAAAGTTTTCACAACCTCTTCTAAATCAGCACCTTTTCCAGCTTGAGGTTTTTCAGGGTTTATCAATTTTACACCATCTCTCTTAAGAGGTTTCCCAACAGCCTTAATATTGTTTTCAATTTGAAGTGCCATGGTGAAAGCTTGTCTTAGATTGGTTGGGTTCTTGTCTCTTAGGTAATAGGCTTCCTTCTTATCAAATGCATCTACATATTTGATTAAACAAGATTCATCACAAGGCCTCAAACCAATAGGTAGCCTTCTCAAAGTTTTGTTAAACCTTGTGTTGAATTCATGGACTGATTCATTAGGGTTCTTCTTGATATTCTCAAACTCATATAAAAGAAATCTAGGATTAGTCTTGTCACCATATTGCAACCTAAATGCATTTTTCATTTTAGTCCATGAATCAATAGAATTATCAGGTAAATCCTTGTACCAATCCCTAGCATCCTCTTCTAGTGTATGAATAAACAATTTGACATACACATCCTCAAACTCTATCTCAAAATATTCCATCATATTATCAAAAAGTTTGAGATGCTGATCACCCATAATAGCATTGTTACCCTAGAATTTTGGCAACCTATTTCTGACATCTTGTGGGACAACATTTGGGTAACCATCCATTCCTCTAAAATTTATAGGACCAAAGGTGTTAACAACAAATGGAGGTCTAGGCTGAGCCATATTGTTTGGTGGGGGTGATCTTGGAGGAGAAACAAAATGATGACGAGTGATAGGTCTTTGGGGAATGGGAATGAAAAATTCAAGACAGATCTCTCTTAAGGTCTCTCCTTCTTGATGATCTCTAACAAATTTAGAAAATACAGGAGCAGATTTAGGAACAAGCCTTTCAAATGCACAAGAAGGTCCCTCACCTAATGGGGATTTCAAATCAGCAATAGGATTGTCTGAATCAGATCCACTTGAAGAAGAATTGTATACCTCAATAACACACTGCTCACTTTCAAACTCAACAATAGGGATTCCCTTTCTTGCAGTCAAGTCTCCAACTACTTTCCACACTTTTCTTCCCTCTAGCTATGAGTTTCTTGAATCTACAAACAAATTCTTAGTAGAGTCCTTGATGAAGAGAGATCTTCTTCCTTCCAGTTTTGCAGGGATTAGAAACACAAAAGTAAATGATAGAAAGGTAAGACAACTGGTATTTTCAAGATCAAATTAGCGTGGATTTTACACTAAGGAATTTCACCTTAGTTGTGCAAGAATGCACTAAAATAATTTTTCACATGTTTGCTAGCACTGAAAAATTTACAAAGCCTTATAAATCAGACCTTCTTCTTCTTAAATCAATCAATCACAATGCACCTAAAGTGTATGAACTGCTAGTAAAAGAAAAAAGGGCAGACAAAACTTGAAACCCTTGTTTAAAAACTTGCAGATCTGAAGAATAGAATGATATTTTAACAATGTAGCAGCTCAAATTCTTGAATACAAAAATTCTCAAACTATTTAAACACTTCAAAAACACCAAGAAATTCCAATAAGTCCCCAGCAATGGCGCCAGAAGGTGTTGGTACACAAATTTGTTCTCCTTTTCAGTCCGAGTGGCATAAGAGATATGACATGAAGATTGAAGTCAAATAGATCATGATGTGTGTCGTTTTGTAGCTAGGGATTTGATCTAACTGGCACTCAGATTTGTGGACAGATGGATAGCACTTTGAAAGGATTTTTATCTAACCCTCACTATTTTAGGTTGTGCCTTTCAACCAAGGTAAGAGAACCTATATTGCAGCCTGTGTTTTATGTAGGAGGTGGAGATATCCTTATACAATTCATATTGTATGGAGGTGGCCTTGGGAAAACATGATCAATCTTCCATTATTCAAACTCAACAGAGCTATCACTAATAAATGATGGTAATCCTTTCAAGACAAGTCTGAGGCTGTTAGAGACATGGTATGATCCTAATTTGCTTTGTGCATTTTTGTAAATGGACTGTATTCTTCTGTTGACACACAATGCAATGCAAGGGTAGTATGGGGTAGGATTAGTTATTTTGAAATGAAATTTTGGTGGGGTGTTGACAAGACAAACTAGGATATATCAGATCTTTGAGAAACTCTACAATAATTGAACAACTATCAGATAAATTGCTTCAAATAATCAAGATATTCTTTCAACCAGAAGAGGCATAAATGGAAGCCCATGTTACACTCTTCACACAATATTTGTAAATTCACAACAAAATCTTGAACTAAAGAACTCAATTAAACACAAAAATCCATGATCAAACCATGCCTAAGGTACCTCCAAAGGCTTACAAAAAATCTCTGCAGTCAAGGAAGGTAAAGTGTTTTTAAATTTGTTTATCTCTTTATCAGATGGAGGCTCTTTGGAATATGAGATTGCAAATGCTACTAAACTATCAACATGAAATGGAGATTCTGTGTGATTTCTAAATAATTTCAATGTAATATTGCAACAAGAACAATGAAAACTATTTGCAGGCATTTAAAAATGATAACAGACATCATATTGCCCAGGAAAACACATTAACTCAAAAGCTTGTTAGATTCATCAGGAGGGGAGAGTTTCATGAACAATATTAGATCTGTGTGATGGATATACACTTGTAACTAACTCACATACATGAAGATCCAACACAGAAGAAATTATTCTAGTTCCTTGGTGGGTTTCTCATAAAAATTAGCTTTCTGTCAGAATTTTCTCATGATTTTCAACTTCCAACCCTTTACAATTTCTCCAAAATGCATTATATACCACATGCCACATTGGAGTCTTCTTTCCCAAGCAAAGAATATGCCATGGGATCAAGTTTGTTACAACAATTCTCATGATTCAATGAAAATGACATCAAACAAAAAAACACTCGAAGGATTCCAGGTGTGCCCAAAATATTAAATTATAACAAATATCTTGTTAGGAAATAAGAGATAAAATATGTGGAATAATCCCTTACAAAATCGCAACAATAGAAACTAATATGCAGAAAATATTACAGATCTCAAATAAAAGTGCAGAATAAATAACACAATATAGAGAGACAAGATACATGAAAAGTGTACAGTACTCTTAGTGTACAGTCTTCAAAAATTTCACACATGAAAACAGGGTCCACAACCTAACAATCTCCCACTTAGAGACTAGTTTTCCTCTGAGCAAGCTTCTCAACCCTTCACTAGTTTCTGTGAAGACCAACCAAAGCTGAACAAAACTTTAGTTTTTCCGTTGTGACCACCTTGGTCATCACGTCTGTAGGATTCTGACTGGTATGAATCTTGTCCAACTTTAACTTCTCTTCCTCCAAAGCTATCCTAATGAAACGGTACCTTAACTGTATATGCTTCATCCTAGAGTGGAAAGCAAAGTTCTTAGCTAGGTGTATAACACTCTGACTATCACTATGTAACTTTCCTTCCTCTTGCTTATGCCCCAATTCCTCAATTAATTTTTGTAACAAAATCATTTCCTTTCTTGCCTCTATGGCAACAACATACTCAGCCTCCGTGGTTGACAAAGCCACCAACTTCTGTAGTCGTGAAATCTAGCTTACTGCTATTCCACCTACAGTGTAAACATAACCTGTTGTGCTCCTCCTGCTGTCTACATCTCCAGCCATGTCTGAATCTACATAACCCCGTAAAGTGGTGTTTGATCCATTGTAGCACAAAACTGTCCCCATGGTCCCTCTCAAATACCGAAGGATTCACTTTACTGCTTGCCAATGCTCTTTACCTGGATCACTCATAAATCTACTCACAGCTCCCACTGCATGGGCAATATCAGGCCTAGTGCACACCATAGCATACATAAAATTGCCAACCACTGATGAGTAAGGTACTTTGGACATCTGGTTCCTCTCCTACTCTGTCTTGGGACACTTCTCCTTTGATAACTTGAAATGGCCTACCAAAGGAGTCCCAACTGGTTTAGCATCCTGCATATTAAACCTCTCTAAGACCTTCTTAATGTACTCTTCCTGAGATAAAGTTAGCTTATGTTCCTTCCTATCTCGAGTTATCCTCATTCCAAGGATTTGTCTGGCTGCCCCCAAATCCTTCATATCAAAGGATTCACTTAGCTGTTTCTTGAGTACTTTTATTTCCTGCATGTTTTTACCTGCAACCAACATGTCATCAACATACAAACACAGGATAATATAACTTCCATCCTCAAATTTTTTTGTATACACGCAATGGTCAGAATGACATCTAATATAACCTTGCTCCATCATGAAGCTATCAAACTTCTTATACCATTGACGTGGAGCTTGTTTCAAGCCATACAAGCTCTTCTTAAGTTTGCACACCATCTCCTCTTTACCTTTGACCTCATAGCCCTCTGGTTGCTGTATATATAGTTCCTCTTCCGAATCACCATGGATAAATGCAGTCTTTACATCTAACTATTCTAAGTGCAAGTCTTCTGCTACCACTATTCCAAGAACAGTTCTGATAGAAGTCATTTTTACTACAGGAGAAAAAATCTCATCAAAATCTATACCTTTTTTTTGTGCAAACCCCTTAACCACCAACCGGGCCTTGTATCTTTTCTTTCCTCCTTCTTCATCTTTAACTCTGTACACCCACTTGTTCTGCAATTCTCTTTTTCCTTCCGGTAGCTTCACTAAATCCCAAGTCTGATTCTCCATGAGAGACTTATGCTCCTAATCCATGGCTTGCTCCCACTTCTTACTGGCATCTACCTGCATTGCTTCATCAAAGTCTCTCTAGCTCTCCACTATCAGTGAGTAATAAATAATAAAGAGAAGGAGAAAAATGTTCAGGTTCTTTTATTACCCTAGAAGACCTCCTCACTGTAGGAGTTTGGGGTTCCTGTTGAGTAGGTTCCTGAACTGATTCATGGGTCACTGTCCCATCTGGAAGATCCTCTACCACTACATATTCTTTCTTGGATTCTTCCCTATTTTCCTACAACTGTTTCTTATACATGACTTTCTCATTAAAGACCACATCCCTAGACCGAATTATTTTCTTGTCCTTAATACTCCAACATTTAAATCCAAATTCATCACCACCATAACCAATGAAAGTACATTTTTCTGATTTATCCTCTAGCTTGGTCCTATCATCCTTGTCTATATGAACAAACACCTCACATCCAAAGAATATAAGAAATGAATAATCAACTTTCTTACCATACCAAGCCTCCTCAGGTATGCCTCCATCCAAGGCACTTGAGGGTCCTCTGTTTATCAAGTACACATAACCTCATGTAACCTCATGTAACCTCATGCTACTAAGAAAGAGGCAGTCCTGCTTGTAACCTCATGCTCCTAGCACATTCTATTATTGTTCTGTTCATCCTTTCTAATAGCCCATTCTGCTGTGGAGTTCCTGAAACCATCTTTTTCCTGTGGATTCCATTCTTAGAACAGTAATCATCCAATTCATTACTGTAATACTCCCCTCCATTATCTGACCTGAGACATTTTAGCTTAAGACCTGTTTCATTCTCAACCAAGGATTTCTATTTAACAAAAGTGTCAAATACATCAGATTTGTTTCTAATACAATAAACCCAAACTTTCCTGTTTACGTCATCAATAAAATTAACATAATAACTTGAACCCCCAAGATATGATACCTGATCCGGTCCCCACACATCATAATGTACCGGCTCTAACTTACTCTCTTTCTTCGTAGGTCCAACCTTGAGAAACCTTACTCGCTTCTGTTTCCCACATATATAGTTCTCACAGAAATCCAAACCTGTTTCTGTATATCCAGGAAAATTCTTCTTTATGATGTCCATGCCCTTATGGCTCATATGACTGAGCCTATAGTGCCATAATGTTGTATCTGCATCTGAAGCCACAAGATTATAAACATTAGTGTTATCAGTGGATAAATACAAGGTTCCAACCTTCTTACCTCTTGCCACTACAAGAGCACCCTTGGTAACCTTCCAAGAGTTAGCTGTAAATATCACAGTACAACCATCACTTCCCAATTACCTCACCGATATCAAATTTCATCTTAATGTAGGCACATGTCTGACATCCTTCAATAGCCAAGTATTCACATTCTGCATCTTAACCTGAACAGAACCTTTTCCAACTATGCTGCAAGGCTCATCATCACCAAGAAAAACATGCCCAAAATCTCCTTGAACATAATCAACAAAATAATACCTATGTGGAGAAGCATGGAAAGAAGCCCCCAAATCTAAAACCCAAGATTCAGTAATATTGTGCAAAGAAAGAATCAAAGCATCCTGACATACATTACCCGTTGCCACATTTGCCTCCTTGTTTTCTTCCTGTTGTTTCTTCTTATCCCGAAGCTCCCAACAATCCTTCTTTGCATGCCCAGGCTTTCCACAGTGCCAACATAATATCTTGCTTTTGGATTTTGACCTTGCCTGATCCTTTGATTTTCCATGGCTTCCTCTATTCTTTTGTCTCCCTCTAGTTTCCACTGTCAAAGCATTCCCTGAAGTATAAGATTCACCAGAGCTTTTTCTTCACATTTCCTCACTTAGAATCACCCCGACAACATCCTCAAACTTCAACTTCGAGTTAGTTGGAACCGAGTTTTTTACCACCATTACCAGGCTATTCCAACTCTCAGGTAAAGAGCACAGAATTAATAAAGCCCTAACTTCTTCATCAAATTCTATTGTAACCGAAGCTAGCATATTCACAACCATATTGAAATCATTTAAATGATCTGCTACTGAACCATTCTCAGACATCTTCATATTAAACAACTTTTTCATTAAAAATATCTTGTTAGAGGCAGAGGGTTTTTCATACATCTTCCCTAATGCATCCATTAGATCTTTTGTAGTCTTTTCCTTTGAAACATTAAATAATACTGAAGATGCAAGACACAGCTGGATTTTCCCAAGTTCCTTCCTATCCAGCAAATCCCATTCCACATCTGTCATACTTGAGGGTTTGTTCACCTTCTCAAACAACAGAGTATAAAGATCCTTTTGATAAAGGTAATCTTCCATCTGCATCTTCCAAAGACTGAAATTATGCCCATTGAATTTATCAACCCTAGATCTTCCATCATCTGCCATAGCTCCCACTCAAGCTAAAAAATTTCCCTGTGATTCAACACTTTAACAAACCAAACTGGGCTCTGATACCAATTGTTAGGAAATAAGAGATAAAATATGTGGAATAATCCCTTACAGAATCGCAAAAATAGAAACTAATATGTAGAAAATATTACAGATCTCAAATAAAAGTGTAGAATAAATAACACAACACAGAGAGACAAGATTTAAAAAGGTTCACCCAATTTGGGCTACGTCCACCAAGAATCACTTGCTCAGATTTTATTACAAGCCTCCACTCTCTCAATACAATACTTAGATCCATTTGGAGCTATGCTCAACAAACTCTACAGAATTCACACTCGAATTCAAAACACATCTGCAATACATTTTCTTGCCTATCTATCATATGTATAAGACCATATAAATAGACAACTGCTTAAGCAGTTTTACAAAACTGTGGGTATCAAAACCATGGGCAAAACCCGTCCCATAAACCTATGGGTCAAAAATGTCACCCATATGAGAAAATCACGTTTCCTGATATGGGTGAGGATACATGAAAAGTGTACAGTACTCTTAGTGTACAGTCTTCAACACTTTCACACATGAAAACAGGCTCCACAACCTAACATATCTAGATCATTATCCATCCTGGAGGCATGTTTTCATCAATGAGGCATGCAAACTCCTCTTAATCATCATTTTCACCCATTTACCTTTTTCATATTACCTCTACAAGTTTTGATTTTGTCATTTCATGTGTTTTCTGAGGCTAGGGAAAAAAATTACTTCAAAAACATCTCAAATCAAAGAATTAAGTCATGAAAGTGATGTCAATGATCCTAGAAGGCCAAGATGACACAAAATCACTATAAATTTGATGAATTTTGACGCAATAATCATGATTCCAAGATTCTTGGAGCTCCCATGGTGGTCAAAACAAATGGATGCACAACAAACATCGATCTTATCCATCTTTGTCCTTTAATCTGGGCCCTCCACGTGTCAAAAAATAATTGGGATCATTTTTGACTTTTCCACATTTTTTGAAAAAATAGAAAATTTTGACTTTTTTCTCCACCCCTCCACCCTTGAAATTTGGAGCTGACACGTGGCATATGGTGGGTTTTTTTTGAAATCACGCTTCAATTCTGTGCATTTTTACCCTTTTTGGAAATTGAGAAAATTTTCACTTTTTTCCCCGCAGGTCCGCAACTCCTATTTTTCCCTTACCACGTGTCTCCTTATGATTCGCTAGCAAGCCAGTGTATCAAATTTTTGTTTTGAGTCCTTTTGGCAAAAGGGAAAGGTTTCCTTCCTTCCTACGCTGGCCCCCTGACCCACCTCTTGCAAATTTTGGACACGTGTCCTCTTGTTATTGGCCATAGGATTTCGGGCCAAAAAATTACTTAAACATTTTTGTGAAAAAGGGAAAAAATCCCCTTTTCCCTCCGTTGGCCCACAAACCCACTCTGCACCACTGTGATGCCACGTGTCCTCCTCTTATTGGAGCGGGAGGAAAATTGGTTTTGAAACTTTATAGAATTAGAGCCAAAAACTCTAAGTCCCCCATCGTCCCGCTCCTCTGCCCTTGGTCTTTTATGGACACGTGTCCATTCCCGATTGGCTGTGGGGTTTCGAGCCAAGTTTTGAGTTTTAAAATTTTCACAAAGTAAAGTCTAAAAATTCCAAGGGAATCTGACCACCCACCAAGTAGCCTTGGCCAATGAAAACCCGCTACGTTGCAAATACCTCATGAGGATGAATTTGACGGGCAAATGACGCCTATATGACAGTCAAAACATAAAAAATTCCAGGGATGCCCTAGAATTCAATTTTTTCACCAAGGATGGTATATTTTTCGATTCTAAATCAACTGAAGCATGATTTTACAACATTTTTGACCTTGGGATTGGATTTTCAAATACAAACAAGTATGAATTGGTCAAATTTTATTTTTCCACGATCTGGCAAAAGGAAAAATGACATAGCCCGTGAAATTGGAAAAACTAGGGCACAAAAAAGGGCAAACTTGGATTATTCTTTCAAATTAGGGCAAAACAACAAGTTTGTGAGCATTTTAAAGCATCTAACTGGACGGAAAGAATTTCAGACCATCAATTCAAAGGGTAAAATGTTTTTAAGCACATATAGATTTGAAAAATTAGGGCAACAAGGTGCAAGCTCAAAAAATGGCACCAATAAGGATGGTGAGGTGGCTCCATGTAGGATGCCACTTCATCATTCCTCCATTGCAACAAACAAGTCAAACACCATTCCCAAGCCAACAAATGAACATGTAAGACAAATGACATGCCCACATGACACTCTAACTTACAGACCATGCCTACCAATGACAAATTAATTGTGGTAGGTAGGAAAGTTCAATTATTTTCAGTTTTTACACTCCAAAATCTATAAATAAGACTAAAATTAACTCCTCATACCATAGCTATGGTTTTTGGGTTAATTTAAGAGGTATGCGACAAGATTATCTTGTCCCTCAAACCTCCAAACAATCCTCCCAAGTCAAAATCCGAATTTTGAAGTTAGGGAAGAGTACACAACACAAAATCCAGCACAAATCCAACTTATATCCACAAGATTTAATAGACCATCTACCCTCATAGTTATCCAATTGTCACATCCTTATTTTAGTTAACAAATTAAGTTGGATTAACTAATTAAGACACATTAATAATTACTAATAAAGTGACAAAAAATTCCCAAGAATTAAATACACATAACACAAAATAAAACACGTAAAAAATGAAAATAAGGGAAAACATTTCACCCCATGGCCACACATGTGAGGTCATGCCCCATGGGAAACATCCTAACTAGGCATGTAATAAAACAACATAAACATTAGACACAGTTAACCAATTTGGCCATGTTGCAAAACATCTGACATCCTTCTGTGGTTGGTCCCCTATCCCCTTTAAATATATGTGATAAAATATCCCTGCAACACAAACATAATACCTCTCTACCCTCACAGATGCATCAACAACATCGATAAATAATATATACATAAAAATCAATAATCTTCATCGAAATTTAAGTAATTCTTAATATCCATGAGATCATAATTCTACTTAGAACATCCAGAGTATATGTTTTAGTATAAAATCAAAATAATGCAAATCAACCTATATTGAACTATCTAGCAATGTAATCTAGTGTATCATACTCAAAATGTGAATCACAACATGTCAATAGTCTAAATATCTACATAGTCTATCATCTAATGCTCAAAATATAATAATCAAAATGTCTAAGTATCAATCCATCAGTAATGTCAACATAATGAAAATAGTGTCGAATAGGAGTGGGAACTACATCCCCATCCTCTTATACTCGAATTCCTCCTAGAATTCACTGAAATAGGTGAGGAAATTGGGTCCTTAACAAAGTACCATCCTCCCAAGTGGCCGCAGTCTCATAATACCTATCCCTTTAGACTCACAGGTCTAGTCAATCTCACATCCTTGATGGCCCAGTGTCATGTGCTCTATGATGCACATAGGTTCCACATTCACTTGTTTCTACTCCTACACCTACAATGTGGTCCAATCTAATACATGAGAGGGATCTAGAATGTATATCCTAAGAACATAAATATGAAATACATATTCAACATGAGACAAGTTGGGTGGCAAGGGTAGATGATAAGCTAGGGGACTGATCCACTCTAAGATCTCGAATGGACCCATAAATCGAGGAGAAAATTTAGAGCCTTTACCATAACGGATAAGGATATTGTGAGGTATGACATGAAGAAAAACCTTAGTTCCCACCTCATAGCTATAGTCAACTCTCCTCCTATTTGCATATTTATTTTTTCTATCTTGTGCCTCCTGAAGTCTCTATTCGATAAAAATAAATTGTTTCTCCATGTCTTGTAACAAAGATGGCCCTAGAGATACTTTGTTCTCCAATCTGTCCCAACTCAAAGGTTTTCTGAAATCCATTCCATAAAGCTCCTAAAATGGAGCCATACCAATTGAACTCTGAAATATGTTATTATAATAAAAATCCACTAGGTAGAAATATTCCTCCCACCTCGACTTATGGTCCATGACGTACATCTGAAGCATGTCCTCTAAAATTTGATTCACCCACTCCATCTATCCATATGTCTCTAGATGATATGATGTACTAAAGTTGATACTCATCCAAAGGGCATGCTGCATGGTAGTCTAGAAATGAGAGGTGTATAATGGATCGCAGTAGCAAATAATCTTCCTTGAAAACCTATGCAGTCCAAAAATCTCATCTAAATATACTCGTGCCACTACACTAGCTATATAGGTGGTCTACACCAAAGAAAAATGAGCCACTTTCATAAATTTATCCACCATGATGATGATAACATCATGGTGGTATCTTGATGTTTGTAGCCCTACTATGAAATCCATGGAAATGGTGTTCCATTTCCACTCCGGTATATCATGCAGGTGGTGAAGGCCAACTGGATGCTGATACTTGGCATTCACCCTCTAACACTCTAAATATTGTGACACAAACAAAGATACATCTCTCTGAAGACCTCTAAAATGGTAAAAATTCCTCAAGGTGGCGTGCATGTTCTTCACCCCTAGATAGGCTGAATAAGGTCCATGATGAGCCTCTACCAGTATATCATGTCTCAAACATCCATCTCTAAGTACATATATCTTACCTCTGTGTCTGAGAATTCCATCAGAATCTAATGCAAATACATCAAAATTCCCCTCAAGGGGTATCCAAGACTTAATCTCTTATCTAGTTCCAAGGTATAAGCTGCCATGAGGAAGTTATCGCAAAATCCTACTCGATGAGTCTGTACCCACTTAAGTAGCCATAACTAAATTTCTCTGTCTACTCAAAAGTATGCAACCAAATTCTCCTTCCCCTTAAAATACTCACATAAAAATTCCATCCAACACCATTGACGAGCGTTGAGATTGGACCACGTGAAGAGGTGATGTAAGCTTAAATGGTTTTCCTAAGAATGAACCTCCTACCAAGAAGGAAATGACACCAACACACCAAAGCATGAAACAGTGCCGTAAGCTCAAGGTCATGATTTAGATAATTGAGCTCATAATGCTTGAGTTTATGAGACTCAAAGACTATAAAATGACCCTCCTACATCAAATAACCTCCTAATCCTACCAAAGAAGCATCTATACACACGAATAAATCCCACTAAGGATCTGGCACTGCAAGAATCGGTGCTTTCATAATGCATTCCTTCAGTGTATTGAAGGCGTTCTCACATATCTCATACCAAAAAAAATTCTTCCCTTTTAGCTAAAGGGAAGTGATGGGGTGTGTAATTCAAGAGAATTCCTGAATAAATCTCCTGTAGTAACCTATCAACCCCATGAAACTGCGCACCTCGGTTGCATTGGTTGGCGTAGGCTAGTCCATAATAGATCTAATCTTGAAAGGATCGACTGTGATAAATTATCCACAAATGATGTGACCGAAGTACTGAACCTTTGACTGGAAAAGGACACGCTCCTCCAATTCCCGTATAGTTTCTTCTAAAACATTTCAAATATGTTCCTATTTATCCTCATGTGTATGTGATTACATCAAATTGTCGTCAAGAAACACAAGCATGAAGAGATCCAAAAACGTCCTAAACACCCCATTCATCAAACTCATGATTACTACAGGGGCATTTGTCAAACCAAATGGTACCATTATGAACTCATAGTGGTCATATCTCATGTGGAAAGTTGTCTTGTGGATATCTACCTCAGCAATCCTTAGCTGATGTAGCCTGACTTAAGATCTATCTTAGAAAATATAGTGGCCCCTTCATTTGATCAAATAAATCATCTATCCATGGAAGGGGGTAATTATTCTAGATTGTTACTTTGTTCATTTTCCTGTAGTCCACACACAAACACAGAGATTCATCCTTTTTCTTCATAAAGATCACTGGCACACCCCATGGAGATACACTAGGATGCATTAGGAATTTCTCAAGAAGGCCCTCAAAAAACAACTTGAGCTCACATAGCTCAGGTTTGGTCATCCTATATGGTACACATGACATAGGCTCCACTTCTAGAATCAAATCAATATGAAAGTATATCTCATGTGGGGAAGGTAACCCTGAAAACTCACTACAGAAAACTCCTACAAAATGGGGTGGTAATCAAGTTACGGTCCATGAATCTCATCATATGATTAGTCACTAAAAGTGACGGTGAATAACTGACAACCCCATCACACACACTGCTTTAGATGCATAGTGGATATGGTGCAAATAGATATGGGTCTCCCAACACCAATAATCACTTACTCCAATCCCAAATCGTCTACACAATATATAACCTTAATGTAACAATCAACTCTAGCTCTATGTGTAGACAACTAATCCATGCCTAGGATAACTACATATGAACCCAAGGGAAGGATATGAAGATTCAAATTCATGTTGAAGGGTCATAGGTCCACTTCACACTCCTTAATTAAGGATTCCATTAAGATCTTAGCTCTAGAAGCCATATCAACATCCCAACTAAGGCCCTACCTAATTGCCACCAACCTACATCCCTCTACGAAAGATGGAGAAATGAAAGAATATGATGAGCCTTAATCAAATAAGATAGGGTTAGTAATACCTCCAATGTTATCCGTGCTCTCAATCATCATGCCCTGGTGCTCTACATGGAGGTTATTGACCATAACATAGATCGTCTGGCTCCAGGTTATGTAACCAATTGTAGGCTCAAAAATAGATGCCTTACCCTAATTAGAAGGGTTCTGAAGGGACTCTCCCAATGATGACCATGCACACTACACCCATAACAACTACCTGGTCCTCTTCATGGAGTAGATGGTCCTCCAAGTGGTCCAATACTCTGTGTTATTGAACTTGATGACCATGTCATAGATCTTTGTGGGTGTTGTGGTGGATGTACTCCTACCTACTATGCTCGGGGTAAATCCTGAGTCTTATTTGGCAACCCAACTGAAGGTCCAATACTATACCCTCTCTGAGCATCATAGTGATGTGGAGATCAAAAGGGTGGTCGAGTTTGTTTTACTCTTGTTGAGGAGGAGAATTCCTAAAGGAAGATTGTGCAGAAGTGTCTCCGCCAAAAGGAGAAGGGGCAGATCCCCTCAATCTATTATCCTTCAACTATTATATGTGGCTCCTCACTTTTGTCTCGAGCCTGTCGACTCTTCTCCCTAGTTTCCTCTACAATATAGGCCTTTTCCATGACCTCTGATAGAGTCTGTGGGTAATGAATGTGCACTGCCCCACCCAATTCCAAGTTCAGATCCCTAATGAATTTATGGACCCTACCCTTCTTATCCTCCATATAGTCCACATAATGAAGTAGATCCAAAAAATGACCCTCATACTATGCTACCATCATGGAGGCCTGTCGTAGATCATGAAACTCATCGATCTATTATTGGATGAATCTCTTAGATATTATCTTCTCCTGAAGCACTCCTTGAAGAGCTCCCAAGTGACTGTCTCAGAATCTACATGAAGCTTCTTCTCCTCAGTCCTCCACCAAACTTTGGCTCCGTCTCTTAGAAGGTGTATAACAATACAATATTTCATGTTACTAGTACAAGGGCATAACTTGAAGCATCCGATCAAGCTAACCAACCATGCCTCGGCCTGAAATCCTCTCGTGTATCAAAAAAAATGTGGTGGGTGTAACTTCAGTATCTCTTTGATGTGATCTATCGTTGTCGACTGCTAGCCCCTAGGTCTCTCTGCATGAACATCCCTTGGCCTAGGGCTCCTAGATCTGTCTCTGTGTCCCGAAGATTTATCTTTGTGATCTCTAGGTGGTGACTCATGTCCAACCGAATCCACATGGGATTTATTTTCCTTATCATTGGCACTGTGACATGACCATGCACAAGGATCCACCAATGGCTCTCTGTCCTATCTGCTAGGTCACCCTCCTAAAGATCCTCTGAGTAAAGCAGCATTAACATCTTGTAGTGTCTAAATTATCTAAGGCAATATATTTGCCACTGCTTGATCTGGGGATGGTAGATCTAGGCTCATATCTAAGCACACCTCGTCTAGTTTGTACCTCCTGCACAGACCAAGAAGGGAATTAGTTTATCATCATCTAGGATTTGTTTTAGTTTTCTAATTTTTCTATGTTTTAAAACATCATGTGTGTTCTAGGTTTAGAGTTGTGCTAGGTTTTCTAATTATCTTTCATGTTTCCAAGTGTGCTTAGGGTCCAAGCATTGAAGCTAGGGATCTGATACCAAGTGTAACACCCACAAAATTTCTACTCTCAAACAAATAGAACTAATAAGTTAATAGTCAATTTTACCTACGTAGTAAATTTGTTTTTGCGTATGCAAGGTTAGATATTTCCACAATTAATAAATTTCTCGGTTAAAGTCTTTCTACACAAGATTTTGAAAGTTGGAAATTTAATTAATAATTAATAATTATTTATTTACTTCGTAAGGTCTATTTACGGTTTAAAGCATCTACTAAGCTCAATTATTTTAATTATTTATCATGCACTAAGAGTATATTATTTTCTAACATAAAGGTTTAGTTTTTTTTCGTAGCCACTAAGTGACCCCATTCACCTTATTACCCATGTTGTTTTTTATATTAAATTACATTCCCACAAAATACCTCCCACTTAAGTGAGGTAGGGTTTAATTTGGGCCATTGGATTTAATCTATCCTAGCCCTTAGATTTGGGATTCCCTAAACATCCTTATGGGTTTCTTTCTAATTTTTATTTTCCCCAAACAACCTCATTTGTTCATCTCTTGTTTGATGTTTTGGGAGAGGAGGAGGATCCATGAGAGAAAGGAGTGCATCCATGGTAAAATTATTCTTGGTTTAAGTTATAAATATTTTACTGTTGTAATATTTCTCATTTTTTTAATGTAGAGATCCCACCATGGATCTATTTTTTTAATTAATGAAAAATAATTCTTATTTTTTTAAGTTCAACAATTAGGGAAAAACCCCATTTTTATTAAATCTATGAGTTTTACACATTTGGGTGCCAAAAAATAGATTGAAAAACTTAAACTCTAAAATTCAATTAATTACTAGTTGCTGGTAACTTCCTTTTAATGGTTTAAATCTTAGATTTCAATTAAATTTAAATCTGGGTTTTGCACAAACGGATTTTATTTTTCCATCAAAAGTGATGAAACCATTTCCCTACTCATGCCAGTGGTCTTGTGACCACTTCCCTTCTTGTGGGTGGCTCATCTATTGCCACTCTATGCTAGGCGGCAGTTCTAAAACCACCGCTCTGCACATGGCGGCGATTTTGTTACCCAAAAATAGAACTTTCAAAAAATGCATTTTTTTTACAGTTTTCAACTCAAGTTTGTTTTTTAATGCAATAATAATTTTAGTGAGGGTTTCTTCCATTCATTAGATGGTAGATTTATAGCATATATCTAGTTTCATAACTCAAATTACATAAACATCAACTCATTCTCTATTCTTTCCTTTGCAATAAAATGTAAAATTGAGTATAACATCAACTACAATTCATTCTCTTTCACATATTAAATTTTACAATCAAAAGAACAAGAACTCAAAAAAACTTCCTTTTAATTCATGTTTCCCTTCCAAATATACATATATATCTATATTGTAACTTTAAATACATACAACTTTAGGAGAGTTTCAATTCAAGACAACTAAACAACTTAAGCTTCCCTTTCACTATAACATTACAATACAAATATGAAAATTACAAGTTTCCATACCATTATTTTACAATACATACTTAAAATCCATTTCTTTCACTAAACTAGTCCTTTCCAATAAAGTAAATATACCAACAGTTCTTTCTACATTCACTCAATCACTTCAACTTGAAATAAATGAAATATTACAAAACTTTATTTCAAGCATACAAAAGTTACTTTCTTCCACTCTAAGTGGGAATAATAATATGATCAAATTACAACATAGAGATTTTTCAACAAGGTCAAAACACAAGTCTTCTTTGCATGTTCTCTCCCGACTTGTAGCTTCAATCTTGCATTCTTCAATCTTTCAAAAACTTGGATCATAATATAAAGAAAGAGGGAATAGGAAACAATCTCTTCCTAACATTTAATCCAATAAGAGGAGAATCCATCCCCTTATTAGCCTCCGAGCCCCAACCAAAGAACAATGAGGGATCTTGAGAACATTTGACAACTTTTTACAAGAATGGCTTCCACAAAAACATACAATCCACAAACATACAACACATTCAAATGGACATACTCAACAATATTTACAACTTTCTCAAACAACACATAGGATTGACATCAAGCCAAAAGGAGCAAGGAATATGGGAACCACCTCCTTTTTCCTCCCAAGTAAATTAAGAGTTTCGTCCAAATCCTCCATGTGCACAATAAAAATAACAAAACATCCTTATCTTTCCTTTTGCAAATATACACAAATATGTCCATGTTTTCCTTTTCACTCCCCTTAGGTGAAACTCCCAATCACACTCCCTCCAAAATTCATGCCTCACATCTCCCTTTTCCCTCCCCAATGGTCCCATACTTCCATCTCCCACTCCCTTCTTAAGGAAAACTACCCAACCACACAAAAACACATTCACAACACTCATACAATATTCAATAAGAACAATTTTTACATATACAAACACAAAGAAGAAGATAACAAAGGTGGAGATCCTACCTCTCCATCAAGCTTCCAATATTCTTCACTCTAGTACAAGATTTTATTTTTTTGACACCTTCAATCTAAGCACACTCTAAACGTAACTCCAACAAGCTCCCAATTCCAAAACTACAAACAAATTAAAATAAACAAGTGACCCAAAATCCATCAAATTCAATCAATAAATAGAAATGGGATGTGAGGATGATGATGTGGCTCCATGTAGGATGTCACTTCATCACTCCTCCATTCCAACACATAATTCAAACACCATGCCCAAGAGAATAAATGAACATGTAAGACATATGACATGCCCACATGACACTCCAACTTGCACACCATGCCTATCAAGGACAAATTAATTGTGGTAAGTAGGAAAGTGTAATTATTTTCACTTTTTACACTCCAAAATGCATAAATAAGCCTAAAATTAACTCCCCATACCATAGGTATGGTTGTTGGGAGAATTTAAGAGGCATGATACAAGCTTATCTTGTCCCACAAGCCTCTCAAAAAGCCTACCAAGTCAAAATCCTAATTTTAAAGTTGTGGAAGAGTACAAAACACAAAATCCAACATAAATCCAACTTACATCCACAAGATTTCAAGGACCATCTACCCTCATAATTATCCAATTGTCACATCCTTATTTTAGTTAACAAATTAATTTGGATTAGCTAATTAAGACACATTAATAATTGCTAATAAAGTGAAAAAACATTCTCAAGAATTAAATACACATAACACAAAACAAAACATACACAAAATTAAAAGAATGGAAACATTTCACCCCATGGCCACACATGTGAGGTCACCCCCTTGGGAAACCTCCTAACTAGGCATGCAATAACACCACATATGTATTAGACACATTTGTAAAATTTGGCCATGTTGCAAAACACCCGACATTGTTCCATGGTTAGTCCCCTATCCCCATTCAATGTATATGATAAAATATCCCTGAAACATAAACAAAATACCTCTATGGTCTCATGGTCACATCAACAACATCAAGGAATAATATATACAAATAAATCAATAATAATAAGCCAAAGTTAAGTAATTCTATCATCTATCAACATATCAAATAATTCGATTCTAACATCCAGAGTATACATGTCAGTATAAAATCTAAATAATGCAAATCAACATATATGGAATGGTCTACCAATGTTATCTAGTGTATCATAATCAAAATGTGAATGACAACATGTCAATAATCTAAATATTTGCATAGTCTATCATATACTACTCAAAATATAATAATCAAAATGTCTAAGTATCAATCCATAAGTAATGTCAACATAATGAAAATAGTGTCGAAGAGGAGTGGGCACTACAGAAATCTTGAATCAAGCTCAAAATTAAATACCATTAATGGAGATCGTCAACTTATAATGTAAAATCATATTCGCCAAAATGAGAGGTGATAGAGGAGTATCTAGACCTAAACAATTGATGGAATTGAAGATACATTTGAGGAAATTTGGGGAAAGATCGTGAGATACATGCGATTGATATCATGCCCAAGTGAAACACTGCATGTGCCAAGTGTATCACATGCCCATTTTTCTATGTTATATGGAAAAAGTAAATTTATAACATGCACATTGACCGGGTTTCATAGGTGGTAAAATTATAAAACTAAGAGAAATAATAGTTGGTAGTTGTATTTATTATTTATAAACTAATTAATAACTTTTTGGAAAATTATTTATAATAATAGCTATTATAAAAACAATAATAATATATGGTTGGATTTTTTATTATATACTTACTATTTGCAAAGCAAAACAATTTGTTAGGTTTAGAAGATAATGTATAACTATATAAAAAAGGAGAAATATGTTATAAACATAAATTTTTTTTAATATTCTTAGTATATGTAATAATAAATATATTTTTAATATAAATAATTTTTAAAAATATTTTTATTTTTAATGAAGTGGTAACCAATTACAGTTTTAGGTAGTGTTGGTCAAATTTTAAATTTAAACTAAATCTTATCTACCCATAAGTGTAGCGTTTGCATGCAATTTATAAAAGTTGAATTTATTTTGAGTAAATATAATTCTCTAAAAAAGAATTAAAATTATTAGAATTTAAAGATACATGTAATTTTAAATAACTATAGTTAAAATATTGTAAAAATATTAAATTTTGATATGTGTTATATGAATACTATTTAAAGTGCAATTTTTATATTATTATCTTATTTTATTCACAATTTTTTTGAGTATAAATATGATTCATATTTTAATTTTTTTTAAAAATTGGATAAAATAGTGGATTTTCAATGAGAAAGTGTTGAAGATGTGAATTGGCTACAAATTATTAACACTTACAAAGATTGTGGATTTCAATTGAAAAAGTGTTGTAGATATGAATTGGCTAAAAATTAGTATCACTTATATAAAATTGTGGAACATCCACAATATTTTAAAATGGAAAAATCGAATAAGATTGTGGATTTTCAATGAGAAATTGTTTTATATGTGAAATAGCTACAAATTATTAACACTTACATAAATTTTTGGAACATCCACAACATTTAAATAAAAAAAAATTCAATTATCATAGAAATCCCATAGATACTTTACATTTATTATTTATAAATCAATTAATAATTCTCTTAATAAAATTATTTATATTAATAGGAATAATAAAAATAATAATTTAATAATACATTTATTATTTATAAAATAATGAGTTATATTTATAATTATAAAAATAAAAAAAATAAAATAAAACATTAAAAAGATAAAAATATATTATTCGTCTTAACATACAGTAGAATAAACATATTTTAATATGGTTACATTTCCGTAATATTTAAATTTTAATTTTCGATAAATTTTTGTAATATATATATATAAAATGGTATTTCAAAAAAATATAATATTGAATTTTACTATTAATATAATTTTAAGGCCGATTTTAGTTCTATTTTCTGAAAATTGTGGAATTTCTATGAAGAATGGTTGGATATGTGACTTTTCTGCGAACTATTATCACTATGTATAAATTGTAGGATATCCACAATACTTAGAAAGGACTAAACAAAATTTTCGTAGAGATGCTACAAGTATTCTACAATTCTTCTAAATTATTGCAATATTGTACAATAATTGTGGTAAAAAAACTTGTTTGTTGTAGTGGTTAATTCCTTTGATTAAGGAAGAAATTTTTTCCCCTTCATTTGTGAATTTCCCTTCAAAACAATATGTCTATCAAACTTATAGATATGTATAAACACACACACACAAAAACACACGTGCACGTAGTCTTATAAGTATATATTTATATTTATATATATAATCATATTATTTATACAATTATATTTGTTTAGATATATTGTCCGAAAACAAATCAGAAAATAAATATATAAACTTATATGCACACACACACACACACACACACACACACACACACACACAGAGAGTCACACACATATATATATCTTTATTTATATATAAAATATATATTATACATACATACATACATACATACATACATATATAGTTCCCACTTCCCTTTGACACCTTTTTGGATTATTGTTTGATATTGTCGACTGAACTTATGGTTATATTATAGTTTTTATTTAGCATGCTAGTAGATATAAGAGATACTGAACTGTTATTGATTTGATTCTTATATGATGCATATGGACATTGGATACATTTGATGTTGATCTTGATATACTATTGACATGATTATTTATCTGTATTTCTAACATGTGATTTATTTAATCATGATTAGTAGACCTTTGTTAATTGGATTAATGTTGTGATCATTTTGACGTGGATAAAATGTGAAATGGAAATGTGCTATAAACTTTAGTGATATCGTATCTTGCATAGATGATATTAATTTCACAACCACATCGGAATTGGAGAAGAATTCAACTAGGGTCACCATGGCAACATGTAATTGTGTGTGTTAGAATTATTGGTTAGGAAACAATTGTGACCTAGGGGTCATGTGTTGTTTTGTTTTAATTTTCCCTCTTTGATAATGTTAGTATGTGTTTTCCTTTAGTAATGAAATTTACATGTTTTATTATTTAGATTTTTGGATTTATTTTTACCCCTTCCCTATCCATGGGTTCTAGTGTCTTAATTAAGCTAATGTAAATTTGTCCTAAACTAATTAAAGATGTGACCAAAAAGGAGTGCATTTATTAGAATTGATTTACTCTTGGATTTTGTGTTGAGTGAAGTGTGTTTGACTTTTTTTTAGTGTAGCACACTCTAACCTTCATGGGAAACTTGAATTTGGCTTTAGAGGCAAAATTAGGAAGCTTGTGGGACAAGTCAAACTTGTCCCACACCTCTTAAATGCCCATGCCAACCCTACCTATGGGTTGGGGGGTCAAATTTAGGCTCTTTTAGGTGTTTTGAGAAGTTAAAAAGGTGAAATGTTGATTGCACTTTCTTTCAAATATTTAATTTTGTCTTTTTGGGGAGTGGGCTTAGATGGAGTGTGTAAGGTTCTTGTCATTCCTCCAAAAAATTATTATTTGTACATAGGAATATGAGGTTGACCAAGAGATGTGGAGTGGAGAGGAAATGAGGTGGCATCCTACTTGGAGCCACATCATCCCTCCCTCTCCTTTCTCTATTTATTGAATTCGTGTTGCTTTTTTGGGGGTTGGATAATCATTTTTAGTCTCTTGAATTCTTGGAGAGTGGGAGGATTTGGAGAGATTTTGTGGATGTTTGGAGCCTTGTGGATGATTGCTTGATCTTTGGAGAAGCTTGGAACTTCATACTTGGAAGAAGATCTACCATGGAGTGGTAGGAGCTTCACCTTAGTTTTTATTATGTTATTTTTTTTTATTGTATGAGTGTATATCTTGTGTTGAATTTTGTTATCTCTTTGAAATGATTTTTGGGTGTGGGTAGAATGCCTAAGTTTGAAGTGGGAGGAGACTATGGAGAGTTTTATGTAGGGAGGCATAAGAGTTTACCCTTTTTGTGGAGGTAGTTTAGGTTGGGTGCCCCACCTTGTTTTGAGGGATGCTTTCATTACCTTTTTTTCGTTCATGCTATGAGGGAGACATAAGAGATGTAGGGAGGCATAAGAGTTATGGAGGTATAAGGGGTACTTGAGGGAGGCATAAGAGTTGTAAGGGGAAATTTTGATTTGTATTGGAGGATTTTGGGTGGGCACCCATTCCCATTAGGAGGCATAAGTGGCCTCCCCATAGGTCATACTCAATATGGCTTTCTTGATAAGCCTTGTGATATTGTAGATTCGTTGTTTTCTTCTTGTTGAGTTGTTGTGTTTTGTATGAAAATGGAATGAATGTGAAATTATATGTTAAGTATTGTGGAAGCTAGTAGTTACCATGAGTTGAAATCTTCTCCCATTGTAATGTGGTTGGGGCTTGAGGGCCAATGGAGAGGATAACTTCTCTTCTCCATTGGGTATCTTGGTTGGGTTGAGAGCACTGCCTCTCCCCATATTTTCTTTTGAATCAAGAAAACTTCTTGGAGGAGATATCTTGTTGTAGTTGGAGAATGGAGTCTTTTTGGTGACCATGTGAAACTTCCTTGTATTTTTACCCACTTAGAGTGAAAGAAATTGTATTAATGCAGTTCATTCTTTAATTAAATTTTGTATGGATTCCCACTTAAAGTGGAGGAAATTCTAAGGACCTTGTAAACTAAAGTTGTAACCCAATTATTGTTATTGTTTTTGTATTGTATGTAGAAAGAAACAAATGAGAAAACAAAGAAGAAAGAATGTTATTGTAAATTCAGTTTGCAAATAGAAAAGAAAGTATTTTCTCCTTGTTGAAATCTTGAATGTATTGTGAGAAAAATAGTGCTTGTATTGAAAGATTAATCTATTTTACAATGGAAAAGAAAGTATATTTTCATTGAGTATTTATTGTATTGTAAATGTGAGAAAGAAGAAAATGTAGATATTGTTAGAAGTTGAGTTTGTTTACAAAATATCATTGTATGGAAAATAAAGTTTATATGGTTATTTTGAATGAATGAACATTGTAGTAAAATGAAAGAGGAAAAATAAGTTAGATTATATTGCATTCAGAAAGTTGATTTTATATTAGGAAATGATAAGTAATGAAATAGATTTATTTTCCCTTCTTGCTCTTGTAATGGAAGAAAGAATCTAGTTAAACAAATAGAAATTATTCTTCTAAGTAGAAGAATTTTATTAGAAATGGAAACACTTTAAAATTTCTATACTTAACTAAGAAATGAGTAAATGAGTAACAAACCTCAATTCTGGAGCTTTAAAATGAACAAAGAAAACTTAAAATTCATTTTTACACCCTTTAGCAACTTTTTTTTTTTGTAAAATTCTCGGCATTAAAGTTCTGTTTTTATGAAACAGGACCGCCACCCTGTGCAGAGTGGCGGTCCCATAACCGCCATTCAGGCAATGGCAGCGGTCTAGAAACTACCGCACAGTAAGGTGGCGGTCCTGTGTTTGTCACCCAGGTAAGGCGACAGTTTCACAACCGCCACTCTGGAAAGCGGCGGTCCACTGTTTGTCACCCTCGCGGGGCGGTGGTCCCAGGACCGCCGGTCTACTCTGGGTAGTGGTTCTGTCACTTATTACTGAATTCCACGGACCCACACCTATGTGTGAAATTTAACCTGTTTTCACTAATTCCTAAGTTGTAAAATTTAATCTATTACTACCAGCTAGTAAAATAAAGATAAATTCTTAGGAATGGGATAAAAAAACATTGAAATGGTGAATCTAAAAGCTTTCTTTCATTAATATCAAAAGGGGTAGGGTTTTCCCTAAATTTAAACTGAATACACTATAATCTTGGAATAAAAACTAGATTGGAGGAGGAAATACCTCCCAATATTTAAATGAAATAGATTAGATAAATAAAAGACAAACCTAAGCTAAGCCTAGACTAAATCTTCTTGTAGAACCCTCCATGGATTCTTCCTTTTTTCTCTCATGGCTACCATCTCTCCAACCTACGAATTTAACAAAATAAAATGAATCAAATGAGAAGAATAGAATGAGAATAGGTTTTAATAGAATTTCTTAAGGACTCTTAGGGCTAAGTTGGGAACCGTAGGATCTAGTGGCTAAGATGGATTTGATCTAAGGGTGGAGGATTGACCGTACTTTTTTTAAAGAAGATATATATTTTAAATTTTTAATGTAAAATCCTTTAGGGTATGTGTAGATGAATGAATGGGGCCTTTTTATTTCCTAGGGGTGTAATGTTTCTTCCTCTTAAACCCTTAGTGTGTGTAGGGAATTTATTAAAGGATCTTTAAGCTATTAATGTAATGAATTTAATAATTTAGCATAAGGTTAACCTTGTTAGGAATGAACTTAATCGAAGAAAATAAAATATTTAATTAAGTAAACTAATCCTTGTTACCTTCCTATAGAACTATCAATTAATGTACCCTTGCTTCATCCTTGTATTGTAACCTTATCTTTTAACCTAAAAAAAATAAAATTTAGTCACATTTTCAGATTAAGTGTTTGGTTGAAGCAAGTTCCTATAACGTTTTTTTGCGGGCGTTACACTTGGTATCAGAGCCATGGGTTCAAATCTTGGACCCTTGGACGCACCTAGAAAACATGAAACATGAACATTTAACCTAGTGTAAAATTGATTCTTTTAAATCTAGAAAACGACAATGTTTGATATTTGTATGAAATGGAAAACTTAGAAAACTGAAACAAGTTTTAGAACAATGAACTAACTCTCACATTGATCTATGTAGGATGTGCAGATTAGGTGAGGGATATTTTCATATAGACCTAGATATACGACCTCCCGAGTAGGCTATAGCGACCATTCTACCTTAGATTTTATAGACGCTTCAGGATGTCAATGTTGTTATACGTGGAGAGCCCTTGGGAGGATGATTTGCTAGACATGGCATGGAGCCGTCAGTAGAGGCCTAGGTGTCCCCTTGACATAACGGCGAGTACAGGGTTGAGAACTTCCGCGTAGAGTCTGCTAGGGAAGAGTCAGCATAGAGAGAACATGGGGATAGGATCTTAGGTCATCAAGACAGGTCTCGAAGCCCTAGACAGAGAGAGGAGCATGCAGAGAGACCTAGGGGTCATTAGACGTCAGCAATAGACCATATGAGGTAGATCCTAAAGCTACGACCATCTCACTATTTAGGTGATACATGAGGTTTTCAGTTAGAGGCCTTGTTGGTGAGCTTGAGTAGATGCTTCAAGCTCTATCCTTATACTAGCAACACGAAATCTTGTGTTGCGATCCATCTTCTGAGGGATGGAGCAGGAGTCTAGTGGAGGACTGAGGATTAGGATCTGCATGTTGATTCAAAGACAGTCACTTGGGAGCTCTTTGAGGATCGTTTCAGGAGCAGGTATTTTCCCAGGAGTTTTATACAATAGTAGATAAATGAGTTTAATGACCTCCATTAGGC
This sequence comes from Taxus chinensis, assembly GCA_019776745.2. NCBI lineage: Eukaryota > Viridiplantae > Streptophyta > Pinopsida > Cupressales > Taxaceae > Taxus > Taxus chinensis. Next base: position 197,658,110 of record CM034155.1, on the reverse strand, counting down.
ATCGATGATTGTAGCTGAGTATGAGAGTCGATGTTTGGACCTACTCCAATACGTCAACTATATGTAGGATAAGCAGGTACAGATTCATATGTTCATTTGGAGCTTAAGCTTAGATTTGGGTGGAACGGTGCGCATTCACTACCCACAGACATTAGCAGAGGCCATGGAGAAGGCCTATATTGCAGAGGAGACACGGGGGAAGATGCAGTAGGATAGAGACAGAGTTAGGAGCCATATCTAGCAGATACAGGATGGTAGGTCGAAGGGGTCAGTTCCTCCTCCACGGGGTGGACAGAGTTCAGGGCAGGCTTCATTCAGGCTAGCACGATAGTAGCAGCAACAGACCCACCCACCTTATAGACCTCCACAGAGATTTGATTCGAAGAGAGGATGGAGTATGGGGCCTCCTCTAAGGGGTCCCTCCAGGACACAGGGTGCACCAAGAGCTCAGTCAGCAAGAGCTCATCAGCAGAGACCTCAGTAGTCTGTAACCAGATCATCAGGATCCCTAGCTCAGACATCTAGATTACCAGCTGGAGCTGCATCCCACTAGAGAGGACCAAGTAGCTATTATGGTTGTGGTGTTGTTGGAAATCATTGGAGAGATTTCCACATAACCCTAACAAAGGTAAGATGTAGATCTCAAAGCCTACAGTTGGAGATATGGCACGGAGTCATCGGATCTATGCAGCAATCAAGAAAAGCTAGGCTGAGCACCAGAGTACCATGATTGAGACGACATGTAGTATTGGTGGTATTTTTGCCTCTATTATGTTTGATTTTTATTCTTCTGATTCATTTATTGCACCATCCTTAGTAGAGTGTTGCAGGCTAATGGAATTCAGGTAGGGTTGTAGTTGGGACGTTTAGATGGCTTCTGGAGCCAAGATTTTTGTAGACTCCTTAATTAAGGAGTGTGTAGTAGATTTGGGACCCTTCACAACTACTTCGGATCTTCGCATCCTTCCATTATGATCTTATGATGTCATTTTAGGCATGGATTACTTGTCTACTCAATAAGCTAGAGTGGACTATTACCATAAGACTATTGCTTGCATAGATGATCTTGGAGTGGAGTCAGTGATATTAGGAGTTAGGAGGCCCATTTCCATTCACACCATCTCCGCTATACAATTTAAGTGGTATGTGTGATGGGGTTATCAATTGTATGTTGTTACGGTTAGTGAAAGATCAGAGGATGAGTCTAGGGGACCATCCCTTGATGACCATCCCATATTGAGAGACTTCGCTGATGTGTTCCCAAGGGAGCTACCGGGGTTACCTCCCCCACGTGAGATAGATTTCCACATTGATCTGGTTCTGGGCGTAGAGCCTATCTCATGAGCACCTTATCGGATGACTACTCTTGAGCTATGTGAGCTCAAGTTGTAGCTTGAGGGCCTTCTAGAGAAGGGCCTAATCCATACTAGTGTATCCCCTTGGGCTGCACCGGTGATCTTTGGGAAGAAGAAGGATGGATCTCTATGATTGTGTATTGATTACTGTTAGCTCAACAAAGTAACGATCAATAATCGTTAGCCCCTTCCAAGCATTGATGATTTATTTGATCAGATGAAGGGGGATACAATTTTCTCAAAGATATATCTTAAATCAGGGTACCATCAACTCAGGATTACAGGGGTGGATATTCATAAGATCGCTTTCTGTATGAGATATGGCCACTATGAGTTCACAGTGGTACCTTTCAATTTGACGAATGCCCCCGCAGTGTTTATGAGTTTGATGAATGGGGTATTCAAGACTTTCCTAGATCACTTTGTGCTCATCTTCCTTGATGACATTCTGATTTACTCATGTACGCGTGAGGAGCACAAGGAGCACCTTCACCAGGTTCTTCAGTGTCTTCATGAGTAGCACCTTTACGGAAACTTGGGGAAGTGTGTGTTCTTTCAGATAGAGGTGTAGTATTTGGGCCACATCATTTCCATGGAAGGTATCACAGTCGATCCTTCCAAGATTTGAGCCATCATGGATTGGCCAGCACCTACTAGTGTGACCGAGGTGAGAAACTTCATGGGTTTAGCATGATATTACAAGAGATTTTTTCAAGACTTTTTTCGGATTGTGCACCCCATCACTTTCCTTCAGTGGAAAGGGAAGAAGTTTGTATGGTCAAATAGATGTTAACAATTTTTGCACTTGTGCAAAAATGGGAAACTCAAAACTTTGATACGATGGATAACATTGGTGAAGTATACCTAAGTTAGGGGAGATTATATCGGATTATGTTGTTACTACTGATTTATTTAAAATATTACATGAAATCTATAGCTATGTGTGCTATTACAAAATGTAACAGATCACATAGTCTGCAATTTCATGACAATCCTCAACAAAAGAACACAAGCCCCGAAGAATAGTTGTGTTGTCTTGATGAGGACATCAAATTGCAGAATAGGTGAAGTGTAAAGTTTTGGAATAACAAACATAAGTGTAGATCATAGAAAATTAGAGTTCATTACTGAATGTTACAAGTTCTATTCAATGTTCTTTCCTTTATGATTAAGACATTCAATTATGTTACTGAGTTGTTTAGTTCATTATATAATTCATACAAAAAGTAGAATTACAGAAAGAGATATACAACTCATTTACAGAATTCAGTGTTATATTCATAAGGAGTTTTGAAATGTTTCCCACACAAGTAGTGGGATGTAATTGAAAATTAAAGTACAACTACTGAAAAGAAAGATACACATGCATGAAAGAGAAAGCAAAGGAGTATGAGTGAACCCATCATTGCCTTGGGGATTTCTTTCTTTGATCGAAGCATCTTTACTCAATCCTTTTCTTCATCTCTATTGAAGAAACCATTGTACCTGAAAACAAGAAAATTTAACTATTAGTTATGAGCTCAGGGATCAATTCATATTCCCAAACTGTTCTACTTCATGCATATGAATCTTCCCCTAAGCAGGAGATGTATTCTACTTGAAGGAAATACTGCATACATGTTTTATTCACTCAGAAGGAAGAAAACATGGACATAAGAGAGACCAAAAAGACTAATTATTTTCTAATTGTTTTCTTAAGTGTGCAGGTACAGGTTACAGCCAAAAAGAAAACTAGACAAGTCATAAGTGCATGCAATAAATGGAAGAATGTAACTAAAAGTTCTAACAACTGTTCTGGAATGGAAGAGGTTATAGTACAAAAGAGAGAGCGGAAGATAGAAACACTTGTTTTAGTTGCATCAGAAGAGGGAGGATCAATTTTCAAGAAGCCGAAGCTAAATGGAAAGAAGGGATTACAGTTGAAACGGGATTAGAGAGAAGATTTTGGAAAAAAATTGACAGGGCTTCACCATGTAAAATGGACATTTACAAATTTTCATCATGTTGTTTTCAATAACTACATGCTTTAAGGAACTATGCAAACCAAATAAGTAATACAAGAAGATGAAAAGCATCACATGATCAAAATAAACAGCTAGCATGTTTTTAGTTTTCAATTGCTATATCAGTTCAGCAACAAATGTGTTACTTTCTATATTCTAGATAAGAAAATACAACTACTATTTATGGAAAAGGCATTATGGAAATGATTCTGGAAAAAATTTACCAAGGATTTTCCATGTAAAATCAACTTTTAAAATTTTCTAAAATGCCAGAAATACTACTATCAAGGAAATAAAAGCATCTAAGTAAAAGAAACAGGTTACATTATTTCAATAAAGCATCTAAATCAAGGCTTATGCCTGAAAATGGTGTTACAACAGGTGAAGAACTGCTACAATTTCCAGAAAGCCACTTACAACATTACAAAGGACCTTTTTAGAAGTTGAAATAAAGAAATACAAAAGAATGCAAGTTCAAACTTCCATTTTTTTTTACAGATTATCAAATTCAGAGTTTTGTTTTGCATCCAAACTAAACAGTATTTCATACTGTCAATAAAAATAAGGGAAACATGTAGAACATCATCACCTACTCCAGGAAAAGATCAAAATCAGAGTAGAAAGGATAAATTGTGCATCATATTATCATCTTTAGAATAAAAAATAAATACCCACACAAATGGCTCTCATATCCAAATTAAAGAGTTGCAAAAAAGTCAAACAATGAGATATCAAGTCTCAAAAGGAAAGGATACAAACCCTTAGAATGATTCCAACCTATAAAGGATTCGATTCAAGACACTATATACTCAGAAAAGTATAGAGGAATGTCTGAGTAATCAGTGTAATAAGAGATCCTAGATCTAGGAATTAGAGTCAAACAATACAGGTGTAGTTTCGAGCAAGGTAACACTTCGTGTTTTTTCAAAAGAACTAATATATTGCAGTCTGAAGATGATGACATAAACCGTTTTATTAGTTTGGAGGATTCACAAGAAAATTGAAGTGAATATAAAGCCATCTATAGCTAGAATGAGCATCCAAACGAATTTTGAGCTCAAAAAATACAAAGGTTCAGAAATAGAATAAGAAAAAGAACTCACCAATTAACATCGAGTTGTCAAGGGCTCAGAGAACCATCAAATTCAGGGTTATGAAAAAGTCATAATAACCCAAATTTAAAGTATAGCTATCTTTTTAGAACAGGTATATCAATTCAAGCTCGGAGTAAAGGAGATGATTATAACTCAAGAATGTAATCAAAGAATCAACTCTCAACCAAAGAACAGAGAAAAAATTTCTACGAGATCATTCCCAAAAGGGACAAGAAGGAGCTCTAAATTATTCATAGATAAAGTTAATGGCCATATATACAAGTTACAAAATCAGCCTTAGAATTTAAAAGTATGGACTACATGTACCAAGAGACAATATCAAGAAACCTTGGAAAGCTCAGAATGGTTAATATACAGTCAGGAAAATAGAGAGATATTACAACAATGGAGGAAGCACCTACAACCACCTCACACATAATATTCAAATAGAGTAAAAGTAAACACACTTCGAGCAAGGAAAATGACAATTCGGTTATAACTTTGTAGTCATTCATGGAACTCTGGGTCAAAATAATGATGATATACAACAGAAGGGATGTATATTGCCAAAAATCCCCATACAAATATCACGACTACAATGGTTAGATAAGGAAGTCAAGTTCAGAGCAAAAGAAAGTACTTACTGGTATTTAAGCTGAATAAATTTGAAGATCATCCAGTTCAGAGAGGATCATCAAGTTCAGGATGGGTTTTTCAAACTCGAAAACAACCAAGCTGAGCCACGGAAATCTAGAAAATGCAAGCACAGAACTAAGTATTAGTGTCACATCAATAGCTAATAATGGAATCATTTTCATGTTCAAGAGAAAAGGGATTACCCTTTCCAGCACTTACGGCAACCAACAGAATTCACAGATCTCAAAGACGTAAACAATGGCAGCCAAGAGAGAAGGTAATTCATAGAACTTACAAGCCAATCCCAACAAAGAAAAAACCATGAAACAAAAATGCACCTAGCTCAGAAACCTTTTTGCCAGAAGATCCAAGCTTCAAAATCTACAATAATTGCGTTGGAAAATTTTTCCAGGTTACCAAAAAAGTGAATGAAATGATCATCAAACCCAATATTTATTTTACCACCTGAGTCCAAGTATGGGTTAATTTCAAACCCAACCATGATTTGAGATCAAAAATCAGGCTTCATCAAGTACAAAGATCAAAGGCTGAGGATTAAGCTCAAAAATCAAAATAGGTAATCATCGTTAGTTCTCATTGACAACATTAAATACAAAGTTACAAACCCTAACCATAGGTTAGAGATCGACGGCATCAGGCCAATCGGTACAAAGATCAATGCTGTAGGTTCCAATTCAAACATCAAAGCAAACTCGACCTAGGTCAAAATTGCCACCGACAAAGTGTAAGAGGGGTGAGTCACCGTGGGGAAGGGGCCAGCCATGTCATCAATTAAAAAATAGAATCATTGCAATTCAAATGTCAAAAGATCAACTATAGTTCAAGTTTCCAATGTGAAAAAATCTGACCTGATCATTATATAATGATCAAATAAAAGGTATTTCCAACCTTTTCCCTTCAAAATAATGCCAAGGCCGACAACTATGGGGCATGTAATATAGTATATACCATATAGTTGGCATGTGTTACGAAGGTGGCCAAGTAAATTATGGTGGCCCTTTTTACTAAGTGACCCCCATGCGCATTTAGACATAATAATATGCTAAGCCCACCAAGGTGGCCAAACCAAGTATAAGACAAAGGTGGTCCCCACACCAAGGAGTTGAGATGGAGTTGCAAGCGTTATCCATGTGATCACTACAAAAAAAATGAGTGTCAACATCGGAGACAATGGTGGTCCAAGTCAGATTGATATTTGGATAAATTATTTTGCAACATATTATAATTAAAGTAATTATTTTTCTCACAGGAAGAGAATTGATTTTTGCATGCTTCACAAGAAGATAGAACAGAGAAGATACAAGTTGCATACTATGGAGAGAGCTTGCCTAGCAAGCAATTTTATTTTTGGAAAAATTATTCACCCCAATTTTATTAAAAATAGAACAGTCAACTTCAGTTGATTGAGATGTAATCAAAGGCTATTAATGCCTCTTGTACTAGTTTGTATTATTTTATCCTTTTATTTATTATTAAATAAAGGATAAAATTAGGATGCATGGATGAGTACAGCCTTAGGCTATTTTTAGGAAAGGTGGGAAAATTTATTTTTTTATATATTGTGTTCCTTTGTAAAGCACAAAGAGATTCTTCTAGAGGACTTTTTTGGGTATAGGAATACTGAAGCAATCTTTGCAAGTTTTACCTTCTGAGTGTGAAGTATTTTTCTACCTTCCCAATCAGTTGTCAGTATTGTGTAGGTTTCTATTAGTCTTGTGAATGAAAATTCCCTTATTAATCATCTTACACTATTGCAAAATTCAGTAATTTTCTGCTATGATATTAATGTGCATGTTTAGCTTATCTAGTGTTGTTGTGATAATCTCCCCCAATACCTCAAACCAAGTTTTTACCCTTAAACATTCTAAAGAAAAATTGTTGGTTTGTGCATCAAGAATCCTCTCACATATCAATTGTGCATATCCTCAGTCAAATCCCTCATACAAATTTGGTGTATCACCCCAGTTTTCAATTATTTTTACAGCTCATATTTTTACCCTTAAAATTCCAAAAAATCAATTTAGGATACATCAAAAAGGAACCCAGCCTTGATACCAGAGACTCACCTCAAAATAGGTATACCCACAGACCTGAGGTGTTTCCATTGTATCTATGAAAAGTGAGAGATCAAATTTTGCAATCTTAGAAAACCTAGCATGTGACCATCTCTCAATACATGGTGCACTTTTAAGAGATAACAGTTGTTGGCACGATCTACTTACCTATATTTTTTCAAAGTACCCATCAACTCATCTACACTTTACACAGATGCTTCTTTGGTATGACTTAGAGGTATTCTTGATGCAATAAGGGTTGAGTAGTTACTCATTGAGTCTTATGCAAACTCAAGGATTATGATCTCAATTATCCGACTCATGATCTTGAGCTTGCAACAGTTGTGCATGCCTTAGTACAGTGGAGACATTTTCATCTTGGTCCAAGATTCACACTCGAAGACTGATCACTTGAGTCTTTGCCACCTCTTCACGCAGCCCAATCTCAAAGCTCATCAGCATTGTATGTTGCTTTGTGAGCAAGACATGGAGATAGAGCATGTGAAGGGGAAGGATAATGTGGTTACAGATGCCTTGAGTAGATGGAGACATGTGGCTATGGCCACTTCAGTGGGTACAGATTTACAGAGTAGGATTTACCTGTAGTAGCTTCCTCAGGATAGTTTCTACCTTGCAGCAAGAGTAGAGATTGAGTCACATTTTAGACCCCTTGAGGGAAGATTTGATGGATTTTCATTAGAGGCAGGTGGCCTTCTTAGACACAAAGGTTGGATATATGTTCGTAAAGATGGAGGCTTGAGACAAGACATTTTGATCAGAGGCTCATCATGTGCACCTTATTCAGCCCACCCCGGGGTGAAGAAGATGCACGCCACCTTGAGACAGTTGTATATTTAGAGAGGACTTCAGAGAGACATGGCTTTGTTTGTGTCACACATTTTAGAGTGCTAGAGGGTGAAGGTTGAGCATCATCATCCCGCTGGTCTTCTCTATTCTCATGCCATACTGGAGTGGAAGTGGGACACCATTTCCATGGACTTCATCATTAGGTTACCTTTTCGTGTCGAGATACCACCACGATGCCATCATGGTCACAGATGGATAAGTTGACGAAAGTGGCTCATTTTTCTCTGGTGAAGACCACATATACATCTAATACACTGGCATGGATATATCTTGATGAAATTGTATGATTAAATTCTGGGGAAGATCATTTGTGACTGTGATCCTTTATACACTTCCCATTTCTAGACCACCATTCAGTATGCTCTTGGTACGAGGATCAATTTCATCACAACATATCACCCTGAGACAGATGGATAGACTGAGCAGGTGAATCAGATCCTAGAGGACATGCTTAGGATGTATGTTATGGATCACCAGTCGAGATGGGAGGAGTATCTGTATTTGGTGGAGTTTTCCTACAATAATAGTTTCCAGAGTTCGATAGGCATGGCTCCTTTTCAAGAATTATATGGTAGAGAGTGCAGGACACCTCTTAGTTGGGACAGGTTAGAGGACAGGGTTTCTCTTGGGCCAACATTATTACATGATATGGAGTAGCAGGTTACCTTGATCAGACAGAGATTGTAAGAGGCACAAGACAGGTAGAAGAAGTATGTAGACCAACATAGGATAGATCATAGTTTTGAAGTGGGCACGAAGGTATTTCTTGTGTCAGACCACATAAGATCTCTATCCATTATGGAAAAGGTTCTAAGCTTACTCCTAGGTTTGTGGGTCCCTTTGAAATCTTGAAGTGCCTCGGTCCCTTGGCCTATCGTCTAACATTGTCACCTAGCTTGTCTCGCATCCATGACGTGTTTCACATTTCTGTGCTTAGGAGATATATTTCTGATCCTTCTCAGTGCTAGATTGGACCACATTACAGGTGTAGGATCAAGCGTAAGTGATGGTGGAGCCTGTCCACATTATAGAGCGCAGGACACTAGGCCTTCGCGGCAGAGAGATTGACCAGGTTCGGGTCTAGTGGGACAGATATGATGAGACTGCAACCTACATGGGAGGATGCTACTTTACTACGAGTGTAGTTTCCACACCTATTCTAGTGACTTCCAGGAGGAATTCGAGTCTAAGGGGAGGGGGATGTAGTGCCCACTTCCCTTCGACACCTTTTTTATTATTGTTTTCGATATTGTCGTCTACACTTATGGATATATTATAGTTTTTTGATTTAGCATGTTAGTAGATATCAGAGATACTGAACTATTATTGATTTGATTCTTATATGATGCATATGGACTACTGGAGACATTTGATGTTGATATTGATATACTTTTGACATGGTTATTTATCTATAATTCTAACATGTGATATATTTAGTCATATTGAGTAGATCTTGATAATTGGATTAATGTGATGATCGTTTTGACATAAATGAAATGTGGAATAGAAATGTGCTAGAAATTGTAAGTGATATCGTATTTTGCATAGATGATATTAATTCATATATAGTTGATTTTAGATTTATATTGTATATTTTGGCATGAATGTTTTAATGCGGCCACGAGGCCGAAGGAGGTATTCTTTGTTTTTCAGGTATATTATATTCACAACAACATCGGGGGATTGGAGACCAACCACATTGGAATTCGAGAAGAATTCAACTAGGGTCACCATGGCAACATGTAATTGTGTGTGTGTTAGAATTATTGGTTAGGGGAAAATTGTGACCTAGGGGTCATGTGTTGTTTTGTTTTAATTTTCCCTCTTTATAATGTTAGTATGTGTTTTCTTTTAGTAATGAAATTTACTTGTTTTATTATTTATATACTTTTGGATTTATGTTTACCCCTTTATTATTCATGGGTTGTAGTGTCTTAATTAAGCTAATTTAAATTTGTCCTAAACTAATTAAAGATGTGACCAAAAAGGAGTTCATTTATTAGGCTTGATTTACTTTTGGATTTTGTGTTGAGTGATGTGTGTTTGAGTTTTGAGTGTAGCACACTCTACCCTTCATGGGAAACTCGAATTTGGCCTTAGAGGAAAAATTTGGAAGCTTGTGGGACAAGTCAAACTTGTCCCACACCTCTTAAATGCCCATGCCAACCCTACCTATGGGTTAGGGGGTCAAATTTAGGCTCTTTTAGGTGTTTTGGGGGGGGATAAAAAGGTGAAATATTAATTGCACTTTCTTTCAAATATTTAATTTTGTCCTTTGGGGGAGTGGGCTTAGATGGAGTGTGTAAGGTTCTTGTCATTCCTCCAACCACTTATTAATTGTGCATTGGAATATGAGGTTGACCAAGTGATGTGGAGTGGAGAGGAAATTAGGTGGCATCCTACTTGGAGCCACATCATCCCTCCCTCTCCTTTCTATATTTATTGAATTCTTGTTGCTTGTTTTGGGGTTGGAATGATCATTTTTAGTCTCTTGAATTTTTGGAGAGTGGGAGTATTTTGAGAGAGTTTGTGGATTTTTGGAGCTTGTGGATGCTTGCTTGATCTTTGGAGGAGCTTTGGAACTTCATACTTGGAACAAGCTCTACCATGGAGAGGTAGGAGCTTCATCTTAGTTTTTATTATGTGTGTATATGTTGTGTTGAATGTTGTTTTTCCCTTTGGAATGCTTGTTGGGTATGGGTAGAATGCCTAAGTTTTTGAGTGGGAGGAGACTATGGGGAGTTTTTCATGTAGGGAGGCATAAGAGACCATTTCTTGTGGAGGGAGTTTGGGTTGGGTGCCCCACCTTGTTTTGAGAAATGCTTGCATTTCCTTCTTGTTCTTGCTATGAGGGAGCCATAAGAGATGTAGGGAGGCATAAGAGTTATGCAGGTATAAGGGGTACTTGAGGGAGGCATAAGAGTTGTAAGGGGAAATTGTGATTTACATTGGAGGCTTTTTGGTGGGCACCCATCCCCATTGGGAGGCATAAGTGGCCTCCCCATAGGTCTTACTGTTTTGGCTTTCTTGATAAGCCTTGTTTTATTGTTGTTTGATTGCTTTCTTCTTGTTGAGTTGTAGTTGTGTTTTGAATGTAAATGGAATGAATGTGAAATTATATGTTAAGTATTGTGGAAGCTAGTAGTTGCCATGAGTTGAAGATTTTCTCCCATTGTAATGTGGTTGGGGCTCGGGGGCCAATGGAGAGGATGGCTTCTCTTCTCCATTGGGTATCTTGGTTGGGTGGAGAGCGTTGCCTCTCCCCCTATTTTGTTGTGAATCAAAGCAAACTTCTTGGAGGAGATACCTTGTTGGTGTTTGGAGCTTTGAGTCTTGTTGGTGACCATGTGAAACTTCCTTAGTATTTTACCCACTTAGAGTGGAAGAAATTGTAATAATGTAGTTCATTCTTTATTTACATTTTGTATGGACTTCCCACATCAAGTGGAGGAAATTGTAATAACTTTGTAAAAGGAAATTTTTGTAATTCAATTAGTTGTTATTGTTATTGTATTGCATGTGGAAAGAAACAAATAAAAAAGAAAGAAGAAAGAATGTTATTGTAAAGTTAGTTTTGCAAATAGAAAAGAAATCACATATTTTCTCCTTGTTGAAATTAGTTGAATGTATTTTGAGAAAAATAGTGCTTGTATTTTGTGGAAAGATTAATCTAATTTAAAATGGAAAAGAAAGTAGATTTTCATTGAGTATTTATTGTATTGTAAATGTGAGAAAGAAGAAAATGTAGATATTGTTAGAAGTTGAATTTGTTTACAAAATATCATTGTATGGAAAAATAAAGTTAATTGTAGTTATTTTGAATGAATGAACATTGTAGTAAAATGAAAGAGGAACATAAGTTAGATTATATTGCATTTGGAAAAGTTGATTTTATATAAGGAAATGACAAGTAATGAAATAGATTTATATTTCCCGTTCTTGCCCTTAAATGGATGAAAGAATCTAGTTAAACAAATAGAAATTTTTCTTATAAGTAGATGACTTTTATTAGAAATGGAACGCTTTAAAATGACTAGACTTAACTAAGAAATGAGTAAATGAGCAAAAAACCTCAATTCTAGAGCTTTAAAATGAACAAAGACAACTTAAAATGCATTTTTACACCCTTTAGCAACTTTAGTTTTTAGTAAAATTCTCGGCATTAAAGGTTCTATTTTTAATGAAACAAGACCGCCGCCCTGTGCAGAGTGGCGGTCCCGTAACCGCCACTCAGGCTATGGTGGCGGTCTCAAAACCACCGCTCTAATAGGGCGGCGGTCTGTGTGTTTGTCACCCAGGTAAGGTGGCAGTTTCATGAATATCTCTGAAGGCGACGGTCCATTGTTTTTCACCCTCGCAGGGCGGCGGTCCCAGGACCGCCGATCTATTTTGGGTGGCGGTTCTGTCACTTATGACAGAATTCCATGGACCCGTGCCTGTGCATGAAATTTAACCTGTTTTCACTAATTCCTAAGTTGTAAAATTTAACCTATTACTACCAGCAAGTAAAATAAAGTTGATAATGCTTAGGAATGGGACAAAAAAACACTCAAATGGTGAATCTAAAAGAATTCTTTCATTAATATCGCAAATGGGGTAGGGTTTCGCCCCAAATTTAAACCCAATACACTATAATCTTGGAATAAAAAACCAGATTGGAGGAGGAAATCCCTCCCAATCTTTAAATGAAATAGATTTCATAAATAAAACAAAACTAAGCCAAGCCTAGACTAAATTTTCTTGTAGAAACCTCCATGGTGATTCTTCCCTCTGTTGCTCCCATGGCTTCCTCCTCTCCAACCTGCAATTTAACAAAATAAAATGAAAAATGAGAAGAATAGAATGAGAATAGGTTTTAATAGAATTTCATAAGGATTCTTAGGGCTAAGTTTGGAACCCTAGGATCTAGTGGCTAAGATGGATTTGATCCAAGGGTGGAGGATTGACCCTACCTTTTTAAGAAGATATATATTTTAAATGTTTTAATTTAAAATCCTTAAGGGTATGTGTAGATGAATGAGTGGGGCCTTTTAATTTCCTAGGGGTGTAATGTTTCCTTACCCTTTTAAACCCTTAGTGTGTGTAGGAAATTTATTAAAGGATCTTTAAGCTATTAATGTAATGAATTTAGTAATTTAGCATAAGGTTAACCTTGTTAGGAATGAACTTAATCGAAGAAAAAATATATATTTAATCAAGTAAACTAATCCTTGTTACCTTCCTATAGAACTATCAATTAATGACCCTTGATGCATCCTTGTATTGTAACCTTCTCTTAAACCTAAACAAAAAAAAAATTAGTCGCATTTTTTGGGTCGTAAGTGTTTGTGAAAGCAAGTTCTTCAATCGTCGTCGTTCGTTCGTTTTCGTGGCATCACATAAAAGGGATGCATATTGGTGTGAAAGTTGAGTTGAATTTATAATGAGGATGGAGCAGACAAGATGAGTCGAGTAAAATCACTATTATCATATTTTTTCTCAGCTCACACGAAGGGAATAAATTTGAGAAAGATTGGCATTGTGCAAGAGGAGTCATTTGATTGATGTGATGTAATCCACGTGAAGACACTTAGTTCTGAAAGGAATGAACACATGTATGTGTTGCTCAAAATATATTTTCAAAAGGTGAAAAGGATTGCATGTCACATCAAGCCATCTGGAATCGCCTGGGAGTTATTAAAAAATAGTTTCTTACACACCGAAAGGAAATAAATGATTAAGACAACTGTAAAAAAGAAGTGACATGGTGCCCCGATCATATCTAATGGAAGTAAAAAAAGTGAATAGCTCACAACTTTTCCACTTGGCCAAATAGGGAAGAATATTCTCTTTGAGATTCATGCTTTTGGGAGGAAAATTATATAAAGGCTGAGAGAATGAGACAAATTTGAGTGAGTGAAATTATATAAAGGCGATGAGGATACTATCGCATAAAGGAGGGGGGTTAATTTTTTCTCAAATTATTTTAGAGAAAGGCATAAACTCAGAGAAACCATTCTCCTAAGAAATTTTCTAAGAAACCTATTAATTTCCTTAGCCTTGAAATTGAATCATGTCAAGATGGTTGTGAGTGTAAAACCATTAACAAGCATTGATAACTGTGAATGAGTCTTTCCTTTGTTGATAAATTTGATAAGCCCTGAGTTTATTGTGTTAAACATGAGCAATTGTTGTGCCTTCTTTTAAGTTGAGATGTTTCAAGTAGCTATTCATGTTCGTGTTGCAATCTTATGTTAGGAATTCCTATGAATCACACAAGATCTTACCCTTATGGTAGTATAGTGGTAATTGTAATTGTGTTTGTGAGAAGAGATTTCATTTCATTGCATAATAATCTTTTTAAAATTCACTCACATCAATCTTGTTGATACACATTGTTTGTTAGATGCTCTATGAGTGTCTACATAGCCATGGATAGATCATGGATTCTTGACGTGAATTAACTCATTGCCATGAGGATTCCAAATTGTTTTAAGAACCTTACAAGAATATGTGAAACCATCCATCTTGTTGATACACATTGTTTGTTATTTATGAGTGTATCATAGGCATGATAGATCATGGATTCTTGATGTGTAATTAACTCTTTGCCATGAGATTTTATGTTTAAAACCTTAAAGAATGTGTGAAACCATGTATCTTTTAGCTTCCATGGGTGCAAATTTTCATGTTAAAGGTTCATTGTCGGTTATTTGAAGTGTTTTTATCATATTTGATCTATAAAATTATACTTTGGAACTCTACGAATCACACAATTATGCTGTTCTAATTTCAACTTCGGAAAATGACAAATTTTCTTGAAGATTAGATATTTAGTGAACGATTATCTAGTGCTATAGAAGGGAAATTACAGAGAACATAAACAAATTCAACTCCAAACACCAACGATTTTATCCTGGAAACCTCCTATGGAGGAAAACTAGTCAGGAACGGAAAAACGCTCTTTCTTCCCACTTTTATTGGTTAATTATAGACAATTACAGATTACAAGAGAGTAATGTCAATAAATGGAGAAAATTGCTCCAATGTAAAAAATTTAAACATTCCTATTTGCTTTCTCTATTCCTACACCTTGCTCCAACAATTCCACTCCAGCACCGAAGATCTTTCTCACTTTCTCTCATTAAACTTAAACCTTTTCTCTTTTGATATCTTTAGATCTCTGAATGCCCATTCTATTTCTCCTACCATGAAGTTATAGCCTTTCCCAAGTGCTCCCATGCACAGAAGAATGGGAAAGTTCCAAGAAGGGAAGAGACAAGGTCAAACGATTCAAATTTATGTCCATTCACACTTAATTTATTTTTTCTATTCAGAAGTGTCAGAACCACCGTCCTATGTAGACCGATGGTTTTAGGACCGCTGCTCTGGCTGGGAGGTGGTTACAAGACCGTCGCTCTATGTAGAGAAAAAATTATGTTAAAATGCTGACAAAACCTCCTTTTCCTCAATTTTATTCACTTTTCCTTCCTGGTGCTAATGGAATTGATGAAGTGGTGTGTTTTTTTTTATCCCTATGGATCAATCTTATTTGACAGATTTTCCAGCATTTGTTAAAATTTCTCTACTATTTGGTATAATCAATCTAGGTCAAACTAAAATGGGTCTTCATTTTGCAACTATAAATTCTTTAAGGGTAATTTGACCCATCCTTAATTAATTCCCCCAATAAAATAAATCCATAACTGATAAATTCTACAAGAACCACCCATGCTTGCACTTCTTATCCATAAATGCCAAGGAGATATGTTGAATTTACCCTTCCTTTACCTAAAATACGAAAGAGAAAACTTGTTTTATTATTGTCTTTAGTAACTTGAACCTTGTCTAGAGCACATATGTATTTTCTAGGGTGACAACTCGTGAGAGTTAGAGTATGTTGCATTGACCATGTCTTCTCAAGGTTAATTTTCAATATCATAAAAGGAGAGTCAAATGTTATTGATCCATTGATTTCCCTTACAAATACAGGTTACAAAATGGGTCCTCTCACCTTGGTTGAAGGAACAACCTAAATTAGTCAAGTTAGGTCAAACCCTTAGCAGGGTGTTGTAAAATTTTTCCAAGATCAAGTGAAAAAGAGTTAGTTTAGATCCTTCCCCAGCTAAAAAATGACTTAAGTTCTGATTTATCTTTCTCTAAGCATCATGCTCAGCCTGTTGATGTTGCTCGACCTCAAAGGGAGAACCAATTTGGGTACCGATAGAATATATGGACTCACTTCGTTGCATGGGGGTACACCCCAAGGGGGTCATAACACCATGTAGTTTTTGAACTATAGGTTACTACACACTTTATGTTGGGGTGATGGTACTCTATGTACCCAGGGCCATAAGGTGACCCAACCTCATTAAATGGAGAAAGGAGATGTGGATATATGGTTCAGTGACCCAATATTATTTATGGGGCTCTATGGTTGAGTGACTTGATATTATTTTTGGGGCTCTATCACTACAAGACAAAGGGTATCGTATCCACAATTTTTTCACATTTTCTTTGTGGATATTTTAGCTCAAATTGTGAATCCAATTTTGTGGACTCCACCCACAATAATTTTGTGGAAACATAAAATGTGACAAAATTTGTGAAAATATCTACAATGAAAATAAGTGTGAAAATTCCACAATATTATAATTGTGGAATTTGTCATAATTTTAATATTGTTGCATATCTACAATTGAAAATTTTGTTTGTATATTCACAAATTACGTATTGTCGTCATCCACAAATTTAAAATTATGACATGTTTCACAATAATTAGATGATAGTTGTAGATAAATTCCTTATTTCTAAATTGTAACTATTTGGAAAAATTAATTTAATAAAATTAGAATTTTAAAAATTATAATATTATTTTACAGTTTTAAATTATAAATCTTCGATATTATTGTTATTTCACACTTTTTCTTTTAAATATTCATTTAATTAAAATATTCATTTTAATTATAAAAATATTAATAATATGAAATTAATATTTAATAAAAATATATATTTTTATAAATGAAATAGAAAAAATTATTGAATTTGTCTGTTTTGGACTAAATGTAATATTAAAAATGATTATAAAACCACATTGCATGAAATATGACATTTAAAATAATTTTTTATCAATAATAATACCAACTCTGTTACCACCATACCCAAACAATGAGAAGGATTTTTTTTTAAATACATATTTTTGAAGTTTGCATGTTTATTTCAGATATATATAAATATGAAATTTGGCTATTTCATATAATTTTCCAAAGTTCAATAATCATGTTTATTTCATACATATATGAAATTTTGATATTTCATATAATTTATAAATAACTATCCTACTATAAGTATTGTTGACCATATGGTTTGTAGAAGTTTTTATTCTAGTTATGAATCATCACTTAGATATAAGTGTCGGTTGGATGGACACATGTGCTAGTTATAGTATTGCATTTGCTTTGCTGGGAAGGAGCATTGATTGTAGTGTTGCATTCTCTTGACTGGATATGTATGTTGGTTGAAGTGTTGCTTTCTAGAGTATTTTATTGTTTTTCAATCTCCATTCCATCGGAAAAGTCAGATCCTTCACTTTCTTCAAATTCCTTCATCAATAATGAAAACACAAGTTTCTATATTATATCTTATTATAATATTGGTTATCTTAGGAATGTGTTGATGCGTATGAAGATTTAGAGGATTATTCAGAAGAGTTGGACAATGAGGAGGAGGTCGAGGAAGTTGTTCAAAATGAATCTATATAGAAATATTTGTTTGTGGAGGGGGTTTTTACTAATAAAGAAGAAGAATTTAGATTGCGGTCAGTGCCCTCATCGAAGATAGACGTAGAGGAAAGGGAAATGGTACAGGTGGTTCCTCGGGTGTCTAATAACTCTATCACAAAAGGTGCAATCCAAATTGATGACACCGATTATTTTTCCCATCCAATGAAGAATCCCTAAATTGGGATGAAGGATTTTTATGAATCATTCAATGAAATGTGTTTGAATTGTGAAGTTGAGCACTTCCCAAAAGGTGAGTTAGAAGTTTTTCTACACATCATAAATTTATCTCGACCCTCAATCGACCCTGAATCCCTCAAAATCCTAGACTTATGTGATGGATAATGCCTTAAATGTAAAATTTGATCTTTAAAGTCGGGTATCCCAAGACAGGATCCTTAAAGCAGGGTATGATATTCATAAAAAAATAGTTGAAACCATATTTTTGGCCATAGCCTAAAATACCCATAGAAATGCATCATAATATGGCAGCATTAAGATGCATGCACATAAACATGTTGTATGGATTATAACAATTATTAGATACATGCAAAATGAGGTTGTGGAAATAGCCTAGGAGAAATTTAGCATATCTCTGGGTGTAATAGGTTGGGATCTGATGAAGAGGTAGAGTGCCTACTTGCACGGTGCAATAGGTCCATTGATAGCTCAACAAAGTGCTATTGGGGGGAAAATCCATTAATGAAATCATCATATAATAACACTAATTAAGAGGATTTTTTTATGTTTCCATGATTTTGTGTATGAAGTGGAGATTTTTGGATTCATAATGTTATGTAAAGATAACATGGGTTGCAACAATTTTGAATCCATAAACAAGAGGGTTTGAACTAATCAATTGGACCATGTTCTTGTTATTTGACATCCCCTTTTCTTTGAGAGAGAAATGCAAATTCCTTGCTGGATTGAAATTCACCTGTATCTGGTAAGAGTATTCTTTGACACTTTTTGCATTTTAGTCCCATGTGATAGGTTTATTGTCATAGTTTTCATTTTAGTGGTTCTTACTATTAGAATTTAAGGGTAGAAATACCATTTGTGTAGTTCCCACTTCCCTTCGACACTTATTACTGTTGATTTCTATATTGTTGACTATACTTATGGATATTATTGTATAATTTTGACTTAGCATGATGTTAGATGATAGAGATACTTGAACTATTGTTGGATTTTCAATTCATAGTATGATGTATGTGGATTATAAGATACATTTTATATTGATGATGATATGTTGTTGACATAGTTCGATAATTCCTGACATGTGATATTTTCGTTATATTGAGTAGACCTTAACAATTGAATTAATCTTGTGATCCTATTGATATTGATGAAATTTAGAATTGAGATGTTGTTAGAAATTGAATTTAATAATGTTACTTTCCTAGATGATGATTTAATTCACATGTAGATGATTGTGGATTTATAATTGTATATTTTATCTTGAATGTTTTGATGCAACCATGAGGCTGAAGGAGTTATTATGTGTTTTACAGGTAAACATATCACAACAATCAATGGGATATTGAAGACCAACCACATCGGAATGCTAGATGGATTCAACAATGGTCACAATGGAAACATGTGTTTTGTTGTGTGTGTTGAATTGTTGTTAGGGGGGTTCCCATGCGGGGGATATTACCTCCAATTATGACCAAGGGTTTATGCATAGTTCATTCTTTTCTTTTATTTAATTTTAGTATGTGATTTTATGGTGATGTATTTCCCTTTTATTCATTATTTAAATTGTGTCTAGATTAGTAAATTAATCATATTACTAAATTAATTATGGATGGGACAAAAAAATTATTTATTAGATTAGATGGCTTTTTGGACTATGTGATTTTGTTTGAGTGTTAGTGACTTTGAGTTTTATACACTCTACCTTACCTTGGAATTTCGGATATGGGCTTAAGGGCCAATTTTGGAGGCTTGTGGGACAAGCTATATCTTGTCCCACACCTCTTTATTTACTTATACCAACCCTACATATGGATTTGGGGGTCAAAAATAGACCCCATTACGTGTATTTGTAAGAAAAAAAAATGGCATATATATATATTTCGCTTTTCTTGTCATGGGTTTTAAAGCTTGGTCCTTAGAGGGGTGTGGTTGTGGATTATGTGTGTGTAAGAGACTTGTCATTCCTCTCTCGTACCACCAATTGATTATGCATTAGGGTTGAGGTTTGACTTGTGAGGTGCAGAGTTGAGGATAAGTGATGTGGTATCCCACATGGTGCCACGTCACCCATCCTCTCTCCCTTTTCCTATATATACAAATGTTAATTTGTTTGTTTGGGGGTAACATCATTTCATTTGTGATCTTTTATTTTTTAGTTGGAGATATTCAGAGTGATTTTTTAGTTTAAGAGCTTGTTGGAGTTTTGAGATTGAAGGATCTTGGAGGGTGGACTATAGTGATCAATTTCTACCATGGAAAGGTAGGAACTAAACCCTTATGTTTAATTGTTTTCTCTTATATGTGTATATTTGTATGCTATGTTGAATGTTTTGGTATGCTTGTTGGGTTCTTAGGTATAATGCCTAATTATGGTGTAGGAGAAGGCTATGGGGATTTTGTATGTAGAGAGGCATAAGAGTTTATTTCATATTTGGAGGGAGTTGGGTTGGGTGCCCCACCTTGGATAAGAAAATTCTTGCATTTTCTTACTTGGTTTCTATGAGGGAGACATAAGAGTTAGTAGGGAAGCATAAGAGAATGTGGGAGGCATAAGAGGGTCTTAAGGGAGGCATAAGAGTTGTGTAGGGGTTTTGAGATGTATATTTGAGGTTTTTAAGGTGGAAAACTAATTCCCATTGGGAGGCATAATCTGATTTCCCCATATATCCTTGCTCCCTTTGGTTTTGCATTATAAAGCCTTATTTATTTTGTTAGTGTTGCATTCTTGTGATTGTATCTTGTGTTGAATGTGTGTATACGGTTGTGAAATTTTGTGTTGTGATGTTGAAGCATTTATATTTATTTCCATGAGTTGGATCCATCCTTTATTGCATTGTGATTAGGGCTTAGGGGCCAATGAGGAGGATAGCTTCTTCTCCTCATTAGATTATTCATTGGGTGGAGAATGTTGCCTCCCCGCCACCCCTTTTTTTTGGTTGTTGGGATAAAGTGTTAAGAATATGGAGCTTTGTTGGAGACTTGGTTCTTGGAGAAATATTTGAAGGCAAATTGTATCTCATTGTAGTTACCTTCTTGCAAAATATACCACTTCAAGTATTTTATTTTGGAAGAAAGGTTGTATTGTCTTTAGTGATCAAGATTGTATTGTATGTTGAAAATGGAAAGAAAGATTTGTTTTTGTAAAGCTAGTCTTGTTGTAATAGAAAATAAGTTTATAAGGGGAAATGTAATGCCCTATTCTTCATTACACCTATTCATCCTGTGGCGATCGAGTGCTAAGCATGGAATATCTCTACTCTTTCCTGAATAATCTTTATGAGCTTAGGATATAAATTGTTTTCCTTATCCTTTGTGGATATGAATTCCTGAGTGCTTTATGACCCTTTTCTTAATTAAAAATCTATTAATCACATTTTTCGTGTGACGGGTAGGGTTCCATTAGACATGACACAAATTATACTTTCCCATCTGGCAGAATTCGTTGTTACATTTTCTATAATGTCTGATATTATAACAGATAAGAATAGTTACATGACATCCAAGCTTAGTAGTGAGTTATCAACCGACAAAGAAATTAATATTAATCTGTATTTTTGATATTGTCGACCACGTTCTGCTTGCTTAAGGAAGGGTAAATGGCATCGATTGGGATTTTGGATAGACAATCTGTGGTTTGAACCCCTCTGAAATAAATAACAATAATAATGAAAGTAAAAATTTTGAAACAAATAAATTTAAAAAAATGGAAAACGGAGTGGAGGGCGTGGGAAGGCGCGTGTTTTCTTGACAAGGCGTAGTAGTTTGGTGAATGTATTTAATTGCTTGACCAAATGAAAGAATGGGACAATTTTTCTGAGAGAATTGAAGGCATGTGGGTGAGAGTCGGGTCAGATTGGCAGGAGGCGCCCTCAGTAGCTGTCGCAGTCTCACCAAATGCAATAAACAAGTACCAGTACACTCCTAGCCTGTGCTTACCCAAACGTGGAGCGTAGAACTGAAATTCTCCTAGGAAAGTGCCGTGAGGAGGTGTTCGGCGTTATGCAGCAGCTACAGGGTAGAGAAGTAAACTTATCTCAGAAAATCAGTGGCCCAGAGAGAGCTAAGTGCGACAGCTGCTGCAGGGCGAGCCCAAGGAACCGTTGGTGGTTGATCTTGGTGTTCTGTTTGCACACGACCAGTCGTGATCAGTTGTTGCAAAATCTTGCAGCTATGGTAGAAGCCTGTTGAGCGCTTCCAACAAGTAGGATGTCCAGCTACATTGTTATCTGTTCTGTATCGAATGCATCCTCAAATTCGGGATTCTCAGTGTGTATACCCGATGTGGATGTTTCCTACATATTTTATTTGGAGCGTTTGATAGCTGATAGCGGATACTCAACGTGGATACCCTTGTCAATTGCAGTATACTCATTATATATCAATTTTAGTTGCATTGTTCGTATGGTTGAATCCGGATGCAGATGCTGCCCATGTATCTGCATTGTCTATATTGAGGAGAGGAATTTAATTATAGTGCCGAGGGAGTTGATTGATGGGTCATGTGCATCTGTGTAGTGTGAATGTGCGCTTTCTATCTCATGTATATTGTGCTTGATTTCTGTGCTTGTATTTGTATATCTATTTGTTACTACCATGAACATTATTTCAGATTAAAAATAGGAAAAAAAAATGGAGGTGGCATCTTATTGCGAGCGGCCATAACTTGCGCAGGGGAGACAGAGAAACACAGGCCAAGATTAGAAAATAGAAAAAAAAATGGAGGCGGCATCATATCATGAGGGAAAACAGAGAAACCGAGGCCAAGGTCAGTCGATGTCTCTTCCGTTATTTATGCTTTTAGGTGGTTTTAACATCAAGAGTTCAGTAAAAACATTTAAGGTTTCTAAGCTTTTACTTGTTTTTTCGAGGATTGTTTAGGGTTTTTAATTTTTTTTTCTGTCATAGCATTTCCGCTACATTACTATGTTTGATATGGATTTATGTTATGTATTTTATTACAGTTGTGTCTGGTGGTGGTTTAGTACTCTATGATATTGTGGTGGTTTAGTATTTAGCTATTGCAGTACATACCTTCAGGTGGTAGATTTTAAAATTCCGTGTTAATAAATTCTCTACGTGTATTATAAGACAGATAAGCCAACTCTTATTGCTTTTGTAAATTACAATGTACTGAAAGGACTAATAAGTTAGGGTTTGCTTTACTCTAGAAAATCTTCATCATCCAATTTCACCTTATTTGTAGTTTTGACTCTTTGATCTTTCTAGCATTTACAATTTTTACACGTTCTTGTAATTCGAGTAACTAATTTATGTGTTAGATATGTTTATTGTCCTGGTTATTGAGACTTCAGCACCATGTTTTTCCTTAGTTTTAGTAAGTAATGTATATATTGTATTTATTTATTGTTTTGGATATGAGGGCCACCTTATTTGGTATTCACACTGATGTTTGTTTCTCCATTTTCTTAAGAGTCTCAGAAATTATATTTAGGGGTTAGTGAAATTCCTCGGTTGCTAATATCTATGTACCAATGTAGTTAACATGTAGGATTTAGAGAAATAATCCAATACTGAGTAATGGATAGTTGTAAGCTACTGGTAGATTAAATGTGGTCCTTGATTATATGTTACTTGTGTTTATCTGTATTAAGTTTAGTGCATTGGTTGTGTGGGTTTTCTATGGTGGTTGTGATGCTCTTCAGAACAGAGTGCTTCTATCTTCCCGGAGTTGCTCCTGAGGATTCCAAGAAGGCATGTTTCAATCACCCCCTTTCCTATGCCAAGCATTCCCGTTAACAGGATATGGATCTTCAGTTGGCGGAGGAAGAGAAGTTGCGCAGGTTGTGTTGCTGTTGCCTGAGCCCTGGTCGACGTGGTTGTTGGTTGGAAGAATTATAATTAGGCATGTTAACTCTACTCCTTGTAATAGTTTTCTACTTTCTTTCAGTATCTTGAAATGAATAATCTTTCCTCTTGAATGGCGCCTTGACAAAATGGTTTCGTGGTTGTTTATATCGCTGCCTGATTGTGTGGTTGTTCCTTTAAATCTCGTTCCAATTTCGCTGATTTTGCTTGGAATGTTCTTTCCTCTCTTATAGCTTACTCTATTTCATATTTGTCTAAATGGGTTACTGCAATATTGAGTGATGCAGTCTAGTTCATAGGGAAGGAAACATTATTGAGTTTTGTTTGCTTATATGACTTTCTTTTAAAAAGAATTCTGTGATGGTAATTATAATTGAAGGTTACTAAATGGAAGGTTAAGCCTACATACCTCTTTTGGTTGAATAAATACGTATTTCCTGTTTAGGGCTCTCCTGTTTTGCTAAAAGGTACATTAATAGTGACATTGTGTTCTAAAACTTGTTTAAGCCTGTGGGCATTCCGTACTTTTTGTTTGATTAGAAATGGCATTGGGGTTTTGCTATAGAACTGTACATGGTCGACTTTTGTACCTAGTTCTAGAGGATGAATAACCTGACTTCTAATTTTGGCCTCGACGTGTTGAGAGAATTACTTTACCTTCTTCCTGGTTCAAACTCTTGTGTGTTTAAAGTAAGGGGGAAACATTGTAAGTTTAATTGAATGAAATCTCTTCAATTTTATTAAGGGTCGCGAGCAAGCTATTAATAGCTGGACTGAAACAAAAGTTGTAGGTGAATCCATGGTATTGGATTCGTGAACTCGTTTCCTGTTAGATGACAGCTGATTACAGTGATAATGTCATAGGTGGCTGTTATATTTACCTGTTTGATATTTGCTAGACCTTTCCTCGATAAGCCCACATGGATCGGGTAAAATTTCCATCTTCTATACCTTTGGCAAGGAGTTCATAGAACTTCTAGGCCTGACTGCACTGCGTAACCTTCCTGATGGATAAGTGCGTTGGTTCTTATGTTGTGCTTGTACTCGTGGTAAGGTCTTTTGAGTCTGGGGCATCGTTGGTGTATTACCCACCGTGTATCGAATCCCTTTGTTTTCGAACTCGAATATCTTATTCTTCGAACTTGGTTACTAAAAGTCCCTTTTCGTGGCTTTGTTAAGGAAAATCAATTTTTATTTTTATTTTAAAGTACTTATTGGTATTGTCGGAAATATATAAAAATTATTAACTACTTTCGGGTTTAGCTTTCCCTTATAATATGTAGAGAAGTTGACGATTAGGATAGGGTTTGTTGGTAGAATAATGGCCCTTTCTGTGTCTCTTTTGTACGCTTTTGGAAAAGTGGATTTGTTTGGGTTAACTAGTACTACGTTTAAGAAATCCTATAAGAAGGTAGTGGTAAACTCCTTGGTTAAAACTGAAACTATAGTTGTGTTCTTTTAAGGGCATCGAACCCATATTACTATGAAGCCCCCCTGGAAGAATTGGATAACGTCATTTTGCTTCGCACCTACGATCATAATTAGTACGCTTTGTCTTCTCTTGGACCCCTTTTGTTGGATGGAGTAAATTTTGGATTCCAATCACGTAACCATAGGATTACATGAAGGAGATATCAACACTCTTGACTTTCTTGTTCCTAACCCATAAGGTCTTGCCTTGATGTATGCAATTTTGTTCTTACTGGTATTTTGACTTTCTCCTTGTTGGATGGTTTAGGTTTCTCTCTCATGTGATTAATCTTGGATTTGTGAGTTGTGTTCTAATCCAGTTTTGAATTAGAACTTTCCTTTCTTGATATTGTTAAATGTTAGCTTACTATTGCTATGTGTAGCCTTAACATGCTCAGTTCTCGCGAACTGATTCTAGTTAGTATTTGTGTAGATGGATTATGCGAGTAGATTAAAGGAAAGAGTTGTAAAGGTTTCATCAGTGCAACTTATGAAGTTCCTTGTAAAAGTTTCTATGTGTTGTAAATTGTGTAACATTGCTTGCAAAGAGTTTATATGACCTCTAGCCTGGAATTGTTCGGAAAATTCGCGAAGAAGTTGTTTGTCTTTTTTTTGTAATTTGACTGGTAACTTACCTTTGTGAGAAATGGTATTCAATCTTTCCATCGATATGAGTATGGTAAAACTTTGATTTTTGAGAATAAATTGTTAAGTTAAAACTTTCTAAGACTTAGTGATTATTTTATAAGTAAAGTAAAATGAGTCGGTTAACCCTTAAAGAAGCTAAACAAAAATAATAATTTTATATTCAACAAATAAATGTAAAGGTGATCTATTTGAAATCAAATAATTCCATGAGTGATCAAAATGAAACCATCCTTTGTGAAGTAAACATTTATAAATTGATATCCCTAGCTAAACTAGTGAACAATACCCCTTTTGGGTGAACTCTTAAACAAGCTTAAAGGAAAACAATGGTTAGTTTCTGGAAGATAATAAAATTTAGCAAGTAGGAGAAGACTTTAAGTGAACTACTCTACAGTGTATAAGAAATTAACTCAGTTGGTGAGATGAGTTTGCGCGAATCATGTATTGAATCCTTCTGAAAGCTTAAGTCATGAACTAAAGGGAGTCTTATCAAAATAAATAACCTCCAACCATTTCTAACTGTGGCTTGCCCTAGCTGTGAGTGTGTAATGTGGTTGGACTTCCATGTTGTCTCGTCAAAAAGAAAAAAAATAAATTGTCCTTGATAGGTGTGAATGTTTCCGTGCTACCTTTATGGCCATCCTTGTATCAAGTTGTTCACAGTGTTAGTTGTAACCTTGGTGACGACATGTTGCGCCATGTTATGTGTCAAGCAAGTCAAAAAAAATCCTATCTTTTACTGTGTTTTTCACGTGTGTGTGATTTTGGGTTGTTACAATTTGGTATCAGAGCGTAGGTTCATGCTCTCGAACCTATGGGCCGGATTGGTGTTATATGATGATGTTACATGGTGGTGATGATGTTACATGATGATACTGTATGATGATGATGATGTTGCATGATGGTGGTGGATATTGGAAGAGTAATGTGCTTTAAACGTGATGTGATTATTGTCGTAATTGTGATATTGTGAACGCACGTGATGTGTATGTCACTTAGTGCGTGTTTGTTATCATGTTGATATGTTGGGGATGGGAGTATTCTCCCTCCTTGTGGATTCTATGAAGATTTCACGTGTGAATTACTATTTGTGACATGTGAAAAGAATTATAATGTGGATGACGTAGTGTTGGAGCATTGTGGCATATTGTGATATGTGGGTGTATCAATGTGTTGTGTGACTAGATTGATGTTAAAAGAAAGGAGTTGTATCATGATGTTGTTACCATACTTCTGAAGAAATGTGTGTACCACCTTGTTATGTAGCAATGGATGTTATGTTGTGATGTATTATGTTCATCGTATGTATGACTGTGCAAATATGTAATGCTTCATGCTGTGATTTGGGGTCATATGGTGATTGTATGAACCCTATCGTATGGTGATTGCACTTTGGGTGCAGAATGTGGTAAAGTGATGTATTACGCCCTGTGGATGTATGATCGTGATCTACCCTATATACATACCATACGTGAGACGTTATGGTAGTTATGTGTGTGCCACCGTTATGTTAGTGATGTTGTTGTATGTTATGTTGTGAACCTTACGCTAACCGATCCTGAGGGAAATCGGTAAAAGTGTATGTTGAGAGTGAGGAATGGTGTACCATGGGTTAATAACTCGAGCTAAAACTCGGTTTAGTAGATAACATGTGATTCTTTCCTCTCTCCCTATGTGGTTGTATGTATGCAACCTTAGTGTACCTATGACTATGTTTAGCCTTGTCGAAGGGTGGCGGGATGATTCAGATGGAGGTGATGACAGTTGTATTATTGATATGTATTTTACGAGCTGAGGCTCGATGTTCCGAGTGCTAGCAACTCGTTGAGTACCCCTTTGGTGGCTAGATAAGGCCACACAGTTATCATAATGTGACATTATTATAAGTTGATTTTATTCGTAAATTGAGCTTTTACTTTATTTTGCAAGGACCACCATCTTTTCTTGATTGCAATGCTTTACAATTTGGGCATTTCCTTGGTTTGTGGCACTAACATGGGGATTTTGATACTAACTTTGGCTATTTGGCCATTTATTTTAGCTTGATTTGGGGTCTTCTTTTAAATTTGGAATTCTTACCACCTTGCCCAAGGCTTGTACTTTGCCACTTGGCACTTTGATTGGATTGTTGTGCTGGTTCTATGTCGTGATGTGTGGAATAGGGTCATGGGATGCACCATGGATTGGTTGGACCTATGGACCCGCTTCGTTGTATGGGGGTACGCCCCAAGGGGTACATATAACTAGCGGGTTGTTGAACCATGTGTTATTATGTCACTTGGGTTAGGAGTGTTCGAACTCTATGTGTCTTGGACCATAGGGACAACCGGCCTCCTTGAGGGAGGCATAAGAGTTTGAGGGAGGCATAAGAGACTTGAGGGAGGCATAAGAGTTTGAGGGAGGCATAAGAGACTTGATAAGAGACTTGAGGGAGGCATAAGAGTTTGAGGGAGGCTTATGATATTTGTCTGTATGGTTGATGTTTCAGGATATATGTTGAGTTATTTTGATGTTTGGTAGTGGTCTTTTGATGTATGTGTTACTCATGTCAGATGGATATGTGTTGTGATGTTGTGGACATGTCATTGATCCCCTTGTGGACACTATGTACTTGTGGCATTTGTTTGGTGTTATGTGAGTTTTTCATTGATGCAAATTGAGGAAATGTCTAGTGGATTGTAGTACTGTTTTGGTTAAGTATTTTGGTATGTCAGTCATTGATGTGTGCCGAGTACTATGTTATGTGGAGTATGCCTATTCTATTCTGTAATTGTGTAACCTTTTGTGGCATAATACAATCTTGAAGTATATACTTGTGTGATTGTGAATCTGTAGTGTCTTTTGAACCTAATAGGGTGTTGTGTTAGCAGTTCATGTTGGGCACCCACAATAAAGAATAAACCAAGACTCTGTAATGATGAAATTTTTAAAAGAAATTAAACTAAGGATAGTGCTAATGAAAAGAGACTAATGAAATGATGAACAAGAAAGAACTGCCAATCTTCACAGAACATTGAAAGTTAAAACTTCTACCAAATGTTACTAAGGCTACCTTGTGACCGTGCTTTAATCAACTAAAATTTTAAACCATAGGATGTACTTTCTCCTTTACCTGTTCTTGGTTGCGGACCATTTACTTTCCTCTGTGTAATGTCGCATCGAGGACGATGCTTTCTTAAGGGGAGGAGAATGTAATGCCCTGTTCTACATTACACCTATTCATCCTGTGGCGATCGAGTGCTAAGCATGGAATATCTCTACTCTTTCCTGAATAATCTTTATGAGCTTAGGATATAAATTGTTTTCCTTATTCTTTGTGGATATGAATTCCTGAGTGCTTTACGACCCTTTTCTTAATTAAAAATCTATTAATCACATTTTTTGTGTGACGGGTAGGGTTCCATTAGACATGACTCAAATTATACTTACCCATTTGGAGGAATTCGTTGTTACATTTTCTATAATGTCTGATATTATAGGAGATAAGAATAGTTACATGACATCCAAGCTAGTAGTGAGTTATCAACCGACAAAGAAATTAATATTAATCCATATTTCTAATATTGTCGACCACGTTCTGCTTGCTTTAAGGAAGGGTAAATGGCATCGTTTGGGATTTTGGATAGACAATCTGCGGTTCGAACCCCTCTGAAATAAATAACAATAATAATGAAAGTAAAAATTTTGAAACAAATAAATTTAAAAAAAATGGAAACGGAGTGGAGGACGTGGGAAGGCGCGTGTTTCCTTGACAAGGCGCAGTAGTTTGGTGAATGTATTTAATTGCTTTACCAAATGAAAGAATGGGACGGTTTTTCTGAGAGAATTGAAGGCAGGTGGGTGAGAGTCGGGTCAGATTGGCAGGGGGCGCCCTCAGTAGCTGTCACAGTCTCACCAAATGCAATAAACAAGGACCAGTACACTCCTATCCTGTGCCTACCAAACGTGGAGTGCAGAACTGAAATTCTCCTAGGAAAGTGCCGTGAGGAGGTGTTCGGAATTATGCAGTAGCTACAGGGTAGAGAAGTAAACTTATCTCAGAAAATCAGTGGCCCAGAGAGAGCTAAGTGCGACAGCTGCTGCAGGGCGAGCCCAAGGAACCGTTGGTGTTGATCCTGGTGTTCTGTTTGCACATGACCAGTCGTGATCAGTTGTTGCAAAATCTTATAGCTGTGGTAGATGCCTGTTGAGCGCTTCCAACAAGTAGGATTTCTAGCTACATTGCTATCTGTTCTATATCGAATGCATCCTCAAATTTGGGATACTCAGTTGTGTATACCCGATGTGGATGTTTCCTACATATTTTATTTGGAGCGTTTGATATCTGATAGCGGATACTCAGCGTGGATACCCTTGTCGATTGCAGTATACTCATTATATATCATTTTCAGTTGCATTGTTCGTATGGTTAAATCCAGATGCGGATGCTGCCCATGTATCCGCATTGTCTATACGGAGGAGAGGAATTTAATTATAGTGCCGAGGGAGCTGATTGATGGGTCATGTACATCTGTGTAGTGTGAATGTGCGCGTTCTGTCTCATGTATATTGTGCTTGATTTCTATGCTTGTATTTGTATATCTATTTGTTACTACCATGAACATTATTTCAGATTAAAAATAGGAAAAAAAAATGGAGGCGGCATCTTATTGCGAGCGGCCATAACTTGCGCAGGGGAGACAGAGAAACAGAGGCCAATATTAGAAAACAGAAAAAAAAATGGAGGCGACATCATATCATGAGGGCAAACAGAGAAACCGAGGCCAAGGTCAGTCGATGTCTCTTCCGTTATTTATGATTTTAGGTGGTTTTAACATCAAGAGTTCAGTAAAAATGTTTAAGGTTTCTAAGCTTTTACTTGTTTTTTCGAGGATTGTTTAGGGTTTTTAATATTTTTTTTTTCTGTCGTAGCATTTCCACTACATTACTATGTTTGATATGGATTTATGTTATGTATTTTATTACAGTTGAGTCTGGTGGTGGTTTAGTACTCTATGATATTGTGGCGGTTTAGTATTTAGCTATTGCAGTACATACCTTCGGGTGGTAGATTTTAAAATTCCGTGTTAATAAATTCTCTATGTGTATTATAAGACAGATAAGCCAACTCTTATTGCTTTTGTAAATTACAATGTACTGAAAGGACTAATAAGTTAGGGTTTGCTTTACTCTAGAAAATCTTCATCATCCAACTTCACCTTATTTGTAGTTTTGACTCTTTGATCTTTCTAGCGTTTACAATTTTTACACGTTCTTGTAATTCGAGTAACTAATTTATGTGTTAGATATGTTTATTGTCCTAGTTATTGAGGCTTCAGCACCATGTTTTTCCTTAGTTTTAGTAAGTAATGTATATGTTGGATTTATTTATTGTTTTGGATATGAGGGCCACCTTATTTGGTATTCACACTGATGTTTGTTTCTCCATTTTCTTCAGAGTCTCAGAAATTATATTTAGGGGTTAGTGAAATTCCTCGGTTGCTAATATCTATGTACCAATGTAGTTAACATGTAGGATTTAGAGAAATAATCCAATACCGAGTAATGGATAGTTGCAAGCTACTGGTAGATTAAATGTGGTCCTTGATTATATGTTACTTGTGTTTATCTGTATTAAGTTTAGTGCATTGGTTGTGTGGGTTTTCTATGGTGGTTGTGATGCTCTTCAGAACAGAGTGCTTCTATCTTCCCGGAGTTGCTCCTGAGGATTCCAAGAAGGCATGTTTCAATCACCCCCTTTCCTATGCCAAGCATGCCCGTTAACAGGATATGGATCTTCAGTTGGCAGAGGAAGAGAAGTTGCGCAGGTTGTGTTGCTGTTGCCTGATCCCTAGTCGACGTGGTTGTTGGTTGGAAGAATTATAATCAGGCATGTTAACTCTACTCCTTGTAATAGTTTTCTACTTTCTTTCAGTATCTTGAAATGAATAATCTTTCCTGTTGAATGGCGCCTTGACAAATGGTTTCGTGGTTGTTTATAACGCTGCCTGATTGTGTGTTTGTTCCTTTAAATCTCGTTCCAATTTCACTGATTTTTCTTGGAATGTTCTTTCCTCTCTTATAGCTTACTCTATTTCATATTTGTTTAAATGGGTTACTGCAATATTGAGTGATGCAGTCTAGTTTGTAGGGAAGGAAACATTATTGAGTTTTGTTTGCTTATATGACTTTCTTTTAAAAAGAATTCTGTGATGGTAATTATAATTGAAGGTTAATAAATGGAAGGTTAAGCCTACATACCTCTTTTGGTTGAATAAATACGTATTTCCTGTTTAGGGCTCTCTTGTTTTGCTAAAAGGTACATTAATAGTGACATTGTGTTCTAAAACTTGTTTAAGCCTGTGGGCATTCTGTACTTTTTGTTTGATTAGAAATGGCATTGGGGTTTTACTATAGAATTGTACATGGTCGACTTTTGTACCTAGTTCTAGAGGATGAATAACCCGACTTCTAATTTTGGCCTCGACGTGTTGAGAGAATTACTTTACCTTCTTCCTGGTTCAAACTCTTGTGTGTTTAAAGTAAGGGGGAAACATTGTAAGTTTAATTGAATGAAATCTCTTCAATTTTATTAAGGGTCATGAGCAAGCTATTAAAAGCTGGAATGAAACAAAAGTTGTAGGTGAATCCATGGTATTGGATTCGTGAACTCGTTTCCTGTTAGATGACAGCTGATTACAGTGATAATGTCATAGGTGGCTGTTATATTTACCTATTTTATATTTGCTAGACCTTTCCTCGATAAGCCCACATGGATCAGGTAAAATTTCCATCTTCTATACCTTTGGCAAGGAGTTCATAGAACTTCTAGGCCTGACTGCACTACGTAACCTTCCTGATGGATAAGTGCGTTGGTTCTTATTTTGTGCTTGTACTCGTGGTAAGGTATTTTGAGTATGGGGAATCATTGGTGTATTACCCACTGTGTATCGAATCCCTTTGTTTTCGAACTTGAGTATCTTATTCTTCAAACTTGGTTACTAAAAGTCCCTTTTCGTGGCTTTGTTAAGGAAAACCAATTTTTATTTTTATTTTAAAGTACTTATTGGTATTGTCGGAAATATATAAAAATTATTAACTACTTTTGGGTTTAGCTTTCCCTTATAATATGTAGAGAAGTTGACGATTAGGA
Source organism: Taxus chinensis (assembly GCA_019776745.2). Classification (NCBI taxonomy): domain Eukaryota; kingdom Viridiplantae; phylum Streptophyta; class Pinopsida; order Cupressales; family Taxaceae; genus Taxus; species Taxus chinensis. Next base: position 197,625,045 of record CM034155.1, on the reverse strand, counting down.
TAGGGTTTGTTGGTAGAATAATGGCCCTTTCTATGTCTCTTTTGTACGCTTTTGGAAAAGTGGATTTGTTTGGGTTAACTAGTACTACGTTTAAGAAATCCTATAAGAAGGTAGTGGTAAACTCCTTGGTTAAAACTGAAACTATAGTTGTGTTCTTTTAAGGGCGTCGAACCCATATTACTATGAAGCCCCCCCTAGAAGAATTGAATAACGTCATTTTGCTTCACGCCTACGATCATAATTAGTACGCTTTGTCTTCTCTTGGAAATTTTGGATTCCAATCACGTAATTCATAGGATTACATGAAGGAGATATCAACACTCTTCACTTTCTTGTTCCTAACCCATAAGGTCTTGCCTTGTTTTATGTGATTTTGTTCTAACTGGTATTTTGACTTTCTCCTTGTTGGATGGTTTAGATTTCTTTCTCATGTGAATAATTTTAGAGTTGTGGGTTGTGTTTTAATCCATTTTTGAATTAGAACATTCCTTTCTTGATATTGTTAAATGTTAGCTTACTGTTGCAATGAGTAGCCTTAACATGCTCAGTTCTCGCGAACTGATTCCAGCTAGTATTTGTGCAGATGGATTATGCGAGTAGATCAAAGGAAATATTTGTAAAGGTTTCATCAGTGCAATTTATGAAGTTCCTTGTATAAATGTTTAATGTGTTGTAAATTGTGTAACATTGCTTGTAAGGAGAGTTGATATGACCTCTTGCCTTGTATTGTTTGGTAATGGTGAAATAAAGTGTCTTGTTCTTGTGTAGTTAAGCTTGAAATTATCTTTGTGGGAAATTTTATTCAAACTTTCATTGGCATAAGCATTGTAAAACTTGGATCTTGAGAATTAAGTGTTAATTTAAATCTTTCTGAGACTCTGTATTGATCTGTTATATGTAAGTTGTAATGGGATGGTTTTCCTTACAGAAGTTACCTAAAATTTTTATTCAAAGAAATATGTTGTCGTTTAGATCCCCCTTGTAAACAAACGATACTTTAAGTAATCAAGAGTGAGACCATCCTTGCAAAGTGTTTTTACATAGCGTGTTATCCCTAACTAAACTAGTAAACACTACTCTTTTGGTGAACGCTAAAGACAAGTTTAATGGAAAACAATGGTTAGATTCTAATAAATTTAACAAGTAAGAGAAGAAATTTTTGAAACCACTGAATTTATCTCTCAGCCTATTTAAAAGTAAGTAGCTTCCTCTTGATAAGCTCTTTCGGTGAAGCCTAGTTAAGAGCGCTATTTAACTACATATAAAACCTCAAGCTTCAATTAAACCTCAGTAAGAACTAATGACGGCTTAAGGGTGAATTCATTTGACCTTCTTCCTTTAAATTTATCCAGGGTGTCTTATCAAAATAAATAACCCCCAACCATTTCTTACTATGGCTTGCCCTAGCTGTGAGTGTGTCATGTGGTTGGACTTCCATGTTGTCTCGTCAAAAAGAAGAGTACATTGTCCTTGATAGGTGTGAACGTTTCCGTGCTGACCTTGTGGTCTCCCCCGTAACAAGTGGTTCCTAGTGATTGGTTGTAACCTTGTGACGACATGTTGTGTCATGTTGTGTCAAAGCAAGTCAGTAAAAAAAAAAAAAGTTATCGTGTATTTCACTGTGTTGTCCTTGTGTTGGTATTTTTGGTGCGTTACAGGAAATATCTTATTCCCAATGTATTTGAATATTTTTATCATATAAGTGTATAGATTTTGTTGGAAAGTTAGTAGTTCTTGTTTTAAAACTTATTGGAATTCTTGTAAAATTTTGTTGTGAGAATGTTTGCAAATATTGTATAAAGTCAAGAAATAGTAAGTTTGATTTTATTACTTGAAAATCATGTAAAGAAAAAGTGAGGCTATTGTGTTCATTTCCTTGCATTGTTGAAAGAAATCCAAACTTCATATGAGTAGATGAAAAGAACTTAAAATTTTCTTATCATTTTCTTGGTTAATAAAGTAGATTAATTCTTAATACTAGTAGAGAAAGGAAATTTCTTCATTAAAACTGAGGCTTTAGCCTCATTGGAATGTGTAAAATTATTATTAAGTAATTGTATAATTACTTATAAGCCCATTGTAACTTGATAAAACAATAAGTGAAATTTGAATTGTTTCTTAAACCTCTTACCTAAGTACTATCAAATTTTTACAAAGAAATTTTAAGTGCAATATGAAACTTAGTAAATAATACAAGTATTTTACTTTGGTCATAGTTGAGATAATAAAATATATTATTATTTTAAATAATCATAATAAAAGATATAATAGTAACATATGCACGTTTACGTACACACATGTATATGCACACAAAGACACACATGAATGGACACACATGATCATATAGACACATGCATGCACATGCTTGTTTATGGCTAAATATGCTAGACAATTTGTTAATGTGATGAGTCATGACATATCTATTTATTTATAGATATAGATAAATGTACATATCATGTAAATATAAATATTTGTGTAAACTATATAAATATAAATGTTAATCCATATGTTAATGTACAATGTCTAATGTAACATATTTCGGTAGCAAACGATAATTGTTTGACCATAGTAACAAAGACCAAAAATTAAAAGCATGTACAAAATAGAACAAAATAGCAATTGTTGACATATATAAGAGAAATCTGTTGCAAGTGCATTGTTTTGATCAAAGTATCATGTCGAAAATAGTCGATATATGAAAAAACCTATAAAACAAAGCTACATATTGTTACATATGTGGAAAGGCATATGATGCCATTCCAAAATTGACAAAAACCAGTGGTGTTTATTAAAGCTATGTGTATATTATAGATCAAGTTTCAGTCACTTTCAGCTAAATGTAGAGACCATAGTGCTCTATGAGTCAGCACTTTGCAAAACGTCTATGATAAAATAGTAGAGCTTTTTATTATTATTGCATGGGCAAGAACTATTACATGCCTAACAGGTCGGCATTTAACTGAAACAATTAACACGCTTTCTGTATCCTCTCACACTTTCCATACATGTCTACTATAGAACTTTGACAAAAATCCTCTTTCCATTATGCTTGGGTGGATGGCTATGTCCTGCTCTACAGCTCCCAGTTCGACACAGGCTGCAAGTAACGTGGAAAAGGTTTTGGAGTCTAGCTTTACACGTGTCAATTGCATTTGCATGAAAGTTTCCAAGTCCTTTTCAACAAACGCATTGTGTGCATATGTTGTAATCATTACAGTCCACAAGTCAAATAAGGGGCTAGAATAAGGGGCATAATTCAATCTCGTATGGCAACAACAGGAAGCAATGAAATTATCAAATGTAGGATACAAAGTTAATAAGGAAAAATTGCAGGATCTTTCATCAAATCATGAACATCTTCAAGAAATCAACAAACTTCTTTGAATAAAACAAGGCATCTTGTATCATTGAAACAAAAGAGCAGCGAGCATAAAATTACAATTAAGATTCGTTATGTTGCAGGCATTTTTGTATGAAAACTTGAGAGGATGGAACTATTGTATTGAGACTCTAACTAAGGTCCGACTCCTCAGGTACATTTTAGACTTGTAATCGACAAAAAGGCTCAGCGTGTTTCGAAAATGTAATAAACTGTAAATTTACTAGAGAAATGCAAATAATGTATAGTTCCAAGGGCCCTTAAAAGCAAAAATTGAATCAAGGGAATCTATATCTAAACTTGAAAATCAAATTCCGAAAAATAGATAGCTTAGGAAAGAAAATGAGAACATTATACGACATTGAAAAAACCATTGCATAATTCCAAACATCCATGATTAGTCTTATGCAAGGATATTAATTGATGGCACTCAAATTTTCAGTCCACTGCAAAGAAGAATGTAGTCATACAATAGCAGAAACGAATTGAACCATGACAAGTCATAGTCAACAAGACATGTGAGACAAAGGGCATCATTTTGAAATAAGCTTTAAGGTATTGGAGTATATAAAAAATCTTCATATACAAAACAACTTAATATTTGCATGGAAACACTTTTCTTTCCGTTAAAACAATTTAATATTTGCACAGACACACTTGCAGGCAAGAAATGCCTTTAAAACCTCAAACTGGGTGATTCCTTCCAGGAAAAGAGAATTTGAAAACTAAATATCAGAAAAGAAACAAAGCAGATAGCTAAACAAATCCACTGGATATCAATGAGGAATCAGCAACGTCTTCTCTCTCCACGAAGAGTAGCAGAACCCTTCCGGTTGAAGGCATTCACAAGCATGCCAGAGGCCTCCTTAATCAGACTATTGTGTTTCCCCTTTTCCTTAATAAGGAAGTCAACTTACAGAAGTTGAATTTAAAACATAAAGAACAACAACATAGAAAAGTATATGCAGTATTCTAAGGCTATATCATCAAGTTTTATGAAAAATAAGTGTGCTCGAAGGAACTTTAATGGAGACCGTCTCCATTTCCATTAGATTTAATTAACATGCAGTCGGGAAGGCAATCAAAACGATTCTTTCATTGATTATTTGGTAATTCAACTGTGGCTATGGGAAGCTCATGATCAACTTTGTGCACCTGTAGCATGATTTCTTGTGGACTCAATCTTCCAGTGTTGGGCAATAGAAGCAAAAAAGACCAACAGTTTCAGACTCTCAGACGGCAGAGGACCCTCTTTGGCAGCAGTAAGGCATGTTGGTGTTTGCAAAATTCACTCCAAAGTAATCTAGTGCTTTGGAACGTCTCAGATTTGGATCCATACCCTTCTCACAGATGAAACTCAAATTTCTAAGGGGTGTCCCATGAAACCCATACCGAATTCTACTATATCCAAATAAAGGATTCAACACGCTTGGGCCTATGGAGCCAACAAATTCACCTACGAAAGCTTCAGGGGGATATGAATTTCTGGATAATTATGACGCATATAGGAGGATTTTGCTGAGGAGGAAGACGGAATCCATGGAATTAGGTGGAAGAGACCTAAAAGTGTTAGAAATCGTATCGAGTCTTCTTTTCCAATCCACAAAACGTGGTGAATGTAACAGTGCTGACGGGTCGGTGGAGCATTTCATTCTCACGAGGGATTCAATTTTGTATATGGAGCATCAGGTTATGGATGAAGTGTCTGGATACACTATGTTATTTACGCCATGTACAGAGGAGATTAGGGGTGTTCCTCAAACTCAGGTTGGTGGTTCAACTGACGGATCTCTGTTAGAAGGTGGTTTTGGTAGACCAGGTGGACAAGTTGGCAATAGGCAGGAGGACCATTTTGAATTATTTCTCTACGCTAGATAGGGAATAAACAGATGAGGAAGTCGAGAGGTCACAGAAGTATGTTCACCTGGCATGCGTCCAAACGCAACTTCAATTTGGTTGATGGCATGTTGGCAAGGAATCTCAATAACAATGTCCGAAGTCTTTCTTGGTATCCATGATTCAACGAGACCTTTGGATTCTTGAAATTCACTGATTCTGGTGAACGTGGGTTGGACAGAGGTCCACCACAAAAATTCTATGCTATGCGAGTATTTTCTCTCAAAGCAGTTGCAATGCACCCAAAAATATGAGGAGAAAATGGCAACAGGTGACCTCTGTCCTCGCCATAACAGACTTTAAATTCAACACCCTATCATCAACCCCATTAATCGTCATTCACACAAACGAAACAAATATATATCACACTAATTATACTGTAAATAAATTTTACTGTCACCAATTTGGTTGCCATTCGATCCCTTCTTTTTACTCTATCTGTAGAAAAGAACTATGTTTTCTCTTAGGATTTGAATAATTCAATTCAATAAATTCCTCTTCTTATTATTGATTAGTCACAAAAGGAAAATTATAAACTAAATGACCTCAACTCTTCCGTTATTCTTAGAATAAGACATTGGTTCAACAAAAAATTGAAAGAATTTAATGCTTCTTAATAAGGAGCATCTTCTCAAGAAAAAATCACGAAGGTAGGCGGTGGAACATTACTCCACAGGTCTTTTCAAAAAGGCTAATATATTCTGAACAACACTATTATATAAATGCTTGTCAAATCAGCATTTCCATGTCATATACTTACCCATGCTGGAGAAATTGTGAATTGACTGATTGATAGGCATTAATAAATGCCAAACCACTTGGCTATTTCTTATTTTTTGGTTTAATAAAAAAGAAAATCCGGTATCTCAATAAGGGTAAAAATTAGTCAAATCATCCTTTCTCACCAATCAAAACAACAAAAAATGTAATTTACCAAAAAATATATTCATGTAATTATCTCAATTCAAAGTTTACACATTAGAAATCTTGGCATAGCAGAAAACTTCTTGTATATTATTGGCTCACAACAACATGGATAATTAAATAACATGAAAGGTATAGTATTCCTGCCTTGGCAGGAACTAATAAGGGAAAAGCGTTGCGGGGAGGGTCACCAACACCACCCCCCACCCCATTAATATATGGGATGGGGTTTGGGGTCGGTGACCCTCCCCTCAACCAAACAAACTTTTCCGCAACTAAAATCTGTGCACCAATTTTGCGGACTGCGTGAAGTTTTATAAAAGCCTAAATTTTATTCAACGCATATACACACACACAGATATATATACACATTTATGTGTGTGTGTGTGTGTGTGTCTATATATACATATATTCTATTTTTGTATTTTCAAGTTTGTATTAAAATAAAGTTTTAATGATTTATAGAAACATGTGTGTGTGTGTGTGTGTGTGTGTGTGTGTGTGTGTGTGTCCCTTTCCCCAAAGAGAATACAAACAACATTTTAAAGTATTTCCTCAAAATGGGGCAAACCCCATTTACCTATTTGGGCAAATATTATTAAAATGAAATAAACAAAAATAAACAAATGTTTTGAAACCCTAAATAAGGGTGTAAACAAAACAAAAAAATAATGCAGATGTATGTCTCTCTAAAGAATTTTGGAATGGCCTTTAATGGCTTCCTCCTCCTCCTCCAACAACCTGCAAAACAAAAAGAAAAATAATAATTCAAGGGAAGAGAGAAAGAATCTTGCTTAAGAAAACTTTAGGGTTACTTGTCTCTTCCTCATCTAAGGGCCCCACATGAATTCATCCCTACAAAAGTTAGGTGGGGAATGGGTGAGAGGAATTTGAATTTAAATTACAAAGTTAATTGTAAAATACATGGGTTGAGTTTTAAGGGGTCACCTTATTTGGTTATGGGGGTGTGTTTATTTTTCTAACCTTTGTGTTAATATAAGGGCCCTTGTTATTGTTTTTGAACTTAGACACCTTGTGAATTTAAATAACTTTAGTATTTATTTTAAATCGTCTCCTTTACCCTTGTGAATAAAAGGTGTGAATTTCAACTATAGTGGAATTTAATTGTTTATTAAAATAACTTTTAGGGGGAAACTAAACCATGATTTAGCCTAATCAAACCATTTAAATGTACTGAGAGTTTTTATATTTTGTTATAGTGGAGAAAATATTATTATTAATTATAAGCGGCTCAAATACAATGATGTGATAACTGTATATCGAAGCCTTCTTGTGGGCACATTTTTCAAAAAAAATATTATTTCATAATTTTTCTAGGTTGTTCTTGGGTTTCATGCGGGCAGATTTTAGAGGGCATTACAATTTGAATGCACAATCCATATCACAAGTTGACAAGATTGGCACTGAGGATTTGATGGCTACATCACCCAGTCCAAAAATAAATTGCAAGCGAACATCTCATAATTAATCTGATAAGAACTAAATGCAACTTTTTCCTGCTACAACATATAAGAAGCCATTGCAGCCTGTTCTTCTACACCATTTGAAACACCATTATCAGTCGTAGTGCAAATTTGGTTCTGCAATAATCCATACTGATAAGACCCCACATCACTCAACTGAGAGCCATTATCCTAGGAAGGAACTATACTCTTTGATTGATTATTGCCATTAAAATTATCTGTGGAGAAGAGACCTGCATTTAAATCATCTGCAGTAAAAATAGGAATATCATCAAAATTGAAAATATCCTCAGAAACAAAATTATCAAGGGTGATATCAACTTCGTCCTGTTGGGTAAATTTCATGCTTATAGGGGCATGATATTTACATCAGGGGCTAGGGGTTTTGAGAAACGTTTTTCGCTATAGTCTATGTGATCTGCTAAGTAATGGAATCAAAGATTGTTTTCCATTTTATGGGAGCATGTAATTGTAAAAATTATGCCCCCTCCATCACACCCAAAGACTTTCTTTGAACTTAGGTGCCTCAATAAGCATGGATGTCCCAAGTAATTTGGATCTCCTAATCAATATGGTTTAGCATTTGAGTCGTGGGTTTCAAAATCTCAAAACTTAAGTTGGATACCCTGAGACCTCCATCAAAGCCAACAAATGTCTCAACTATGCAATGACCTTTATGAACCACTCTATCCCCTTTTCAGAACCCCAATTAAAATAAAAAATAGAGAAAAAGACAAAAAGTAATTACTGATCCTTGAAATTCAATTAAAATCAAATGATCGAATATGTTTGACACATGCAGTATTTTTATAGTCTTATGCAAATGAATATTAAACCAAAAGAGTAAACTATTGCATAGCTTTATTTGCATGCACAACAATGCAAAATTTGAAGTCCAAATCTTACCGCTACAAATATCCCAGATTCGATTCCTGTAATGGATCTGTGCGTCTGTCATTCTATAACAGGATTTCACAATAAGAGAAGCTAATTAATGTATAGGGAAAATTCTAATAGATTGTTATAATATTTAAATTTCAATAGAAAATTGCAAAGCTTGTTTATCTACAAAATATTAAGTTTTAAATAATCTATACGTTGACGTGGCAAAAATTGACGTTTCCCTTGATGAGAAAGAAATGCATTCAATGATGGAGGCCTTCAAGGAGATGAAATATGGGAAGATTCTATGCATGTTCATATATTTATGGTTTTGGGCATACTGTTATGTTTTTTTATTAATAGTTCAAAGAACAATACACCCCAATAAGTTGAGAGTTAGATTAAACATGCCGTAAAAAAATACAGCAGTGTGCAGAGGGCAACCTAACACAATTTTTTTTTATTTAGATATTTATCATTATCTATAAGATATTTCAGCTAAATTATGATAACCATATTTTTACTCGGAATATCCCTTTCACTCATAGTCAAAATAAATTATTATATAATTAATAATATAATAAGTTTGACTATAAATTAAGAGACTCTCGAAAGTATAATAATAGTTTTTGGCTGGAGAGATCTAGTTAACTATTTCTAATGGTGGTGGTTAACTTTTTTCTTATTTTTGCAATTTAAAAATGAATAACCGCTTGAGTTTTTATATAATCAAAATTTTAAATATAATAAAAAGTTGGAAATAAACATGTTTAAAATTTTATTTAATATAATGTACATATTTATGTCCTGTGGGCCTATGGGATTCAATGGGACAAAATATGATTCCAGCATATAAGGAGCGAATGTCCAATCATCTCTTTTTAAAAAAAATTAATATATATTTTTTTTAATGAGTATTTATTCTAGTATGTGAGTCTTAAAACAAATTTAGATAGTGTTGTGTGGAGATTAGTTTTCATTGTTTAGATAGAAGGATGAAGTGATAGAAGTGGGATTACCAAAATGTTAAGGATTTAATTTGAGTGCGTTATGGTAATAGGTAAATAAAGTTAAACATTTCTTGTCATAATATTGAATGGAAGTCCTCAAGGATTCATGAGAATCTCTAAAAATACAATAGTATCTTCTACGAATTCCACAATATATAAAACACTTAAAAATAAAATATAATATTTTTTGAGGGTACTGATAACATAATTTGCATACACGCTCAACTTGTGGGAGGTAAAATATGACTCCATTTGGAGTAATAAATGAGACCAAACTCAAAACTAAGCTAAAGGGATCCATAAGTAGGATGAAATTATCTTCCTCAAGTACTCAAGAAATTGAATTCAATCTTCATGTAAGCACAATACAAAATGAAAATAACTAAACATAAATTTGAAAATTACCGAATCTGTGCAATTGGTGCGAATATCACTTGCAACAGCCTCACTTGCTCGTAACTAGTCATTTCTAAACTTTTCATATCCAAACTTAAGAGCATATTGAATTTCCTCATCCGTAGGAAGCCTTCCAAATTCAACTACCTATAAATTATAAATAAAAAATAATTAGGAAATGATAAAATATATATTATTGATTGGAAAAATTCTATGAATACTATAATAATATGAAAATATAATTGAGTTTAGAAAAATATTACCATAGAAGCTCTCAAGGATTTGATGCTGCCTTGTCCCAACTTATGGCTAGCCTTTTTCTATTCTATTCTAGCCTTTGTTACATCCTTCAAGTGCTTATAGTTACCATTTTTTATTCCATTGCGTTCCCTTCAAAATTTACTCCATGATTGTTGTGAAACTAGAGGGTCTTTAGGAATATTTGGTTTTTTTCTTAAAATCCTTTTTGTATAGTTTCTTTTTCCATGTAGACGTTGTCTAGCTTCTAAATACAGCCATTTCCTATCAAAAATATGCCCATACATAGAAACCATTAAGGAAAATAATTTCTCTTTCTTATCTTTCGGTTGCTTTGACCATAGTCATATGCAAGCTATCTCAAAAATATTTTCTCTATATGGCTATTTAAGATGGCATAAAATCCATTTCCTACTCCCTTAATCTTAAGTAGCTTACATTTGTAGTCTACTTTTAGAGTGGCTTCTCTTTGACCTATGGAAGTAACATCTAGCACCTTAAGCGTGCTCTCAAAATTTGATACAATATTTTCTTTTTCACCATTTTATTGTTCACAACGAGAAGGAAAACTACTACAAGATTTTTTTTAAGGATTTACTGGAATGGAATTTATCAAGGTACTATTATGGCCGTTATTCGTGGAAGATATTGAGTTATCATTGTTTTGTTGAGGACCTAGAGAAATGGAATTTGTCATAGTACTATTAGGGAGATTAGTTTTGGGAGATATTGGGACACCATAAAATTCATTACTTGTAGGAATATTTGCAGAAATTTTATGCAAGGAGAATTCATTTTGTATGGAATTAATCCTCATCTCATGCTCTTTAAGTTCCCATTCCTTTTTTGTTGCTCCAAATTACTTCTTTTAAGATGCATTAACCTCTCCTCATAGTCTAAATCAAGAATGAGTGTTGGTCCCTAATAAAATAATATAATAAATTAGACGTGAAATTATGCCTATTAATATAGAAAAATAAAGGACATATGAATGACAATTAATAAATATTTAGTATTACATGATTTATTGCCATTTGTTTTGAATATTGGAGAAAACGATAAATAGTTAAATGGTTGCTAAACTAATTTAGCCATGTGTATCCCTTGCATGATAAAAAAAATACATATAGCTTATTTGATAATACCATATATATAATATTAGAAATAGTTATGGAAATATAATTAAATTATATTAATATTTATTTTTCTTTCAAGAGCATACAAAACAAAAAAGTTTATAGAGAAGAAGAATGATAGTTTTTATTTGATGGAAAGAAAAATATTATTTTAAAGTCAAAATTATAATACAATGGAAATAGATTTTTTTAGTTGAAAAATTACATTAAACTAATTCAAAATGCTAAGAAAAATTATCAAAAATTGTCACCACAAAAAAAAAAAAACTTTTTCCAGTCAACCATTTTTCATTGTTATTGTATCTTTCTTGCACTTAAATTATGAAACCAAATATTATTGTTCACTTCCCACATAAAAACTTAAAATTCATTAAAAAAAAGTAATGCCCGCTAAAAGCGTCCACTCGAGACCCAAGAACAACCTAGGTTTAGTTAGAAAAATTATGGAATATTTTTTTTTGAAAGGCGAGTCCTCAAACAGGCTTCAAAAACTACAATTGTCACAATAAAGATTCAAATTCAATTATAATTAATAAATAATAATTTCCCGTTATAACAAATATTACATCCACATTACAAAATTAATGATTGTAATTAGTCCAAATATAGTTAAATTTCTCTTAGGTGTTAATTTAATAAATAATTAAATTAACACTATAGTTAAATATTCCTTAATTAATTTTAGAGGATCAAAGGGGAGAAAAAAATTAAATATCCAAGGTATTTAATTTCACAAGGTCTAAACACTAACCAAGGTTTTTATTTACATGGGTTTAGAAAAACATTCCCTTCCCCATAAGGTGACCCCTTAAAAGTCACCCCATGCTTTTGAAACAAAGCATTTAAATTAAAAAGGTGATATAATTTATAATTCACACACTTAACACTTCTTGAAAACATTTCCCTTAGATAGGAAATTTCTTCCCCTTTCCAATGATATAAAAAAGTCCTCCTAACTCCTCATATTTCTCAAGTTACAGGATGGCGAGCCTTGGGATGATTTTTTTCTAAAGGCGGGCCTATGGGCCTAGGGAAGAAAATTCACCCAGGAATGATTTAGGAGCGGCGGGCCTAAGGAGATAATTTAGAAATTTACACTTTTTCCAAAAAGCAAAATTTTCATTTGTGTGCCCGTTGTGGGGCTTCGCGCCAAAAGGAGAAAATATGCCTGATATCCGGAAAGGACACATGTCCAATCTTTTAAGTCGACATGAGAAGGCGGGTTGCCGGAGGCAATTTGGAGTTTAACTCTTTTTTTGTTGAAAGGTTGAAAACATTTTAAAACATCCACGGCTCCTCTGACACCTAGAGACACCACGTTTCCAGCCCAAAAGCTACAAGCGGTAAAGTGGGCCGTCGGGGAAAACTTAAGAATTTTAGCTTTTGAAGAAAAAAAAAGGGGTCAAAGTAGCTTGCATCTCTGTCGATGCCCAAAAGAAGCCACGTGTCAGCCCAACAGTGACATGCAAGGAGGTGGGCCATCAGAGAGACTTAGGAATTTTAGACTTTATGTTGAAAAAGTGCAAAGGTTAAAAACAAGCCTCTCCTCCACCGACGCCTAATGAAGCCACATGTCAGACCAACAGTGACATGAGGGGAGGCGGGCCAGCGGGGAGACTTAGGAAGTTTTGCAAAAATTTGGAAAAGTGAAGTTATAAGATGTGGTCCCATGAACCCATGGAAGTGGTTTTCTAAAATTGAAGTGGTGGGACTGCGGGGCCGCCGAGGAAACTCAGTTGGAAGCTCTGTTTTGAGAATTTATACAAAACTTTAGACGGCCATAAATTTCACTTGGAAGCTCGGTTTCTAGAAAATAGGGCTTTTTGGAAAGGGAACAAACTCCTCTATGCATAATAAGCACAAAATATTATCTTCAACAAGCTTATATAGGTGAAATTTAAGAAAACATAATTCCTTACATAAAAATGTGAACTGAACTTTTCAACTGCCATATTTTAATTCGATCTTCCATCCTTCCTTCTCCAACATGTCAAAAAAACATGGAGAATCACACTTGATAGTAATTTCACTGATTTACAAGGATTAGTTGTGTAATGCCCTGTTTGGCGGTTACCCAGTTTCTTGGCGTAGTGACCTTTCCCTTGTTGGGCGTCAAACAACTGTGCGTAATTCTGTTGTCTTAGACCCGGTATCAGTGATGTTTTAGCACCTTCCCCCTCCTTCTGGCATCCTCGAGTCGTTATCGACACCTCCCTTTGCTTGTAAACCCTTTTCGAAGGTTGTTTGGGCTAGTAACTTTCCTTGAAGCCATTTCCATCCTGCTCCTATTCGTTGTCGAGCCAATGACTTTAACCCATCGACAAGGGTTGATGAGTTCAGACATTTGGTTTATTATTGCTTGGGGTTCAGTTTTGTTATGAGTTGGGATAGAACCCACTGTTAGTTGTAGAGAATTAAAAGATTGAGGGTTTTCGACTTGCTTTAGCCCAATGAATAAACTTGTTACTCAGTTACTATTGGAGATGTTCTGGTGACTCTGGTAAATTTGGATTATATACACTCTTTTTTTTAAGTATCTGTTGTTGCGTACTTCATTTACATGGGATTATATTTTAAAAATAAAATACCTAGAAGACATGGGTGTAGAACGATATATGTATTTTTACACTAGTAAATCGAATCCTTAGATTCGAGTGTGTGGCTTCAGTTCGCATTATGCAATTTTTGTGTGGCATGCACCCAATCGACATTAGTCTAAATGATAATCATGGTGTACAAGTTAGTTGTTTGCGTGGTGGATGTTGACTCGACCTTGTAAAATAGTTGTTTAATGGCCATGTGCTTGGTCCATGATGCATTAAGAAGCAAAATATTGGTGAGTGGCGCAGGTTGGAGGGGACTGTTTTAAAATCAAATTTTATCTGCTTGTGCCTAAGGCCCTACTGTCCCTCACACCCCCTTCCTGCCATCTAGACTGGTACGTGGCCATCCCCCACTGGCCTTACCTCTGCCAGCCGCCCCACCTTCTTTAATTCCTTTGATTTGCAAATTTCTTGCGCCCTGTGCTAACTGCTTTCTTTGACCTGTTCTGGCCGCGTGCACAAGGAGGAGTGTTGTCGTTGGGATTTGGTATGAGTGGCGTGAGAACCCCAGTTCAATGGAGTCGCAGGTGTTTAGAAGCTCTTCTTTTGTTGTTCCTCTCCTTGCCATGGCCGCACAGGCTGTTTTTGCAACGATTTTCCTACTGACGGGTCGTGTTTAGAATGGGGCCGAATGTTTTGTTGTTAAATGCTTTCAATGGTTGCAGCCGCCTATTCCTTCCTCCCTGCTCGTGAAGTTCAGAGTGAGTTAAGTGCGACAGCTGCCGCAGGGTGATCCCAGGGAGCCGTTGGTGTTGATCCTGCTGTTTTGGTTGCACGTGACCACAGTCGTGATCAGTTGTTGCAAAATCTTGCAGCTGTAGTAGAAGAACGAGATAAAGTTTTAGTTGAGTTGTCTTGCCTTTTCATTTTGGAAAGTCACTCCCAGCCAGGCTGCAGGCACGTTTCAGTATAGTGGAAGCCTTCATGAGCACCTCCAACAAGCAGGTTGTCCAACTTTGTTGTTATCTGTTCAGCATCGACTACATCCTCAAATTCGGGATTCTCCTTCAAGGTGACAGATCACACCCACGGGCACAGGAGATCTATGCAATGTTGGAGAAAATGTCTTGGGAGATGAAGGTAGCAGGATATTTTTCAGATCCAGAGCATGCACTGAGTTGTATCTTCATAATCGACTATGTGACAGTGAGGGTGTTACCAGCAGACCTGATGAAATTTATTTACAAAGAGTCTCTATTGAGATCTTACTTGTTGTAGGATGTAACTCATGGAAGAGAATCTCATAGGGGCGGATCTGTTTCATATCAGAGTATTTATGAAGCACTTTTTGCTTTGCAATAATATGAGCTTCTTCAACGAGTCCTGACTTGGCAGGCAAAAAGGTTTCTGTCGGACTAATCACACCTTACAGGCTGCAGCTGAAACATTTGCACCGAGTGTTTGATGTTGTCCTCAATCTAATGAAGGAAAAGGTTTATTGATCATCACGGTAGATGCCTACCAGAGCCAGGAGCGTGATGTAATCAGTATATCTTGTGTCCGAGCTTCAAATCATGGGGTTGGTTTGTAGCTTTTTTTCACCGCGTGAATGTGGCGCTAGCACGAGCTCGCAGAGCACTTTGGGTTAAGGGCAAGCAGCGGCATTGAAACAATCATATGCATATGGAGATGGCGTTTTAAACCAGGCATGTTAAACCTGCCCTTGCAATCTTCTGCTACCCTTTTATTATGTCATGAATTGAATGTCTTTTATTTCTTTTATCTGTTATGGCATTTAGAATGGGCTTCTGCTTTTTCCTTGTGAATCGACCCTGATTGAAGGAAAGGAAGGACTGTTGGGAGTTGTTTGTTTTTCATACCCTGATAGCAACTGTGACAGCCTGTATACATTCCTTTCTGCCTCATTTTTCTTTTCGAAATAAAAGAGTAACTGCTATGTGATAGCAAAATAATGGTTGAAGTTTTATACTGTGGGTGTTAGATCTTTAACTTGGGTGCTTTCCTGCTTAATTCTTAAAATTCGGGTGACATTTAGAGACAATAGTGAACAATGGCCGTTGAGTTCGATTTCTAAACCAGCAGTAGCAGATATAAACTTGAGCCATGAATAACATTAGTGGATATTTGTAGATTTGTCGACTCATGGCCAATTTTAGGCTAAATGTTTGTTTTTGTCTTGGTAAAAATCTTTTCTTGGGCTGAATTTGTGTGTAGACCTCGCATAGTGAGCATGATGTTTTCTTAGAGGCCTACGTGAGTGAAATATTGACTGCTCAATGCAGATCCTGTGACGTGAGTCACTGTATCATAAGATAAAAGAGTTCAATCGAACTCTGTAGTGGCAGATGCTTTCCTTGGAGTGACTATGAGGATAGGTCGAGTAGACTGTCGTGAAATAGATGGGTGTGCCCAAGCTATTCATATGTTGGTTTAGAGATGGAAGAGAAGGCTTAGTTCGCAGGAAGAGTATTTTGCCTTGTATTCCTCCTTCGCTGACTGTAAACCTTGTGTTTGTGACTCGAGTTGGGTCACGGTAGAGGATCTTGTGTCGATTCACTTATGTTTTCAACAGACTATCTCTTGCTTGTTTAAATTCAAGTATCGAATGAATTGGGTTTCTATTAAATCCATTATGTAGCTTAGCAAACCTTCAATAATTCAGGTAGGGACTTTCTGAGTAAGTGTTGACTGAGGCATGTATGAAAATAGAATGGTTACCTTGCTTTGAATTGGGTTAGACTTGTATGAAAATGGAAAGGGTAGGAATCGACTCAGTTACATACTTTAGTGAGCTAAGTCCTTAATCTCTTACAATGATCATACGAGGGGTGGATTACGGTTTATTACTGATTATGTGATGTAAGATAATAACAACCTTTGGTGAAAAGACTTCTTCTTGATCCTTGCCTGTGTAATCCAACTATAGTTGTTGTATGAAATTTTAGTTGGATAGAATCTAGTTTATTTAACTTCTTGATGAAAAATAATTAGGTTCGGTGAGAATTGCTTGGTATATTGAATCTTCAGATTTAGTTATAGTGTTGTGAGTATTATATGTATGTTGGTTTATTCAGCCGAGTGAAGTTAACTTTAATCTTTGACTGATTTGTGTTCATATATGGTTGGGGCCTATATTCTTCTTAAAACATGGATGTGCGTTAATGCAGTCTTGTTAACCAGCAATTTTGAATATGTTAAGTCATTTGACTGATCTTTATCCTTTTGGTTAATAATATTAGAATGATGTTTGGGTGTTAGATTTCAATCACGTAACCCATAGGATTACATGACTGAAATCTCAATACTCTCAGCCTGGTTGTCTTCACCAATAAGGTCTCACCTTGTTTGTCTTTGGAATATCTCTCTCACTTGAATATTGGGATTCCTCCTTGTTGGCTGGTATAAATCTCTTCATCTTGTGAAACATATTGATTAGTGGTTGTGATTTGATCCATTCTTGAGTTTAGAATTTTACTTTCATGATATTATAAAATGTTAGCTTACTGTTGCAATGGGTAGTCTTAACATGCTCAGTTCTAGCGAACTGACTCTAGTTAATATTTGTGCAGATGGATTATGCGAGTAGACTAGAAGAAAAGAGTGTAAAAGTTTCATCTGTACCATTTATGAAGTTCCTTGTAAAAATGTCCAATGCATTGTAAATTGTGTAGCATTGCTTGTAAAGAGAGTTTATATGACCTCTTGCCTGGAATTGTTCGGAGAATTACGTGAAGTAGTAGTTTTGTCCTTTTTTGTAATTTGGCTAGTAACTCTTCTTAGTGAAAAATGTTATTCAATCCTTTCACTGGCATAAACATTGTAAAACTTTGATCTTGAGAATTAAGTGTTAAATTAAATCTTTCTAAGACTTTGTATTGATGGGTTATATGTAAGTTTTAATGGGGTGGCTTTTCCTTACAGAAGTTACCTAAAAGTTTTATTCAAATAAATCTGTTGTAGAGGAGATCCACTCGAAAACAAACAATACCTTAAGTAATCAAGAGTGAGACTATCCTTGCAAAGTGATTTTATATAACGTGTTATCCCTAACTGAACTAGTAAACACTACTCTTTTGGTGAACGCTTAAAACAAGCTTAAAGGAAAACAATGGTTAGTTTCTAATAAGATTTAACAAGTAAGAGAAGAAAATTTTGAAACCACTCAATTTATCTCTAAGACTATTTATAAGTAAGTAGCTTCCTCTTGATAAGCCCTTTCGGTGAAGCCTAAGTAAGAGCGCTAATAATCACGTATAAAACCTCAAGCTTCAATTAAACCTCAGTAAGAACTAATGACGTCTTAAGGGTGAACTCATTTGACCTTCTTCCTTTAACTTTATCCAGGGTACCTTGTAATTTTCTCTTAAGTTTGTTGAACGTGAACCGATGTTGTCATAAGGGCATGAACGAGTTCTAGTAACGTAAGTGTGAGTAGATGGCCCTGTGGAATTAAATTACCATCTTTATCAAATAAATATATAAAACAAATAATTGTTATAAAGGAGAAGACTTTAAGTGAACTACTGTACAGTGTATAAGAACATAACTCAGTTGGTAAGATGTTTTATGAGAATCATATATTGAACCTTCTGAAAACTTAAGTCATGAGTTAAAGGGTGTCTTATCAAAATAAATAACCACTAATCATTTTTGACTGTGGCTTGCCCTAGCTGTGAGAGTGTCTTGTGGTTGGGCTTCTATGTTATTCTATCCAAAATAAAGAAAAAAAAGTATTTTATCCTTTTGGGTGTGAACGTTTCCATGCTAACCTTGTGGTCATCCCCGTAACAAGTGGTTCCCAGAGTTGGTTGTAACTTTGTGACGACATGTTGTGTCGGGTTTTGTGTCGAAGTAAGTCAAAAAAAAAAAATCCTGTCTTTTACTGTGTTGTGTGTGTGTTGGTTATTCGGGTCGTTACATTTGGTATCAGAGCGTAGGTTCATGCTCTCGAACCTATGGGCCGGATTGGTGTTGTATGGTGATGTTACATGATGTTGTTTCATGGAGATGATGGTATTGCATGATGATGATTTATATTGGAAGAGTAATGTGCTTTAAGCGTGATGTGATTATTGTCGTAATTGTGATATTGTGAACGCACGTGATGTGTATGTCACTCAATGCGTATTTTGTTATCATATTGATGTGTTGGGGATGGGAGTATTCTCTCTCCTTCTTGTGGATTCTATGAAGAGTTCACATGTGAATTACTACTTGTGATGTGTGAAAAGAATTATAATGTGGATGACATAGTGTTGGAGCATTGTGGCATATTGTGATAGGTAGGTGTATCAATGTGTTGTATGACCGGATTTATGTAAAGTGAATTAAGATGTATCATGATGTTTTACCATGTTCTAAAGAAATGCGTGTATCACCTTGTTATGAAGCAATTAATGTTATGTTGTGATGTTATTATGTTCATCGTATATATGAGTTGTGTGATATGTAATGATTCATGTCGTGATTTAGGGTCATACGGTGAGTGTATGAACCCTATCGTATTGTGATTGCACTTTGGGTGCAGAATGTGGTAAAGTGATGTATTGCGCCCTGTGAATGTATGATTGTGATCTACCCCGTATACATACCATACGTGAGACGTTATGGTAGCTATGTGTGTACCACCATGGTGTTAGTGATGTAGTTATATGTTATGTTGTGAGCCTTACACTAACCGAACCTGAGGGAAATCGGTAGACTGTGTATGTATGGAGTGAGAAAATGTGTACCGTTGACCAGTCACTCGAGCCGAGTATGAGATAGGAAGTGGAGCCTTACATAGGCTGAAAACCCACTTTCGTTTGTTTGGTATGTGTGACACTTGTTCAACGGGTGTCATACATATTGTGTTTCGCGGACACCTCAGGCTCAGTAGATGGTGACTTGCACTCTTTTCTCTCTCCCGATATGGTTGTCGTATGGATTTAACCTATGTGACTTTGACTATGTTGGGCCTTGTTGAAGTTGTGGCGAGATGATTCTGATTGAGATGATGACAGTTGTATTATTGATATGTATTTTACGAGCTGAGGCTCGATGTTCCGAGTGCTAGCAACTCGTTGAGTACCCCTTGGTGGCCAGATAAGGCCACACAGTTATCGTAATGTGACATTATTATAAGTTGATTTTATTCGTAAATTGAGCTTTTTACTTTATTTTGTGAGGACCAGCAGCTTTTCTTGATTGCAATGCGTTACAATTTTGGGCATTTCCTTGGTTTGTGGCACTAACATGTGGATTTTGATACTAATTATGGCTATTTGGCCATTTATTTTGCTTGATTTTGGGTCTTCTTTTAAATTTGGAATTTTTACCGCCTTGCCCAAGGCTTGTACTTTGCCACTTGGCACTTTGATTGGATTGTTGTGCTGGTTCTATTGTCGTGATGTGTGGAATAGGGTCATGGGATGCACCATGGAATGGTTGGACCTATGGACCCGCTTCGTTGTATAGGGGTACGCCCCAAGGAGTACAGATAACTAGCGGGTTGTTGAACCACGCGTTATTATGTCACTTGGGTTAGGAGTGTTCGAACTCTATGTGTCTTGGACCATAGGGTCAACCGGCCTCCTTGAGGGAGGCATAAGAGTTTGAGGGAGGCATAAGAGAGGGAGGCATAAGAGGTTGAGGGAGGCATAAGAGTTTGAGGGAGGCATAAGAGTTATGATATTTGAGGGAGGCATAAGAGTTTGAGGGAGGCTAAGAGCTATGGTTGATGTTTCAGGATATATGTTGAGTTATTGTGATGTTTTTGGTAGTGGTCTTTTGATGTATGTGTTACTCATGTCAGATGGATATGTGTTGTGATGTTGTGAACATGTCATTGATTCCCTTGTGGACACTATGTACCTGTAGCATTTGTTTGGAGTTATGTGAATTTGTTTCATCGATGCAAATTGAGGAAATGTCTGGTGAATTGTAGTACTCTTTTGTTTGAGTATTTAATATGTCAGTCATTGATGTGTGTCGAGTACTATGTTATGTGGACTGTGCCTATTCCATTCCGTATTTGAGTAACCCTTTTTGTGGTGTAATACAGACATGAAGAATATACTTGTGTGCTTGTGAATCTGTAGTGTCTTTTGAACCTGATAGGGTGTTGTATTAGCAGTTCATGTTGGGCACCCACAATAAGGAATAAACCAAAACTCTTCAATGATGAAATTTTAAAAGAAATTAAACTAAGAATAATGCTAATGGAAAGGAACTAATGAAATAATAAACAAGAGGGAACTGCCAATCTTCACAGAACCTTGAAAGTTAAAATTTCTACCAAATGATCCTAAGGCTACCTTGTGACCCTGCTTTAATTAACTAAAATTTTAAACCATAAAGTGTACTTTCTCCTTTGCATGTTGTTGGTTACGTGCCTTTTCTTTTCCTCTGTGTTATGTCGCATCGAGGACGATGCTTTCTTAAGGGGAGGATAATGTAATGCCCCGTTTGGCGGTTACCCATTTTCTTGGCGTAGTGACCTTTCCCTTGTTGGGCGTCGAACAACTGTGCGTAATTCCTTGTTGTCTTAGACCCGGTCTCAGTGATTTTTAGGCATCCTCGAGTCGTTAAACCCTTTGCTGGTAAACCCTTTTCGAAGGTTGTTTGGGCTAGTAACTTTCCTTGAAGCCATTTCCATCCTGCTCCTATTCGTTGTCGAGCCAAGGACTTTAACCCATCGACATGGGTTGATGAGTTCGGACGTTTAGTTTATTATCGCTTGGGGTTCAGTTTTTGTATTGAGTTGGGATAGAACCCATTGTTAGTTGTAGAGAATTAAAAGACTGAGGTTTTTCGACTTGCTTTAGCCCAATGTATAAACTTGTTACTGAGTTACTGTTGGAGATGTTCTGGTGACTCTGGTAAATTTGGATTATATACACTCCTTTTTGAGTATCTGTTGTTGCGTATTTCATTTACATGGGATTATATTTTAAAAATAAAATACCCAGAAGACATGGGTGTAGAACGATATATGTATTTATACACTAGTAAATCGAATCCTTAGATTCGAGTGTGTGGCTTCAGTTCGCATTATGCAATTTTTGTGTGGCATGCACCCAATCAGCATTGGTCTAAATGATAATCATGGTGTACGAGTTAGTTGTTTGCGTGGTGGATGTTGACTCGCCCTTGTGAAATAGTTGTTTAATGGCCATGTGCTTGGTCCATGATGCATTAAGAAGCAAAATATTGGTGTGTGGCGCAGGTTGGAGGGGACTGTTTTAAAATCAAATTTTATCTGCTTGTGCCTAAGGCCCTACTGTCCCTCACCCCCCTTCCTACCATCTAGACCTGGTACGTGGCCATCCCCCACTGGCCTTACCTCTGCCAGCCACCCCACCTTCTTTAATTCCTTTGATTTGCAAATTTCTTGCGCCCTGTGCTAACTGCTTTCTTTGACCTGTTCTGGCCGCGTGCACAAGGAGGATTGTTTTGTTGGGATTTGAGATGCAATGGCGTGGAAACCCCAGTCCAATGGAGTCGCAGGTGTTTGGGAGCTCTTCAGTTGCTGTTCCTCTCCTTGCCATGGCCGCATAGGCTGTTTTTGCAACGTTTTCCAGCTGTCGGGTCGTGTTTAGATTGGGGCCGAATGTTTTGAAGTTAAATGCTTTCAATGGTTGCAGCCACCTGTTCCTTCCTCCCTGCTCGTGAAGTTCAGAGTGAGTTAAGTGCGACAGCTGCCGCAGGGTGATCCCAGGGAGCCGTTGGTGTTGATCCTGCTGTTCTGGTTGCACGCGACCACAGTCGTGATCAGTTGTTGCAAAATCTTGCAGTTGTAGTAGAAGAACGAGATAAAGTTTTAGTTGAGCTGTCTTGCCTTTTCATTTTGGAAAGTCACTTCCAGCCAGGCTGTAGGCACGTTTCAGTATAGTGGAAGCCTTCGTGAGCGCCTCCAACAAGTAGGTTGTATAACTTTGTTGTTATCTGTTTAGCATCGACTACACCCTCAAATTCGGGATTCTCCTTCAAGGTGACAGATCACACCCACGGGCACAGGAGATCTATGCAATGTTGGAGAAAATGTCTTGGGAGATGAAGGTAGCAGGATATTTTTCAGATCCAGAGCATGCACTGAGTTGTATCTTCATAATCGACTATGTGACAGTGAGGGTGTTACCAGCAGACCTGATGAAATTTATTTACAAAGAGTCTCTATTGAGATCTTACTTGTTGTAGGATGTAACTCATGGAAGAGAATCTCATAGGGGCGGATCTGTTTCATATCAGAGTATTTATGAAGCACTTTTTGCTTTGCAATAATATGAGCTTCTTCAACGAGTCCCAAGTTGGCAGGCAAAAAGGTTTATGTCGGACTAATCACACCTTACAGGCTGCAGCTGAAACATTTGCACCGAGTGTTTGATGTTGTCCTCAATCTAATGAAGGAAAAGGTTTATTGATCATCACGGTAGATGCCTACCAGAGCCAGGAGCGTGATGTAATCAGTATATCTCGTGTCCGAGCTTCAAATCATGGGGTTGGTTTGTAGCTGTTTTTCACCGCGTGAATGTGGCGCTAGCACGAGCTCGCAGAGCACTTTGGGTTAAGGGCAAGCAGCGGCATTGAGAACAATCTTATACATATGGAGATGGCGTTTTAAACCAGGCATGTTAAACCTGCCCTTGCAATCTTCTGCTACCCTTTTATTATGTCATGAATTGAATGTCATTTTATTTCTTTTATCTGTTATGGCATTTAGAATGGGCTTCTGCTTTTTCCTTGTGAATCGACCCTGATTGAAGGAAAGGAAGGACTGTTGGAAGTTGTTTGTTTTTCATACCCTGATAGCAACTGTGACAGCCTGTATACATTCCTTTCTGCCTCATTTTTTCTTTTCGAAATAAAAGAGTATCCTCATGTGATGGCAAAATAATGTTTGAATTTTTATACTGTGGGTGTTAGATCTTTAACTGGGTACTTTCCTGCTTAACTCTTAAAATTCGGGTGACATTTAGAGACAATAGTGAACAATGGCCGTTGAGTTCGATTTCTAAACCAGCAGTAGCAGATATAAACTTGAGCCATGAATAACATTAGTGGATATTAGTAGATTTGTCGACTCATGGCCAGTTTTAGGCTAAATGTTTGTTTTTGTCTTGGTAAAAGTTTTTCTTGGGCTGAATCTGTGTGTAGACCTCGCATAGTGAGCATGATGTTTTCTTAGAGGCCTACGTGAGTGAAATTTTGACTGCTCAATACAGATCCTGTGACGTGAGTCACTGTATCATAAGATAAAAGAGTTCAATCGAACTCTGTAGTAGCAGATGTTTTCTTTGGAGTGACTATGAGGATAGGTCGAGTAGACTGTCGTGAAATAGATGGGTATGCCCAAGCTATTCATATGTTGTTTTAGAGACGGAAGAGAAGGCTTAGTTCGTAGGAAGAGTATTTTGCTTGTATTCCTCCTTCGCTGACTGTAAACCTTGTGATTGTGACTCGAGTTGGGTCACGGTAGAGGATCTTGTGTCGATTCACTTATGTTTTCAACAGACTATCCCTTGCTTGTTTAAATTCAAGTATCGAATGAATTGGGTTTCTATTAAATCCATTATGTAGCTTAGCAAACCTTCAATAATTCAGGTAGGGACTTTCTGAGTAAGTGTTGACTGAGGCATGTATGAAAATAGAATGGTTATCTTTCTTCGAATTGGGTTAGACTTGTATGAAAATGGAAAGGGTAGGAATCGACTCAGTTACATACTTTAGTGAGCTAAGTCCTTAATCTCTTACAATGATCATACGAGGGGTGGATTACGGGTTTATTACTGATTATGTGATGTAAGATAATAACAACCTTTGGTGAAAAGACTTCTTCTTGATCCTTGCCTGTGTAATCCAACTATAGTTGTTGTATGAAATTTTAGTTGGATAGAATCTAATTTATTTAACTTCTTGATGAAAAATAATTAGGTTCGGTGAGAATTGCTTGGTATATTGAATCTTCAGATTTAGTTATAGTGTTGTGAGTATTATATGTATGTTGGTTTATTCAGCCGAGTGAAGTTAACTTTAATCTTTGACTGATTTGTGTTCATATATGGTTGGGGCCTATATTCTTCTTAAAACATGGATGTGCGTTAATGCAGTCTTGTTAACCAGCAATTTTGAATATGTTAAGTCATTTGACTGATCTTTATCCTTTTGGTTAATAATATTAGAATGATGTTTGGGTGTTAGATTTCAATCACGTAACCCATAGGATTACATGACTGAAATCTCAATACTCTCAGCCTGGTTGTCTTCACCAATAAGGTCTCACCTTGTTTGTCTTTGGAATATCTCTCTCACTTGAATATTGGGATTCCTCCTTGTTGGCTGGTATAAATCTCTTCATCTTGTGAAACATATTGATTAGTGGTTGTGATTTGATCCATTCTTGAGTTTAGAATTTTACTTTCATGATATTATAAAATGTTAGCTTACTGTTGCAATGGGTAGTCTTAACATGCTCAGTTCTAGCGAACTGACTCTAGTTAATATTTGTGCAGATGGATTATGCGAGTAGACTAGAAGAAAAGAGTGTAAAAGTTTCATCTATACCATTTATGAAGTTCCTTGTAAAAATGTCCAATGCATTGTAAATTGTGTAGCATTGCTTGTAAAGAGAGTTTATATGACCTCTTGCCTGGAATTGTTCGGAGAATTACGTGAAGTAGTAGTTTTGTCCTTTTTTGTAATTTGGCTAGTAACTCTTCTTAGTGAAAAATGTTATTCAATCCTTTCACTGGCATAAACATTGTAAAACTTTGATCTTGAGAATTAAGTGTTAAATTAAATCTTTCTAAGACTTTGTATTGATGGGTTATATGTAAGTTTTAATGGGGTGGTTTTTCCTTACAGAAGTTACCTAAAAGTTTTATTCAAATAAATCTGTTGTAGAGGAGATCCACTCGAAAACAAACAATACCTTAAGTAATCAAGAGTGAGACTATCCTTGCAAAGTGATTTTATATAACGTGTTATCCCTAACTGAACTAGTAAACACTACTCTTTTGGTGAACGCTTAAAACAAGCTTAAAGGAAAACAATGGTTAGTTTCTAATAAGATTTAACAAGTAAGAGAAGAAAATTTTGAAACCACTCAATTTATCTCTAAGACTATTTATAAGTGAGTAGCTTCCTCTTGATAAGCCCTTTCGGTGGAGCCTAAGTAAGAGCGCTAATAATCACGTATAAAACCTCAAGCTTCAATTAAACCTCAGTAAGAACTAATGACGTCTTAAGGGTGAACTCATTTGACCTTCTTCCTTTAACTTTATCTAGGGTACCTTGTAATTTTCTCTTAAGTTTGTTGAGCGTGAACCGATGTGGTCATAAGGGCATGAACGAGTTCTAGTAACGTAAGTGTGAGTAGATGGCCCTGTGGAATTAAATTACCATCTCTATCAAATAAATATATAAAACAAATAATTGTTATAAAGGAGAAGACTTTAAGTGAACTACTGTACAGTGTATAAGAACATAACTCAGTTGGTAAGATGTTTTATGTGAATCATATATTGAACCCTTCTGAAAACTTAAGTCATGAGTTAAAGGGTGTCTTATCAAAATAAATAACCACTAATCATTTCTGACTGTGGCTTGCCCTAGCTGTGAGAGTGTCTTGTGGTTGGGCTTCTATGTTATTCTGTCCAAAATAAAGAAAAAAGTATTTTATCCTTTTGGGTGTGAACGTTTCCGTGCTAACCTTGTGGTCATCCCCGTAACAAGTGGTTTCCAGAGTTGGTTGTAACTTTGTGACGACATGTTGTGTCGGGTTTTGTGTCGAAGTAAGTCAAAAAAAAAAATCCTGTCTTTTACTGTGTTGTGTGTGTGTTGGTTATTCGGGTCGTTACAAGTTGATTATGGTTGGGATTTCAAATTAGATTTATTTCCTTTCTCTTTTCTCTGTAAAGGTGTTTTTCTGCCTCTTACTCGATTAATAAAGTTCTAAGTAAATTTCTTGAGCAATATAATCAGTTTTGGGATGCGTTTTGATCATCCTTAGTTAATTTCGATGTTTCTACTTGTCTTTCATTGTTGTAGATTGTACTAAACACTTTTATGATGTTTATTGCAGGTTTACATTGATGCAAAAGAAATCTAAATATTTTAAATTAGAAATTAATATATCTCATTTGTCATACTTTAAATATTTACTTTCATTCCATTCCAATTTTACAATGGCTAACTTTCCTTTAATCAATACGTGAAGAGTAAGAATGTAGTTCTGTTTTCAAAACATGCCTTTCAAATAATTTAGAGGAATGTAATATTTCCTAACACAAGCTTTTCCAGCCTTCAAACAGAGAGTTTACAAAAGTATTTCAATCAACGGGTTTCCAAACAAGAGAAACTCGATTTTGTAAAAATTAAATCAGCTTTTATTAACCTGAAATAATTCCCTTTACAAATTCTTTACTATTCACCAGAAGACAACTTACAAAATAAATCTTTCTCATTCAAATATAACTTTCATGTCAAAAAACAAAACATCTTTTCACCACAAATACTATTACAAAGTCATCCACTTAAAGTGGGAAATTTTACAATAAGGGAACCAAGGAGAACTGCAAAATTTGTCTTCATACACATCTCCAATAACAGTAACAAGAGAGCTCCACCATGTTTCAATTGTCACAACAAAAAAAGGGGAGAGGCAATGCTCTCCACCTAACCAAAAATTCCAATGAAGAGAAGAATCCGTCCTCCTCATTGGCCCTCAAGCCCCAACGACATTACAATAGGAAATGGATTCAACTCATGGCAAAAAACAAGCTTCCACAACACAATGCAATATTTTACAATCGTACATAATCCAAATAATGCAATGATAGTCACAAGAAAGACAACAAAAACATACACAAGGCTTCATCATACAAAATCCAAAGGAGTAAGATTTATGGGGAAAGCTTCTTATACTTCCCAATGGGAAATGGGTGTCTACCTTAAAGCCCACCAATATATAATCTCCAAACCCCTACATACTCTTATGCATCTCTTAAGTACCTCTTATGCCTCCCACATTCTCTTATGCCTCCCTCCTCTTATGGATTCCTCATAAAATAGACCAAGTAAGAAATGCAAGCTATTTATTTTCCAAGGAGGAACACCCATCCCAAAATCCCTCCACATGAAATATAACTCTTATGCCTCCCCACATGATGATCCCCATAGTCTTCTCTTACACCACACTTAGGCAATCTACCCAACTAACCAACAAACATATGAAAACATTCAACAACATTCACATATACATAATATAAAATAAATACATTTTAAAAGAGTCAAGCTCCTACCTCTCCATGGTAGAGCTTGATTCAAGAATTCAACAAAAAGCTTATTCAAATCCAAATAGTCCAAAAGTTCCAACAATTCCACAAGCATCCAAAATCCTCAAGCTCTCCAAAATTGCAAGAGAAAAACATCAAAATGAATTAACCCCCAAAACAGAAAAAGAATTCCAATAAATAGAAAAGGGAGAGATGAGGATGAGGTGGCTCTATGTAGGATGCTACATCACTCATCCTCAACTCCACCTCCCAAGTCAACTTCTAACTCCAAAGCACAATTAATACAAATATTTCTAGAAATTGAAAACGATATCATATTTGCCTAGAAGATATTTGATTCGTATGTAGATGATTGTGGATTTATATTGTATATTTTATCCTAAATGTTTTTGATATGGCCATGAGGCCAAAGAAGGTGTTATGTGTTTTGCAGGTAAACATGTCACAACAAACATCAGGGGGATTGGAGACCAACCACATTAGAATTCTAAGTGAATTCAACAAGGGTCACCATGGCAACATGTGTTTGTGTGTGTGTTTGAATTATTGTTAGGGGAAATTGTGACCAAGGGGTTATTTGTTGTATTTTGTTTAGTTTCATTTACTTAATGTAGTATGTGATTTTTAGTGATGTAATTTCCTTGTTTTAATTATTTAGAAAATGATATATTCTTCCGCTTTATCCTAATGGGTTTTAGTCTCCTATTTAATTTCATTAATCTTGTTATTAACTAATTGTGGATGTGACCAAAAGTATTCATTTATTAGACTAGATGGCTCTTGGGATTTTTTTTTTGTAAGATTGAGTACTTGTGACCTTGAGTGTTGTACACTCTACGCCCTCATGGAAACTCGAATTCGGCCTTAAGAGACAATTTTGAAGGCTTGTGGGACAAGTTAAACTTTTCCCACACCTCTTAAATTGTTATGTCAACTCTACCTATGTGTTGGGGGGTCAATATTATACCCCATTATGTGTTTTGGGAAGACAAATTGTAAGTTTTTTATTGCACCTTCTTACATGTAATTATTTTTAGTCCTTAAGGGGTGTGGGCTTAGATTGTGTGTGTAAGTAAAATTTCATTTCTTCAACCACTTATTAATTGTGCTTTTGAGTTTGAAGTTTGACTTTAGAGGTGGAGTTGAGGATGATTTATGTGTCATCC
The DNA here is from genome assembly GCA_019776745.2 of Taxus chinensis. Taxonomy (NCBI): domain Eukaryota; kingdom Viridiplantae; phylum Streptophyta; class Pinopsida; order Cupressales; family Taxaceae; genus Taxus; species Taxus chinensis. Next base: position 197,595,677 of record CM034155.1, on the reverse strand, counting down.
TACATGAAGCCACCTCAACCTCATCTCTCTCTTTTCTATTTATTCAAGTTATTTTTCTTGTTTGAGGGTTACTTCATTTCTTTGTGCTGTTTTATTTTTGGAGAGTTAGAGGATTTTGGAATGATTGAAGATTTTTTGGAGTTTTTGGTGATTGTTTGGACTTGAACAATCTTGTTGTAAAACTCTTGGATTAATCTCTACCATGGAAATGTAGGAGCTATACTCTTGTAAAATGATTCCCTTTTTATATTGTGTATGTTTGCATGTTTTTTGGTTGCTTGGGTAGATTGATTAAGTGTGGTGTAGGAGGAGAATATGGAGATCTTTCATGTAGGGAGGCAAAAGACTTATTTCCATGTTTTGGAGGGAGTTGGGATGGGTGTTCCACCTTGGACAAGAAATTGCTTGCATTTCTTACTTAGTCTATTTTATAAGGGAGCCATAAAAGTTTTGTAGGGAGGCATAAGAGAATGTGGGAGGTATAAGAGGTACTTCAGGGAGGCATAAGAGTGTGTAGGGATTTGAGATGTTTATTGGATGGATTTTAGGCGGGCACCCATTTCCTATTGGGAGGTTTAAGTGGCTTCCCCATAGATATTACTCCTTTGGATTTTATATGTTGAAGCCTTGTATATTTTGTTGTTTTTCCTTCTTGTGATTGTAGTTGTATTTTTGGATTTTGTTATGGTTGTAGAATCTTGTATTGTGATGTGGAAACTTGTTTTGTTGCCATGAGTTGAATCTATTTTTGATTGTAATGTGGTTGGGGCCCGGGGGCCAATGAGGAGGATGGCGTATCCTTCTCATTGGAATTCTTGGTTGGGTGGAGAGTGTTACCTCTCCCCACATTTTTTTGTGATTAAATGGAGCATCATGGATCTCTGTTGTTGGTGTTGAGAAGATGGAGCTTGATCTTGATTTTGGAGCTATGTTCGAAGACAACTTGCATTTCATTTTAGCCTTAATTCTTGTATTATTTCCCACTTCAAGTGGATGACATTTTCTTAATCCTTGTGGGAAAATTTTTATTGTATATTAAAAGGGAAGGGAAGAACTGTGTTTGAAAATTTAGTTTGTTGAATCTAGAAAAGAAGTTAAAAAGAAAATACATATTTCCATTGAAGTTGATTTATTTTCTACAAAATGGTGTTGCTATTTTTTTATAAAATATCATTGGAAATATTGTTGTAAACTTTCCTTTGAGAATGTTGGAAACATGTATAAAGATGTTACATTTTATTGAATTATTTGAAATGCATATGTTGGAAAAGATAGACTATTTATACTAGTTTCTTGTATTTTGGATGGAAAGGACTTAAGTTGTAAATTGTTACTTGCTTGATTTATTAAAATATGGTAACTACTAAATCTAGTGGGGAAAGGAAATTACTCATTTGTAACCTAGACTTTAAATTCTTGAAATGAGTAAAACTATTATTAAATATTGCAAATTTTTCTAATTAAACCATATAAACAAATACTATAAGAAGTGAAACTATGGCTTGCTCCTTTAGGCCTTATTTAAGTTTTAAAAAGGGGGGGGGGGGGGGGAATGTAAGTGTAAATTCTAAGTCTAGTTAAATTCATCCATAGTATAGTATTACTTTTATTCATAAAATTACTATTATCTAAACATTGTATTTATAATAGCAATAACACTAATATTGTTTTATACTTTATTATTACTAAATATAATAATAAAAATATATAAAATCCTTTATACAATAAATAATTATTATGAACGTCTAGCAAATGGAAAACAAATGGCATTTTAAAAAAAAGCTATTGTTGCGACCTACATGTAGAGTAGGGTATGTTATTGTAATTATTGTGGAGATTGGGATGGGGAGGGGTCGGCGACCCAAATCCCACCCCATTTAATATAAATGGAGTGGGGCTTGGGGTCGTCGACCCCTCCCCACCCCCTAAATATTAATACCCCCAATAAAACATAAAAACTCCATACTATATTCTATGTGCCCTGTACCAAAAGTCTAACCTGTGCAGTTTATTGATGCGGCATGCATGTAATTTCAAATCTATGGCCTAGTAATCACGTTTTCAGTATATATATTGTTTAAATCCACGGCCTCAAATTAATTTATTATTTAAATAATCATTAGGGAGATTAAACAGGCTTAGTCAAATCAATGTATTAAAGTTTAATGTAGATTTTACATATTGTGTTATCATGGAAAATTATTTATTAAAGACATCACCTTAGAGACATTAATGTGGCAACTGTCGTTTTCAAAAAAAAAATTGTGGGCATGTTTTTCAAAAAAAATTATTCCATAATTTTTCTAAATAAACCTAGGTTGTTCTTGGGTCTCGTGCGGGCATTTTTAGCGGGTGTTACACAACCCAAATCCTATTATGATGAAAAAGCCAAACATTTAAGTCATAAATTTTGTTAAATTTGCGGCCATTTTAAATAAAGACTCATGCACGGCTAACGGATTAGTTAACTCACAAATTCCTATAGTACATATGAATATTAGTTATTCTGCTCGGGGAGACTCGATATCACCAAACATCTCATCTCAAATTAGAATGACAATTAAAATGAGTATTGGAATACTTGTGGTGACAGCGTCCATAATTGTAGTGGAGGCACAATCAGGAGCGAAGGAGGGGTGGAAAATGAGGAGGTTTCTCATGGAGAACAAATTGAAATGGTCAAGTGCAAGAAACAAATGGATGTGTTCCTGAATGATCTGAAAACCGCAGACCCCTACTGACTTACAATAGCAAGTGTGTAAACATGTTGAGTGATAGTCACAACTGTGGGCAGTGCAAGAACAAATGAAAGAACCAGCACCACCTACTACAATGGTGTATGATTTAAAAGCACCTCCGATGCACTGCCCAACAAGGATTTGTTATGCCTTAGGCTTCTGCACATCTAAATTCAAGATCCTGCTAAAACAAGTTTCATCACTTAGGGTACTAAATTTAATGACACATGCAAAGTGTAACTCCCAAAAAATTTCTACTCTCAAACAAATAGAAATAATAAATTAATATTCAATTTTATGGTAATAATTTTATTTTATTTGTTTTAAGAGGAGTTTGCAAGGTTAGAAATTTTAATAATTAATAAATTTCTTGGTTAAAGTATTTCTACACAAGCTTGTGAAAGTTAGAATTAAATTAATAATTAATTATTATTAAATTTACTTCCTGAAGGTATATGTACAGGTTTAAAGCATCTACTAAGATCTATTAGTTTAATTAGTCTACCAAGCACCAAGGTTGCATTATTTTCTAATATCAAAGGTTTAAATTTTTTTGACTAGCCAACTATGTGGCCCCATTCACCCCATTACACATGCACTTTATTTTCTTTATTTAAATTTCATTCCCGCAAAATACTTTACACTTAAGTGAAGTAGGGTTTAAATTTGTGCCATTGGATTGAATCTATCGTATCCCTTAGATTTAGGTTGCCCTAAATTTCCTTATGGGTTTCTCTTTGTAATTTCTATTTTCCCCAAACAATGTCATTTGTCTCTTTTCTTGTTTGCATGTTTTGGAAGAGGAGAAGGAGGAGGAGCCATGAGAGTAAGAAAAGCATCCATGGCAAAATTTTCTCTTGGTTTTAGGTTGTAAAGATTTTTCTATTGTAATATTTCTCATTTGTTTAATGTAGAGATCCTTCAATGGATCTATTTTGTTATTTAATGAAAACATCTTCATTTTTTTGTAGTTAAACAATTGAGGAAAAACCCCATTTTTATTAAATCTATGATTTTTACACATTTGGGTTCCATAAAGAAGATTGAAAGGATCTTAAACACATTAAATTCAATTAATTTACTAGTTGTTGGGAAGTTTCCTTTTAATGGTCTTAAAGCTTAGATTTCACTTAAATTTCAAGACTGGTTTTTGCACAGTCCGGAAATTTTATTTTTCTGTTGAAAGTGACGAAAATGCACTGCCCTACTGCAGGTCGGCATGGTCCTATGATGGTTCCATCATGTACCTAGGGGCGTAGTTCATCAACCACCGCTCCATACTCGGTGTCTAGTTATGAAACCGCCACTCTACATAGGGTGGCAGTTTTGTTACTCAAAAAAACAGAACCTTCAAATGATACCTTTTTTTTATAGTTTTTCAGCTTAAGTTGGTTAATTTAATGCAATAATAATTTTATTGAGGGTGTCTTCCATTCATTAGTTGGTAGAGTGATAAAATTTCTAGTTTCATACTCAAATTACATAACATCAACTCATTATCTATTATTTTCTTTGCAATAAAATGTAAAATTGAGTATAACATTAACTATGATTCATTCTATTTCACAGATTAAATTTTCCCAACCAAAGCAACAAGAAATTCAATGACACTTCCTTTTAATACATCTTTCTCTTCCAAATATACATATATATCTATATTGTAACTTTAAATATGTACAACTTAAGGAGAGTTTCATTTCAAGACAACTAAACAACTTGAAGTTTTCCTTTCACTATAACATTACAATGCAAATATGAAAACTACAAGTTGCCATAGCATTTTTTTACAATATACAAGGACTTAAAAGTCATTTCTTTCACTAAGACTAGTCCTTTCCAACAAGGTAAACAACCAATATTTCTTTCTACATTCACTAAATCTCTTCACCTTGGAATAAATGAAATATTACAAAATTTTCTTTCAAACATACAAATTTTACAAACTTCCACTCATAGTGGGAATAATATGATCAATTACAACATAGAGATTCCTCAACATGGTCAAAATATAATTTTTATTTGCGCGTCTTCTCCTAACTTGTAGCTTCAATCTTACATTTTTCAATCTTTCAAAAAATTGGATCACCATACAAATAAATACGGGGAATAGACGACGCTCTCCACCCAACGTTTAATCCAATAAGAAAAGAAACCATCCTCCTTATTGGCCCCCGAGCCCCAATCAAAGAACAATGGGGAGTGTAATGCAACTTTGAAAACCTTTACAAAAATGGCTTCCACAAAACATACAATCCACAAAATATACAACACATTCAAATGGACATACTCAACAATATTTACAACTTTCCAAAAAACACATAGGCTTGACATCAAGCCAAAAGAAGCAAGAAATATGGGAACCACATCCTTTTGCCTCCCAAGTGAAGTAAAAGTTCCACCCAAAATCCTCCATGTGCACAATACAAAACATTCAAATACATCCTTATCTCTCCCCTTGCAAATATGAAAAATATTGTATGTTTTCCTTTTCACTCCCCATATGTGGAACTCCTAATCACACTCCCTCAAAAATGCATGCCTCATAACTCCCTTTTCCCTCCCCAATGGTCACATACTTCCATCTCCCACTGCTTTCTTAAGGCAAGATATCTAACCCCAATATAACACATTCACAAAAACTATGTAAATACTCGTACAAACACAATTTTCACATCCAAATACATAAATAAAGAAATAACAAAGGTGAAAATCCTACCTCTCCATTAAGCTTCCAAAAATATTCACTCCAACATACTTTCAACACCTTCAAACCAATCATAATCCAAAATGAAACTCCAAAAAGGCTCCAAACATGTAACTCAAGACCAAACTTCTAAAAGTGCAAGAGAAGAAATAAGACAAGTAACCCAAAATTCTTCAAATCCAATCAATAAATAGAAATTAGATGTGAGGATGATAGGGCAGCTCCATATAGGGTTCCATTTCATCATTCCTCCATTCCAACACACAAGTCAAACATTAAGCCCAAAGTAATTAAATGCACATGTAAGACTTATGACATATCCACATGACACTCCAACTTGCACACCATGCTTACCGAGGACAAAATTAAATGTGGTAAGTGAAAAGTAAAATTAATGACCATTTTTAAACTCTAAAATACATAATTAAGCCTACAATTATCTCCCCATACCATATGTATAGTTGTTGAATGAATTTAAGAGGCATGGGATAAGCTTAGCTTGTCTCACAAGTCTCCAAAAAAGCCTCCCAAATCAAAATATGAATTTTTTAGTTGATAAAGAATACATAACACAAAATCATACACAAATATAATTTACATCCATAAGATTTCAAGGACCATCTACCCAATTTATTGCCCACATGTCATATCTTCTCTTTGAAAATAAAATTAAGCTAAACTAGTTAATTAAGGTACATTAGCAAGTGTAATAAAGTGACAATATTTCCAAAATAATTAAACACATGCACAAAAAATTAAAAGAAATTTTTTTTAAAGGAAAAGAACACATTACACCCATCACCACATAAATGAGACTAACCCCCATGGGAACCTCCTAATAAAGTATGCAACAACACACCATAACATTATACACAAGTTGTCAAATTTTGGCCATGTTGCACAACACCCAAAATCCTTATGTGGTTGGTCCCCTATCCCCTTTCAATATATGTGATAAAATGTCCCTACAACACAAACAAAATATGTCTTTGGCCTTGCGGCCATATCAACAACATCGAGAATAATATGCATATAGAAATCAATAATCGTCATCCAAAATTAGAAATTCTATCATGTATCATTATTCAATTTATTTCAATTTTAACATCCATAACATTATAATTCTACTCAAAATATCCAACATAGGCTACAAATCCATAATATGGCATGTTAGTATAAAAATCAAAATACTGCAAATCAAAATATATATCTTTCCATCGTCGTCCTCTAGTGCATCATAATCAAAATGTGTATCACAACATTTCAATAGTCCAAATATATGCATAGTCTATCATCTACTGATCAAAATGTCTAAGTATCAATCCAATAGTAATATCATCAAAATGAAAATAGTGTCAAAGAGGAGTGGACACTATAAATCCCCTCAAGGACGCCATAAACATGGCATTCATGGTGGCCCCAGAAGCCTTAGACAGGTAGGAGTAGTGGGGAATTAATCCTATAGGTACCTATATGGGAGAGACTCGATCCCTGATAACCTTTAAGGAAAGAAATGGCAGCGTCGCCATTCACACCTACAATGTCACTTACGTAAACAAGTCACTGGTTGTTCCTCTGGAGCCTTTTGCCATTGATTACAGAATAGAAAACATGACAACCAAGTTTAGCAACAATAAAATTACCATCTTCTTGATGTGGACTCTCTTGAACAATAAAACAATTATAAACAATGTGTGGCAGACCAACTCGTAGGTCAAGGGCTCGGTCCCTCAAAACCATAAATTTAATTCTTTGAATTTTTAGAGCTTGAGGAGTTTCAATCTCAAGACTGGAGTCCCATATGTGGCTCAGGGCATTCCTCATATTGTTCTAAAAATGTGTGTTTTTGTTTTCGGTTTTAAACATGGTTGTTTAATCATATGTTCGTAACAATGTGATTTTTTGCTAGTTATGAAAAACATGATTTTTTAGAATTGTACTACTCTCGCAGCCCTTAAGCAACATAATATTTCAATCCATGACTACCCACTACTTCTAGTGTTATTAGGGGGTTGATGTATGCTATAGTAACGGACTTTAGAATGAGGATTATTTCTAGTAGTTACATTGAATGTTTTTAACAGTTCTCCTTTTGTGTTCCAAGAAAGGTCCCCTCTGTAATGGACCTTGAACTACATGGCCTTGCATAACATGGTTATCTCTAGGGATTTGATTATCTATGCTACTATGTTAAAAAATTGGGCAAGATAGGATTTGGATCCATAATGTGTGATTATGTATTGTTGAACTTCTTGTCCTTACATGCAGGGTCATTTCTAACACCTTAGCACCTACATATTTTAACTTTGAATCTCTATTACTGGAATTCATACCATAAATTTGTATAGGCAGATCACTCTTCTACCAATGGACTCATGTAACTAGAATTTGAGGGTTGATCTTATCTGCTTCCATGTTGAAAAACATGGCAGACTAGGATTTGGACCCATGACCATGCTCTAGTCTATGGTATTCACTACTGTTAAGTTTTTTAGCCTTTAACATGATGCATGGTTCTTTTTTGGATTTTAGATTGATTTTTTTGCACCATGAAGCTGCCCCTAGTGCCTCCCTCACCCTCACCGCATGGTTAAGGTAACACTCATGTGGAGCTCCTACTTGTCAGCCACCATAATTCGGACACAAGACCACCTTTTTACCAAAGTATACCTCTACCTTGAACTATTTTCCCTTCCATGACAGGGTTTTTTGAGGATTTCAATTGTTTTTTATTCCATTTTTAAAGTTAGATAGGCTAGGATTTGGAACTAGTACCATGCTTCAACTTGTGGGATTCTCTACCAGTGGGTTTCTTCTCTCTTGGATACATGGTTATCTCTAGTATTGATTGATCAATTATGAGGGTACCATACTTCAAATTGTGGGTTTTTTTAATTATTGGGCCTCTTCTCTCTGCATATAGGGTTCTCTCTAAGAGCATTGATTTATCACTTATGACACTTCCCTTAAGTGAAACTATAGTTGAGCTCTCAAATATCCTCCAAACTAAGCTCCAACACTGGCTTTCATCTTGGAAAATTTGACCAACTGGGATGTAAGTCTAAGTGTAATGCTCCGTTTGGCAATTACCCAATTTCTTGGCGTAGTGACCTTTCCCTTGTTGGGCGTCGAACAACTACGCGTAATTTTGTTGTCTTAGACCCGGTCTCAGTGATGTTTTAGCACCTTCCCCCTCCTTATGGCATCCTCGAGTCATTATTGACACCTCCCTTTGCTGGTAAACCCTTTTTGAAGGTTGTTTGGGCTAGTAACTTTCCTTGAAGCCATTTCCATCCCGCTCCTATTCGTTGTCGAACCAAGGACTTTAACCCGTCGACAAGGGTTGATGAGTTTCTTCTTCGGACGTTTGGTTTATTATCGCTTGGGGTTCGGTTTTTGTTATGAGTTGGGATAGAACCCACTGTTAGTTGCAGAGAATTAAAAGACTGAGGTTTTTTGACTTGCTTTAGCCCAATGAATAAACTTGTTACTGAGTTACTATTGGAGATGTTCTGGTGACTCTGGTAAATTTGGATTATATACACTCCTTTTTAAGTATCTGTTGTTGCGTATTTCATTTACATGGGATTATATTTTAAAAATAAAATACCCAGAAGACATGGGTGTAGAACAATATATGTATTTATACACTAGTAAATCGAATCCTTAGATTCGAGTGTGTGGCTTTTAACTGATATGTTTTGGTTTGGGAAATAGATGAGACCTTAAGCCGTGCAAGCCTCTTAACTTAGTGTGTTTTTCAATTAGGTTATGTTGAGAATTATATTGTAACCTTTAGCTTGGTCTTACATCGTGAAAGCAAGAATTATATTGTAACCTTTAGCTTGGTCTTACATCGTGAAAGCAAGTAGCTTATAATTTTACAAATCGTAGGATTTGAATGCAATAAATACAGATTTATACCGATGGCTTAATTTATATTCTGATTAAGGTTTGGAATATAATGATCAATGGGTACTGAAAATAAACAACTAAAGGAATGGAGGGGTTGCGTGGGAATGATGGGGGGGGTAGGAGTGTGGCGCAGGTTGGAGGGGACATGGTTTTAAAGTCAAAATTCTATCTGCTTGTGCCTAAGGCCCTACTGTCCCTCACCCCCCCTTCCTGCCATCTAGACCTGGTACGTGGCCATCTCCCACTGGCCTTACCTCTGCTAGCTGCCCCACCTTCTTTAATTCCTATGATTTGCAAATATCTAACGCGTCTTTTGCTACCTGCTCTCTTTGACCTGTTCTGGCCGCGTGAGTAGGGAGGAGTGTTTTTGGTTGGGATTGGGATGAATGGCGTGAAAACCCCAGTCCAGTTTGGTTGGGATTTGGGATGAATGGCGTGAAAACCCCAGTCCAGTGGAGTCGCAGGTTTTTGGAAACTCTTCAATTGTTGTTCCTTTCCTTGCCATGGCCGCATAGGTTGTTTTAACAACATTTTTTCCAGCTGACGGGTCGTGTTTAGATTGGGACCAAATGTTTTCAAGTTAAATGCTTTCGCATGGTTGTAGCCGCCTGTTTCCTTTGTCCTATCTACATGCCCTGGACTTGTGGATCCTGCGCATACCAGGTGTTGCTGCGAATGGAGTCTGAGCCTTCAACAAACTGAAACGAAGGGAACTTTCGCCATGTGTGGCCGCTGCAAGTGTATGGTGGTTGGAGTTGAAGCCGCATGCTAGTGAAGTAGACGTTTTACCTCCATTTCCTGGGGCGCTGTGAGATGTGTTCTTGTCGGGGATCCACAGTAGAGACCTGCCACTGTTTCCAGCCAGGCTGCAGGCACATTACAGTAAGGAAGAGGCCTTTGTGAGCGCCTCTAATAAGCAGGTCGTTCAACTATGTTGTTATCTGCTCAGTATCGACTGCATCCTCATTTCAGGATTCTCCTTCAAGGTATTTTTATCAAAATCGATTATGTGACAGTGAGAGTGTTACCAAGAGACCTGACGAAATTCTTTTGCAAAGATTCTCTACTGAGACCTTGCTGGTTTTACGATGTAACTCATAGAAGAGTATCTCATAGAGGCGTGGATCTACTTCATATCAAAATATTTATGAAAGACAATTTTCTTGCAATTTTATGAGCTACTTCAATGAGTCACTAGTTGGCAGGCATAAAGGTTTCTGTTGGATTTATCGCACCTTGCAAGCTACAGCTGAAATGGTTGCTCCAAGAGTTTGATGCTGTCCTCAAATCTGATGAAGGAAAAGGTTTATTTATCATTACGGTAGATGCCTTCCAGAGCCAGGAGCATGATGTAATCAGTATGTCTTGTGTCCGAGCTTCAAATCATGGGGTTGGCTTTGTAGCTGATATTCATTGCATGAATGTGGCACTAGCACGAGCTCGCAGAGCACTTTGGTTTGAGGGCAAAGCAACTGCATTGAATCAATCTAGTGACTGGTTAGCCTTATTTGAGGATGCTGAGTCTAGGAACTGTTTTAAGGATATGTTGAAATGGCTTTATAAACTTACTAGAAAATGCAAAGAGCAGGTGTAAAGCCAAACTCCAAAACCTTTGATAGCATCTCCATGCCTATACCGAAGTGGGAGTGTTTGAACAGGGCATGGACATTCTTCAATGCATTTGAAAAAGAGATTTTTGTTGCATTTTGTATCTGCTAGTGTCCTGGGCACATAACTGTCTTAAGATGGATTTATACTCCTAATCTAGATGCTCAACAAAGTGTTTGGATGGTTTGGCAAAACTTAAAAGAAATGTGGTCTTTTGGACAGCAATGATTGTTGGTTGTGGGCAATTTTGGGTGGCTTGAGACACCTTGGAAACTTGGAAAATAATGGAGAAGGGACAAGGCTGTGTCAAATGCTTTGTTTGCCGGTGCGTTGGTAGATACATATGCAAAGTGGAAGCAAGCATAAGACACCAAAACTATTTGACAAAATTCCTGAGTGAAATATGGCCAAAGGACAGCAAGGATTGCATGATATGTTTTGGAATGGGTTTGTTGAGGAGGCATAGGAAGTTGAAACAAATCTGAATAACTTGGGTAAATCCATCTCCTCCAGCCTTGTGTAGATCACTTGTGTTTGTGGTAGCACGTATAGGGTATGTGAGTTGGTTGTCGAATCCCACAAGAAGTAGAAGCTCAAGGAAAGCAATAGTTGAGCACAAGTGCATGGAGTCACTTCAAATACAACAATGCTCGTGAACTATTTGACAAAAATCCTCTTCAATTGCATGGTCTCGCGGATCGTGAATGTGGACCGCTTAGAACTGGTGCACCCGGATTCCAGTACCTATAGTTCTTATATTGACCCGTGCGGAGTCTATACGACCTGTTGAAGCTGGAGAAACAGGAAAGATATTTCTAAACTTTTCTACTGTTATTTTATTTAAATTATTGCGAAATCGAACTACTCTTTCCTTGCATTGTTTTGTCAGTTGGATGTCATGATGGGAGATTTCCCCTTTCTACTTGTTTCTTCTTGTTTTAGCTTTTATCGTTGTCAGTATGTTGGTCGAAAGGATGCATGTGCCCTCTCCTCTAGATGTTATGTTTCTCTTGCTCAAGTGATAGACCTTCGTCTGTTTGTTTATGTATTATTCTTCTCTGCGATTGAGTTGCTAGTTATTATGTTGATCAAATTAGTATTTTCGATATCATGGAAGTAAGTTTATGATAACTATGAAACCCCCTCCCTAGCACCCAAGTTTGGCTTTTGATTGTTTTTGTTAGCTCCTTCGCAAGTCCCTTGGATAACCTCATGGCATCGAGAAAGAAAGGTTGTAGGATTAGTGTGATCAATGCTTGGGCTAGCCAGCTTAGAGTTTCAGTATTAAAACTTGTAGAATGGAAAGGTTTGTGTGCAATGTGTTTTCCGTCTCACGTGTTTAGACCCTTATTTTATCTTTCATCTTGTTTCTAGGATTTTATGGCCATCCTCAAGAAGTACCTTGACCATCCCTATTAGCTTGAACCATAACTAACTTTTCGGATCAACTAAGCTTGAGGTTTCATTGTACGAATCCAGTACCTCGTTGACACTAGAATAGTTTTGGCCTAATCCCCCTCTCAGAATTATTGTTGATGGTGCTCTTCTATTTTTCCTAACTTGCATTGTTTTCTCCTTTGTAATGTTAACGCTATTAATTAATATTGGTCGGTTTTATGCACGTAATTACCTTAAATGTGATTAATCTTCGGAAAAAAAAAAATCATCTTTCATTTGATAGTCTTATGGATTCATAGCGGAAGGTTTTGTTTTGATAATGTCACTTAGAAATTATGTTTGTATCTATGTGTGACGGTTGACTGTGTTACCAAGGTTTGCCTTAAAATATGGTTGTTGTGGGAAATGGGTAATTTATTTTAAATTAACTAAACATTTGTATTGTAGTGGAGGTTTGCAAATCTTTAGTGTTATAAAATTTGTTGATGACATTATTGTATACTCTGGTGTGACGGAACTCCCTTCTTCTCTTGCGTGGTTGCTACTAGCCTGTAAGACTTTGACCCTTCTTGGATGATTGGAAAATCTTTGTGGTTAATGGTAAAAACTAGTATACTTTGCCTTTGCTTCGAAACTTATGTTGTGTGTATACTCTATTTTTGATTTCCAGTTTGAAACTCATTTATACATGGCTTTTTGTGTTAATTTCCGAAACCTGTGGTTCCCCTTTCTTGGGCTGATCAATTCTTGTTCTTTTAGAAATATATTATTTTAGTCTATGCATTTGGTACCTTTGATAAATTTCTAGATGGTTGGTATATATATCAAATCTCAATCTTGTAATTATTTTTTAATTACTTACTTGATGGGAATTCTGTTTTTTTGCTAGATTGTTTGTTTTCTCCTTATAGGGCCAAGGGCCATTCTCATATGATTGTTACTTTTGTTGCTTTTGCTCCTAACTGAAGTACAAGGTCTTCTCCTTCTTTGATTGGCATGTTAGATATTTTATTATAACTTTATGTATTGATAGTGTTTAGAGGTTTAACCCTTTTCTTGTGTTAAAGTGCTTCCTCTTGTGGTATTGTTAGATCATAGTTATGGTGGTTTTGTGTAGCCTTATCTTGCTCAGTTCTCGCGAACTGACTCTTGTGGAAAAATTTGTTGCAGATGGATTTTTGTGTGTAGATGAGGGATAGATTTGTATACTTTTGTCATCAACCTCAGTTGAGAAGTTCCTTTGCTCGAAACCTTTTTTTATGTTGTTCAACTACTGTTAATGTCCAGTGGAAAGTTTAAAAGAGGATTAATGTCTTAGTATAAAGTATTGTGGACTTTTTCATCCGAACTTTGGAAACCTTGTATCGTTTGACCATCATTGAAATTATAAGAAAATTTGGTTATTGTTATTGAGCGACTTTGTTGGAGTATTAGTATTTTAAGAATTGATGTAATCTTGTTTTGTTCTTGTAAATGAGTGTTGCTACAACCTTGCCTTGAGAATAAATTTTGAGTTAAACCTTGATATGACTTAGTAATACAGTGTCATAAGTAAACTAACATAGGATTGTTTAATACTTCTGGAAGTTAAATTAAAAGTTGTATTCAAATAAAGTAACGTAGGGGTCACCAACTTGAGAGAAAGAAATTCTTTAAGTAATCAAGGGCAAGACTATCATTGCAAGTAAAAATTTATAACATGATAACCCTAGCTCCTCTAGTGAACATTATTCCTCTTATGGTGAAATTCGTAAAATGACCCTAAGGTGAAATGAACTGTTAGTTGTTTGAAGATGATAAGATTTAATAAGCCAGAGAAAACAAATTGGAGACCTCACCATCTTTCTCACCACCATTTGGGAAGTAAATTTTTACTCCTTGTTAATAATTTTAGCGAAGCCTAAGTAAAGTTGTTGATAATTCTAGTTAAGAGCCCTAGCTTCAATTAAATACTGGCAATGACTAATGAGGTCCTAAAGATGTTTCATCTCAACCTTCTCCCTTTAACCTTTTTCCAAGGTGCCTTGTTTTTCTTCTCTTAAGTTTGTTAAATGCAAACCCATGTTGTCATATGGGCATGAACAAGTTCTAGTAGCGTTAGTGGTGAGAAGATGGCCTTATGGAATTTAAATTACCCCCTTTCTCTAAATAAGCGAATTAAGCAAATAAATTTCATAATAGAGAAGATTTAAAGGTGATTACTCAGTGTAAAAAGAATAAACTTAGCCTGGTAAGATGAATTGTATGAATCGTATCCTGAGTCTCCTTGAAAACATAAGCTAAGAATTGCAAGATGTCTTATTAAAATAAATAACCCTCAAGAATATATCATTGTGGTTGGCCCTAACTGTAAGTGTGTTTGTGGTTGGAATTCTATGTTGTCATGTCTAAAAGAAAAGTATGTTGTCCCTGAAAGGTGTGAACGTTTCCGTGCTACCTTAAGGGCCATCCTTGTATCAAGTTGTTCTCAGTGTTAGTTGTATCCTTGGTGACGACATGTTGCATCATGTTATGTGTCAAGCAAGTCAAAATAAAAATTATCCTGTCTTTTACTGTGTTGTTCGTGTGTGAATTTTTGGGTCGTTACACTTGGTATCAGAGCGAGGTTCCTACTCTCGAACCTATGGGCCGGATTGGTGTTGTATGGTGATGTTACATGATGATGATGGTATTGCATGATGATGATTTATATTGGAAGAGTAATGTGCTTTAAGCGTGATGTGATCCATGTCGTAATTGTGGTTTTGTGAATGCACATGATGTGTATGTCACTCAATGCGTAATTGTTATCATATTGATATGTTGGGGATGGGAGTATTCTCTCTCCTTCTTATGGATTCTATGAAGATTTCACGTGTGAATTACTGTTTGTGGCGTGTGAAAAGAATTATAAGGTGGATGACATAGTGTTAGAGCATTGTGGCATATTGTGATATGTGGGTGTATCAATGTGTTGTATGACTAGATTGATGTTAAAAGAAATGAGTTGTATCATGATGTTTTTACTATGTTTTGAATAAATGTGTGTACCACCTTGTTATGTAGCAATGGATGTTATGTTGTGATGTATTATGTTCATCGTATGTATGATTTGTGCAAATATGTAATGCTTCATGTTGTGATTTGGGGTCATACGGTGAGTGTATGAACCCTATCGTATGGTGATTGCGCTTTGGGTGCAGAATGTGGTAAAGTGATGTGTTACACTCAGTGAATGTATGATTGTGATCTACCTTGTATACGTACCACCATTGTGTTAGTAATGTAGTTACATGTTATGTTGTGAACCTTACACTAGCCGACCCTCAGGGAAATCGATAGAAGTGTATGTTGAGAGTGAGGAATGGTGTACCATGGGTCAATAACTCGAGCCAAAACTCGGTTTAGTAGATAACATGTGATTTTTTCCTCTCTCCCTATGTGGTTGTATGTACGCATCCTAAGTGCAACTACGACTATGTTTAGCCTTGTCGAAGTGGTGGCGGGATGATTCAGATAGAGGTGATGACAGTTGTATTATTGATATGTATTTTACGAGCTGAGGCTTGATGTTCCGAGTGCTAGAAACTCGTTGAGTACCCCTTTGGTGGCCAGATAAGGCCACACAGTTATCATAATGTGACATTATTATAAATGTATTTTATTCGTAAATTGAGCTTTTTACTTTATTTTGTAAGGACCAAAAACTTTTCTTGATTGCCATGCTTTACAATTTGGGCATTTCCTTGGTTTGTGGCACTAACATGGGGATTTTGATACTAACTATGGCTATTTGGCCATTTATTTTGCTTGATTTTGGGTATTCTTTTAAATTTGGAATTTTTACCGCCTTGCCCAAGGCTTGTACTTTGCCACTTGGCACTTTTGATTGGATTGTTGTGTTGGTTCTATTGTCGTGATGTGTAGAATAGGGTCATGGGATGCACCATGAAATGGTTGGACCTATGGACCCGCTTCATTGTATGGGGGTATGCCCCAAGGAGTACAGATAACTAGCGGGTTGTTGAACCACGCGTAATTATGTCACTTGGGTTAGGAGTGTTCGAACTCTATGTGTCTTGGACCATAGGGTCAACCAGCCTCCTTGAGGGAGGCATAAGAGTTTGAGGGAGGCATATGATATTTGTGTGTATGGTTGATGTTTCAGGATTTATGTTGAGTTATTATGATGTTTTGTAGTAGTCTTTTGATGTATGTGTTACTCATGTCAGATGGATATGTGTTGTGATGTTGTGGAAATGTAATTGATATCCTTGTGGACACTATGTACCTATGGCTTTTGTTTGGAGTTATGTGAAATTTTCATCTGTGGAATTGAGGGAATGTCTGGAAATCGTAGTACACCTTGTTCAAGTAGTATAAAATTCAGTCATGGTTGTGTGACCAGTACTATGTTATGTGGACTGTGCCTATTTCATTCCGTATTTGAGTAACCTTTTGTGATGTAATACAATCATGAAGAATATACTTGTGTACTTGTGAATCTGTAGGGTCTTGTGAACCTGATAGGGTGTTGTGTTAGCAGTTCATGTTGGGCACCCACAATAAGGAATAAATCAAAATTCTTCAATGATGATATTTTTAAAAGAAACTAAAACTAGAAATAATGATAATGGAAAGAGACTAATGAAATGATGAACAAGAAATAACTGCCAATCTTCACAGAACGTTGAAAGTTAAAATTTCTACCAAATGTTCCTAAGGCTTCTTGTGACCGTGCTTTAATAGACTGAAATTTTAAACCATAGAGTGTACTTTCTCCTTTACGTGTCCTTGGTTGCGAACCATTTATTTTCCGCTGTGTTATGTCACATCGAGGACGATGCTTTCTTAAGGGGAGGAGAATGTAATGCCATGTTCTGCGTTTCACCTGTTCATCCTTTGGTGATCGATTGCTAAGCATGGAACGCTTCTGCTTTATTTGTGCTCATATGTGGTGTGGTGTGGTGTAACGTCACATGCCATTTATTCTCTTGTTTGCAAAGCTAAGCATGAATGTCCTCCTTGCTTTATATTTTTCCATCGTTGTGTTTCCAATTGCTAAATGAGGAGAGTGTAGTTTAAAATGTTTTTTTTAATCATCAAGGAGGAGAATATTAAACTAAACAAGGAGAGCTTAGTTTAAGTAATCAAGGAGAAGATTAATGATTATTATTTATATAGAATGTATTTTTTTTATTATTATTCTTTTGGTAGTGGTTGAAGCGCATTTTTCTCCCTGGTTAGCTAGCTGATGGGTGACATTTCTTGTCACATCTTAAATGAACTTGTAATGTCCTGTTTGGCATGAGACAGTGGGAGTCGGTGGAGCCTTGACTTCCTTCACCATGATATCATTATGATTCTCTTTCAATGCGTACAGGTGGGTGTTGGGCACTTTTTTCTTGGGCGTTTCTTTCTCCTGGCACGTTTCTCTGCCTCTTGGTTAGACTGCGCGTGGAATGGTTGAGAGGTGTCTTTCTTGGTTGCATGGGCAGAGAGCCCATCGAAACCTGTTCTGTCCAGGCGTTTGTCTTTCTAGTTCCACCTTGGGCACCTTCCCTGCTGGTCGCGTGGGTTCGATATGGCAGGTATAGACGAAGCTGCAGGCTAGGGAAGAAGGCGTGTTACCTCCACTTTCATTGGGTGCTACGAGTTATGTTCTGGTCGGGGATCCACAACACGGCCTACACAGTAGATAGCCAGGCAGTAGGCATGTTGCAGAGTAGTAGAATCCGTTGTGAGCGCTTCTAGCAAGCAGGTCGTCCAACTATGTTGTTAGCTATTCAGTATCGACTGCATCCTCAATTTGGGATTCTCCTTCAAGGTATTTTTATCAAAATTGACTGTGACAGTGAGAGAGTTATCAGGAGATCTGGTGAAGATAATTGCTAAGATTCTCTATTGATTTCTTACTTGTTTTACGTTGTAACTCATGGAAGAGTATCTCATAGGCGTGGATCTTTTTCATATCAGAATATTCATCAAGCACAATTTGCTTTGCTATTATATGAGCTTCTTCAATGAGTCACTATGTTGGCAGGCATAAAGGTTTCTGTTGGAATTATCACACCTTCAAGCTACAACTGTAATGTTTGCACCGAGAGTTTGATGTTGTCCTCAAATCTGAAGAAAGAAAGGTTTATTTATCATTACGGTAGATGCCTTTCAGAGCCAGGAGCGTGATGTAATCATTATGTCTTGTGTCTGAGCTTCAAATCATGGGGTTGGCTTTGTAGATGATATTTGTTGCATGAATGTGGCACTAGCATGAGCTCGCAGAGCACTTTGGGTTGAGGGCAAAGCAACTGCATTGAAGCAATCTAGTGACTGGTCAGCCTTATTTGAGGATGCTGAGTCTAGGGACTGTTTTATGGATAGGTTGAAATGGCTTTATAAACTTACTAGCAAATGCAAAGAGCAGGTGTAAAGCCAAAATCCACAACCTTTAATAGCATCTCCATGCCTATACCGAAGTGGGAGTGTTTGAACAGGGCATGGACGTTCTCCAATGCAATTGAAAAAGAGATTTTTGTTGCTTGTTTTATCTACTAGTGTCCTGGGTGCATAACTGTCTTAAGATGGATTTATACTCCTGATCTGGATGCTCAACAAAGTGTTCGGATGGTTTGGCAAAACTTGAAAGAAATGTGGTCTTTTGGACAGCAATGATTGTTGGTTGTGGACAATTTTGGGTGGGTTGAGACACCTTGGAAACTTGGAAAATAATGGAGAAGGGACAAGGCTGTGTCAAATGCTTTGTTTGTCGGTGCGTTGGTAGATACATATGCAAAGTGGAAGCAAGCATAAGACACCAAAACTATTTGACAAAATGCCTGAGTGAAATATGGCCAAAGGACAGCAAGGATTGCATGATATGTTTTGGAATGGGTTTGTTGAGGAGGCATAGGAAGTTGAAACAAATCTGAATAACTTGGTTAAATCCATCTCCTCTAGCCTTGTGTAGATCAATTGTGTTTGTGGTAGCACGTATAGGGTATGTGAGTTGGTTGTCGAATCCCACAAGAAGTAGAAGCTCAAGGAAAGCAATAGTTGAGCACAAGTGCATGGAGTCACTTCGAATACAAAAATGCTCGTGAACTGTTTGACAAAAATCCTCTTCAATTGCATGGTGTCGCGGATCATGAATGTGGACCGCTTAGAACTGGTGCACCCAGATTCCAGTACCTACAGTTCTTATGCTGACCCGTGCGGAGTCTATACGACCTGTTGACCTGGAGAAACAGGTAAGATATTTCTAAAATTTTCTACTGTTATTTTACTTAAATTATTGCGAAATCGAACAACTCTTTCCTTGCATTGTTTTGTCAGTTGGATGTCATGATGGGAGATTTCCCCTTTCTGCTTATTTGTTCTTGTTTTAGATTTTATCGTTGTCAGTATGTTGGTCAAAAGGATGCGTGTGCCCTCTCCTCTAGATGTTATGTTTCTCTTGCTCGAGTGATAGACCTTCGTCTGTTTGTTTATGTATTATTCTTCTCTGCGATTGAGTTGCTAGTTATTATGTTAATTAAAATAGTATTTTCGATATCATGGAAGTAAGTTTACGATAACTATGAAACCCCCTCCCTAGCACCCAAGTTTGTCTTTTGATGTTTTTGTTAGCTCCTTCGCAAGTCCCTTGGATAACCTCGTGGCATCGAGAAAGAAAGGTTATAGGATTAGTGTGATCAATGCTTGGGCTAGCCAGCTTAGAGTTTCAGTATTAAAAATTGTAGAATGGAAAGGTTTGTGTGCAATGTTTTTTCCGTTTCGCGTGTTTAGACCCTGATTTTATCTTTCATCTTGTTTCTAGGGTTTTATGGCCATCCTCAAGAAGTACCTTGACCATCCCTATCAGCTTGAACCATAACTAACTTTTCGGATCAACTAAGCTTGAGGTTTCATTGTGCGAATCCAGTACCTCGTTGACACTAGAATAGTTTTGGCCTAATCCCCCTCTCAGAATTATTGTTGATGGCACTCTTCTATTTTTCCTAACTTGCATTGTTTTCTCCTTTGTAATGTTAACGCTATTAATTAATATTGGTCGGTTTTATGCACGTAATTACCTTAATATTTTGTGATGGAAATTTCCTTAAATGTGATTAATCTTCGGAAAAAAAAAACTCATCTTTCATTTGATAGTCTTCTGGATTCATAGCGGAAGGTTTTATTTTGATAATGTCACTTAGAAATTATGTTTGTATCTATGTGTGATGGTTGACTGTGTTACCAAGGTTTGCCTTAAAATATGGTTGTTTTGGGAAATGGGTAATTTATTTTAAATTAACTAAACATTAGTATTGTATTGGAGGTTTGCAAATCTTTAGTGTTATAAAATTTGTTGATGACATTATTGTATACTCTGGTGTGACGGAACTCCCTTCTTCTCTCGCGTGGTTGCTACTAGCCTGTAAGAATTTGACCCTTCTTGGATGATTGAAAAATCTTTGTGGTTAATGGTCAAAACTAGTATACTTTGCCTTTGCTTAGAAACTTATGTTGTGTGTATACTCTATTTTTGATTTCCGGTTTGAAACTCATTTATACATGGCTTTTTGTGTTAATTTCTGAAACCCGTGGTTCCCCTTTCTTGGGCTGATCAATTCTTGTTCTTTTAGAAATATATTATTTTAGTCTATGCGTTTGGTACCTTTGATAAATTTCTAGATGGTTGGTATATATATCAAATCTCAATCTTGTAATTATTGTTTGATTACTTACTTGATAGGAATTCTGTTTTTTTGCTAGATTGTTTGTTTTCTCCTTATAGGGCCAAGGGCCATTCTCATATGATTGTTACTTTCGTTGCTTTTTCTCCTAACGGAAGTACAAGGTCTTCTCCTTCTTTGATTGGCATGTTAGAGATTTTATTATAACTTGATGTGTTGATAGTATTTAGAGGTTTAACCCTTTTCTTGTGTTAAAGTGATTCCTTTTGTGGTATTGTTAGATCATAGTTATGGTGGTTTTGTGTAGCCTTATCTTGCTCAGTTCTCGCGAACTGACTCTTGTGGAAAAATTTGTTGCAGATGGATTTTTGTGTGTAGATGAGGGATAGATTTGTAGACTTTTGTCATCAACCTCAGTTGAGAAGTTCCTTTGTTCGAAACCTTTTTTTATGTTGTTCAACTACTGTTAACGTTCAGTGGAAAGTTTAAAAGAGGATTAATGTCTTAGTATAAAGTATTGTGAACTTTGTCATCCGAACTTTGGAAACCTTGTATCATTTGACCATCATTGAAATTATAAGAAAATTTGGTTATTGTTATTGAGCGACTTTGTTGGAGGTATTTTAAGAATTGATGTAATCTTGTTTTGTTCTTGTAAATGAGTGTTGCTACAACCTTGCCTTGAGAATAAATTTTTAGTTAAACCTTGATATGAATTAGTAATAAAGTGTCATAAGTAAACTAACATAGGATTGTTTAATACTTCTGGAATTTAAATTAAAAGTTGTATTCAAATAAATTAACGTAGGGGTCACCAACTTGAGAGAAAGAAATTCTTTAAGTAATCAAGGGCAAGACTATCATTGCAGGTAAAAATTTATAACATGAGAACCCTAGCTCCTCTAGTGAACATTATTCCTCTTATGGTGAAATTCATAAAATGACCCTAAGGTGAAATGAACTGTTAGTTGTTTGAAGATGATAAGATTTAATAAGCCAGAGAAAACAAATTGGAGACCTCACCATCTTTCTCACCGCCATTTGGAAAGTAAATTTTTACTCCTTGTTAATACTTTTAGCGAAGCCTAAGTAAATTTGTTGATAATTTTGGTTAAGAGCCCTAGCTTCAATTAAATACTGACAATGACTAATGAGGTCCTAAAGATGTTTCATCTCAACCTTCTCGCTCTAACCTTTTTCCAAGGTGTCTTGTTTTTCTTCTCTTAAGTTTGTTAAACGCAAACCCATGTTGTCATATGGGCATGAACAAGTTCTAGTAGCATTAGTGGTGAGCAGATGGCCTTGTGGAATTTAAATTACCCGATTTCTCTAAATAAGTGAATTAAGCAAATAAATGTCATAATAGAGAAGATTTAAAGGTGATTACTCAGTGTAAAAAGAAAAAACTTAGCCTGGTAAGATGAATTGTATGAATCGTATCCTGAGTCTCCTTGAAAATGTAAGCTAAGAATTGCAAGATGTCTTATTAAAATAAATAACCCTCAAGAATATCTCATTGTGGTTGGCCCTAACTGTAATTGTGTTTGTGGTTGGACTTCTATGTTGTCATGTCTAAAACAAAAGTATGTTGTCCCTGAAAGGTGTGAACATTTCCGTGCTACCTTTAGGGCCATCCTTGTATCAAGTTGTTCTCAGTGTTAGTTGTATCCTTGGTGACGACATGTTACGTCATGTTATGTGTCAAGCAAGTCAAAAAAATAAATTATCCTGTCTTTTACTGTGTTGTTCGTGTGTGAATTTTTGAGTCGTTACATAATCGATCACTAACTGTGATTGTGAATAACTGACAACCCCATCACACACACTGCTTTAGCTGCATAATGGATATGGTGCGAATAGAGATGGGTCTCCTAACAACAACAATCACTGACTCCACTCCCAAATCGTAGTTGAATATTTTTATCATATAGGTGTATAGATCTTATTGGAAAGTTAGTAGTTCTTTTTTTAAAACTTATTGGAAATCTTGTAAAATTTGGTTGTGAGAATGTTTATTAAAATTGTATAAATTCAAGAAATAGTAAGTTTTATTTTATTACTTGAAAATGATGTAAAGGAAAAGTTATGTTATTGTGTTCATTTCCTTGAATTGTTGAAAGAAACCAAACTTCATATGAGTAGATGGAAAGAACATAAAATTTCCTTATCATTTTCTTGGTTAATAAAGTAGATTAATTCCTAATACTAGTAGAGGAAGGAAATTTCTTCATTGCAACTTAGGCTTTAGCCTCATTGGAATGTGTAAAATTATTATTAAGTAATTATAGAATTACTTATAAACCCATTGTAACTCGATACAACAATAAGTGAAATTTGAATTGATTTTTAAACCTCTTACATGAATACTATCAAATTTTTACAAAGAAATTTTAAGTCCAATATTACACTTACTAAATAATACAAGTATTTTACTTTGGTCATAGTAAAGATAATAAAATATATTATTAGTTTAAATAATCATAATAACGAATATATATATATTCTTACACTATACTTTCTAAACAAAATAGAGGTTAATTACGCCGAATGCGTTCCCCCTATGGGAAAGGCACCTGTGGACGTTTCTACGACTGTGTTAAATTTGACGGTTTGATGGCCATCTTGACGTTTGTGTTTTTCCTCCCTATTTTAATTTTTCTCTATTATTTTTAATAATTTTGTTTCTAATAATTAACAATTTTAGCTTTTGTTTTTAATTAACAATAATTTTAGCTTTTATTTTTAATAATTTTGTTTCTAATAATTAACAATTTTAGCTGTTGTTTTTAATTAGGCTGAGCTGAAAATAGAAATCTACTAATTTTAATGATTTTGTTGATGTTTGTGCTTTTCCTCCCTATTTTAACTTTTCTCTATTATTTTTAATAATTTTGTTTCTAATAATTAACAATTTTAGCTTTTTTTTTTAATTAACAACAATTTTAGCTTTTATTTTTAATAATTAACAATTATAGCTTTTATTTTTAATTAACAATTTTAGCTTTTGTTTTTAATTAGGTTGAGCTGAAAATAGAAATCTCTACTATTTTTAATAAGTTTGTTTCCAATAATTAACAATTTAGATTTTGTTTGTAATTAGGTTGAGCTGAAAATAGAAATCTCTACTATTTTTAATAATTTTGTTTCTAATAATTAACAATTTTAGCTTTTGTTTTTAATTAACAACAATTTTAACTTTTATTTTTAATAATTTTGTTTCTAATAATTAACAATTTTTTATGCCGAAGGCGTTCCTCCTATAGGAAAGACACCTGCGGAGGTTTCTACGATTGTGTTAAATTTGATGGTTTGACGACCGTCTTCACGTTTGTGCTTTTCCTCCCTATTTTAACTTTTCTCTATTATTTTTAGTAATTTTGTTTCTAATAATCAACAATTTTAGAGTTTGTTTTTAATTAACAACAATTTTAGCTTTTGTTTTTAATAATTAACAATTTTAGCTTTTGTTTTTAATTAGGCTGAGCTGAAAATAGAAATCTCTACTATTTTTAATAATTTTGTTGCTAATAATTAACAATTTTAGGTTTTGTTTTTAATTAGGTTGAGCTGAAAATAGAAATATCTACTATTTTTAATAATTTTGTTTCTAATAATTAACAATTTTAGCTTTTGCTTTTAATTAACAACAATTTTTATTTTTATTTTTAATAATTTTGTTTCTAATAATTAACAATTTTAACTTTTTTTTTTAATTAACATTTTTTTACGCCAAAGGCGTTCCCCCCATGGGAAAAACACCTACGGACGTTTCTACGACTATGTTAAATTTGACGGTTTGACGGTTGTCTTGACGTTTGTGCTTATCCTCCCTATTTTAACTTTTCTCTATTATTTTTAATAATTTTGTTTCTAATAATTAACAATTTTAGCTTTTGTTTTTTAACTAACAACAATTTTAGCTTTAATTTTTAATTAACAATTTTAACTTTTGTTTTTAATTACGCTACACTGAAAATAGAAATCTCTACTATTTTTAATAATTTTGTTTCGAATAATTAACAATTTTATCTTTTGTTTTTAATTAGGTTGAGCTAAAAATAGAAATCTCTACTATTTTTAATAATTTTGTTTCTAATAATTAACAATTTTAGCTTTTGTTTTTAATTAACAACAATTTTAACTTTTATTTTCAATAATTTTGTTTCTAATAATTAACAATTTTAGCTTTTATTTTTAATTAACAATTTTAGCTTTTGTTTTTAATTAGGCTGAGCTGAAAATAGAAAAAGGGAGATCAATAATAGATTGCAAAAGCTATAAAAGAAAGTATACACACACAAAAAAAAGGAGATCAAAAGGAGATTTAGGAATTTAGAGTGACACAGAGAATATACCGACACGAGAAATAAAAGAAAACAAAAGTGGAAGCACAAGAATCCAGATTGATGTTTCAGACACTTCTTCTGGATTGGTAAGTTATGCTCCAGACGCCTTTACACAGTTCCTTTAAGAATTTGTGGATGATACTATAAGGGTTTAATATTTGTTGTTTAAAATAATTTGTTTTTTGTATGCACTGGTCTGGCACCATACTATATCTGTAGCGTATCCATTTAATTGACAGACATGAATCTGAGTTGTATTATCAACATTGCGAGAGCATGTTTTGCCAAGCACTGGTTGGCAACTTGGTGTTTCATATGTAAAGTTGCTTTTGTATTTTACATGAGATAGTCAGCCACATATCTGATCAATGATACTCTCTCTTTTGATTTGAATGATTTCTTATAAGAAAAGTTATGTTTCCGTCCCAAATATCCCTGGTTTAAAATTAAATAAGTAAATGAAAATTACGATAATCAACTCATAAACAAACAAATGGTTGATTTGTGGGCCTGATATAGTTGATGAAATTTGCTATACAACAAATATGGATGTGAATTAGTTTATCTCAATTATTTCTATTTTATAGGGAATAATTAGCTTATCTTATTATTTCTATTTACTAGGTGTTCTCAGGCGTTTAATAGTGCTCAATCTAAAAAATAACTTGCTTTCTGGACAAATTCCCAATTCTCTAAATAACTGCACAAAATTGCATCATTTTTCGTTGTCTAATAATATGCTTGAGGAACCAATTCCATCTGAGATATTAACAACATTGACCAAATTAGAACATTTGCTTCTAAATTCCAACAAACTCAATGGTAGTATCCTGGAAGAGATTGGTCAATTATGGCAACTTATGCTCTAGACACCTTTACACAGTTCCTTTAAGAATTTGTGGATGATACTATTAGGGTTTAATCTTTGTTGTTTAAAATAATTTATTTTTGAAGCACACCAACATGCTCAAAACCTCAACAGGACTTCCTATGACTGTGATACAACTTGACTCCAAAAAAGGGCCTTCTTGTTGTGGTTGTAAGAAAGCCATTTAATTATCCCTAGGGGCTTTTAGCTTTTTCTCTACTATTTTTAATAATTTTATTTCTAATAATTAACAATTTTAGCTTTTGTTTTTAATTAACAATAATTTAAATTTTTATTTTTATTAATCAACATTTTAGATTTCTAATAATTAACAATTTTAGTTGTTGTTTTTCCTCCTTATTTTGAGCTGAAAATAGAAATCTTTACTAATTTTAATGATTTTGTTTTTAATAATTAACAATGTTAGCTTTTCCTCCCTAATTAACAACAATTTTAGCTTTTGTCATAAATATTACAATTTCTATTATTTTTAATAATTTTTTTTCAAATAATTAACAATTTTAAGCACGTGCATGATCTTAATTAATAAGAAGATAAGCTGTAGTTAAGATAGTTGTTTGAGCTAAAAATTAGACAATTATCAGCTTTTAGATTTTAATTAACAATTTTAGCTTGTTAATAATTTTAAGCACATGCATGATCTGAAATATAAGAAGATAAGTGCACTATTTTAGATAAGTTTGTTTGAGCTAATAAATAGACAATTTACTGATTTTGGCCAAGCCCTTATATAGGTTGAGGTGATAATAGAAATCTCTACTATTTTTACATAATACACTGGAGTCATAATAATTAACAACTGAGGGCATGCTTTTGATTTTTACATTAACCAACAATTTTTAGACTTTTATTTTTCAATACATTTTGTTTCTAATAATTAACAATTTATTATGCCAGACAGGCGTTACACAGTTCCTATAGAAAGACACCTGCGGAGGTTTCTACCGATTAGTGTTAAATCTTTGATGGTTTGACGACCGTCTTCACGTTTGTGCTTTTCCTCCCTATTTTAACTTTTTCTCTATTATTTTTACAGACATGAATCTGATTTGTATTATCAACATTGTCAAGATCTGTAATTACCGCAATGACTCTGCGCTGTATTATCAAATCACATTACGAGAGCATGTTTCGCCAAGCCTGGTTGCAATGTGACGTCGAACGTAATGTTTTATTTGTTTCACTAACATTTGCACATGTTTCATAAATTTATGGATGGAATTCGGGCATGTATTTTTGGGGATTCTCCTAGCGAAGTTTCTTCCTTGATTTTAATTCAAGAGAATCTGAGCACACCCCACTTTTTCAGCTCACAACCTAAGGAATACTTTATAAAACTTGATCAAAAATTTAAAGCCCATGCAATACGCCACAATGTTTGTTCACAGATGAATACTGCTCCTAATGAAGCCCCGTTGGCATCAAGATCTTGTAGATCTGGTGGCTCTAGGAACGGTGGGGACTTGTTGTCACTCTTTTCAAATGTTTTGCAAGAGAGTGTCTAAAGTCCATCATTATTTGTGTTGGATGTCTGCAACCCTACTGAGTTCTTGGGCCACATACTACTATTCTATAGCGAATTTATTTAATTGACAACTGAAGCTGATTCCTATTATCAACATTGTGAGATCATGGATTGACAACCTGAATCTAAGTTGTATTATCACTTGCAAGATCATGTAATTGACAGACATGACTCTGATCTGTCTTATCACATTACGAGAGCATGTTTCGCCACGCACTTGTTGGCAGGTGTACATACGTCGCCGGTATGGTCTAATGCTTTATTTGAGTTCCTAACATTTGCACACTGGTGCATAAATTTTATGGATGGCGACTTCAGGGATGTAATTTTTGGATGCACTAGAGAATTTCTCCTTGAGTTTTTAAATTCAAGGAAGAATAGAGCAACAACCACCACTTTTTCAGCTCACAACCTAAGGAAATACATTTATAAAAACTTGATCAAATTTAAAGCCAAATGCAATACACCACAATGGTTGTTCACAGATTGAATACTGCTCCTAAAAATGAAGCATCCTTGCAATCAAAATCTTGTAGATCATGGTGGCTCTCAGGAAGCGGTGGGGACTTGTTGTCACTCTTTTCAGATGTTGCAAGAGTGTCTAAAGTCATCAATTATGTTGTGTTGGATGTCTGCACCCTACTGGTCTGGCGCCATACTATATCTATAGCGAATTTATTTAATTGACAGACATGAATCTGAGTCCTATTATCAACATTGTGAGATCATGTAATTGACAAACATGAATCTAAGTTGTATTATCAACATTGCAAGATCGTGTAATTGATAGACATGAATCTGAGTTGTATTATCAACATTGTGAGAGAATGTTTCGCCAAGCACTGGTTGGCAACTTGGTGTTTCATATGTAAAGTTGCTTTTGAATTTTGCATGAGATTCATCCATATCGAAAATGGTATCAATGTAATTCCTGTACAATTTTTACAAGTTGAATGTTCGAAACAAAACATTCAAATTAAGTGGCCCATCTATATTTCTACCCTTACAAATCAATTCACACATTCCCCTAATCAACATCAACTACAAAGTATTATTATAACTCTAAAAAAATAACATATACCGTTTCGGCGTTCACATCTCATGAAACACATGCGATTGCTAGTCTATTAACCACGTAGAATTTGGAGGCTTACGGCAGCAGCTTGTTTTAATACAATGGCTTGTTTGTTTTAAGAAGGGAAAAGGTTGGGGGGGTCCCTGACCGCACCACCACCCCATTACTAGATGGCAGGGGGTTGGGTCTAACCGTCCCCCCAACCCAACAACTTTGCCCAACTACATGTGCACACCCAATTTTGCGGACTCATAAGGTTTATACATACCAAACTTTTATTCCACTTACATATATATATATATATTATATATATTATCTCACTATATCTTCTATCTCTACTACATATATATAATCTATAGCTATAATAGATCTAGAAGATATATATATATCTTATATGTATGATATGTAATGTCTGTATGTTATGTATGTATGTAATGTACACACCACACCACACACACACACACCACACACATATATATATGTATAGCTATAGGTATATGTCTCTGTAATTTAATATAGTAATGTCTAAATATATCTATATATCTATATATATATCGCTATCTATCTCTCAATCTAGGGTATCTGTGTGTCTATCTCTCTCTCTATATATATCTATACATACATCTATCTTATATGTGGTATGTATCTTTCTCTCAATTTAATATCTTATACATATCTATATATATAATATACAAGCTCTTTTACTTTTGTATGGTTCCTGGTTTGTATTAAAATGAAGTTTTAATGATTTAAAGAAATATATATGTATATATATCCCTTTCCCAAAAGAGCATACAAACAACATTTTAAATTGTTTCCTCAAAATGGGGCAAACCCCATTTAACCTATTTGGGCAAATATTATTAAAATGAAATAAACAAAATAAACAAATGCTTTGAACCCTAAATAAGGGTGTAAACAAATTAAAAAATAATGAAGATGTATGTCTCATCCAAAGAAGCTTGGAATGGCCTCTAATGGCTTCCTCCTTCTCCTCTAACAACCTGCAAAACAAAAAGAGAAATAATAATTCATGGGAAGAGAGAAAGAATCTTGCTTAAGAAAACTTTAGGGTTAGTTGTCTCTTCCTCAGCTAAGGGCCCCACATGAATCCATCCAAGGGATGAGATTCATCCCTACAAAAACTAGGTGGAAATGGGTGAGAAAAATTTGAATTTAAATACAAAGGTTAATTCTAAAATACATGGGTTGAGTTTTAAGGGGTCACCTTATTTGGTTATGGGGGGTGTGTTTATTCTTCTAACCCTTGTGTTAAGTGTAAGGGACCTTGTTATTTGTTTTGAACATAGAAACCTTGGAATTAAAATAACTTTAGTATTTATTTTTAAATAGCCCCTTACCCTTGCAATAACAATGTGTGAATTTCAACTATAGTGTGAATTTAAATTGTTTATCAAAATAACTTTTAGGGGGAAAACTAAACCATGATTTAGCCTAATCAAACTATTTAAAGTTAATGAGAGTTTTAATATTTGTTATAATGGAGAAAATATTATTAATTAATTAGAAGCAACTCAAATACAATGATGTGATAACTGTATATCGAAGCCTTCTTGTGGGACCTTTTTCAAAAAAAAAATTATTTCATAATTTTTCTAGCTTGCTCTATGTTGTTCTTGGGTGTCATGCACACAAGATTTTAGAGGGAGTTTACAATTTGAATGCACAATCCCATCTCATAAGTGACAATATTCGAAATGAGAATTTGATGGCTACATCACTCACACTCCAAAAAAAAATTGCAAGCGAACATCGTCATAATTAAGCTGATAAGAACTAAATGAAGTCTTTCTACTACTGCAAATATAAGAAGCCATTGCAAGCCTACTCTTCTACACCATGTGAAACATCATTTCCAGTTGTAGGGCAAAATTTCGTTCTACAATAAACTATAGTGATAAGACCCCACCTCACTCAACTGAGAGCCATTATCCTAGGAAGGAACTATACTCTTTGATGGATTAGTGCCATTAAAATATCTATGGAGAAGAGACTTTCACTTAAATTATCTGTATTAAAAACAGGAATAATCATCAAAATTGAAAATATCCTCAGAAAGAAACGTATCAAGGGTGATATCACTTGGTCCTGTTGGGTAAATTTCATGTTTATAGGGGCATGAAATTTTCATCAGGGGCTAGGGGTTTTGAGGAAAGTTTTCGCCGCCAGTCTATGTGAGTCTACTAAGTAATGGAATCAAATATTTTTTCCATTTTATGGAGCATGTAATTGTAAAAATTTATGCCCCCTCCATCACACCAAAATACTTTCTTGAACTCAGGTGCCTCAATAAGCATGGGAATGTGCCAAGTAATTTGGATCTCCTAATCAATATGATTTAGCATTTGAGTCGTGGGTTTTTCAAAATCTCAAAACTTAAGTTTGGAGACCTGAGACCCTCCATCAAAACCAACACATGTCTCACTATTCAATGACCTTAGGAGACACTCTATCCCCTTCCAGAACTCCCACTTACAATAAAAAATAGAAAAAGAAAAAAGCATTACTGATCCTTGAAATGCAATAAACATCAAATGATCGATATGTTGGACACATGCAGTATTTTTATAGTCTTATGCAATGATATCAAACCAAAAAAATAAACATATACCGTTTCGGCGTTCACATCTCATGAAACACATGCGAGTGCTAGTCTATTAACCACGTAGAATTTGGAGGCTTACGGCAGCAGCTTGTTTTAATACAATGGCTTGTTTGTTTTAAGAAGGGAAAAGGGTTGGGGGAGGGTCACTACCGCCACCCCCCACCCATTAAAGAGGGGATGGGGGTGGGTCAAGGTACCGTCCCCCCAACCCAACAACTTGCCCCAACTAAAAGTGTTGCACACCCATTTGCGGGACTGCATGAAGTTTTATTACATACAAACTTTATTCAACGT
Organism: Taxus chinensis; assembly: GCA_019776745.2. Taxonomy (NCBI): domain Eukaryota; kingdom Viridiplantae; phylum Streptophyta; class Pinopsida; order Cupressales; family Taxaceae; genus Taxus; species Taxus chinensis. The sequence goes on along the minus strand of CM034155.1, from coordinate 197,563,905 downwards.
AAGATATATATAGATAGAGAAGATACAGAGATAAGGAGATATTAGGCTAGATAGAAATATAGAATATATAGAGTATAATATTACATATACTATATATATATATATATATTAGTATGTATGCCCTATGTATGTATGTATGTATGTATGTATGTATGTATAACACACACAACACACACACACACACACACCACAATAGACTATGTAGTATGTATATGTATAGTATATGTATAGATATATAGTAGGTTATAGGTATATATATATATAGTATAGTATATATGATATATATATATATTATATATATATCTGTGTGGATATATATAGTATTTATGTAATAGATTATATATCACATTACATATATATATATATGTGTATGTTATATTTATATAAATTATATCTATAATATTATAATTATATATATACATATATCTTTTACTTTTGTATTTTCTGGTTTGTATTAAAATGAAGTTTTAATGATTTAAAGAAATATATATGTATAATATCCCTTTCCCAAAGAGCATAACAACACAACATTTTTAAATTGTTTCCTCAAAATGGGCAAACCCCATTTAACCTATTTGGGCAAATATTATTAAAATGAAATAAACAAAAATAAACAAATGCTTTGAAACCCTAAATAAGGGTGTAAACAAAATTAAAAAATAATGAAGATGTATGTCTCTCCAAAGAAGCTTGGAATGGCCTCTAATGGCTTCCTCCTTCTCCTCTAACAACCTGCAAAACAAAAAGAGAAATAATAATTCATGGGAAGAGAGAAAGAATCTTGCTTAAGAAAACTTTAGGGTTAGTTGTCTCTTCCTCAGCTAAGGGCCCCACATGAATCCATCCAAGGGATGAGATTCATCCCTACAAAAACTAGGTGGGAAATGGGTGAGAAAAATTTGAATTTAAATTACAAAGTTAATTCTAAAATACATGGGTTGAGTTTTAAGGGGTCACCTTATTTGGTTATGGGGGTGTGTTTATTCTTCTAACCCTTGTGTTAAGGTAAGGGACCTTGTTATTTGTTTTGAACATAGAAACCTTGTGAATTAAAATAACTTTAGTATTTATTTTAAATAGGCCCCTTTACCCTTGAGAATAAAATGTGTGAATTTCAACTATAGTGGAATTTAATTGTTTATCAAAATAACTTTTAGGGGGAAACTAAACCATGATTTAGCCTAATCAAACTATTTAAATTTAATGAGAGTTTTAATATTTTGTTATAATGGAGAAAATATTATTATTAATTATAAGCAACTCAAATACAATGATGTGATAACTGTATATCGAAGCCTTCTTGTGGGAACCTTTTTCAAAAAAAAAATTATTTCATAATTTTTCTAGCTTGCTCTATGTTGTTCTTGGGTTTCATGCACACAGATTTTAGAGGGAGTTACAATTTGAATGCACAATCCATCTCATAAGTTGACAATATTCGAAATGAGAATTTGATGGCTACATCACTCACTCCAAAAAAAATTGCAAGCGAACATCTCATAATTAAGCTGATAAGAACTAAATGAAGCTTTCTACTACTGCAACATATAAGAAGCCATTGCAGCCTACTCTTCTACACCATGTGAAACATCATTTCCAGTTGTAGTGCAAATTTCGTTCTACAATAAACTATATTGATAAGACCCCACCTCACTCAACTGAGAGCCATTATCCTAGGAAGGAACTATACTCTTTGATGGATTAGTGCCATTAAAATTATCTATGGAGAAGAGACTTTCACTTAAATTATCTGTAGTAAAAACAGGAATATCATCAAAATTGAAAATATCCTCAGAAAGAACGTTATCAAGGGTGATATCAACTTGGTCCTGTTGGGTAAATTTCATGTTTATAGGGGCATGAAATTTTCATCAGGGGCTAGGGGTTTTGAGGAAAGTTTTTCGCCGCAGTCTATGTGATCTACTAAGTAATGGAATCAAATATTTTTTTCCATTTTATGGGAGCATGTAATTGTAAAAATTATGCCCCCTCCATCACACCAAAATACTTTCTTTGAACTCAGGTGCCTCAATAAGCATGGATGTGCCAAGTAATTTGGATCTCCTAATCAATATGATTTAGCATTTGAGTCGTGGGTTTCAAAATATCAAAACTTAAGTTGGAGACCCTGAGACCTCCATCAAAACCAACAAATGTCTCAGCTATGCAATGACCTTTATGAGACACTCTATCCCCTTCAGAACCCCACTTAAAATAAAAAATAGAGAAAAAGACAAAAAGCAATTACTGATCCTTGAAATTCAATAAACATCAAATGATCGAATATGTTTGACACATGCAGTATTTTTATAGTCTTATGCAAATGAATATCAAACCAACAGAATAAACTATTGCATAGCTTTATTTGCATGCACAACAGTGCCAAATTTGATGTCTAAATCTTACCGCTACAAAGATCTCAGGTTCAATTCCTGTAACGCACTCTTCAGATCCATGGACAAATCAATGGATTTGTGAGTCCGTCATTCTATAATGGGATTTCATAATAAAAGAAGCTATTTAATGTCTAACGAAAATTGTAATAGATTGTTATAATATATAAATTGTAATAGAAAATTTTAAAGCTTGTTCGTCTACAAAATATTAAGTTTTGAAGAATCTGTATGTTGACGTGGCCAAAATTAATGTTTCCCTTGATGAGAAAGAAATTCATTCAATAACGGAGGCCTTCAAGGATTTTAAATATGGGAAGATTCTATGCATGTTCTTATATTTGTGGTTTTGTGCATCCTGTTCTGTTTTTTATTAATATTTCAAAGAACAATACACCCCAATAAGTTGAGAGTTACAATAAACATGCCGTAAAAAAATACGACAGTGTGCAGAGGGCAACCTAGCACAATTTTTTTTTTGTTGTTTAGATATTTTTCGTTATCTATAAGATATTTCAGCTAAATTATAATATCCATCTTTTTACTCAGACTATCCCTTTCACTCATATTTAAAATAAATTATCATATAATTAATAATATAATAAGTTTGATTGTAAATTAAGAGACTCTCGAAAGTATAATAATAGTTTTTGGCTGGAGAGATCTAGTTAACTATTTCTAATGGTGGTGGTTAATTTGTTTCTTATTTTTGCATTTTAAAAATGAATAACCGCTTGATTTTTTATATAATCAAAATTTTAAATATGATAAAAAGTTGGAAATAAACATGTTTAAAATTTTATTTAATATAATGTACATAGTAATGTCCTCTCGGCCTATGGGATTCAATGAGACAAAACATGATTTTAGCATATAAGGAGAGAATGTCCAATCATCTCTTTAAAAAAATTAATATATAATTTTTTTTAATGAGTATTTATTCTAGTATGTGATATATATATATTTTGGAACTAATAATGTGTTGTCTTGAAACAAATTTAGATTATGTTGTGTGGAGATTAGTTTTCATTGTTTAGATAGAAGTATGAAGTGATAGAAGTGGGATAACCAAAATGTGAAGGATTTAACTTGAGTGCATTGTGGTAATAGGTAAATAAAGTTAAACATTCCTTGTCATAATATTGAATGGAAGTCCTCAAGGATTCATGAGAATCTCTAAAAAATACAATAGTATCTCCTACGAATTCCACAATATATAAAACACCTAAAAATAAAATATTATATTTTTTGAGGGTCCTAATAACATAATTTACATACATGCTCATCTTGTGGGAGGTAAAATATGTTTCCATTTGGAGTAATAAATGAGACCAAACTCAAAACTAAGCTAAAGGGATCCATAAGTAGGATGAAATTATCTTCCTCAAGTACTCAAGAAATTGAATTCAATCTTCATGTAAGCAGAAAACAAAATGAAAAAACCTAAACATAAATTTAAAAATTACCGATTCTGTGCAATTGGTGTGAATATCACTTGCAACAACCACACTTTCTCGTAACTAGTCATTTCTAGACTTTTCATATCCAAACTTAAGAGAATATTGAATTTCCTCATCTGTAGGGAGCCTTCAAAATTCAAGTAACTATAAATTCCAAATAAAAAATAATTAGGAAATGATAAAATATATATTGTTGATTGGAAAAATTCTATGAATTTTATAATAATATGAAAATATAATTGAGTTTAGAAAAATATTACCATAGAAGCTCTCAAGATTTTTATGCCGCCTTTTCCCAGCTTATGGCTAGCCTTTTTCTGTTATATTCTAACATTTGTTACATCCTTCAAGTGCTTATACTTACCATTTTTTATTCCATTGCATTCCCTACACAATTTACTCCATGATTGTTGTGAAACTAGAGGGTCTTTAGGAATATTTGGTTGTTTTCTTAAAAGCCTTTTTGTATAGTTTTTTTTTTCCATGTAGACTCTTTCTAGCTTCTAAATACAACCATTTCCTATCAAAAATATGCCCATAGGTAGAAACCATTAAGGAAAATAATTTCTCTTTCTTATCTTTGGGTTTCTTTGGCCATAGTCTTATACAAGCTATCTCCAACTATTCAAATTCGGTACCTCCAGTTCCTACTCCCATAATCTTAAGTACCTCACCTTTGTAGTCTACTTTTAGAGTGGCTTCTCTTTGACCTATGGAAGTAACATCTAGCACCTTAAGCATGCTCTCAAAATTTGACACAATATTTTCTTTTTCACCATTTGATTGTTCACCATGATAAGGAAAACTACTACACTAATTTTGTTGAGGGTTTATTGGAATGGAATTTATCATGGTACTATTATGGCCATTATTCGTGGAAGATATTGAGTTATCATTGTTTTGTTGAGGACCTAGAGGAATGGAATTTGTCATAGTACTATTAGGGAGATTAGTTTTGGGGGATATTGGGACACCATAAAATTCATTATTTGTAGGAATATTTGCAGAAATTTCATGTAAGGAGAATTCATTTTGTATGGAATTAATCCTCATCTCACGCTCTTTAAGTTCCAATTCCTTTTCTTGTAGCTCCAAAATACTTCTTTTAAGATGCATTAACCTCTCCTCATAGTCTAAATCAAGAATGAGTGTTGGTCACTGATAAAATAATATAATAAATTAGACATGAAATTATGCCTATTAATATAGAAAAATAAAGGACATATGAATGACAATTCATAATTTTTTAGTATTACCTGATTTATTGCCATTTGTTATGAATATTGGAGAAAATGATAAATAGTTAAATGGTTGCTAAACTAATTTAGCCATGTGTATCCCTTGCATGATAATATATATATATAGCTTATTTGATAATACCATGTATATAATATTAGAAATAGTTATGGAAATATAATTAAATTATATGAATATTTATTTTTATTTCAAGAGCATACAAAACAAAAAAATTTATACATAAGAAGAATGATAGTTTTTATTTGATGCAAAGAAAAAATATTATTTTAAAGTCAAAATTATAATCGAATGGAAATAGATTTTTTTATTTGAAAAATTACATTAAACTAATTCAAAATGCTAAGAAAAATTGTCACCACCAAAAAAAAATTCCAGTCAGCCATTTTCCATTGTTATTGTATCTTTCTTGCACGTAAAACATGAAACCAAAAATTATTGTTCACCTCCCACATAAAAACTTAAAATTCATTAAAAAAATGTAACACCCACTAAAAACGTCCACTCGAGACCCAAGAACAACCTAGGTTTAGTTAGAAAAATTATGGAATAATTTTTTTTTAAAAGTGGAGTCCTCAAACATGGTTTGAAAACTACAGTTGTCACAGTAAAAATTCAAATTCAATTATAATTAATAAATAAAATTTTCTTGTTATAACAAATATTAAATCCAAATTACAAAATTAATGAGTGTAATTAATCCAAATATAGTTAAATTTCTCTTAGTTGTTAATTTAATAAATAATTAAATTAAAACTATAGTTAAATATTCCTTAATTAGTTTTAGAGGGTCAAAGGGGCCAAAAACAATTAAATGTCCAAGGTATTTAATTTCACAAGCTCTAAATACTAACCAAGGTTCTTATTTACATGGGTTTAGAAAAACATTCCCTTCCCCATAAGGTGACCCCTTAAAAGTCACCCCGTGCTTTTGAAACTAAGCATTTAAATTAAAAAGGTGATATAATTTATAATTAACACACTTAACACTTCCTAAAACCATTTCCATTAGATATGAAATTTCTTCCCCTTTCCAATGATATAAATAAGTCCTCTTAACTCTTCATATTTCTCAAGTTACGGGTTGGCGAGCCTTGTGATGATTTTTTTCCAAAGGTGGGTCTGCGGGCTTAGGGAAGAAATTTCACCCGGGAAAGATTTGGGAGCAGTGGGTCTGGGGAGATAATTTAGCAATTTATACTTTTGCTGAAAATCAAAATTTTCATTTGCGCATGTGCAAGCCCACGACGGGCCTTCGCACCAAAAGGAGAAAATATGCCTGAGATCCGCAAAGGACATGTGTCCAAGATTTTAAGTCAACGCGAGAAGGTGGGTCGATGGAGGTAATTTGGATTTTAACTCTTTTTTTTACTGAAAGGGCGAAAATGTTTTAAAACATCCGCACCTCCACTGATGCCTAGAGATGCGACATCTTCAGCCCAAAAGCTACAAGCAGGAAAGTGGACCGTCAGGGAAAACTTAGGAATGTTGGCTTTTGAAGAAAAACAAAAAGGGTCAAAGTAACCCGCATCTCCACCGACACCCAAAGAAGCCACATGTCAGCCCAACAGTCACATGCAGGGAGGCAAGCCATCAGAGAGACTTAGGAATTTTAGAATTGGTGTTGAAAAAGCGCAAAGGTTAAAAACAAGGTACTCCTCTGCCAATGTCGAATGAAGCCACGTGTTAGACCAACAGTAACATGCAGGGAGGCGGGCCGATGGGGAGACTTAGGAAGTTTTTCCAATTTTTTGAAAAGTGAAGTTAGAAGACATAGTACTGCGAACCCACAGAAGTGGTTTTCCAAAATTAAGGTGGCAGGACTGCGGGGCCGCGGAGGAAACTTAGCAAACGTGACTTTTGAACTTAAATTGTTTTTTTAAAGCATAAGTTAAACAAAACTTCAGACGGCCATAACTTTCAACTAGAAGCTGTGTTTTGAGAAAATAAGGACTTTTCGGAAAGGGCTCAAACTCCTCTTTGCATAAGAAGCATAAATTATTATCTTCAACAAGATTAGATGGGTGAAATTTAATAAAACGTCTTTCCTTCCATAAAAATGTGAACTGAACTTTTTAATGCCAGATTTTAATTTGATCCACCATCCTTCCTTCTCCAACATTCCAAACCGACAAGGAGAATTACACTTTAGAAATTGGATGGATTTGCAAGGATTAATTAATTATGGTGGGGATTTCAAATCGGATTACTTTCCTTTCTCTTTTCTCTGTAAAGGTATTTTTCTACCTCTTGCTCGATTAATAAAGTTCTAAGTAAATTTATTGAGCAATATAATCAGTTTTGGGATGTGTTTTGATCATCCTTAGTTCATTTTAATGTTTCTACTCTTATTTCATTGTTGTAGATTGTTTTGAACACTTTTCTGATGTTTATCGTAGGTTTATAGTGATCTAAATGAATTCCACACATTTCAAAATGGAAATTAATCTAGTTCATTTGCCATACTATAAATATCTAAGTAAATTCCATTCCAATTTTACAATGTTTAACTTTCCTTTAATCAATGCATGAAGAGCAAGAATATAGTTCTATTTTCAAAACATGTATTTCAAATAATACAGAGGAATATGATATTTCCTAACACAGGATTTTCCAACCTTCAAACAGAGAGTTTACAAAATTATTTCAATGAACAGGTTTCCAAACAAGAGAAACTCCATTTTGTATAAAGTAAATCAACTTTTATTAAACTGAAATAATTCCCGTTACAACTTCTTTATTGTTCACTAGAAGACAACTTACAAAGTAAATATTTCTCATTAGAATATAATTTTCATGTCCAAAAAATGAACAACTTTTCACCACAAATACTATTACAAATCCATCCACTTAAAGTGGGAAATTTTACAATAAAGGAACCAAAGAGAACTGTGAAATTTGTCTTCATACACATCTCCTAGAACAACAACAAGAGAGCTCTACCATGTTTCACTTGTCACAAAAAAATGGGGAGAGGCAACGCTCTCCACCCAACTAAGAATTTCAATGAAGAGGAGAAGTCGTCCTCCTCATTGGCCCCCGAGCCCCAACCACATTACAATACGAAATGGATTCAACTCATGGAAAGAAACAAGCTTCCACAACACAATGCCAGATTTTACAATCCTACACAGTCCAAATAATGCAGTGACAGTCACAAGAAAGACATTAACAAAATACACAAGGCTTCATCATACAAAAGCCAAATGAGTAAGATCTATGGGAAAAGTTGCTTATACCTCCCAATGGGAAATGGGTGTCCACCTTAAAACCCGACAATATATCATCTACAAACCCCTACATACTCTTATGCCTCCCTCAAGTACCTTTTATGCCTCCCACATTCTCTTGTGCCTCCCTTCTCTTATGACTCCCTCATAAAATAAATCAAGTAAGAAATGCAAGTTATTTATTTTCCAAGGTTGAACACCCATCCTAAACTCCCTCCACATGAAATATAAATCTTATTCCTCCCTACAAATCTCTTATGGCTCCCCACAAGATGATCCCCATAGTCTTCTCCTACACCACACTTAGGAAATCTACCCAACCAACCAAAAAACATACCAAAATATTCAAAAACATTCACATATATATAATCTAAAAGAAATACATTTTAAAAGAGTTAAGCTCCTACCTCTCCATGGTAGAGATTGATTCAAGAATTCAACAACAAGCTTCTTCAAATCCAAACAGCTCAAAAGTTCCAACAATTCCATGAGCATCCAAAATCCTCAAGCTCTCCAAAATTACAAGAGCACAAAATCAAAATGAAGTAACCCCCAAAATAGCAAAAGAATTCCAATAAATAGAAAAGGGAGAGAGGAGGATGAGATGGCTCCATGTAGGATGCCTTATAAATCATCCTCAACTCCACCTCGCAAGTCGACTTCAAACTCCAAAGAACAATTTATAGGTGGGTGAATAAATGAAATTTTTACTTACACACATAATCCAAGCCCACACCCCTTAAGGACCAAAATTAATTACATGTAAGAAGGTGCAATAAAAAAAAGTTACAACTTGCATTCCCATAATACATAATAAGACCTAATTTTGACTCCCCGACCCATAGGTAGGGTTTGTGTATCAATTTAAGATGTGTGGAACAATTTTAACTTGTCCCACAAGCCTCCAAAATCAGCCCCTAAGGATAGATCCGAATTTCAAAAGGAAGGTGGAGTGTTTCACACTCCAAGTTACTTACACATCACTTACAACACATTATCTAAGAGCCATCAACTCTAATAAATGCATTCTTCTGACCCATTTTAATTTATTTAACAACATGATTATACACTAATCTTAACGCAAATTAATTAAATAATAAAGGGGAAATACATCACTAAAAAATCACATACTAAAATTAAACAAAAGAAACTAAATAAAAAAATACACATAACCCCTTGGTCACATTTGAAGATGATCCCCCCATGGGAACCCCTAACATCAATTCAACATACACAAATAACAAATACACGTTGGCATGGTGACCGTTGTTGAATTCATCTAGAATTCTAATGTGGTTGGTCTCCAATCCCCCGCTATTTATTGTGACATGTTTACCTGCAAACACATAACACCTCCTTCGGCCTCATGGTTGCATCAAAACATCCAAAATAAATATAGAATATAATTCTAAAATCATCTATATATGAATCAAAACACCATCTAGGCAAGTGATGATATCATTTATAATTTCATCAATAACAATATGATCATAATATTAGTTCAATTTTCTAGGTCTACTCAAAATGACGAAACATCACACGTCCAAAACACACACACACACACAAACCTTGTCAATCAACATATCAACATCAATATAAAAATGTCTCCAATAATTCACATGCATCATATATGAATTGAATTCAACAATAGTCCATGATCTCTAACATCTAACATCAGGTCATATCAAAAGCTACAATAACATCCATACGTATAGTTGACAATATCATAATCAATAACAAAAAGTGTCGAAGGGAAGTGGGCACGACAAAAAACATAAAACCCTAAAATTTTAATTATTTACTTTTCCATTAAAAAAATGAAATAGAAAATTTGTGAACAGCTACTGCTGCAGAAATTTTCCAAATAGGAAAATGAAAAGCTGAATAAATTTCAATTTCAAACTCCAAATAAATGATAAAAAAAAATTGTCTTGAAATTGGCGCCATATGAAAACAGATTTTCCATGAGGATTTTTTTTAATGAGAATTTGAAAACTTTAGGAAAGGTCAACATTATTTGAGGAGAAATTATTGCTAACTTCAGTTAAGCCTACGTTTTCTCCAACAATATTTGAAAATGCAACCATATTTGAAATTGTCATTACTTTATTTTAGGTTTTCCAAAATAGAGTATATGTGCCAGTATGTGCAGTCAAATCGGTCCCAGTTTTTTATTCATTTAAAAACATACTTTTAAATAGTTTAAGTTTTAAAAATGTTTTAATCAAAATTTATAGTTTTTAAAATATTAAATTACGTTTGATAATGATAAGGATTTATTGTATTTTTATAAGTGCATTCTTTTTTTGAACTCTATTACCGGTTTATTATTATTATTATATTTTCTTTTATGCTTTCTTTTATAACTCTATGTTAGAAACTAAGAAAAAAATGTTTGTAAATATATTGTTTCTAAATTTCAACTTTTTTATGCATTTAAAATTTATTTCTATGTTTTTTAACTAATATTCTTGATCCATCATAGCATATAAATTCCATACACCATAATTGTTATGCCACTACCTTATATTACAACAGAATTAAACCTCATATTTTAAAATATTGGTTGATTTGTTACACAATAAGTATGTTTTATTGTTAATTATTCCTTCTACTCTTTGGTTACATACTTCCCCCCAAAAATATATTCAATTACCTTTAAATAAATTCCATACACCTCCAATTTGAATATCCATATTTAGTAGATCTATGAATTTATTCTACGATTTTGAAAAAATTACTCATTGCAAAATTATTTCGACAATATTTAGGATTTCTCAACATTTTTACACAAAATTCAATATATCTTCATCCTTATGTGAATGTTTGTGATACTACAAATGATTCAACCCTCCTACTATAATAATGATTGATTGGTTATGAGATGAACATCTTCAACATGTCGATTTTCTCCTATCCTCATATGTTGCTATATTGTCCAAATTAAAATATAGTTTAATTGTTTCTAAATACATGCATCTCTAACTCAATCTAGAAATTCCTCTTCACTTCATCTTAGATTCATTCATATCAATATGAAATTATAATAAATTAGAGAAAATATGCTACACTAGATGGAAATATTTGTTCACGTGAAACATATATATAGTCCAATATAACATGATACTTATTCCAATAGAGTTATTACATAATTAAAATGATCCTCCTTTAGAATATTTTTTTATTGGTGTTGGGATGTCTACGTTATCTTGCAGGATATTCCCATTCTCTTCTATGTGGCTACATAATATCGTAAAAAAACCATTCAATTTCCTCTAAACACATATCATAGTACCCCAATCCATATATCATTTTGTTATGAATCTTAAATTTTGTTCTACAACTCTAACATTCTCAATAATAAAAAATATTAATCCCACACTATGAAATAAACGTGGTCCATGGAAACATATAAATCATATTAAGGAATTCTCCTTACACATGTGGAAGTGACATCATAATAGAAGTGGACTCCCTACTAATATATTTTTTTATTTATCGTAGGGTTCTAAAAAATCCTTAAATCCAAATTCATTCCCTTCAATACCATGTTAGATAAAATTCTTTTGTGTACCTTGCAATGTATCTATAAAACTATAAAAAATCTCAAGCATTCCATGAATTAATATTGCCGTGTTTAGTACAATTTGTTTGTAACAATATATAAAACGTAACATGCCATTATTCATATGCCTAAACCAAAGAAATTTTGTATTGTAAATGGCCATCCTACTAATAGAAAAGTTTCATTTATTAAAATATTTAAATATTGTTATCTATTTTAGTTCTTATCTCTTATTTTTTATATTTATTAATGTGAAATTTAGGTTCTCCAACTATTTTCACAATATTTCAGTCTATTAATATTAAATTGTGTTAATTAATATTAATTTTGAATCACATGCATGATTCTAAATGACTATAAGATCTAGTGATAGTGAAGGATTTGTACCACCCGAACCTTACACTTCTGAATGGTATGAGGAGTTTGTGTATTGTACATGTCCAAAATGTGGAGGGTGTAGACGATAGAGGCATAGAACAGAGATTCACCATTTAGAAAAACACGGTTCAGTACAAGAAACACCTATGGTACATGAACATAACTAAATTATTTCAAGTTTAATACTTATTAATTTGCATTTTATTATTAGTAATTAATTATTAATGTAAAATAATTTTTACATAGTACTAGTTATGATGCCCCTTGTAATGAATCAAATGTGAATATGAAGAGAATGAGCCAAAATCAAATGATGGATGATGAAATAGGAATTTTGGAGCCTGGGATTGAAGATATGATGCATGACATTTTCACTCATGAAGAATCTAACATGAAAAACATTTCAAGTACAAAGTTATATGAAGGTGCACGAATCTCAGTACTTGCAACCATATTATTACTTCTAAATTTGAAGGCTATTTTTGGATGGTCAGATACTAGCTTTACAACACTTTTGAGGTACATTAAAAAATTTCATATCATACAATTGATACTAAAAAATTTATTATTATATAAGAAAATAATTATTTATTGAATTAATTGTATGTTTTAGATTCCTAGCTGATAAACTACTTCCAAAGGGAAATAGATTACCTCGTACCTACAGGGAAGTGAAAATTTCTTTAAATAATTTGGGAATGGATTATAAATTTTATCATGCTTGTCCTAATTATTTTATGCTATTCTATGGAGAAAATGAAAATAAAGAAAATTTCCATGTGTGTGGTGAAATTCGATATGAACATGAGGGTGTTATTAAATCTATTAAAGTTCATTGTAAAGTACTTCACCATTTCCCATTAATACCACAACTAAAACATATATTTCAATGTAATGATATTGGAAATATAATGGATTGGCATTCAAATAATAATAACATAGATGGAACAATGTGTATTGTAGAAAATGGGAAAGCATGGAAAGAAATTGATGAGCGATGGCCAAGTTTTGCAAGTGAGCCACAAAATGCAAGGATTTCAATAGAGATGAATGGTTTCAATCCAGTACTCAATGTACTCCATCTGACCAATTCTTGCAGTCGTGAATAATCTCCCACCTTAGATGTCCATTAAAAAGGAGAAAATAATGTTGACTTTAATAGTTTATTATAGTTTTTACACTATGTACTTAATCATGTATTTTTTTTACAATTAAATTTGGAATTTATTCACTTACAGGAAAATACCAAGTGAAAAATATGGATATATACTTAAGACCAGTTATTGAATAACTTGAAGAGTTACGGCAAGGATTTCAAATGCATGATATTTCAAGCATTTTTTTTTGATAAATTATGTGTTGGATGATTCATGATGCCCCAGGATTATCTGTTCGTTGTGGTAAGTTTCTATATTTCAATATTTTTATCGTCATAAGAGTAACATGGATCTCAATAATCTATCTCTAAGCATTAACATCCTCAAAAAAATAATTATAGGTATTCAAACAAAAGGTAAATTTGGTTTCCCATCATGTGGAAGTCAAACAATAGCTAAGCATTCCAATCACTTCAAAAAGCTTATCTTCCACGAATATAGTAAATTCTTGCCCATAAATTGTCGATATAGATTACACAAGCGAGGTGAATTCGATAATAAGGAAATGAAACTACCTATTCCAAAGTGTATGAAACCGAATGATTGGTATACTACCTACAATGATACTCAAGGTAAGAAATTAAACATATAATTTTCATTAAGTGTAATTCCATTACTTTGATTTTATTACATCTCACTATATTATTACATGAATTTTCAAGGTCAAATCCCTCAAGGAATGAAGAGGTTTTCAAATTTTTATGAGCTTCTATACTATAGATGTTTACTGATTGCATACCTGCTTGATGTCATGTGCATTGGATGTAATGTGTCAAAATCACTATGGTATCTTATCAATGGAAAAAAAATTGATGGATTAATATTGAGAAGAGATCTTCAAGAAAATAATGTCATGCCTCATCTATGGAAAAATCCTATTGACGATTCATATTTTGTTGGTCCTTGGAGATTAACAAATGAGGATAAAAAACAAGTTAAGTCTACAATTAAGGAGATAAAATTCCCTAAAGGATTTAGTGCAACACTTAAGAATGAATTCACAAGAGGAAAGGATGAAGAGTTGACATGACTGAAGACACATTATTGGCATAACCTTCTTAAAGTGAGTTATATAAGTAGCATACATATATTACAATGTATGAGTTCGTATCATCAAAATATATTATATATATAATTGATAATAAATTTTTTTTAAGGTTATTCTACAAGTGGTTATTCCAAATAGCTTTGAAAAACATATTAGACATGCAATATTTGACTCGTCAGAATATATAAGGTAAATTTAGTTTTAACTTTTTACAAATGATTATCTATCATAAAAAATATTATTTTTATTGAATATATGTACTTATGATTTATGTTAGGTGGTTAACTTCAAAAGAGATCGGGATGGAGGATCTAGATTATTGGAAAAAGCAAGCACCTATAATACTATGTACAATAGAGAAGAATCTTTCACTAACATTTTTTGATTCACAAGTTCAATATCTAGTACATCTAGTTAGAGAGATTGAATATTGTGGTCATGTTACATCAAGGTCTATGTGGCTTGTAGAGCGCTTATTGAAGGTACTAAAGCATTTTTTACGACAGAGATCCTGACTTGAGGGATCTAGTAATGCCCACAAATGTTTACGCTCAAAACTATGTGCAAACACCATTATTCAACCTAGAAACATTATGAATGATTTTTTTTTAAAACAATAAATCCTTAAATAGAATTCATTTATTTTCACACTAAGGTTAATAATAATCTTTAAATAAATCTAATCTAAAATACATTTCTTATGTTAACCTTATTTAGTAATTAAGTTTTCTTGCTTATTTGATTAACACCTTATCTTATGATATTTTAATTTATTTAATTAGTTCGCACTTAATAATTGAAACCTTATGATTTCCCGAATTCTAAATTTTATGCCTTATTTAATTTATAATTAGAATTCTCTTTAATACAATTTAATATTTTACCCAATTAAATATTGTTTTCCAATCAAACACCTAGAATAACATTTAATTTAAAAATTACATAACAACCTTCTTAAGGACGTCATTTAAATTAATTTTCTTAACCATATTTAAATATTCTCCTAACAATAATTACTACATAACTCCCTTTATTTTTATGTTTTTTTGTTGCAATATGATAGTTTAACAGGATTAAAATTCCCTAAATTTTCTCTTAAATACGTTCTAGAAATTTTATATAGTGGTTTTATTGTGTTAAATTTGACGGCAAATGACCGTCACAGCAATCCTAGAACAAGGCAGGTAGACAGCCATATGAACGTCAAAATTAAGCTGGCCATAACATTTTTGTAGAAAGAATTTTCATATTTTTAAAATTGTTGTGAAATCATGAGGGTTTAATCTTTGCGTTTCCAAAGCCAAATAATTTTTATTTTATGATTTAGCATATTAAATGCTTCATGTAAAATGTGAGTTTAAACATGCCTACAGGTTAATTTACTTATACAAAAAACATTCATTTGATCATTTCAAGTTTTCGACAGACTCACCATGAAAATCAAAATGATTTCTTTTCCATATTTATCATTCAATTACAAGTACATTATTTTACAAATAAATAAATAAATGCAAGTATTACAATCCTCCATTTGATGGTAGGAGAAATATGATAATGTTTACAAGAAATTTTCTCTTCTTTTTCTTCATTACAACATATATTCATCCTTTGATCAATTCCCAACTTCATAGTTTTTTTCTCCTTCATATTTAAACACAGAAACAAGAAGGGGGAGTAGGCAACGCTCTCCACCCAACCATAATTCCAATGAGGAGCAGAAGCCATCCTCCTCATTGGCCCCCGAGCCCCAACCATAGAGAAATAAGGAATGGATGCAACCAATGACAACTTTCAAAAATGCTTCCACAATACAACACACATGCCAACAGTATTCTAATACACATACAAGCACAAAACAACACCAAAAGAATGCAAATCTTTCAAAACAAAGCTTAAAATCTTAAGCCAAGGGAGCAAGGAAATATGGGGAATTCACTTATGCCTCCCAATGGGTTAAGCGCCCACCTTAAATGCCTCCAAAATTTTCTTCCACACAACAACCAAACTCTTATCCCTCCCTCAAACTCTTATCTCTCCCTCATACTCTTATCACTCCCTCAAGTATTTCTTACAAGATAAGTAAAACTCTCTTATCTTAAAAGGCGGGACACCAACCCAAACTCCCTCCAAAATATGCAAACAATACTCTTATCCCTCCCTCAAAATATCCCCATATTCCTTCTCCTACACCATTCTTAAGGCCATTCTACCCAAGTCCCAAACAAACACACAAAAACATTCATTTTACAAACAACATACATATAATAAAATGAAATTGCAAGGTTTAAGTTCCTACCTCGCCATTACAAGAAGCTTTGATCCAATACCACAATACTAAGCTCCTTCCAAGCTCAAGCCCAAATCCAAACAAGCTCCAAAATCAAAGCAAGCAACTCCAACCAAATCTCCAAAATAGAAGTGTATATCTAAATCAAGTAACCCCCCCAAAACTCTAAAATGACTCCATTAAATAGAAAAAGTGGAGAGGAGGGTGAGGTGGCTCCATGTAGGATGCCACATCACTTCCCTCCAATTCTACCTTCTAAGTCAAAAACAAATCCAAGAGTCATAAGTGGGTGGGTGAAGATGTGACAAATTTCTTCCACCACAAAACCCACTACTCCCATTTTCTAAGGACACAATTTGGAGGGTAAGTCAAAAAAGGTGACATTGATTTCCCATTTTCATTTAAAAATACATAATTAGGCCTAATTTTGACCCCTCATGTCATATGTATGATGGGTGGGTGAGAATAAGAGGTGTGGGACAAGCTTATCTTGTCCCACAAACCTCTAAAAATGACTCCAAAGTCAAAATTCAGGATTTGAGGGATGAGTTGGGTGCACCATAGTCAAATCAATAGAATCCAAATCAAATCAAAACATCACAAGTAAACCCTACCTCAATTAAATGCCCATTTGTCACATGTAAAAATACTTTAATTAGAGTGATTAATAAACATAAATAAGAGCACATTAATTAACAATAATAAAGTTAAATTCACTTCAATAATAAATCTCATACTCCACAAGTAAAAGGAAAAAGAAAAAAATAAAAAGAAAAATATTCAAATCCCATGGTCACATTTTGAGGTTAACCCCCCCATGGGAACCTCCTAAAAACCTATCAACACACAACAATATAACAGAAACAAAAAGATTCCACGGTGACCTTTGTTGCATCCATCCAATATTCTTCTATGGTTAGTCTCCTAACCCCATCTTGTTTGTTGTGATACAGTTTCCTATAAAAATCAAACAATACCTCTTCGAGCTCATGGCCACATCAAATACTTCAAAATAAAATACATGAATATTCATGAATAAAAATCATCATATCACGTAAATATATCATCATCAAATCTAAGTAATGTTATCAATCGTTTACATTTTTCTAACATTTCAATTATACCATTTCTACCACATTAATGAGATCACAAGACTAGTCCAAACATCAAAACATAATAAATACGTCAAGAATATTGAGTGTCAGTACATATATGAAATAACAACACCTCATCATTGTCAATACAAAAATATATATATCCATGACTTTAAGAGTTCATAAAAACCATAAAACGAGTCACAACATCCATAGTCTCTAACAGTAGTCTATCAAAATATCAAATGAGATCCAAGTCTCAAATCAACAGTGCTTAAAATCATAGTAAAATAAGTGTCAAAGAGGAGTGGGCATTACATCCCCCTCCCCTTAGACTTGACTTCCTCCTGGAAGTCACTGAAATAGATGTGGAAATGTTTCTCTCAAAGGTGTGGCATCCTCCCACATTGCTCATGTCTCATCATACTGATCCAACTGGACACGCACCTGATTAATTTCACACCCTAGAAGGCCCAAGGTCCTGTGCTCTAAAATACACATGGGTTCCACCATCACCTTTCCTTGCTCCTATACCTGTAATGCGGTCTAATCCAATACATGAGAAGGATCTGGTATGTATCTCCTAAGAAAAGAAACATGGAACACATCGTGGATATGAGACAAGCTGGGTGGCAAGGCTAAGTGGTAGGCTAAGGGACCGATCTACTCCAAGACCTCAAATGGTCCTACAAATCTCAGAGATAACTTAGAGCCTTTTCCATAACGGATGGGGCTCTTGTGAGGTCTAACTCTAAGAAAACTTGTCGTGTCAACTTCAAAACTACGGTCAACTCTCCTCTGATCTGCATACTTCTTCTTTTCTATCTTGTGCCTCCTGTAACCTTTGTTTGATCAAGATGACTTGTTGTTCCATATCCTGTAACATTGTTGGCCCAATAATCACCCTTTCCTCTAGCATGTCCCAGCTCAAAGGAGTCCTACACTCTCTACCATATAAAGCCTGAAATGGTGCCATGCCAATAGAACTCTGAAAGTTGTTGTTATAAGCAAACTCAACCAAGTAAAAATACTCCTCCCATCTTGACTGATTATCCATGACGTACATCTGAAGCATTTCCTCTAAAATTTTGTTCACCTGCTCTGTCTGACCATCTATCTCTGGGTGATAGGTTGTGCTAAAATTGATATGCGTCCCTAGGGCAAGCTGCATAGTAGTCCAAAAATGTGATGTGTACAAGGGATCTCGGTCATAGATGATCTTCCACGGAATCCCATGCAATCACACTATCTCATCCAAATACACTTGTGCCACTGCATTGGCTGTATAGGTGGTCTTCACCAGAGAAAAATGAGCCACCTTCGTCAATTTATCCACCATGACGATGATGGCATCGTGGTGATATCTCAACATAGGAATTCCTACTCTGAAATCCATGGAAATGGTATCGCATTTCCACTCCGGTATAGCATGTAGGTAAAGAAGGAGAGATGGATGCAGATGCTTGACCTTCACCTTCTGACACTCCAAACAACGAGACATAAATCGAGATATATCTCTTCTAATACCTCTCTAATAAAATAGTTGTCTTAGCTTAGCATGCATCTTCTTCACCCCTGGATGGGCTGAATAAGGTGCACGACGTGGCTCTACTAGAATTACCTCCCTCAAATCTCCATCCATAGGCACATATATATAACCTCCGTATCTGAGGATTCCATCTGAATCTAGTGTCAATTCCTCAAATTTACCGTCAAGGGGTCTTTTGGACTCAATCTCTTCTCTAGCTAATAGGTAAAAGCTGTCATGAGGAAGTTGTTGCAAGATCTTGGTCCGCAAGTCCATATCAATTGAAGTAGCCATAATAACATGTCTCCGACGACTCAAAGTTTCTGTAACCACATTCTCCTTTCCTTTTACATGCTCAATCTCCATGTCATACTCACATAACAGCTCCATCCAATGTCATTGATAAGCATTGAGATTAGGTTGTGTGAAGAGGTGTCGAAGGATGAGATTATCTGTCCTAAGAATGAAACCTCCTTCCTAATAGAAAATGGCACCACCACACTAAGGCATATAACACTGCTGTAAGCTTAAGGTCATGAGTTAGATAATTGAGTTCATAATGTTTGAGTTTGTGAGACTCAAAGGCAATAACGTGGCCATGCTGCATAAAAAATCCTCCTTTCCCTACAAACGAAGCATCTGTGTAAACAAATAAGTCCCTTTGTTGGTCTGGCATACATAACATAGGAGCTGTAGTTAGGCAATCCTTCAGTGTCTTGAAATCATGTTCACATTTATCTGACCAAATAAACTTCTTCCCTTTCCATTGAAGGGAAGTGATGGGATGAGACAATACGTGAGAATTCTTGAACAAATCTCCTATAATATCCTACCAATCCCATGAAGCTACGTACCTCGGTCATACTAAGGCAGCACTAGCCAACCAATAATAGCTATAATTTTGGAAGGGTCAACTACGATGCCTTCGCTAGATATGATATGACCCAGATATTGAACCTCTGTTTGAAAGAATGCACACTTTTCTAGGTTCACATATAGTTGTTGTTCACGCAGACACTACAGAACCTGTCGAAGGTGCTCTTCATGCTCCTCATGCGTTCGTGAGTATATCAATATGTCATCAATAAATATGAGCATGAAGTGGTCTAAGAATGTCCTGAACATCCCATTCATTAAACTCATGAATATTGCGGGAACATTCATCAAACCGAATGGCGCAACTAAAAACTCATAGTGGCCATATCTCATGTGTAGAAGGATTGTCTTATGAATATCTTCCTCCGTAATCCTCAACTGATGATAACTAAACTTAAGATCTATCTTGGATAAATATTTTTTCCCCCTTCATCTGATCAAACAAATCATAAATGTGTGGAAGGGGGTAAGGATTCTTAATCATTACTTTGTTCAGTTGTCTTTAGTTAATGCACAATCTCAAGGATATGTCCTTCTTCTTTACAAAAATTACTGGTGCACCTCAAGGGGATACACTAGGATGTATTATACCCTTCTCGAGTAGGCCCTCAAGATGTAAATTGAGCTCACAAATCTCAAGGTTAGTCATCCTATATGGCGCATGTGATATAGGCTCTACTCCAGGAATCAATTCTATGTGAAAATCTATCTCAGGTAGGGGAGGTAGACTAGGTAACTCGTTGGGAAAGATATCTAAAAACTCTTGTAAAATGGGGTGATCATCCTGTGAGGGCCCACTAATCTCATCCTCTGACCTGTCACTAACAGTAATCACATATAGCTAACATCCCCGACGTGCACACCGCTTTAGCTGCATAGCGGATATGGTGTGAATGGATATGGGTCTACTAATTCCAACTATCTCTGACTCAATCCCCAAATCATCAACACAAGATATCATTTTGTTGTAACAGTCTATTCTATCTTTGTGTATAGATAGCCATTCCATACCCAAGATAACTCCATAAGAACCCAACAGAAGGATGCGAAGATCCAAGGTCGTGGTGAAGTGTCCTAGGTCAACTACACATTTCTTAACTAAGGAGTCCACTGAGAGCTTAGCTCCATAAGCCATCTCAATGTCCCAACTATCTCCTTGCCTATCTGCCACCATCTTGCATCACTCTACTAATGATGGAGAAATAAAGGAATTAGAAGAACCTGAATCAAACAAGATAGAGGTAGAAATACCACCGATGCTACCTGAAGTCTCTATCACCATGCCCTGATGTTCTTCTTGATGTTTCTCGGCTGCTACATATATCATGTGGCTTTGTGCCATATCATTGACTGTTGGCTCTAAAATGGAACCCTTACCCTTGTTATTAGGGTTTTGTGGACAATCTTTCCAATGGTGTCCCTATACTCTACATCCATAACAACTACCAGGCTCTCTCCAATGAGAAGCAACTCCCCCAGGTGCCCTAGTGTTTTGTACTATAGACCCTGATGATCCTACCATGGACTGTTGTGGCTATTTTTGACAAGATTCAGTTGACTAAGCTCTAGGTGGTGCATGTGTCCTAACAGATCCTCTAGGAGGAGGCCCCATACTTCATCCCCTCTGTGCATCAAATCTCTCTTGAGGTCTAAATGGTGGATGGGTTTGTTGATGTTGTTGTTGATGTGGCTGATGTGGTGGCCTAAATGAAGACTGTGTTGAACCATGTCTACCACGAGGAGGATCTATCCCCTTCAATCGAGTATCTTGCATCTGCGGAATGCAGCTCTTCACTCTATCTCTAACCTATTGTGTTTTCCCCCTATTATCCTCTGTAATATAGGCCTTTTCAACGGCCTCAGCTAAGGTCTGTGGACAATGTATACACACTTCCCCTCCCAAATCCAAATTCAGGCCCCTGATGAACCTGTGAATCCTGACCTACTCATCTTGCATGTAGTCAACATACTAGAGAAAGTCCAAAAACTGACTCTCATACTCTGTCACTCTCATAGATGCCTATTGTAGATCATGGAAATCATCAATCCTCTACTGGATAAAACGTCTTGATAAGTATCGACTCCTGAATCGTTCCTCAAAGATCTCCCATGTCACGGTCTCTGAATCTACATGGAGCTTTTGTTCCTCGGTCCTCCACCAAACTCCTGCTCCATCCTTTAGAAGATGAATCGCAACACGAGCTTTCGTGTTGCTAGTACATGGACAAAGCTTGAAGCATCCATTCAATCTTACTAACCAAGCCTCTTCCTGAAATCCACCTATATCACCAACATAATGAGATGGTCGTAGCTTTAAGATCTCCCTAATATGATCTGCAGCTGATGTCTTTCGGCCCTTAGGTCCCTCCACATAATTATCCCTTGGTTTAGGGCTCCTAGATCTTTCTCTGTGTCCTAAAACCCTATCTCCATGTCCCCTTTGAGGTGAATCTGGTCTCACTAACTCTACATGGAATTTCTCTTCCCTATACTTCTCATTATGTCGCGAAGGTGCATGAGCCTCCACTGATGGTTCCCTATCATGCTGGCTAGGTCGTCCTCCTAATGATCCTCTACGTATAGCAACATTGACGTCCTACAATGTCTATAGGATCTATGGCAATATAGTTGCGACTGCATGCTCTAGGGGGTGGTACATCTAACTCTACGTGTAGGAACCCCTCATCTTGTTCGTGCCTCCTACACAAACCAAGTTAGGATTTAGTTCATCATTGTTTAGGTTTGTTTTGGTTTACTATGTTTTCTACATTTTACAAAAATCATACAATGTTGTGTTTTAAGTGTAGGTTATTATAGGTTATTTGTTTATGTTTCCATGTGTGCCTAAGGTCCAAGCATTGAACCCATGGCTTTGATACCAAGTGTAATTCCCACAAATGTTTACACTCCAAACTATGTCTAAACACCATTATTCAACCTAAAAACATTATGAATGAATTTTTTGTTTTTAAACAATCAATCCTTAAATCAAATTTGTTTATTTTCACACTAAGGTTAATAATAATATTTAAATAAATCTAATCTAAAATACATTTCCTATGTTAACCTTATTTAGTAATTAAGTTTTCTTGCTTATTTGATTAATACCTTAATTTATGATATTTTAATTTATTTAATTAGTTCGCACTTAATAATTGAAACCTTATGAATCGGCTAAATATTCCCAATTTCGCTTGAATACAATTTATGCTAATTAAGTTATCTTATTTAATTTATAATTAGAAGGTCGTATATTAAATAATTTCACCCTTCCTTAAATTATAAATTTATTTACCCAATATAAATATTGTTTTCCAATAAAATTCGACCAATTCCTTATAATAGCATTTAATTTAAAAATCACATAATAACCTTCTCAAGGACGTCATTTAAATTAATTTTCTTAACCATATTTAAATATTATCCTAACACATAATTACTACATAACTCTCTTTATTTTTATGGTTTTTTTGTTGAAATATAATAGTTTAATGGAATTCAAATTCCCTAAATTTTATCTTAAATACATTCTGGAAAATTTACACAAAGGTTTTACTGTGTTAACTGTGATGGCCAAATTACCGTCATAGCAGTCCTAGAATAGGGCAGGATGATGGCCATATGAAAGTCAAATTTAAGCTGGCTATAACTGTCTTTTTAGACAGAATTTTTAGATTTTTAGGAATCTACAACCAGGTTACAAAAAAAATATGTCGCTAATAGGTTCCAGAACAATCCTAATCTACTAGAATATAATATTCTTTTATTAAAAATTATAAGAATTCATAAGGTCCAAAATTTAGGGTTAGAAGGTTCAATTAGGTTCATAGGGAAATTCCTCACCATACCCACCCTCTTACAGGCTTAAAGTTTCAACTTGATTTTTCTCACACTTAACGCATTCAAAAATTCTAAATCATTCCCATTGGATAGGAAATTTCCTCACATTTCCATTGATATAAATAAGTCCTCCTAAATCCTCATATTTCTCAAGTTATGGGCCAGCGGGCCTTGGGGTGGAAAGTTTTCCCCAAGAGCGGGCCTGCTGGCCCAAGGGAGAAAATTTTCCCAAAGGGCGGGTTGGCGGGCTGTGGGGAGACCTCTGGAAATTTTCCAGCATGGGGGGAAAAAAAAACAAAAATTGCGCCCGTGCTTCCACGGGTTCGCATGTCCACAAGGGACACGTGGCACTCCCTCAGGTAGCATGGGGTAAAAGCAAGGAAAAGCAGGGCGGCGGGAGACAATTTGTAAATTCTCCCATGCAGGTGAAAAGTCATCTTTTGTTCGTGCACTCCCGCGAGTTACACAACTGACACATGGCATCACCTAAGCCAATGAAGGGAAAGCGGGGGCAGTGGGGAGTAATTTTTCTTAACGCCCTGAAGGGCTAAGAGGGTACATAGACCTATGCCTCCGCCGGCACCTCGCAATGCCATGTGGCAGCCCCTGATTGGCTGCAGGCCAGACGGGACAGCGGGGGGAAACTTGGAAAATTTTCCTCAAAAGATAAAAAAAAAAAAGGGGCCGCTCCTCCACCAATGCCTCGTGACGCCACGTGACATCACCTAATTGGTTGTGGGTCGGCAGGGAAAATTTGGAAAATTTTCCCAAAAATTTTCCGGAAGCGCCAAGTTAAAAAAGGGATCCACCCCTCCGCTAACACATCATGGTGCCATGTGGTAGCCTTCTGATTGGCTGCTGGTGGGTGGCTAGGGAAAATTGGGAAAATTTTCCCAAAAATTTTCGTAAGTGCTTAAGGGAAAAATTCGGGCCGTGGGCCCGCCAAGGAAATTTTTCACAAAATTTTAACACCAAGTGAAGAAAACTTCAGAAGGCTAAATTTTTTTATAAAGAGCTCAGTTTTGGGCAAAAAATGACTTTCTGGAAATCTCTCGACGTCCTCTTTACTCAAGGATCATTAATTTTTTATTTTGATAAAGTTTAAGGGGTCAATTTTAAGAAAACGGCCTGCAGGCTTTTACAGTACGAACTGGTAATTTTTAACTTGTGAGATTTGTCCAATTTGATCTTCTTCCTCTCTCAACATGTCAAATAGACATGGAGAATCATTCTTAGGTGGATTTAAGAAAGGATTCAAGATTCAATTTTTCTGATTGATTCACAATTTGAACATTTACATTTCTTGACAGCAAAACGACTGCAGAACGGTTTGAGCTCGATTTTTCTAAGTTTTGAAATATTTCCTTTAAGTGTTTTTGTCTAATTGAACTCATTTATACCCTGGCATGTTCAATTTCAATGTTTCATTCTTATTTCTTGTCCTGCAGGTTCAAACTGTGCATTTTTGGTTTAGATAATTGCCAGTTTGAAATTACAAAAATAGGGATCAAATTTTAAAGGGGTCTATTTGCCATTTTCTTCTTCCAAGTATTTAGAATACATTCCAATTCCAATCTAACATATTTGGTTGATTCAAAACTAACCATTCAAGACCAAAATGTAATTCTGATTTCAAAATTTTTCACATTCCAAAGAGACAAAATACTGTATTTTTCTCACACGCATTTCTTCCTTTCAAACAGAGATTTCAATACATTGAAATGATCAGATTCAATACTACAATGCAATTTGAGAAAAGTATTACATTCATTTGTTGGTTCCAATAGACAACTTTACAACTTCTTTCTTTTATTCCTTCCAAAATCATTTATTGAACACAAGGGAGAATAATACATTTTCTTTTCACGTGTTCCACTTTACCATTTTTCAAACAGAGATTTCATAGTGCATGCTAAACACAAATTTCCAATGGAATAACATCATATGGACAAGACAAAACCACTTCCATTAATTCAAATGAACTCTTACAACTTCCTTTCCATTTGATTACAAAATACAGTATACCAAACACGTATCATTCTTTCACATTCTTTCCAAACAGAATACAGAGTATAACTCTTTTACATTTCAAATTCACTTGCAAATCAGTACAACATCTTTCCATTACAGCCATTTACAATTTCATCCACTTCAAGTGGGAAAGGTTACAATGAGATTTCATTTCACAAGGGACTGTCAAACTATCTTTTCTCAGCTCCAAAATAGCAACATGCATACTCCTCATTCTTCCAATTTGATCACAACAGGAGTAGGGGAAAGGAAATGCTCTCCACCCAACCAAGACATCCAATGAAGAGGAGAAGCCATCCTTCTTCATTGGCCCCCGAGCCCCAACCACAAAGCAATAAAAGATGTGATCCAACTCATGGCAACAATAGGCTTCCACAAAACATACACACAACATTTCCACAAAGAAACACAGTCCCAAACAGAATGTAGTTTACAACTACATTAAAACATGAAAAACAATACAAAGGCTTCATCAAGCAAGCCAAAGGAGCAAGAAGCTATGGGGGATGTTGCTTATGCCTCCCAAAGGGGAAAATTGGGTATCACCACCTGAGAACAACCCACCAATATATATATATATATATATATATATATATGAATAACATTTCAAACCCTGTCATGCCCTTATGCCTCCCCCAAGTACCCCTTATTCCTCACATTTTCTTATGTCTCCCCAACCTCTTATGGCACCCCATAACAAGTAAAGAAATGCAAGAAATTTCTTTGTAAGGTGGAACCCAAATCCCAACTCCCTCCACCCTTATACCTCCCTAAAACCACTTGTGCCTCCCACAAAATAACCCCATAGTCTTCTCCTACACCATTCCTAGGCCATCTACCCAACAACCCACAAATACACCAAAACATTCACACAAGAACATTCACATATATAAAAGAAGAGCATTTCAAGAGCCAAGCTCCTACCTCTCCATGATGGAGTCATTCCAAGTTCCAAAACAACAAGCTTTATCCCAATGCAAGCAATCCAAGATAGCCAAGCACAAGCATGCAACAATCTTCCAAGACTCCTTCAAGCAAGAGCTCCCAAAACAACAAGAAAATTCACCTAAAAGTGAAGTCTCCAAAGTGAAGCAACCCAAAACAAGACAAGCAATTCAAATTTTATAGAAGAGGGAAGAGAAGAGGATGAGGTGGATCCATGTAGGATGCCACATCACACATCCTCAACCCCAACCCCCAAAATTCAACTTCATTCTCCAATGCATAATAAATAAGTGGGTGAATAATATGACAGATTTACTTACACACTCAAACAAGCCCATACCCAATAAGGATGGAAATTAAATTATGTAAGAAAAGTGCAATTACAACATTCAACTTGACTTGTAAAAATGCATAAAAAGGTCTAAATTTAACCCTCCAACCATAGGCAAGGTTGGTATGTAAATTTAAGAGGCATGGGACAAGTTTAACTTGTCCCACAAGCCTCCAAAATCAGCCTCCAAGGACAAATTCGAATTTCCAAGAAGGTGGAGTGTTTCACACTCAAAAGTTAACTTACACATCACTTACAAAGTCACTTACACATTACTTACACATTCTTACAACACTTTAAAACATGGCCAACAACTCTATTAATTACATTCTTATGACATATTTTAATTAATTAACTAAACAATATGATTACTCACAATATTTACACACCATTAAATAAATAATGAAAGGGGTAAGTGCACCACAAAATAAACACATGCAAACATAACAAAAGGGACCAAATAAAAGAAACACATAAAATCCCTTGGTCACATTTAAAGGTGATCCCCCCCATGGGAATCCCTAACACAAACAACACACACAAACAAATACTAGTTGCCATGGTGACCTTGTTGAATTCATCTAGAATTCCAATGCGGTTGGTCTCCAATCCCCTGATGTTTGTTGTGATATTTTTAACCTGCAAAAATACAAATACCTCCTTCGGCCTCGTGGCCATATCAGAACGTCCAAAATAATATAAATATAATTAAAAATCTAAAATCATCTAGATATATGAATCACAACAACATCAAAGCAATCTAACAATATCATTTATAATTTTATCAACAACTATATCATCATCTAATAATTTTCCATTTCTAGGTCTACTCACAATATCCAAATATCACAAATCTGAACAACATCCATCATATAACCATGTCCAATAGTATAACATCATCAACATATAAAAATGTCTCTAATAATCATCATGCATCATAACTGAATCAAGTCAACAATAATCCATGATCTAACATTTAACAACATACTATAATAAGGTCCATAATTATGTCCATAATCTAATCAACGGTATCATGATTAGTATCAAATAGGTGTCAAAGGGAAGTGGGTACTACATCCCCCTCCCCTTAGACTCGAATTCCTCCTGGAAGTCACTGGAACAAATGTGAAAACTAAACTCGTAACAAAGTAGCATCCTCCCATGTAGCTACAGTCTCATCATATCTTTCCCACTACACCTGAACCTGATCAACCTCTCTGCCTCGAAGGCTCAGGGTCCTATGATCTAGGATGCAAATGGGCTCCACCATCACCTGCCCCTGATCCTGCACCTACAATGATGTCCAATCTAACACATGAGAAGGATCTGTAACATATCTCCTAAGAACTGAAACATGAAACACATCATGTATGTGAGACAAGCTGGGTGGCAATGCTAGACGGTAGGCCAAAGGGCCGATACGCTCCAAGATCTCAAAAGGACCCATGAATCTAGGAGCTAACTTAGAACCTTTTCCATAACCGATGGGGCTCTTATGTGGCCTGACACGAAGGAACACCTTCATGCCCACATCAAAACTGTGGTCAATCCTATGTTGATCTGCGTACTTCTTCTACCTATCTTGTGCCTCCTACAGTCTCTGTCTAATCAAAATCACCTACTACTCCATGTCCTGCAACAAAGCTGGTCCAAGAGAAACCCTGTCCTCTAGCTTGTCCTAGCTAAGAGGTGTCCTGCACTCTCTACCATACAAAGCCTGAAAAGGAGCCATGCCTATAGAACTTTGAAAACTATTATTGTAGGAAAACTCCACTAAGTACAGGTACTCCTCCCATCTAGACTACTGATCCATCACATACATCCTGAGCATGTCCTCTAAAATCTAATTCACCCACTCAGTCTGTCCATCTATCTCGAGGTGATATGTTGTGCTGAAATTAATCTTCGTCCCGAGGGCATGCTGCATGGTAGTCTAAAAATGGGAAGTGTACAAAGGATCACGGTCACTAATGATCTTTCACAGAATCCCGTGCAACCTAACGATCTCATCCAAATATACCTGTGCCACTTTAATAGTTGTATAAGTGGTCTTCATTAGAGAAAAGTGAGCCACTTTTCTTAATTTATCAACCATGACCATGATGGGGTCGTGGTGATATCTTAACATCGGTAGCCCAACAATGAATTCCATGGAAATGGTGTCCCATTTCCACTCTAGTATAACATGAGGAAAGAGAAGGCCAGCTGGATGTTGATGCTCAGCCTTCACTTTCTGGCACTCTAAACATCATGACATGAACTGGGCCACGTCTCTCTGAAGTCCTCTCTAATGATATAACTATCTCAAGGTGGCATGCATCTTCTTCACCCTGGGATGGGCTGAATAGGGTGCACGATGTGCCTCTGCCAAGATGTCCTACCTCAAGTCTCCATCTCTGGGAACATAAATCCAACCTATGTGCCTGAGAAGACCATCTGCCTCTAAACAAAATCCATCAAAATTCCCCTTGAGGGGTCTCTGAGACTCGATCTCTACTTGAACTACAATGTAGAAGCTGTCAAGAGGAAGCTGTTGAAGAATCCTGCTCCACAAATCTATGCTCACTGAGGTGGCCATAGCCACATGTCTCCATCTACTGAGATCATCTACCACCACATTTTCCTTCCCCTTCATATGCTCGATCTCCATGTCATACTCACAAAGAAACTCGATCCAACGCCATTGACGAGCATTGAGATTTGGCTGCGTGAAGAGGTGGTGAAGACTCAGGTGATCTATCCTAAGTGTGAATCTCCAACCAAGTAGAAAATGCCTCCATCAAACCAAAGCATGGACAACTGCCACAAGCTCAAGATCATGAGTCAGATAATTAAGCTCATAATCTTTGAGTTTGCGAGACTCAAAATCCACTACTCTGCCCTCCTGCATCAACACACCTCCAAGCCCTTCTAATGAAGCATCCATAAAAATGAAAAAATCACCCTGTGGATTCGGCACTACAAGAATAGGTGTTGTAGTGAGGCACTCCTTCAGTGTATTGAAGTCCTGCTCACACCTATTTGACCAAAAAAACTTCTTCTCTTTCCTCTGAAGGGAAGTGATGGGGTGTGTAATCCGAGAGAAGTCCTGAACAAATCTCCAGTAGTAACCTGCTAATCCCATGAAGTTGCACACCTTATTCAGTGTAGTGGGTGATAGCCAATCCATAATAGCTCTAATATTGGAAGGATTGATGGTGATACCTTCCCCATAAATGATATGACCCAAATACTGCACCTCCATTTGAAATAAAGCACACTTCTCCAAGTTCCTAAAAAGCTATTGTTCCTGAAGACACTAAAGAACCTGGTGAAGGTGCCCCTCATGCTCCTCATGTGTACGTGAGTAAATCAAAATGTCATCAAGGAAGATGAGCATGAAGCAATCTAAGAAGGTCCTAAATACCCCATTCATCAAACTCATAAATACTGCGGGGGCATTAGTCAAACCAAAAGGCACCACTGTGAACTCATAGTGTCCATATCTCGTACGGAAGGTAGTCTTATGAATGTCTACCTCTGAAATCCTCAGCTGATGGTAGCCTGGACTTAAGATCAATCTTAGAGGAAACCGTGGATCCCTTCATCTGATCAAACAAATCATCAATGTGTGGAAGGGGATAACAATTCTTGATTGTTACTTTATTCAACTGGCAGTAATCAATACACAACCGTAAGGATCCATCCTTTTTCTTCACAAAAATCACTAGTGCACCCCAAGGGGATACACTAGGATGGATAAGGCCTTTCTCCAAAAGGCCCTCAAGCTACAACTTGAGCTCACAGAGCTCTAGTGTGGTCATCCGATAAGGTGCTTGTGAGATAGGCGCTATGCTCTTGGAACCATAGGTCTATATGAAAATAAATCTCACGTGGGGGTGGTAACCCCGGTAGCTCCCCTGGAAAGACATTTACAAACTCTCTCAAAATGGGGTGATCATCTAGCGATGGTCCACTAGACCCATCCTCTGATCTTTCACTGACTGTAATAGCATACATCTGACAACCCCTTTCGCACACACAACTTAAGATGCATAACAGAGATGGTACGAATAGAAATGGGTCTCCTGACCCCTAAAATCACTGACTCAACTCCCAAATCATCTGCACAAGATATAATCTTGTGGTAACAATCCACTCTGGCCTTGTGTTCAGACAACCAATCCATACCCAAGATGACTCCATATGAGCCCAAAGGAAGGATACGGAGATCTAAGGTAGTGGTGAAAGGTCCCAAATCCACCACACACTCCTTAACTAAGGAGTCTACAGAGATCTTAGCTCCAGAAGCCATCTCAACATCCCAACTATGACCTTGTCTAACTACCACCAACCTACATCGCTCTACTAAAGATGGTGTAATAAAATAATCAGAAGAACCAGAATCAAACAAGATGGAGGTAGGAATACCACCAATGCTACCTGCAGTCTCAATAACTATACTTTGATGCTCTTCCTGGCGGTTCTTGACCATTGGGTACATCCTATAACTTTGCCCCATGTCACTGATAGTAGGCTCTGAGATTTGTGTCTTACCCTTGTTGTTAGGGTTATGTGGGAAGTCTCTCCAAAAATGTCTAGTAACACCACAACCAAAACAACCACCTGATCCTCTCCCCTGTGTAGCAGGTCCAGTCGGTACTCTGTAGGTCTGTGGTGTGGATCCTGATGATCCATCTGTGGTCTACTAAGGTCTCTACTGGCGAGCTCCTGCTGAGTGAGCTCTCTAGGCACCCTGTGTCCTGATGGGACCCCTAGGAGGAGGCCCCATACTCCAACCTCTCTGTGCATCAAATCTCTGTGGAGGTCTATAAGGTGGGCGGGACTGCTGCTTACTGTTGCTTGTGGTCTAAAAGATGACTATGTTGAACCATGTCCACCACGAGGAATAGGTACTGGCCCCCTCAATCTGTTGTCCTTCATCTATTGTATGCGGCTCTGGACTCTCTCTAGCTTGTTGGGTCTTTCCCCGAGTCTCCTTTGCTATATAGGCCTTCTCGAAGGACTCAGCTAATTTCTGTGGACAATGGATCCACACTACACCTCCAATATCTAGATTCAGGCCCTGGATGAACCTGTGGATCCACACCTTCTCATCCTACATGTAACCAACATACTGGAGTAGATCAAGAAATCTACTCTCATACTCAACCACTATAAGAGATGACTTTCGAAGGTCATGGAACTCATCTATCCACTACTGTATGAACCTCCGTAAAAAATATCTATTCCTGAAATGCTCCTCAAAGAGCTCCCAGGTAACTGTCTTAGAATCAACGTGGAGCTTCTGCTCCTTTTTCCTCCACCAGACACCAGCTCCATCCCTCAGTAGATGGATTACAACATGAGCTTTCATGTTGCTAGAACAAGGACAGAGCTTGAAGCATCCGCTCAAGCTCACCAACTAGGCCTCTACCTGAAATCCACCTATGTCACTAGAATAATGTGATGGTTGAAGCTTTAGGATCTCCCTAATGTGATCTGCAGCTGTGGTCTGATGGCCTCTAGGTCTCTCTGCATGCTCATCCCTAAGCCTAGGGCTCCGATACCTCTCTCTATGTCTTGAAACTCGGTCACCCTATCCCCTCTATGGTGACTCTTCCCTGGCTAACTCCACATGGGAGTTCTCTCCTCTATGCTCCTTACTGGATCAAGGAGATAACTGACCCTTAATGGAAGAGACTCTATCATGTCTGGTTACATGTCCTCCTACTGATCCTCCATGTAGAGCAACATTAACATCCTGAAGAGTCTATGCAAAATCTAGGGTAGGATGGCTGTTACAGCATGATCTGGTGGTGGTAAGTCTAGGTCTATGTGAAAATACCCCTCATCCCGTCTGCGCCTCCTACATAGACCAAGGCAAGAGTTAGTTCACCTTTCTAAGTTTTATTCAGTTTTCATCTTTACTAAAATATGGAATTTCTAAGCTAAGTTGTTTTCTATATTTAAAAGGGTGTTAGGTTTAAGATTCATGTCTCAAGTTTTCTAGTGTTCCCAATGGTCCAATATTTTGAACCATTTCTTTGATACCAAGTGTAACGCCCGTTAAAACAACCCACTTGAGACCCAAGAACAACCTAGGATTAGTTAGGAAAATTATGGAATAATTTTTTTTATAAAAAGAATCTACAACCAAGTTACAAGACAACAGTTGTCACTAACAAGTTCCAGAACAATTCTAATCCACTAGAACATACTTTTATTTTATTAACAATTGTTAGAGGTCATAAGGTCCAAAAATTTAGGGTTAGAAGGTTCAATTAGGTTCAAAGGTAAATTCCTCATCATACCCACCCTCTGATAGGATTAAAGTTTTAACTTGATTTTTCTCACACTTAATGCATTCAAAAATTCCCTAAATCATTCCCATTAGATAGGAAATTTCCTCACCTTTCCATTAATATAAATAAGTCCTCCTAACTCCTCATATTTCTCAAGTTATGGGTCGACGGGCCTTGGGGTGGAAATTTTCTCCAAGAGCGGGCATACAGGCCTAGGGGTGAAAATGTGCCAAAAGGGCGGGTTGGTGGACCGCGGGGAGACCTCTGGAAATTTTCCCATGTGGGGGAAAAAAAAAACATTTACGCCCATGCTTCCACGAGTCTGCAAGTCCACAAGGGACACGTGGCACTCCCTAAGGCAGTGCGGGGTAAAGCAGGGAAAAGCGGGGCGGCGGGAGATAATTTACAAATTCTCCCGTGCGGGGTGAAAAGTAGATTTTGTGACCACGTTGCCGTGAGTCTGTATGGGACACATAGCATCACCTAAGCCAACATAGGGAAATTGGGGTGGTGGGGAGTAATTTTTCTTAACGCCCCGAAGGGCTAAGAAGGTACATAGACCCACACCTCCCCCGACACCTCGCGATGCCATGTGGCAGCCCCTGATTGGTTGCGGGCTGGTAGGATGGCGGGATAAACTTGGAAAAATTTCCCAAAATTTTTTGAGATGTAAAAAACTAAAAGGGGCCTGTGCCTCCGTCTATGCCTCGTGATGCCACGTGGCATCGCCTGATTGGTTGCGGGCCAGTGGGGAAAAATTTAGAAATTTTTTCCAAAATTTTCTAGAAGCACCAAGTTAAACAAGGGATCCGCCCCTCCGCTGACACCTCATGGTGCCATATGGAAGCCTCTAATTTCATGTGGGCTGGTGGGGAGGTGGGGAAAATTGGGAAAAAATTTTCCTAAGTGCTCAAGGGATAAATTCAAGCTGCGGGCCCGCCAATGAAATTTTTCCTAAAATTTTAACGCCAAGTGAAGAAAACTTCAGAGGGCCATAAATTTTGATAAAGAGCTTGGTTTATGGAAAATGAGGACTTTCTGGAAATATCTCGACATCCTCTTTACTCAAGGATCATTAATTTTTGATTTTGACAAATTTTAAGGGGTCAATTTTAAGAAAATGACCTGCAGGCTTTTATAGTACGAACTGATAATTTTTGACTTGTGAGATTTGTCCAATTTGATCTTCTTCCTCTCTCAACATGTCAAATAGACATGGAGAATCATTCTTAGGTGGATTTAAGAAAGGATTCAAGATTCAATTTTTCTGATTGATTCACAATTTGAACATTTACATTTCTTGACAGCAAAACGACTGCAGAACAGTTTGAGCCCGATTTTTCTAAGTTTTGAAATATTTCCTTTAAGTTTTTTTGTCTAATTGAACTCATTTATACCCTGGCATGTTCAATTTCAATATTTCATTTTTATTTCTTGCTTGCAGGTTCGAACTGTGCATTTTTGGTTTAGATAATTGCCAGTTTGAAATTACAAAAACAAGGATCAAATTTTAAAGGGGTCTATTTGCCATTTTCTTCTTCCAAGTATTTAGAATACGTTCCAATTCCAATCTAACATATTTGGTTGATTCAAAACTAACCATTCAAGACCAAAATGCAATTCTGATTTCAGATTTTTCACATTCCAAAGAGACAAAATACTGTATTTTTCTCACACGCATTTCTTCCTTTCAAACAGAGATTTCAATACATTGAAATGATCAGATTCAATACTACAATGCAATTTGAGAAAAGTATTACATTCATTTGTTGGTTCCAACAGAAAACTTTACAACTTCTTTCTTTTATTCCTTCCAAAATCATTTATTGAACACAAGGTAGAATAATACATTTTCTTTTCACATGTTCCACTTTACCATTTTTCAAACAGATATTTCATAGTGCATGCTAAACACAGATTTCTAATGGAATAACATCATATGGACAAGACAAAACCACTTCCATTAATTCAAATGAACTCTTACAACTTCCTTTCCATTTGATTACAAAATACAGTATACCAAACACGTATCATTCTTTCACATTCTTTCCAAATAGAATACAGAGTATAACTCTTTTACATTTCAAATTCACTTGCAAATTAGTACAACATCTTTCCATTACATCCATTTACAAGTTCATCCACTTCAAGTGGGAAAGGTTACAATGAGATTTCATTTCACAAGGGACTATCAAACTATCTTTTCTCAGCTCCAAAACAGCAACATGCATACTCCTCATTCTTCCAATTTGATCACAAAAGGAGTAGGGGAAAGGAAATGCTCTCCACCCAACTAAGACATCTAATGAAGAGTAGAAGCCATCCTTCTTCATTGGCCCCCAAGCCCCAACCAAAAAGAAATAAAATATGTGATCCAACTCATGGCAACAACAGGCTTCCACAAAACATACACACAACATTTCCACAAAGAAACACAGTCCCAAATAGAATGTAGTTTACAACTACATTAAAACATGAAAAACAATACAAAGGCTTCATCAAGCAAGCCAAAGGAGCAAGAAGCTATGGGGGATGCTGCTTATGCCTCCCAAAGGGGAAAATTGGGTATCACCACCTGAGAACAACCAAAATATATATATATATATATGAATAATATTTCAAACCCTGTCATGCCCTTATGCCTCCCCCAAGTACCCCTTATTCCTCACATTTTCTTATGTCTCCCCAACCTCTTATGGCACCCCATAATGAGTAAAGAAATGCAAGACAATTTCTTTGTAAGGTGGAACCCAAATCCCAACTCCCTCCACCCTTATACCTCCCTAAAACCACTTGTACCTCCCACAAAATAACCCCATAGTCTTCTCCTACACCATTCCTAGGCCATCTACCAAACAACCCACAAATACACCAAAACATTCACACAAGAACATTCACATATATAAAAGTAAAGCATTTCAAGAGCCAAGCTCCTACCTCTCAGTGATGGAGTTGTTCCAAGTTCCAAACAACAATCTTTATCCCAATGCAAGCAATCCAAGATAGCCAAGCATAAGCATGCAACAATCTTCCAAGACTCCTTCAAGCAAGAGCTCCCAAAACAACAAGAAAATTCACCAAAAAGTGAAGTCTTCAAAGTGAAGAAACCCAAAACAAGACAAGACAATATGAATTTTATAGAAGAGGGAAGAGAAGAGGATGAGGTGGATCCATGTAGGATGCCACATCACACATCCTCAACCCCAACCCCCAAAATTCAACTTCATTCTCCAATGTAATAAATAAGTGGGTGAATAATATGACATATTTACTTACACACTCAAACAAGCCCATACCCCATAAGGACTGAAATTAAATTATGTAAGAAAATTGCAATTACAACATTCAACTTGACTTGTAAAAATGCATTAAAAGGTCTAAATTTAACCCTCCAACCATAGGCAAGGTTGGTATGTAAATTTAAGAGGCATGGGACAAGTTTAACTTGTCCCACAAGCCTCCAAAATCAGCCTCCAAGGACAAATTCGAATTTCCAAGAAGGTGGAGTGTTTCACACTCAAAAGTTAACTTACACATCACTTACAAAGTCACTTAGACATTCTTACAACACTTTAAAACATGGCCAACAACTCTATTAATTACATTCTTATGACATCTTTTAATTAATTAACTAAACAATATGATTACTCACAATATTTACACACCATTAAATAAATAATGAAAGGGGTAAGTGCACCAAAAAATAAACACATGAAAACATAACAAAAGGGACCAAATAAAAGAAACACATAAAATCCCTTGGTCACATTTAAAGGTTATCCCCTCCTATGGGAATCCCTAACACAAACAACACACAAAAAAAAATACTAGTTGTCATGGTGACCTTGTTGAATTCATCTAGAATTCCAATGCAGTTGGTCTCCAATCCCCCCGATGTTTGTTGTTATATTTTTAAGCTGCAAAAATACAAATACATCCTTTGGCCTCGTGGCCATATCATAACATCCAATATAATATAAATATAATTAAAAATCTAAAATCATCTAGATATATGAATCACAACAACATCAAAGTAATCTAACAATATCATTTATAATTTTATCAACAACTATATCAACATCTAATAATTTTCCATTTCTAGGTCTACTCACAATATCCAAATATCACAAATCTAAACAACATCCATCATATAACCATGTCCAACAATATAACATGATCAACATATAAAAATGTCTCTAATAATTATCATGCATCATAATTGAATCAAGTCAACAATAATCCATGATCTAACATTTAACAACATACTATAATAAGGTCCATAATTATGTCCATAATCTAATTAGCAGTGTAGTGATTAGTATCAAACAGGTGTCAAAGGGAAGTGGGCACTACAATTACAATCCTCCATTCTACGGTAGGAGAAATATGACAATGGTTACAAGAAAGTTTCTCTTCTTTTCTTCATTACAATATATATCCATCCTTTTATCAATTCCCAATTTCATAGTTTTTCTCCTTCATATTTAAACACAAAAACAAGAAGGGGGAGTAGGCAACACTCTCCACCCAACTATAATTCCAATGACAAGTAGAAGCCATCCTCCTCATTGGCCCCCAAGCCCCAACCATAGAGAAATAAGGAATGGATGCAACCAATGGAAACTTTCTAAAATGCTTCCACAATACAACACACATGCCAACAATATTCTAATACACATACAAGCACAAGCATCACCAAAAAAATGTAAATCTTCCAAAACAAAGCTTAAAATATTAAGCCAAGGGAGAAATGAAATATGGGGAATTCACTTATGCCTCCCAATGGGTTAAGCGCCCACCTTAAATGTGTCCAAAATTTTCTTCCACACGAAAACCAAATTCTTATCCCTCCCTCAAACTCTTATCTCTCCCTCATACTCTTATCACTCCCTCAAAAATTTCCTACAAGATAAGTAAAACTCTCTTATCTTAAAAGGCGGGACATCTAATCCAAACTCCCTCCAAAATATGAAAATAATACTCTTATCCCTCCCTTAAAAGATCCCCATATTCCTTCTCCTACACCATTCTTAAGGCCATTCTACCCAAGTCCCAAACAAACACACAAAAACATTCATTTTACAAACAACATACATATAGTAAAATGAAATTGCGTGGTTTAAGTTCTTACCTCCACATTACAAGAAGCTTTGATCCAATACCACAATACTAATCTCCTTCCAAGCTCAAACCCAAATCCAAACAAGCTCCAATATCAAAGCAAGAAAATCAAACCAAATCTCCAAAATAGAAGTGTATATCTAAATCAAGTAACCCCCCCAAAACTCTAAAATGACTCCACTAAATAGAAAAAGTGGAGAGGAGGGTGAGGTGGCTCCATGTAGGATGCCCCATCACTTCCCTCCAATTCTACCTTATAAGTCAAAACTAAAACCAAGAGTCATAAGTGGGTGGGTGAAGATGTGACAAATTTATTTCACCACAAAACCCATTACTCCCATTTTCTAAGGACACAATTTGGATGGTAAGTCAAAAAAGGTGACATTGATTTCCCATTTTCATTTAAAAATACACAATTATGCCTAATTTTGACCCCTCGTGTCATATGTATGATGGGTGGGTGAGAATAAGAGGTGTGGGACAAGCTTATATTTTCCCACAAACCTCCAAAAATGACTTCAAAATCAAAATTTGGGATTTGAGGGATGAGTTGGATGCACCATAGTCAAATCAATAGAATCCAAATCAAATCAAAAGATCACAAGTAAAACCTACCTCCATTAAAAGCTCATTTGTCACATGTAAAAATAATTTAATTAGAGTGATTAATAAACATAAATAAGATCACACTTAACAATAATAAAATGAAATGTAATTCAATAATAAATCTCATGCTCCACAAGTAAGAGGAAAAACAAAAAAAAAAATCAAAGCCCTGGTCACATTTTGAGGTTAACCCCCCCATGGGAACCTCCTAAAAACCTATCAACACACAACAATATAACAGAACAAAAATATGCCATGGTGACCTTCATTGTATCCATCCAATATTCTTCTATGCTTAGTCTCCTAACCCCCTCTTGTTTGTTGTGATATAGTTTCTTGCAAAAATCAAACAATACCTCTTCGGCCTTGTGGCTGCATCAAATACTTCAAAATAAAATACATGAATATTCGTCAATAAAAATCATCGTATCACATAAATATATCATCGTAAAATATAAGCAATGTTATGAATCATTTACATTTTTCTAACATTTCAATTATACCATTTCTATCAACATTAATCAGATCACAAGACTAGTAAAAAATCAAAACATAATCAATACGTCAAGGATATTAAGTGCCAGTACATATATGAAATAACAACACCTCATCATCATCAATATAAATACATATATATCCATGACTTTAAGAGTTCATCAAAAAAACATAAAAAAAAGTTAGAACATCCACAGTCTCTAATAGTAGTCTATCAAAATATCAAGTTAGATCCATGTCTCTGATCAACAGTGCTTAAAATCATAGTAAAATAAGTGTCGAAGAGGAGTGGGCATTACAGATCTATTGAAACGGGGTATACTACTTTCAAAAAAATGGTACGTTGTAGTGCCCACTTCCCTTCGACACTTATTACTTTTGATTTCGATTACAGTTGGTTATGCATGGATATTATTGTATCATTTTGACTTAGCATGATGATTAGATGATAGAGATATTGGGACAATTATTAGATTTTGATTCATAGTATGACGTGTGTAGATTCTTAGAGACATTTTATATTGATGATGATATAGTTGTTAACATAGATATATATTTGCTGACATTCGATATTTTCTTCATATTGAATAGAACTTTAACAGTTGAACTAATCTTGTGATCCTATTGATATTGATGAAATGTAGAATTGAGATGTTGTTAGAAATTGAAAATAATAACGTTACTTGCCTAGATGATGATTTAATTCACATGTAGATGATTGTGGATTTATATTTGTATATTTTATCTTGGATGTTTTGATGTGGCCATGAGGCTGAAGGAGGTATTATGTGTTTTGCAGGTAAACATATCACAACAATCAATGGGGGATTGGAGACCAACCACATCGGAATGCTAGATGGATTCAATAATGGTCACCATGGAAACTTGTGTTATGTTGTTGTGTGTGTTTGAATTGTTGTTAGGGGGTTTCCCATGGGGGGATTACCTCCAATTGTGACCAAGGGGGCTTGTGTGTTATTCCTTTATTTTCCTTTATTTAATTTTAGTATGTGATTTTATAGTGATGTATTTTTCCTTTTATTAATTATTTAAATTGTGTCTAGATTAGTAAATTAATCATGTTGCTAAACTAATTATGGATGGGTCAAAAGAATTCATTTATTAGATTAGATGGCTCTTTGGGTTATGTGTTGTAAGTTGAGTGCTTGTGATCTTGAGTGTTGTACACTCTACCTCATCTTGGAAATTCGGATTTGGCCTTAAGGGCCAATTTTGGAGGCTTGTGGGACAAGTTAAACTTGTCCCACACCTCTTAAATTACTATACCAACCCTACCTATGGATTGGGGGGTCAAAAATAGACCCCATTATGTGTTTTGTAAGTAAAAAAAGTGGACATTTATTGCACTTTTCTTACATGGGTTTTAAATTTTGTCCTTAGGGGGTGTGGGTTTGGATTGTGTGTGTAAGAGGTTTGTCATTCCTCTCAACCACCAATTTATTGTGCATTGGGGTTGAGGTTTGACTTGTGAGGTGGAGTTGAGGATAAGTGATGTGGCATCCTACATGGAGCCACCTCACCCTCCTCTCTTCTTTTTCTATTTATGTATGTTCTTTTGTTTGTTTGGGGGTTACTTCATTCCTTTTTGGTGTGCACTTGTATTTTGGAGTTGGAAAATTTTGGAGTGCTTGTGGATTTTTTTTGGAGCTTTCTATTGTTGGAGTGGGCTTGAAGGATCTTGGTGTGTGACTCTTGGATCAAGCTCTACCATGGAAAGGTAGGAGCTACACTCTTGTTTAAATGTTTTCTTTTATTTGTGTATATGTGTATGTTATTTTGTGTTTGGTATGCTTGTTGGGTTCTTGGGTAGATTTCCTAAGTGTGGTGTAGGAGAGGGCTATGGGGATCTTATATGTAGGGAGGCATAAGATTTTATTTCATGTTTTGGAGGGATTTGGGTTGGGTGCCCCACCTTGGACAAGAAAATGCTTGCATTTCTTACTTGGTTTTTTTCATGAGGGAGACATAAGAGATAGTAGGGAGGCATAAGAGAATGTGGGAGGCATAAGAGGATCTTGAGGGAGGCATAAGAGTTGGGTAGGAGTTTTGAGATGTATATTGGAGGGTTTTAAGGTTGGCACCTAATTCCCATTAGGAGGCATAAGTGATGTCCCATAGATCCTTGCTCCTTTGGCTTTGCATTTTGAAGCCTTGTATATTTTGTTAGTTTCCTTCTTGTGATTGTAGTTGGTGTTGACTGTGTTTTGGTTTGGTTGTAAAATATTTTTATTGTGTTGTGAAAGCTTTATATTGTTGACATGTGTTGGATCCATCTTTTATTACATTGTTGTTGGGGCTCGGGGGCCAATGAGGAGGATAGCTTCTTCTCCTCATTGGATTCTTGGTTGGGTGGAGAGTGTTGCATCTCCCCCATGTTGGTTGTTGTGATCAAGTGAATACATGGTGGATCTCTTGTTGGTGATGCGAAATTTGGAGCATTTGTTGATGTCCAAAAGAAATCCTTCCTTGTGAGAAAACCTTCTTGTTATCCCCACTTGAGCTGGAAGACTTGTAGTATTGTATTGTTAAAAAGGAAATGTTGCATTGTAAGTTTCATTACCAAGTTGTATTATTATTTTGAAGGAAGCTCATTGATGAATTGTATAATTTCCCTTCTCCTCAAATTGTAGTATGCAAATAAATGAATCAAAATGGAAATCATGTTTAAAAGTTTAGTTATAGTTTGTATTTTTAGAAAGTAAGTTCTTTGCATTAAAAGAAA
This sequence comes from Taxus chinensis, assembly GCA_019776745.2. NCBI lineage: Eukaryota > Viridiplantae > Streptophyta > Pinopsida > Cupressales > Taxaceae > Taxus > Taxus chinensis. The sequence goes on along the minus strand of CM034155.1, from coordinate 197,521,239 downwards.
TGAGCTATGCTCAAGGAAAAGAAAGTTCATTATCATTGTTGAAGTTATAGTATTGTGAAAAGAAAAGAAAGAATATAGAAATTGTAAAATACTAATAGTGTATGCTTGGAAACCTTGAATGTGGAACAAAGTTGTTAGTAGTTATTTGAACAAATGGTTGTAGTGGAAATGGAAAGATGCAACAAATTTTAAGTATATTATTATGTTGAAATATTGCATTTTGTAGTAAGGAAAAACAACAACTTTAGAAGTAGGTTTAGTTTCATTTCTACTTTTGGTCTTGAAAGAAAATTTGTTGAAAGAAATGAAAATGATCTTGTAGTTGTTGTTACTATTGAAATAGGAAATGCTTAAAAATGAGTAATTTTACTATGGAATGAATAGATGGAATAAAATTTTCAACTGGAAACTTTAGGCACATAAATTTAAGTTCAGAATGACTTTTAAAACACTCTAGTGATTTTTGTTTTTTGAAAAATCTCAGTTTTGAAGGTTCTGTTTCTAAGGAACAGGATTGTCACCTTGTGCAGAGCGGCGGTCTCGTAACCACCGCTCAAAGAAGGCAGCAGTCTCAGAACCACCACTCAGGCAAGGCGGTGGTTCATGAATCATCACCCAGGTAGGGCGGTGGTCCCAGGACCGCCAACCTGCTTTGGGTGGCGGTTCTGTCACTAACGGCGGAAAACACAAATCCACACCTGTGTAAATTTTAACTTGGTCTAATTAAATTTTAAGCTTGTAAAAATTACATAGGAAACCTCCAGCAAGAAAATGATGGTTAAATTTCATTGTTCAAGGCAGTAAATCTTCATATGGATAATTAAAAGTGTTCAATCTCATACATATTTATGGGGGTAGGGTTTGGCCCAAATAGAGAACTCAAAATACAAATAATTTTGTAATAACTCTAGATTTGGAGTGGAAACCCCTTCAATCTTTGAATGAAAGAAATTACAATGATAAATCTACAACCTAGACTAAACTAAGCTTGATTTTGTAAATTCCTCCATAGTTCTTCCTTTCTTGCTCCCATGGCTTCCATTTCTCCAACCTGCAAATTAAACAAAAGAAAATAGACCAAATGAGGAGACTAGGGTAAAGAAAAGGATTTAATAGGAATTCATAAGGATATTTAGGGTTAATTGGGAGCCCTAGGATCTAGTGGCCACAATTGAATTGATCCAAGGGTTGAGGATCAACCCTACAATTGCTTGGTAGGAATGATTTTTATGGGTGTTTTAAATAAAATTAAAGGTATGTGTAGATGGGTGAATGGGGCCATTTAAATACCTTAGTGTGCAAAGTCATTATTTAGTTCCTAGTATGTTTTAGAAAATTAATGAAATGGACATTTAAGCTATTAAGATTATGGAACTAAAGTAACTAAGTATAAGGTTAATCATTTTGGGTTTGAATGTTAATTAAGGAGGAGAAAAACATTTAACCAAGTAAATTAAATTATGGCACCTTCCTAGTTGAATGTTAATTAATTGACCTTAGAGATAAATTAAGAATATTTAATCATTTAACTTAGACCTGGTCCATCCTTTGTAAAGTAGAGATTATTGGTGAAAATTAATTTAATGTACACTAGGGGTTGACACCCTTGTAACCTTATAACTTAAAACAAAAAATTAAATCCGCAACCTTCTGGATAAGTGTTTAAGATTTAATGTGTTCCTGGAACATCATTTTTGTGGGCGTTACACTTGGTATCAGAGTCGTGGGTTCAAAGCTTGGACCCTTGGGCACACTTAGAAACATGAGACATGAACACTTAACACAAATTTGTTTCTTTTTAAACCTAGAAAACCACACTGTCTAATAATTGTATAATATAGAAAACCTAGAAAACTGAAACAAAACCTAGAATGATGAACTAACTCTTACCTTAGTCTGTGCAGGAGGAGCAGACCAGACGAGGGGTTCTTGCACGTAGATTTAGATTTTCCACCACTAGATCAGGCTGTAGCGGCCATTCTACCTCATATTTTATAGATGCTTCAAGACATTAATGCCGCTATACGTGGAGGGTCCTTAGGAGGATGACTTGATAGACAAGATAGGGAGCCATCAGTTGGAGGCTCATGCATCTGCTTGACACAACGAGGAGCATAGGGTAGAGAAATCTTCTGTGTGGAGTTGGCTAGGGTAGAGTCACTGTGGAGGGGACATGGAGACAGGATTTCAGGATATATGGATAGATCTCGGAGCCCTAGGCAGAGGGAGGAGCATGCAGAGAGACCTAGGGGTCATCAGTCATCAGCTACAAACCATATCAGGGAGATCCTAAAGCTATGACCATCTCACTATTCTGGAGATACAGGTGGTTTTTAGGAAGAGGCCTGGTTGGTGAGCTTGAGCGGATGCTTCAAGATCTGCCCTTGTACTAGCAACATAAAATCTCATGTTGCGATCCATCTTCTGAGGGATGGAGCAGGTGTCTTGTGGAGGACCGAGGAGAAGAAGCTCCATGTTGACTCAGAGACAGTTACCTGGGAGCTCTTTGAGGAGTGGTTCAGGAGCAGGTATTTATCCAGGAGGTTTATTCAATAGAGGATAGACGAGTTCCACGACCTCTGTCAGGAATCTATGACTGTAGCTGAGTATGAGAGTCGATTTCTGGACCTACTCCAGTATGTCGACTATATGTAGGATGAGTAGGTCTAGATTCACAAGTTCATCAGGGGCTTAAATTTGGATTTGGATGGTGTGGTGCACATTCACTACCCACAGACCTTAGTAGAGGCCATAGAGAAGGCCTATATTGTAGAGGAGACATGAGGAAGACACAACAGGCCAGGACAGAGTGCGGAGCCACATCCAACATAGATGCAGGATAGCAGGTCGAGGGGGTCAGCTCCTCCTCCTCGTGGTGACCTAGTTCTACACAGTCTTCATTTAGGCCACAAATAACCACCTTAGTAGTAGTAGTAGCAATAGACCATCCCACCATTCAGACCTTCTCAGAGATTCGACGCTCAGAGGGGATGGAGTATGGGGCCTCCTCCTAGGGGTCCCATTAGGACACAAGGTGCACCGAGAGCTCAGTCAGCAGGAGCTCATCAGCAGAGACCTCAAAAGTCCATAGCCGAATCATCAGGATCCACAGTGCAGACCTCTAGAGTACCGGCTGGAGCTGCATCTCACTGGAGAGGACTAGGAAGTTGTTATGGTTGTGGCATTGTTTGACATCATTAGAGAGAGTGCCCACAGAACCCTAGTAACAAGGGTAAGGCACATATTTCAGAGCCTATAGTTGGTGACATGGGATGTAGCCATCGGATCTATGCAGTGGTCGAGAACTCACTAGGCTGAGCACCAGAGTACCATGATAGAGACTACAGGTAGCATTGGTGGTATTCCTACATCTATATTGTTTGATTCTATTTGTCTGATTCATTTATTGCACCATCCTTAGTAGAGCATTGTAGGATAGTGGTAGTTAGGCAGGGTCTTAGTTGGGACGTTGAGATGGCTTCTAGAGCCAAATTTTCTATAGACTCCTTAGTTAAGGAGTGTGTAGTGGATTTGGGACCCTTCACCACTACCTCGGATCTTCGTATCCTTCCGTTGGGTTCATATGGAGTCATCTTGGGCATGGACTGGTTGTCTACACATAGAGCTAGAGTGGATTGTTACCATAAGACTATTTCATGTACAGATGATCTAGGAGTTGAGTCAGTGATAGCAGGAGTTAGGAGGCCCATTTCCATCCACACCATCTCCACTATGTAGCTTAAGTGGTGTGTGCGATGAGGTTGTCAGATGTATGTTGTTACGGTTAGTGATAGATCTGAGGATGAGTCTAGTGGACCATCTCTTGATGACCATCACATCTTGAGAGAGTTTGCTGATGTTTTTCTAGGGGAGCTACTGGGGTTACCTCCCCCATGTGAGATAGATTTTCACATAGATCTAGTTCTGGGTGCAGAGCCTATCTCATGAGAACCTTATCGGATGACTACCCCTGAGCTATGTGAGCTCAAGCTACAGCTTGAGGGCCTTCTAGAGAAATTCCTAATCCATCCTAGTGTATCCCCTTGGGGTACACTAGTGATTTTTGTAAAGAAGGATGGATCCCTGTGTTTGTGTATTGATTACCGCCAGCTGAAAAAGTAATGATCAAGAATCGTTACCCCCTTCCACGCATTAATGATTTATTTGATTAGATGAAGGGGGCATAATATTCTCCAAGATAGATCTTAAGTCAGGATATCATCAGCTGAGGATCACAGAGGCAGATATTCATAAGACCACCTTCCATACGAGATATGGCCACTACGAGTTCACAGTGGTGCCTTTTGGTCTGATGAATTCCCCCGCAGTGTTCATGAGCTTGATGAATGGGGTATTCAGGAAATTTTTGGATCACTTCATGCTCATCTTCCTTGATGACATTCTGATATACTCATGTACACATGAGGAGCATGAGGGGCACCTTCACAGGTTCTTCAGTGTCTTCGTGAGCAGAAACTTTACGGGAACCTGGAGAAGTGTGCATTCTTTCAGACAGAGGTGCAGTATTTGGGCCACATCATTTCTGGGGAAGGTATCGTAGTTGATCCTTCCAAGATTCGAGCTATTATGGATTGGCCAGCACCCACTAGTGTGACCGAGGTGTGCAGCTTCATGGGTTTGGCAGGATACTACAGGAGATTTGTACAAGACTTTTCTCGGGTTGCGCACCCCATCACTTCCCTTCAGCATAGAAAGGGAAGAAGTTTGTATGGTCAGATAGATGTGAGCAGGCCTTTAGGACACTAAAGGAATGCCTCATGAACAGTGCCTATTCTTGCAGTACCAGACCCTCAGGGTGAGTTCTTTCTTTGGCAGATGCTTCTTTGGAAGACTTGGAGGTGTGTTGATGTAGGAGGGAAGAGTAGTTGCATTTGAGTCTCGTAAAACTCAAATATTATGAGCTCAATTATCTAACTCATGATCTTGAGCTTGCAGCAGTTGTGCACACCTTGGTGTGGTGGAGACACTTCCTTCTTGGCTAGAGATTTACACTCAGGACTGATCACTTGAGTCTTCACCACCTCTTCACACAGCCCAATCTCAATGCTCATCAATGGCATTGGATGGAGTTTCTTTGTGAGTACGACATGGAGATAGAGCATGTTAAGGGGAAGGAGAATGTGGTTGCAGATGTGTTGAGTAGACGAAGACATGTGGCTATGGCTACTTCAGTGGGTACAGATTTACAGAGTAGGATTTTGCAGCAACTTCCTCACAACAGTTTCTACCTTGCAGCCAGAGTAGAGATTGAGTCTCAGAGACCCCTTGAGGGGATATTTGATGGATTTTCATTAGAGACAGATGGCCTTCTCAGGAACAAAGGTTGGATATATGTTCCTAGAGATGGAGGCTTGAGACAAGACATTTTGACAGAGGCTCATCATGCACCTTATTCAGCCCATCCCAGGGTGAAGAAGATGCACACCACCTTGAGACAGTTGTACCATTGGAGGGGACTTCAGAGAGACATGGCTCAGTTCATGTCACACTTTTTAGAGTGTCAGAAGGTGAAGGCTGAGCATCAGCACTCAGCTGGCCTTCTCTTCCCTCACGCCATACTAGAGTGGAAATGGGACACCATTTCCATGGACTTTATAGTTGGGTTACCGACGTCGAGATACCACCACGATGCCATCATGGTCATGGTGGATAAATTGATGAAAGTGGCTCATTTTTCTCTGGTGAAGACCACCTACATAGCTAGTGCAGTGGCATGGGTATATCTTGATGAGATTGTCAGATTGCATGGGATTCCATGGAAGATCATTTGCGACTGTGATCCTTTGTACACTTCCCACTTCTGGACTACCATGCAGTATGCTCTCGGGATGAAGATCAATTTCAGCACATCCTATCACCCTGAGACAGATGGATAGACTGAATGGGTGAATCAGATCTTAGAGGACATGCTTAGGATGTACGTCATGGACCATCAGTCAAGGTGGGAGGAGTATTTGTACTTGGTGGAGTTTTCCTACAATAATAGTTTTCAGAGTTCGATAGGCATGGCTCCTTTTTAGGCACTATATGGCAGAGAGTGTAGGACACCTCTTAGTTGGGATAGGTTGGAGGAAAAGGTTTCTCTTGGGCCAACTTTATTGTAGGATATGGAGCAGTAGGTTGTTATGATCAGGAAGAGATTGCAGGAGGCGCAGGACAGGCAGAAGAAGTATGTGGATCAGCATAGGATAGATCGTAGTTTTGAGGTGGGCACGAAGGTGTTTCTTCATGTCAGGCCCCATAAGATCCCTATCCATTACGGAAAAGGCTCTAAGCTTGCTCCTAGATTTTTGGGTCCCTTTGAGATCTTGGAGCGTATCGGTCCTTTGGCCTATCGTCTAGCATTGCCACCTAGCTTGTCTCACATCCATGATGTGTTTCATGTTTTTGTACTTAGGAGATACATTGCTGATCCTTCTCATGTATTAGATTGGACCTCATTGCAGGTGTAGGATCAGGGGCAGGTGATGGTGGAGCCCATCTGTATTTTAGAGCACAGGACCCTAGGCCTTCGAGGTAGAGAGATTGACTAGGTTCGAGTCCAGTGGGATAGGTATGATGAGACTGCTGCTACATGGGAGGATGCTACATTGCTATGAGTCTAGTTTCCACACCTATTCCAGTGACTTCCAGGAGGAAGTTTAGTCTAAGGGGAGGGGGATGTAGTGCCCACTTCCCTTCGACACTTATTACTTTTGATTTCAATTACAGTTGGTTACATGCATGGATATTATTGTATCATTTTGACTTAGCATGATGATTAGATGATAGAGATACTTGGACTATTGTTGGATTTCGATTCATAGTATGATGTGTGTGGATTCTTAGAGACATTTTATATGGATGATGATGTGTTGTTGACATAGTATATATTTCTGACATTCGATATTTTCTTCATATTGAGTAGACCTTAATAGTTGAACTAATCTTGTGATCCTATTGATATTGATGAAATGTAGAATTGAGATGTTGTTAGAAATTGAAAATAATAACGTTACTTTCCTAGATGATGATTTAATTCACATGTAGATGATTGTGGATTTATATTTGTATATTTTATCTTATATTTTTTGATGTGGCCATGAGGCCAAAGGAGGTATTATGTGTTTTGTAGGTAAACATATCACAACAATCAACCGGGGATTGGAGACCAACCACATCGGAATGCTAGATGGATTCAACAATGGTCACCATGGCAAATGTGTTATGTTGTTGTGTGTGTTTGAATTGTTGTTAGGGGGTTTCCCATGGGGGGATTACCTCCAATTGTGACCAAGGGGGCTTGTGTGTTATTCTTTTATATTTCCTTTATTTAATTTTAGTATGTGATTTTATAGTGATGTATTTTCCTTTTATTAATTATTTAAATTGTGTCTAGATTAGTAAATTAATCATGTTACTAAACTAATTATGGATGGGACAAAATAATTTCATTTATTAGATTAGATGGCTCTTTGGGTTATGTGTTGTAAGTTGAGTGCTTGTGATCTTGAGTGTTGTACACTCTACCTCATCTTGGAAATTCGGATTTGGCCTTAAGGGCCAATTTTGGAGGCTTGTGGGACAAGTTAAACTTGTCCCACACCTCTTAAATTACTATACCAACCCTACCTATGGATTGGGGGGTCAAAAATAGACCCCATTATGTGTTTTGTAAGACAAAAAGTGGCATTTATTGCACTTTTCTTACATGGGTTTTAAATTTTGTCCTTAGGGGGTGTGGGTTTGGATTGTGTGTGTAAGAGGTTTTTCATTCCTCTCAACCACCAATTTATTGTGCATTGGGGTTGAGGTTTGACTTTTGAGGTGGAGTTGAGGATAAGTGATGTGGCATCCTACATGGAGCCACCTCACCCTCCTCTCTCCCTTTTCTATTTATGCTTGTTCTTTTGTTTGTTTGGGGGTTACTTCATTTCATTTTGTGTGCACTTGTATTTTGGAGTTGGAGAATTTTAGAGTGCTTGTGGATTTATGTTGGAGCTTGTTGGTGTTGGAGTGGGCTTGAAGGAGCTTGGTGTGTGACTCTTGGATCAAGCTCTACCATGGAAAGGTAGGAGCTACACTCTTGTTTAAATGTTTTCTTTTATTTGTGTATATGTGTATGTTATTGAGTGTTTTGGTATGCTTGTTGGGTTCTTGGGTAGATTTCCTAAGTGTGGTGTAGGAGAGGGATATGGGGATCTTATATGTAGGGAGGCATAAGAGTTTATTTCATGTTTTGGAGGGAGTTGGGTTGGGTGCCCCACCTTGGACAAGAAAATGCTTGCATTTCTTACTTGGTTTTTATGAGGGAGACATAAGAGATAGTAGGGAGGCATAAGAGAATGTGGGAGGCATAAGAGGATATTGAGGGAGGCATAAGAGTTGTGTAGGGGTTTTGAGATGTATATTGGAGGGTTTTAAGGTGGGCACCTAATTCCCATTGGGAGGCATAAGTGATCTCCCCATAGATCCTTGTTCCATTGGCTTTGCATTTTGAAGCCTTGTATATTTTGTTAGTTTCCTTCTTGTGATTGTAGTTTATGTTGATTGTGTTTTTCTATGGTTGTGAAATCTTGTATTGTGATGTGGAAGCTTTGTATTGTTTCCATGAGTTGGATCCATCTTTTATTGCATTGTGGTTGGGGCTCAGGGGCCAATGAGGAGGATAACTTCTTCTCCTCATTGGATTATTGGTTGGGTGGAGAGTGTTGCCTCTCCCCCCTTTTTGTTGTGATCAAGTGAAGACATGGTGGAGCTCTTGTTGGTGATGTGAAACTTGGAGCATTTGTTGATGTCCAAAAGAAATCCTTCCTTGTGAGAAAACCTTCTTGTTATTCCCACTTGAGGTGGAAGACTTGTAGTATTGTATTTTTAAAAAGAAATGTTGCATTGTAAGTTTCATTTACCAAGTTGTATTATTATTTTGAAGGAAGCTCATTGAGGAATTGTATAATTTCCTTTCTCCTCAAATTGTAGTATGTAAAGAAATGAATCAAAATGGAAATCATGTTTAAAATTTTAGTTATAATTTGTATTGTGAGAAAGTAAGTTCTTTGCATTAAAAGAAATGAGCTATGCTCAAGGAAAAGAAAGTTCATTATCATTGTTGAAGTTATAGTATTGTAAAAAGGAAAGAAAGAACATAGAAGTTGTAAAATACTAATAGTGCATGCTTGGAAACCTTGAATGTGGAACAAAGTTGTTAGTGGTTATTTGAACAAATGGTTGTAGTGGAAATGGAAAGATGCAATAAATTTTAAGTAAATTATTATGTTGAAATAATGCATTTTGTAGTAAGGAAAAACAACAACATTAGAAGTAGATTTAGTTTCATTTCTACTTTTGGACTTGAAATAAAATTTGTTGAACAAAATGAAAATGATCTTGTAGTTGTTGTTGTTACTATTGAAATAGGAAATGCTTTAAAATGAGTAATTTTACTATGGAATGAATAGATGGATTAAACCTTTCAACTGGAAACTTTAGGCACATAAATTTAAGTTCAGGATGACTTTTAAAACACTCTAGTGATTTTTTTTTTTTGAAAAATATCAGATTTGAAGGTTCTATTTCTAAGGAATAGGACCGTCGCCCTATGTAGAGTGGCAGTCTCGTAACCACCACTCAGGAAAGGAGGCGGTCTCAGTTCCACCACTCAAGAAAGGTGATAGTTCATGAATTGTCACTCAAGTAGGGCGGTGGTCCCAGGACCTCTGACCTACTTTAGGCAGCGGTTCTATCACTAACGGCAGAAAAACACAAATCCGTGCTTGTGTAAATTTTAACTTGGTCTAACTAAAATTTAAGTTTGTAAAAATTAAAGAGGAAACCTCCAGCAAGAAAATGAAGGTAAAATTTCATTGTTCAAAGCAACTAAATCTTCAAATGGATAATTAAAAGTGCTCAATCTCATACATATTAATGGAGGTAGGGTTTGGCCCAAATAGAGAACTCAAAATACAAATTAAAATTGTAATAACTCCAGATTTGGAGTGGAAACCCATTCAATATTCAATGAAAGAAATTACAATGATAAATCTACAACCTAGATCTAAACTAAGCTTGATTTTGTAAATTCCTCCATAGTTCTTCTTTCTTGCTCCCATGGCTTCCATTTCTCCAACCTGCAAATTAAACAAAAAAAGTGACCAAATGAGGAGACTAGGGTAAAGAAAAGGATTTAATAAGAATTCATAAGGATATTTAGGGTTAGTTTGGAACCCTAGGATCTAGTGGCCACAATTGAATTGATCCAAGGGTTGAGGATCAACCCTACAATTGTTTGGTAGGAATGAATTTTATGGGTGTTTTAAATAAATTTAAAGGTATGTGTAGATGGGTGAATGGGGCCATTTAAATACCTTGGTGTGCAAAGTCATTATTTAGTTCCTAGTATGTTTTAGAAAATTAATGAAATGGACATTTAAGCTATTAAGATAATGGAACTAAAGTAACTAAGTATAAGGTTAATCATTTTGGGTTTGAATGTTAATTAAGGAGGAGAAAAACATTTAACCAAGTAAATTAAATTATGGCACCTTCCTAGTTGACTCTAATTAATTGACCTTAGAGATAAATTAAGAATATTTAATCATTTAACTTAGACCTGGTCCATCCTTTGTAAAGTAGAGATTATTGGTGAAAATTAATTTAACGTACACTAGGGGTTGACACCCTTACAACCTTATAACTTAAAACTAAAAAAAATTGCCGCAACCTTCTGGATAAGTGTATAAGATTTAATGTGTTCCTATAGAAATACGTATGTGAATTTATCTAGAAGGGTAGGCTCTATGAATACAATTCATAAAAGGAAGTTACAACTTGAACATAGAAATACATAGCCAGATAAATATACTTGGAGTTGGTTGAGAGAAAATATTATATTTCAAAATAGTAAAGAGCCTACATTTGTTTCTAGAGAAGAATTAGAAATTGCCATTGGGACACATATGAGAAAGGTATATGTTTATAATCTATACTAAAAACTTAGGTAGTTCTCTACATCTTTTTATATCACATTCTTTACCTTTTAAAATAATAGAATCTAAATGACACTTCAAATTATGTAATTTTTATTTTATAAGTGAAACATTACAAAGTAATGTGGGAATATGGTAAACAGTTTCGTATTGAAAAGACTGATGAACTGAGGAATTTTTTTTATCAAGGTATATCAACGTACTTTGAGATGGTTGGTTCAACTGAGTCTGCGAGGAAAAGATACTATGGAATATTGCAAGACATTATTGAACTTGATTTCAAGACCTTCAATAAGGTTATATTTCATGTCAAGTGGTACCCAATGATTGAGGATGGAACTCATAAAACATTTAAAATCCATCGAAATGGTTTTCCCCTTATCAGAACATCAAGTTTTATGGAGACAAATGAGCCTTATGTATTCCCTAGTCAATGTGATAATTTTTTTTCATTAAAGATACTAATGATATAAATTAGTCTTACATCATCGAACACAATCCAAGGAGCCAACGACATCCATTATTTTAAGACATATCCCTTGATTCTAACTATAGTACTAATAGTGATAAAGATGAAACCAGCAATGAAATTGTGAATGAACAATTGGTTGAAGGTGAGGATCATGTTGAGTCACAAGAGTCTCAAGAGGAATATCTGCATGAATTCAGACATTTTGATGATGGCACACTACAATAAGGAGGTATAGAAGAAGATGATAGTACAGATTACATAAATAGACAAGATTCAACAATGATATTTAATAATCTTGTTGATGATGATATTGGATACGAGGGAGAAGATGGCATGATTAATTTAGTTGTGAACTTAGGGGAATTGGAAATCAGTACAAAGCAAGTTCAAGAGTTGGTTCAAGATGATGGTGAATTCAATCAAGATGACATGCAAAATGAGTTATAAAGGTATAGACATTTAATAAACTTAGATTTTTTTCTTTTAAAAAACATTTTAATACCTAAATTACTACAATATATATTTACTATTGGAATTTATATGTCTTAAAAATATGAAGTAGAAATTTAAATTTTCATGTATCATACTTTTTTATTTGATGTTATGTGTTTTAAATGTATTTATACAATGTAATGTTTTAGTATTATGCTACATAAATGTAATGGTTTTAATTTTAATTTTCAATTTTTTTAATAAGGATATTGCGGATTATTCACAAACATTATTAAGCTAATCTAATTTTCCAACAATAACTAGTATAGAATTATATATATATATACATATATATATATACATATATATATATATATATATATATATATATATATATATATATATATATATATATATGTATATGTATATGTATATGTGTATATGTATATATATATATATATATATATATGTATATGTATCTATATGTATATGTATATGTATATATGTATATGTATATATATCTATATATCTATAGTCTACTATATATATCTATCTCTATATATATCTTATATATATATATATATGTATATTATAAGCCGAACTAGTTATTTGTAGTTGTGTAAAATATTCACAAATAATATTTGTAATATTATGTAGATTATCCACAAATAATATTGAAATTTAGGATAGTGTACATAATTATGATTTACGTATTTTTGTGTTACTCATTATTATCACTATTTATTTTAGTAATATAGATTATCCACAACAAGAGTTAGATTAATTTTTTAATGTAGATTGTTAATAGCAAGAGTGAGTTAAGGATAATACACAACTTTTAAGTTGTAATGGTTTCAAATTTATTATTAATTAAAACAAATCTTAAAAATTATGTGGCTATTTATTTATGATTACAAATGGTTCAAAATACTATAATCATGATACATTAATATATTTTTGTAGATTATTAAAAAAATGGAATTAATTTGTGGCCGCATTGCATATATTTTGTATTTTTGAGATAATATATAATCATAGTTTTAGCCGTGTAATTTTTTTTGAATTTTAGAATAGTGTGGAATTTAGGATTTTTGGTCTACATTTTATTTAGACTATCGTTTATTGTATTTTTAGACTTTGTTTTAAAACATATAGAGAAATTGTGATTTTTCTACAATAAAATTATACGATTATGAATATTCTACAAATTAGATTTAACTTTCATGAAATTGTGAAAAATCTACTTTGTATATTATATAAGCATCCCATTTAATGTTGTTAATCCACATTTTTTCCATAAGTTGATTTTTTAATTAAAACAAATCTTAAAAATTATGAGATTATTTATTTATGATTAAAAATGGTTCAAAATACTATAATCATGATACATTAATATATTTTGTAGATTATGAAAAATTAGAATTAATTTGTGGCCACATTGCATATATTTTGTATTGTTTAGATAATATATAATCATAATTTTAGCGGTGATTTTAATTTGTTTTGAATTTTAGGGTGGTGTGGAATTTGAGAATTTTGATCTACATTTTATTTAGAATATCCTTAATTATATTTTTAGAAATTTTTTTTAAAACATATAGAAAAATTGTGATTTTTCTACAATTTTATTTTACGATTATGAATATTCCACAAATTAGATTTAACTTTCATGAAATTGTGAAAAATCTACTTTGTATATTATAAAAGCCACCCATTAATGTTGTTAATCCACATTTTTTCCACAAAATGATTATTTTGTGGATAACATTGTGGAAAAGTATCTCTCTTTCTAGTAGTGATATATCCTCAATAGCCTTCATAAAGAATCCAATCTTCCATGGTTAAATCAAGCATATTGAAATATGCTATCATTTTACTAGAGAGTTGGTAGATCATGAAGAGATTGAATTTCATTATTGTAGATTTGAACAACACACACATATTTTCACAAAAAAAATAAAAACATAGTTTGTGAGAACCTAAGAGAAAAAAATAAAAACATAGTTGTGATAACCTAAGAGAAATATTAGGTGTCATACATGTTGCAGAAGAAAGCTTCAAAATAGCTTCATAATTTCACACTCAACTTTGAAGCCATACAAGAAGATCCATACTCATACACATTTCTCTATAATGTATGCAAAAAACTATGGACTTACCCATATATCATCTCAACTCGCACGTATTTCTCAAGAAATCCAGAAAAAAAATTAGATCCATATATTCAGCCCCACAATTTCTTCAAAAGTAACTAGAATTTCTCTAGAATCACTCGAAATTTCTTTGGACTTGCAAAAACATATTTAAACTCATACAGTCAGGTCTAGAATTTCTTTGACTCGCACAAAAATCTTTAGACTCTCACTAAAAGTGTTGAGCCACTATTTTGGATTTTAAATTTCTTGAAGTGGAATTTTTGATTAAGGGGAGTCTTGGAAAAATAATTTCAACTACCAACATAAACTATTTGTCTTTTACAACCCATAAAATTTAATTTTTCACTTGCATGATCCAAGTAAACTTTGGCGTGCCAAAATTTGGAGTGTAAAAATTAAATGTTTATTGGTCATTTGGTAGTTGAACATTTTGGGTCGAGATAAAATTGAGGGAAAAGGTTTTTTCCCAAATGTTGAAAAGAGAATGAAACCAAAGAAAAAATGGAAGATAATTTCTGAGAGTGGAGAATAATCAAGGAAAAAGAAATAAAATTCAACCCAAATTGAACCAACATGAGTCTAGAGCAATAGAGTCATAGAAGAAGTTTGGAGAATTTAGAAGGAATGAGAAAATAGCGGTAGAGAAGTCAAGAGATTAGCTCAAAGAAATCAAATAGAACAAGGAAAAAGGAATGATCAGTAGTATTCGTTCATGTGTAATATTTTTATATAAGGTTTTGTAATTCTTTGATGTTGTAATTATTCAATTGTGCTCAAAGTACAACAACTCTATTTTTATTGATTCAGTGTTTATTTTGTTTTATTTTTTACTTCCCCTTCTAGATTTTTCCCACCATCATACCTTCTCCTTTCCATAACAATATTCCGCAAAATTAAAGGAGAGGTTACAAACGGACAGAGAATAATGGGATATGTTTAAAACAAACACACCTAATAATATATAATTATTTCCTACGTAATATATGCCAACATTCCCCTATTATTACATTATTCTTGCAAATGTAACCCCTAAAAACTTCAAATTTCATTTTTTGAAGAGATTTGGTGAGAATATCAGCTACTAGTGCTTCTGTAGGATAGTACTAGAGCTGAATGTGATGGTGCAAGACGTGCTCTAAAATGAAATGACAATTAATCTCAATATGCTTTGTTTGTTCATGAAAAAAATGATTCTGCATGAGCTTCAACACACTCTGATTATCGCAATAGAGAATAGGTGACTATTTTTCAAGAATGCCCATGTCATCCAAAATGTGACGTAACCATATCACTTCGCACATAGCTCCTCATGTGGCATGATATTTTGCCTTTGTGGATGAAATAGAAACATAATTTTGCTTCTTGTTTATCCACGAGATAGCTCCAGACTCGAGATAAAAAATATATCCTGTAGTTGACTTCCTGTAATCAATAGAGCTGGCGTGGTCCGAGTCAACGTATCCCAGTAAGAAGAATTGATCATTCTTCTTATATTCCAAACCATAATCAATTGTACCTCAGATATACCTCAAAACATGTTTTGCTATAATCCAGTGACATTTCTTCGGCTCCTACATGAATCTGGAAAGATAGCTGATAGCATAGCATAAATTTGGTCTGGTATATGTCAAGTAGATGAGCCATCCAACAAATTTCCTATAGAGAGTGACATCCACTTGAGGTGAGTCCTGGAATCGTGAAAGTTGGAAACCTTTTTCCATGAGAGTGGATATGGGTTTACAGTTGGACATTTTGTACTTTTCCGGAAGTGTCTTGGTGTACATTATCTGGGAGACATTTACCATATCTCTAAGACAAGACAGTAATGTAGTAGCCCCAAATCTGTCATGTTGAAGGTTCTTTTGAGATCATTCTTCACAATATCAACCTGATCTTTTGAACTTCCAGTGATCACAAGATCATCCACATACACAACAAGAATGACAATTTATTTTCCTACCTTCTTTATATACAAATTTTAATATGAGGGGCTATGAGTGAACCCATGTTGTAAAAGGTGATCATCTATCTTGATATACCACACCCATGGAGCTGGTCTTAGTCCATACATTGATTTGATGAGATGACATACCTTTTTTGGATGCTCTTTATCAACAAATCCTTTGAGTTGGGTCATGTATGCTTCTTCTTTCAAATCACCATTTAGGAAAGCACTCTTGATGTCCATCTACTGAAGTCTCCATCCTTTATGTGCTGCTAGTGCACGAACTACTATGATGGTCTTGATCTTCGCAGTGAGTGTAAAGGTTTCTTCATAGTTGATGCCCTCTTTCTAAGCATATAATTTTGCTAAAAGTCGTGCTTTATGTTTGTTGATGGATCCATCTGCCATATATTTTGTCTTGAAAACCCATTTTCAGCCTATGAGTTTCTTCCTGTAGGCAGATCGACAAGTTCCCACATCTGATTTTGCATGAGTGAGTCATATTCTGCATCCATGACTTCTTTCCACTAAGGTTGAATGAATGGTTCATGAACATTACCAGGATTGGAGCTATTAATCAGTGAACTCATGAGTGCAAAATTTACCTCATTTCTTGTCTGACTCCTCATTTTGACTCCGGATGAAGTATCTAGGAGTTGTTGCAAATGAGAGTCTTTGATGGTGCTTTATACCCATTTTGGACAAGAACTCAGCTGATTTTGTGAAGAACGGTTTTGTTGACATGAGGATGGATGTGGAGTAATATTCTCCAGTTCTCCAAGGTCAACATATATCTCCCCTTGTAGCTCATCTTTTCTCTGAGTAGTATTCTATGGCTCATCATCTAATTCAGAGACTAGTCGATGAGAGGTGGTTGGTAATGGTTCTTTTGTTGGCATTGCTGCTCGTCAAAGGATGACTAATCAAAAACCACATCTTAACTCTCATATATTTTCTTTGTCTCAAGATGCATGAGACGGAATGCCTTTGAGGTAGTGCTATAGCCCGGTAGGATGCACGAGAGTGTTTTCAGCTCGACTTTCTTTCTCTTCTGAGCTGGGACATGCATATATTTTGTGCAAGAAAATACTCGTAAATAATAAATTGATGGCTTTCTACCACTCCATACCTCTTCTGGCATTTTATTTTGTAGAATATTTTTCGGTTCCCTATTGAGAAGATAAACATTTGTCTGTATTGCTTCAGACCAATATCTATCCTCTAGCTTTGATGTTGATAACATGCAATGAGCCATCTCCATCACTGTGTGATTACGTAGCTCAACAATGCCATTTTTCCTGGGTGTGTAGGGAGTAGTCAGTTTCCAGTTAATGCCTTGTTGGTTCAGGAATGCCAAGAAATTATTTGATGTGAAATCCCCCCCCCCCCCTCAATCTGAGCGGAGTAAAAGAAGAGGTTGTCCAGTCTCTTTCACAACGCGTTGATAGAAGATCTGGAAATGTTGAAGATCCTCATTCTTCTTTTTCAAGAAAACACACCCACATCTTTTGAGAGTAGTCATCCACGAACAGTTATAAGTACTGGTATCCTAAAAAGGAAGCAGGAAATGGTCTATTCAGATTAGTATGAACAACCTCTAGACATTGTTTGGCATGGAAGGTTCTCGCCTTAAACAGATCCCTATTTTGTTTTCCTGTAGGACAGCCAGGGAAAATAGGTAAGGAACTAGACAATTTGGGAAGTTAATGTACCATTATTTTTTAACTTAACTGGTGTAAAGATTGAATAGACAAGTACCCATGTCAGTAATGAAATAAGGTAGTAGATTATACCGTTGAGGCAGATAAAGCTACTGTAGAAGATGAAACCGTATCTAAAGAAAATAACTTATCTTTTAAAAAAGCTCTAGCAATAACCGTACCTTGTCTCGAGATCAAACATGATTTGAGAAATTCTACCTGTTGGTGCAAAATCACAGCACCCTTGGACGCACAACAGGCTTCTAATTTGATCGCTCGAGGCATCCAGTGCGATTGCACAACATGGAGCTTTTCCCAAGTGTGGGACCTTGCGAAATCAGAAAATATCTCCGGATGAAGGCCGGCTCCTATTCCTCTGTTCAGATGCACGAATAAACGCAGAGGATTTACCAAAAAACCTAATCTAAGTTGCTAAGGAGACAGGGTAGAGAATGCATAAAAATAAAACCTAAACTACGGAGGTGATGCACCGAGGAATGTTGGACACCCGTTTTGCAAAATTAAGCACAGACCACATAAATTAAATACAACACCATGCACAAGTAACCAAACTGCAATAAGAGATCAAAAATTAAAGCAATGAATACATGAGAGGGTTTAGAATCAATCACAGACATATATATATTGCTCAAGGATCGATTCAATACATTGCAGTGGCCAAGAGGCAAAAAATGGCATTACAATCCATATGGGAGGTTTGAAGGCTCCACAAATTCTCTTGCAAGCAGGAGAGAAGGGAGGATGCAAAACGAAAATGTCCAACCACTTTTTAGAGCCTCTCCCAGCCATTTATACGAGGAAAATGAGGGAGAAGAGAATAATTTGGAGCTTCCCCAACCACCTCCAAAACTGCACCTAACTTCCACAAACCATGGCGGTAGGTAAAAAACTCAACAAACTCGAAACATGGCGAAATGTCCTTTTCCGCGTCGGGATTTTCCACCTGTCGGGTTCGAGGTTCCCTTGTGCATTTGCATCGGGCTTGGAGGATGGCTCGACATGCTTTTGATCCGTGTTTTCTCGACGTGTTTTCCCGACGTGTTTCTCCGCCTCCAAGACCCGATTTGCTTTGCGTCAGGTTTTCCAACCCTTCCAACATGTTCTTTGCTATCAGGTTTATCCGCCCTTCCAACATGCTTCTGCGCCATGCTTTTCCGCCTCCAAAACCCAATTTGCTTTACGTCGGGTTTTCCAACCCTTCCGACATGTTCTTTGCTATCAGGTTTTCCAACCCCTCCGACATGCTTCTACGCCATGCTTCTCCGCCTCTGAGACCCGATTTCCTTTGTGTCAGGTTTTCCAACCCTTCCAACATGTCCTTTGGCATCGGGTTTTCCAACCCCTCCGACATGTCCTTTGCGCCATGCTTCTCTGCCTCCGAGACCCGATTTCCTTTGTGTCGGGTTTTCTAACCCTTTCAACATGTCTTTTGATGTCGGGTTTATCCGCCCCTCTGACATGCTTCTGCGCCATGTTTCTCCACCTCCGAGACCCGATTTTCTTTGTGTTTATCTATATTTACCCGGGGGGGTAAATATATACAACAATTTGGCGACTCACGGGGTTACCTACCTGCTAGGTAGAGGATCAATGGCCTTTTAGCGATCCATTGGGCATGGAGTCATGAGCAAGCCTGAATAACCGATCTGAAACTTGAAAACTTCCTTCTGAGCCACTTGCAAATCCGTTAAACCTGGAGTTGTTTTCACCAAAATGCCACTGAACTGTATTGTGCAAGACCGGACCCAGGAGCAACAAAACCATGTACAAAACTGAAAATCATACATGTTCTAAATGGAACATGCAGAGTGTGCACAAGCACTTCTTCTCCTGAAAGCAAACCTACCTACTCTATTCTAACTGGAAGCAAAGGCAAGCTAAACAAACCTTGCAACTGGTTGTGCAAAATAGCTTCCCTTTCTCAAAAGTTGCAACCATGCAACTGATTTGGCACTGATCATGGCTGTTAGGATGAGTGAAAAATCAACAAGAAGCTGGTCTTCCACCCAAATCATCAAGGTGTCAACTGAAAACAAATCCAATACCTCTTTTAGTTGCTCTGCATTTGTATTGAAGAGGTATGGCAGCTGATCCTTGGTACTTTGTAGCTCATCCTCATGCTCAGAAGCAAGCATGACTGGTTGTGACTTCTCTTTTGGCTCTAATGAAGAAAAATACCTGATTGGGAAAGGTCTGATCCGTTTGATATGCCCATAGCTCTGATTTTCTACTCCAAAAATGGAGTTTTCTTGTAGACCTTCCTGAATGTATGATGTGGAAGAAATGGTGAAATTCTTCTGTCCTTTCTCTTCCTCCAATGAAAAACATGAAAGATTAAAATCTTCCAATCTTGGTTCCAAAGATCTGCTATAAGATGCAGGCTATTGCAAATGAATGTTCTCCTTCATAACAATAGACTCAAGTGTTTGGAATGTGGATGATGAAAGAGAGAATGGTGGAAACTCAACCGGCTCTTCTCCATCAAAACAATCCTCCAAATCTGACAAATACACTACCTCATTGTTGTCCTGCTGCAAATGCTCAACTTCCTCCATGGTGTCTTCTTGATCTGTAACTTGACCACCATGGTTTCCTTCACTCCTCTGACATTGAGTTTGAGAGATCAAACTCCTCTTCAGTACTAGAACTTGAGAGAGGAGAAGTAGAAAGAAGAACTGAAGGTTCTCCTGTAGCCTGCTTTGTGCTCAAAGCCCTTGGACCTGCACTTTTCTCCTCCATAGCTAGGATGTGCTCCTCTTCTGCTGCCACAAAGTCAGTCCTAACCACCATTTGTTCAACCTTAGCCTCTTCTGTAGGCTTTACCAGCAAGGGGAACTTCTCAATTCCAAATTTAAGAGCCAAACTTACTAAACTCTTAATCATTTCTTCTTTTCCTGGCTCTTCCTCTTGCTATCCTTGATGACTGATTTTTGCAATTTCTTCTTCCCCACATGGAATTGGGAATGCAAGAGGAGGGATGGGTTGTAACTCAACTGATTTTGCAATTTTTTGTGGTGGTGGAGGCAGTGAAACCTCTTGTTTCTTTGGAGGAGGAGGTATTTCTGTTAGCTCTTGTGGAGGGGATGACTGTTTGGAAGAAAAAAGGAAAGAAGAATTGAGGTGTGGTGGAAGACTAGGGGGTGGAGAAATGTGATAAACATTTGGGACAGCAAATGGAGAGTTTAAAACTTGACACTGCTGAGATAAAACAGATTGGGAAAGAGGAAAAAGAAAATGCATGAGATGGTGTGCTTACCCATTGACAAGGTTGCTGAATACTTCTCTCATATACCTCTATTTATTCAATCCACTTTGTAAGCAATGGCAGCGTTGCAATCATGAAGTCAAGCTTCTCTTGAGGGCTGTAATGCCTTGGAAAAGGTCCCACCCATGGACAGGGTGCTCCACAACTGATTCCAAATGCTTTCATTTGTGCTTGAGCCCTGGACTGCACTATGTTTACCTCCATCTTTTGGATTTTTTCCAACAGACCAGCATCTTGCATCATGATTGTCTTCATTATATGCATACTCTTGCTCTTGGAAGGATCCAAAGCCAAACTGATTTTGGCGCTGCTGTTCATATGAGTATGCATGCTGATCTGGAGGATCTATAAAATGTGTTGGAGGTGTGATATACTGCTGTTGTTGGAAATGTGAATTCCATGATGGAAATGAAGTCATGGTTGCACAACTTCATGGAATGGAAAAGAATGAAAGCGATGGAAAGAAATATGGATGGAAATGAATGGAAACGGGTCTGCAACTCAGAGAAATGGGTTGCTGATCAGATGGATTCACCAGATGTGTTTTTGAATATGCCTCTAAAAGGCTGGATTTTGCCAAGTTACACACCAAACTTGGCAATATTGAAAATCGGAATTAAAAAATTTGAAGGACACGGAGGATGTAGTCTTCAATTCGGAACTCGATGTCATGCTAACGCAGCTGCGGATCCCTGAAAGGTATAGGCGGAACTCAGGTCATGCAATGCAACTCACAAAACCTGAAACTTCCCTGTGTCAGAACCTGGGACATGTCCGACACCCTGGAAAACCTGAAATGACCGTTGGGTCTGCTTTGATGTTCTCAGACCCCGAAAACCCGAAATCATGAAAAAACAAATCTGAAATTTTGAAAATCAAAATCTCGAAAAAACTAAATGATACCCTTTTGAAGATTTCCCTCAGATCTACCAACTGGTGAAATTTCGACCTATTTTGAGCAAGTTAAGCCTTTAAAAAATGATTTCGAGAGTTCAGCCTGGAAGAAGCAAAAATCCAAAATTTTAAAACTTGCAATTTCTTCAATCCAAATTTAACGTGAAAACATCCTTCAAATTTTGGTGGTATGACCTCGAGCATGTCCCACCAGGAGTGCCAAAACTGTTGGTGTCGAAATCACAACACCCCTAGGACTCTGCAACATGCTTCTAATGGGATCGCTCGAGGCACCTCAGTGCGATTGCACAACATGGAGCTTTTCTCAAGCATGGGACCTTGCAAACTCAGAAAAGCTCTCCGGATGAAGGCCGGCTCCTATTCCTCTGTTCAGATGCATGAATAAATGCAGAGGGTTTACCAAAAACTTAATCTAACTTGCCAAGGAGACAGGGTAGAGAATGCATAAAAATAAAACCTAAACTACAGAGGTGATGCACCGAGGAATGTTGGACACCCGTTTTGCAAAATTAAGCATAGACCACATAAATGCAATACAACACCATGCACAGGTAACCAAACTACAATAAGAGATCAAAAATTAAAGAAATGAATACATGAGAGGGTTTAGAATCAATCACAGACATATATATATATATATATATATATATATATATATATATATATATATATATATTGCTCAAGGATTGATTCAATACATTGCAGTGGCCAAGAGGCAAAAAATGGCATTACAATCCATATGGGAGGTTTGAAGGCTACACAAATTCTCTTGCAAGCAGGAGAGAAGGGAGGATGCAAAATGAAAATGTCCCACCTCTTTTTAACGAGCCTCTCCCAGCCATTTATACGAGGAAAATGAGGGAGAAAAGAAGAATTCGGAGCTTCCCCAACCACCTCCAAAACTGCACCTAACTTCCACAAACCATGGCGGTAGGTAAAAAACTCAACAAAATTGAAACATGGCGAACTATCCTATTCTCCGCATCGTGATTTTCCTCCTGTCTGGTTCGGGGTTCCCTTGTGCATTTGCATTGGGCTTGGAGGATGGCTCGACATGCTTCCGATCCGTGTTTTCTCGAGTCGTGTTTTCCCGACGTGTTTCTCCCACCTCCGAGACCCGATTTTCTTTGCATCGGGTTTTCCAACCCTTCTGACATGTTCTTTGGCTGTCAGGTTTATCCAACCCTTCTGACATGCTTCTGCGCCATGCTTTTCCGCCTCCGAAACCCGATTTGCTTTGCGTCGAGGTTTTCCAACCCTTCCAACACGTCTTTTGATGTCAGGTTTATCCAACCACTCTGACATGCTTCTGCGCCATGCTTCTCCGCCTCCGAGACCCGATTTCCTTTGTGTTGGGTTTTCCAACCCTTCCGACATGTCCTTTGGCGTCGGGTTTTCCAACCCCTCCGACATGTCCTTTGCGCCATGCTTCTCCGCCTCCGAGACCCGATTTCCTTTGTGTCGGGTTTTCCAACCCTTCCGACATATCCTTTGGCGTCGGGTTTTCCAACCCCTTCGACATGCTTCTGCGCCATGCTTCTCCGCCTCCGAGACCCGATTTCCTTTGTGTCGATCTATATTTACCCGGGGGGTAAATATATACAACACTACCTTTAGATGATGATTTAGGAGTTAACTAACTGAAAAAAGGTTGGTAGTTAAACTAGGAACATACAGTACCTTTCTAAATGTACATTTTCTTATGTCGAGAGGAATAGTGATATGACATATTCCTTCTACAATGCACTTTTTGTCATCTACTATTCTGATTAGATCTCGAGTGGGTTGATCTATCATTGTATCAAATAACTTCTTGTCACCTGACATATGCTTACTTGCACCCGAGTCTATCAACCAGACTTTGTTTGCGGGATCATAAGTTTGAGAGACTAGTACAAGGATCTTACCATAATTTGCTCCATCTTGTGTCTCCTCATCAGAGTTATCATCTTGTTGAGCTATGAGATGTCCCTTCTGCTTTCTTCAGTAGGGACGCCATTTTGAATTCTAAAAATCATCGCACCCAGATGGGATTGATTGACTCGAAGACCCTTGTTTCAAGGCATTGTACCAGCAGTGATCAATGTCATGAGTGTTGGTTTTTTATATTTGACACCACCTCGTTGATTTTGTAGATTGTTATAGTTGATGCTGATGTGCTTGTGATTGTTTCTCTGGGGTACCTTTTCGATTCTTTTGGCCACAATGGAGCTTTGAGAAAATGGATTTATCCTGGGCCTCATCTTGGATTGAATTGATGGCCTCTTTCTGCTGCAACAAGTTCACGAATTCTTCGAACGTTACTTTTTGTTTGGATACATTTAGTGTCGTAATGAAAACTCAGAACTGAGAAGGGAGTTCCCTCAAGGTGATCAGAACTAGAATCTTGTCTTCTACCTTTTCACCGAGTGCTAGTAACTCCGTTC
Source organism: Taxus chinensis (assembly GCA_019776745.2). Classification (NCBI taxonomy): domain Eukaryota; kingdom Viridiplantae; phylum Streptophyta; class Pinopsida; order Cupressales; family Taxaceae; genus Taxus; species Taxus chinensis. The sequence continues at coordinate 197,496,922 of CM034155.1, read as the reverse complement.
GCAGCAAATCAACCTGACGTAAGAACTCCTCAACTTTCTCATCTGAACCCATCGATAGGGTATGCAATTTCGACTGAAGATGGAGTATCGTAGTCTTATTCTTTGCCTCAAAGATTGTTGCTAACTTATCCCATGATTCTTGTAGTTTCTCTGCATCCTGAACATGCGGTTGCACATCATTAGTGATACTCAGCATAATCAACATCAATGCTTTGGCACTTGCCACTCATATTTATGAGTTCATCAGGGGTAGTGGAAATTTTCACTGACCCTGTGACGATACCCCATAATCCCTCAAACTGAAGGATAATCTACCTATTTGTTTCTCAGGCTGCATAATTTGGCCCTTTAAGTAATTGAGCATCGAATAGAAGTAGTTTTAGTGTAGAAATTGTAATAAAATATTAAAAAAACTTTTATTAATTTTAGAGAATTATTATAGGTCTTCACTCACTGTTGATAGAATCAACCTTTGAGATGTTCTCGATATTCTCGTGTTGAGAGACGACGACGCTTCTTACGACATTCTTCTTCATCTTCATAGTCTACTTCATAACCAGCTTTTACCTCTTCTCGAACTCTCTTCGCTTGGCAGCGGACGTCGAAAAGAAAATACTCCAGAAGTTCTCTTTGAACTAGTTCATTGAATACAAGGTTTCCAGTGTTGTGAAACTCGTTAAGCAGTGCAAAATAGAACCCGGAGCTTTCTTGAGCTTTTGTATAGTGTTATACGGCTTGCAAGTCTTTATGGCTTTCAGCAGTCCGGATTACTTCATTCACGCTTGACATTCAGCGTTAGTCTGCGAGACTCAGCGACGTTGCCTTGGTTGAGGCATCATCTCCAGGAAATAATGACACTTTTTTTTAATTATTTAGCAAACATGTCTCTCAACCACGTGTTTTCACTGCTCACGTCCACCAATCCACATTGATATTGATGATGGAAAGATTTCCTTTAGACGTTAATCAGCAGCAGATGCTTTCCTCTCTGCAGGTCGCTGGTATAAAGAAAATCCAAACGTGATTCTTCAACGCAATAGCAAACGCAATTGACTTTTCCACTTTACTCCACATGTGCAAGAATGAAGATTTTTTTTTTTTTAATGGAAATACCTTTAATTCCTCCCACTTCCAGGCATTCACATCCAAGGAGAAAAAAGAAGAAACAAGTCAATGTGCAAAATACTGATTGCTAGAATTTATCAGGCAGAGGTGGATTTTCTTTTAGTAGCAAATTCACTTTAATCTCCCTCCACGTATTGTTTGCAGGAGAAAAAAACAAAAAAACCCAATTTCCAAGCAGCATGCAACTTGCTGGTCAAAGAGAGGCCCTTGTTTATGTTGGTTGGTATGTGTACCAGCAAGGAGATAAACACAGAGGGGAAAAAGACTTTCAAGTGTTCCATGCAGCAAAAAATCTCTTCCACGTTTTGTAGATCATGTTATGCGCTTGGACTCCTTTTCCTCTTTGCAGGTCACTGAAATAATCCCAAGACACATTTTCTCCTCCACACAGATCTCTACGCTGCAAATCTATGCCAATGATCTCCTCAAATTGCTTTCCTCTTACACATGGGCCTGGACATAAGAACACTCTGATACCAGATTGAGAGGAGAGAGAAATGGAGAAGAAATAGAGATTAGATATCTCTCTTGTATTTTTAATCAGAAGCACGTACAAATATATAGGGAAGAGAAATAGCAATATTCCCCAAAATTAAAGGAGATGTTACAAACAGACAGAGAATAATGGGACATGGTTAAAACAAACACACCTAAGAATATATAATTATTTGCTACGTAATCTATGCCAACACTAACACATGTTGTATAGGGCTCAAAAAGCTTATGGAAGAAACCATAATAAGAAAAATATTTTTCAGAATATTATGAAGTATGCATAAAAGGAAAAGAACAAATTAGAGAGCTACCAACACATATTGAAAAGAATATCAAGCGATGCTAGCATTAAGAACCCGAAAAATATTACATATAGTAAGTTCCTCTCCACAACTTTGGTTGATCTTGATATATTTTCACAGGAGACGTGCCGCATTCTGCAAAAACTTCCTTGCCTATTGTGTATCTTTACATTCGTTGCCCTTTTTCTAGTAATTTTTTTTTCAAGTGCATGCTCATCGAATCCACAACGAAAAATAGTAACTCATATATACAACTATTATTGGTCACTATGGAAGGTAAGGGAAATGATCACCCTTAAAGATGAATGTTGAAGGTATAATACATACATGAAAGTCGTACATGACAAGTTACATCAAAAGTGCCTTACAAATAATCAAGTGAAGAATACTTATTGGAGAAATGAAGGAACTTGAAGGAAAAATGGTGATAATTTACCAAGAGTGTATAAGAGATTTAAATACCTTCTCATCGATAAAATGAACTTGGTGATCTTGAAAACGCTTAGATAAAAATAACAAGGTACGTGAAACAATATTTCCTCAGCGTAACAAAAATATTATAGTAGCCTATGAATCATATTTTTGGCTAATACGGGTCTTCCACTCCCAATGTATGATATCCCAGAATATGTAGGGAAGTCCTTTGGTCACCCATATTGGTGCAAATTTGACACGGTCATTATCTTGGACAAAAACTTCGAACAAGGTTACAACCCACAACAACTAGTATTTAAGAATTTATTGATCAACAAAAAATACACACCCAACAACGGAGGATTATAATCTTATCATGTCACGTACATACACTTTAACATCCCCATTAGAGAACGTTACCTTCAAAGGGGCAAAGCATCTTTATGAAAATAAGTACACCCGGCCACGGAAGGCATGACATGCTATCTAACCTCAATGACACTCAATGCCTACAGTGTTGTTGTGCATAGGCCAAGTTTATGGGTTAAATTTTTATTGGATTGGATAATGGTGTGTTCGGGCATGTTGTGGAGCTCATCTGTAATACGGAATTGCAATCTCCAAACTTCCCATCATTTATTTTTGTCAACTTCAAAAATACTAAGGATCGTCGTGAGACATCATTCACCCAATGCATTTTACCACTACGTCCTTTTTCCATATGGAAATTGTCAACAAATCTCATTCAAAATAGTGTAAGGAATCATCTTCTATAAAGCGAATAGGAAAGCTGACTTTCTTGTGAGAAATTTTCTCGTCATTTCCAAGATATTTAAGCCGAGCTATATGAATATAAAGGGGTATTCCAATTTATTTTCTACTTAGTTGATGTATTTGTAAAGATGTACAATGGATCCGAAATCTTTTCCCAAAACCCTAAACCAAATTGTGGCTGTGATGGCGATGTAAATGGATCCCTCTCAGCTCATCAAGATAGCGGCGGATTGTTGGGAGGCGGTGGCACATGTGTCGGCGGTGAAAAGCTGTGAGGTTGTTGCGACAGGTGATTCAGGGGACCCTTCCAACTGAATGGATGATAAGGTGTGACTCAATCTAGTGGTGGGTGACCTATCCCTGGTAAGAACAGGGCAATGATTGAAATGAAAGTATCTGGTGTTTGAGGCAGTAGGTTTGGGAAAGGGAACTCCATTGTTTCCCCTACGTGACTGACAGAAAAGATTATTTCAGATCCTTCATTGAGTCCTAAGGGAGATACGTGTGGTGTTGGGAAGGGATGTGTTAGAAGTAGGGTAGATTCCCGTGTGTGACTTACACCACTTTCCCCGGTTATCGTGGTTTGGGATAACATAGATGCCAATCAGAGCAGTCATGCTCAGTGGGTAGGAGTTCATGCAAATTGATCTTTCATGGAGGTTCTACAGGGGAGATCTAGTATCAAACCCATGTTGCCTGATGACAATATACCCAGTTTTTATTTTGGAGAGGGTGTGCTTGATTCTTAGACCTTCTATGAGGATCAATCCTTTATTTGTAGACTAAGTAGTTTTCAGCCCAACCTTCTAGTCCTTCATGAATGGATAACAAAACATTGGATCCCTCTTCTAGATGGAAGGTTAGACATTTATCCTAGTGCAAGGTGAACTTTTAGTGTTATTTTTTACTTTGATAGACGATAAGGATAGCGTAGCTAGAAATCTTTGGGTATGTCAATTCCATTATCTTGACATGAAATCCTAGTTCCCCAAATTTAATCCAACCACCGAGTCATTCTCTTACAAACCAGTCTCCATTAGATTTCCTTGCTTACCTTTGCAATTTTAGGACCCTACTTGTCTTGTTTCCATTGGCAACGTTCTGGAAAATATTTTTAAAATGACTCTTGTACAACTGAGTATACCCATACAACCTATGCTTGAATACCGGTTGAGATTAATACCTCAAAGAATCTACTTGCTAACATTGAGTTAAAAGTTCAAAATAGAACTTGGACCCAGCTTCTTGATTATGAAGTTTTTCTTTCAGATGCAAAAAATGTTTCTCTTTAGGACATATTGTTGTTGATTATGTGATGATTAAATGTAAAAATGAAAGAGCCACTTGGTGGAAAAATACTCTACAAGATCATTTTATTTTTTGAGCTAAGGGAGATTTAAATTCAAATGCTGATCTAGAGGAATTGGTGGATTATGTTCCTGAAACTCAATATAGAGAAATTTCAGTTGAAGGAAACATAGAAAACTTAAATGCAAATATTCATCCAAAAAAATAGTTGAACCAAAATTTAGTGAAGCAGCTAAAGAAAATGTTCCCCATCTTTTTCATTTAAATAACATTACATATCAGCCAATTAAAGCTCTTGAAGTTATGTTACCAGTTGAGGATGCCTCAAATGGTTGGAAAACAGGACTTGCAAGAAATATCCTATCACAAGAAAACCTTTTCCCCTACCTAATTGTCTTTTTTCCCTGTTGCAAAACGGTTCCGCTTTTACTTTTTATTATGTTTAATGTTTTATCTGAGCTTTTAAGTCTTCTTTATTCATGGACCCCAGCCAATAAAACCACCATTTACCCTTTATAAAAAACACAACTCCAACTAACTTTCATTGAACCCTTCCATAACTTAATTTATAAGTCATATACAATTACTAGTTCCAATCCTAACTATAGGATCATCCGTATATGACAACACATTTTATGTTCGAAAAATCTGTAAGTGTATTACCAAACCGCACTAGCTCCATAAACTGGAGTGGATATAGACAGAAGGGAGCTTTTCAACAAATATCAGTACCGTCCACCCACGCCGACTTATCAATAAATTTAAATGAAATAAGGGCCACGGTTCACCCACGCAGACTTATCAGTACCGTGTCAACAACCATCAAATCAATTGGACGCCCTCTTTCACTTACTTTTCATGCAATTGATTGATTTCATAATTACTCTCTCTCTTCCCTCAACTACCCCATCTAGTCCACATATTGATCAATTTGCCTTTAAAACGGTAGCGAACACCACACAGCCTTTGAGCGAGCCATTCCGGGGCCTCTACAGGTATGGCATTTCTTGAAATTATTAAAGCAATTTCTGGTAGAGGGACTTATGCCTCCACAACGGCCATAGCCTTCACTACCATTTTACTCTTCTTCAGCATTTTCTATAAATTTAGGAAAACCAATTCATCAAGATTGCCTCCCGGGCCATTTGCATGGCCTATCATAGGAAATATCCACCTTTTTGGAAAGTTTCCATACCGTTCTCTGAGAGATCTTGCTAATAAGTATGGCCCAGTCATGTACTTGAGACTCGGTTATTATCCTACTGTGGTTGTTTCAACAGGTGAGACGGCGAAAGAGTTCTTAAAAACTCATGATTTGGCTTTTGCCAGCAGACCCCAAACTGCCGCCGGAAAACACTTAGGTTATAATTATAAGGACGTCGTCCTTGCTCCTTATGGGCCTTACTGGAGGCATGTTAGAAAAATTTGCGTGACAGAATTGCTGAGCGCCAAACGATTGGAGTCCTACAGATGTATACGAGAGGAAGAGGTTTCTGCAGCCATGCGTGATGTTTGGGAGAAGAGCCGAGAGGGCGCACTTGCAGTCAATGTTAGCACTGCTATCCAATCCCTCACAACGGCTATCATGTGGCGAATCCTGGCTGGCACCAAATATTCTGCAGATGATGATGATGTTGGCGACATCAACGGCAAAGAATTGAGAGAAATGGTAGAGGAGGCTAAAGCTACAGCCATGGCCCTTAACATTGGAGATTACATTCCTTATATAGACTGGCTTGACTTGCAGGGAATCCACAAGCGAATGAAAAAGGCGCATCTGTTCTTTGACAGAGTTGTTCAAAAAATTATAGACGACCATGTTAGTGTTAAGTGCAGGCAGATGTCAAATGTCATGGACATCATTGATGTACTCCTGGATATGGCTGAGAATGACACCGTGAACATCAAAGCAATCATTTTTGTACGTCTCTTTAAGAATTATTTGTAAGTTTTTATGCCCTTTTCCGAGTCACCTTAGGTATGTTAATGCATTAGGTTTTCTTTTGCAGGATCTGTTCCTCGCTGGAATGGAGACAACGGCTACTTCTTTGGATTGGACTATGAGTGAGATGGTGAGAAACCCCCACATTGCCAAGAAGCTACAGGAAGAAATTGAATCTGTGGTAGGTAAACGACGTTTGGTAACAGAATCTGATCTTGCCAGAATGGAATACCTGCAGTGTGTTGTAAAAGAATCCTTGCGATTATATCCCGTGGCGCCATTGATGTTTCCACACGAATCTACGGAAGTCTGTGGTGTAGGAGGGTTCGTTATACCAGAAAAAACAAGGCTTATAATGAACGTTTGGGCAATAGGAAGAGATCCGGCTGTATGGGACGATCCCTTGACATTCAAGCCCGAAAGATTTATGGGTAAAGATGTTGATATCAAAGGGCGAGACTTTAACATACTTCCTTTTGGGGCAGGAAGAAGAGGATGTCCAGGGGCTTTAATGGCGGTGGGGGTTATGGAGCTTATGTTGGCGCAACTTATGCACTGCTTTGAGTGGACAGGGGAGGGCGATCCATCTCATGTGGATATGAGCGAAGTCTTTAAATCAACTTTAAGTAGAAAAGAGCCTCTTTTTGCTATTCCTGCACTCAGAGTACTCAATTGTCTCTAATTCTCAGATATTTTCATTTCCTGCATTAAAAGAATTGTCACTCTTAAAATATTGGTTGTGTGAACTTGCTCAAAAGTTGACCATTTGACGTGTGGTTGTAGTTAGTTGATAAATGTAATCTGCTTACTCGAGTGGTGAGCTTTGTTATTTGGTAACTGGTAATAGTTGTGATGTCTCCAATAAACTGTTTTAGTAATGATACGGATCACGTATGCATCGTTTAAAGCTCGAAGTGTCATGGAGTTGTTTTTGTGCAGTTTTTTAAATATCGTGTATTTCTATAAATTGTATTTTTGTTCAAACTCTCGAGTGTTGTCATTTTTTTTACTTGACCCAAATAGTTATGCAGGGGAAGGTCTAAATTGATAATAATGGGTAGAACTCGTGATTTTGAACAAGGGTGTTATATCATGATCTTCTCTTTAGATGCCTTTGAGTGTTTAGTTAGGCCTAACCCCTTTCACAATTTGAATTTATCACTAGTTGGGAGTCTCCTACTTTGGTTTCCTTCCTTTGAAGATAAAGGTTCAACTTAAGGCCCTTACACATGATATTTTTTTTCTATCATTACCACTTCCCTTGGATATTAATATTGATGAAGCCCCTAATATGATATATTTGTAAATAAACAACCTTGCATGGATTTCCTCTTGATGTCTCTTCAATGTATTATTTATAAATATTAAATGGCGGGAGGCATCACTTAGCCTATATCTAGTTTTATTTTTTTTATAATTGCCTCTTTACTGTGGGAACTATATTCAACTAATAAATCATGAGTGCTTTGTCTAGTATTGCAAGATCTCCTTGATTAGCTTTTAGATATAGTATTTATCACATATGATATTTCTAATTCTTAATGCACATCCACTACTAGAAGTAGGCTCATGTATCCACAATGTTATCCACAAAATAATGATTATGTGGAAAATATGTGAATTATCAACACTAAATGAATACTTTTATAGATATGATGTAGATCTTCCACTATTTGGTAATATTCAGTCGTAGAGTTGTGGAAAATCCATTTTCTTAAAATTTTATACTAAATAAATAACTTTTTTCCTTGTAGTTTTAAAAGTGGTAGATTTTTTAAACTAGAATCATGAATTATCTAAACAACTTGAAAATAATGTATCACAATTCCAATTTATTTATCCACTTCTAAAGTTCAAACAAAGCTTATTAAAATTTACAACACTAAAAATCTTATTTATTTTTATAAAAAAAAATAAAATTAAAAATATATGAATCGAGAATTCATTTCACATCTTAACTCTAGTTATTGATAATTTATACTAATAAAATCTAATACAGTTTAGTTGTGATAATCTAACTATTAGAATTAGTATTGATATTAATGAAAAAGATAATAATATATAAATTACACAAAATCATAGCACCTCAATTGCAAAAATTGTGTTGTGAATAATCCACATAATCAACCAAAAATGATTTGTAAATATTTTGCAATAGAATTTTTCTATTTGTAGTCCCGAACCAATGTACCAAATTGATGAAATTTGTAGGCTTTGTATTCCCAAAAAATAATTGTGGATAATCCACACAATCGTAAAATTTCAAAGTTAATTAAGATTTTACAATTTACATATTATAGGGCCCACACTAACCTCAATATTCAATTTATGATGTTTTATCCAGATTGCATCCACAAAAGTGGTATTGTATCCAAACTTTTTGTAATATTCACAATATCATTTCATCTTAAATAAATAAACTATAGTTGTTTCACAATGTGAGAAGAAGAATTATGATACTCTATATGATCCATTTTACATTTGTGTATGAGTGCAAATCTTATTTCTGTATGCTTCTAGAGTGGGTACTAATATTTGAATTATTCGCATGTAATCCAAAAATATTTTAATGATAAGACACTAAAATATTATTGTGAATAATCTATAACTTTCTAAAGTTTTCCATCATTCAAAACAATTGAATCTAATATTTTTGTATCCATAATACTAAAATTCATAGAGAACGCAATAGTGTTATAGATCAATGTCATATTAAAAAAGTGTAAGATATGTGTTTTCTCTCTTTAAAAAATCTTATAGATATGTTTAGAATATTTGTACTAGTATAATTTTAATATTTTATTATTATAATAGATATTCTATAATGATAGATGATTATAAAATGAGAATTAATTTTCAACTTTAAATTCGAATTCCATTTAATTATCACTAAGAAAGAAATAAATATTATAATTTAAAGATATCAATTTTAAAAAAAAGTCAATAACACACCAAGTTTAGAACCCAATAAAATAATTTTTCAAATTTTGTAAATAAAGGTATTTAAAATGTTTACAAGTTTATTTTCAAGTATGATATTCATTCCCTATAAAAAAAATTACACGTGGAGCCAAATGTTTTTTAATATAGAGGTGACTATTAAATTTTAATAGAAGAAACTTTACTTTTAAAAAAATGGAATTTAGCTCGAGCTTTACGTTTTCTTTAAAATTTTATATTTATAAAACAAATTTAGTCTAATACAGTTTGTGATCAATCTTGAATGACATGGATCCTATTCAAGGGATCAAGTAAAACTTGTCTTCAACACCGTAGATCCTAGGCTACACGGATTAATGAAAAGGTCTTATTAGCCGCTGATTATACTGAGTTGTTGAGATTTTTTCCCTCATAATATCCGCTAAATTAAAAAGGCATTATTCTCAAATGTGGGTGACATCCTGTTTGCACAAACCGGCAGCATGTTGTGATATAAATCCCTCTCAAGTTAATAGATAACAAGGTTCTTATTTCTCATCGTTTTGATCATTGAGGATGTAAAGATGGTCAATACTTTTGGTGGTTTTGTTATTTTATTTAGTTTTGATCAACTTTTTGCGAGTTGTTTGTTTGTATTCATGGTTTTGTTTGGATCTGCTGTAGATCTGAGTATGTAGCGGATTTTTTCAGCCCCTATGGTGCCTTGTTTCTTCCGATGCTGGTCTTGAGACAGTTGCTGCATGTTTCCACTATCCCCTGTTGCAGCTAGGGTTTGGTGGTGGCTACAGTCTTGGCACTGCTGTTGATTTGCGATGGTTTTCCCGTTTCACTATTTTTTCATTTCCTTTTCTAAGGCGAGGATATGATGGTTCACTCATATTTGTTGGGTTTCATAGCAGACTAGTTTATGTGAAATAATATTTTCATCTGTTGTTAACCAGCCACCTATTGGTGTAACCTCCAATAATTTGTCAATATTAATAAATGAAATAATATTACCTGTTTACAAAACTAGTAATGTTGTATTTGTATTCACATTTATTTATGCCCGTATGAATCTCATTTTGAGTTAGATTAATTTATTTGTAATTAATTACAGGATCCTTGTGGGTATTAGACCATCAATAATAATGCACAATATCATTAATTTATTAATAAAGAGATTCTTTATCAATTTTTTTAGACAAGAACGACATCCTTTTTCATAAGTAAAAAGACATTCAAATGAATTTCTTTGTCCATAAGTGTTAAACACTTTTTACACCCAATCCCACTCACACCCTCCCCTACCCCAAAAAAAATAAAATAAAAGAATTCAAAAACATTGTGTATTCTATTTGAAAAATTACGAAAAAAAGGGGAAAAAATAAATTGTACATTTTTTAAGTGATAGATCCAATTTTATGCAATATTAATCTTACGAACTTTCCCATTTTATGCACCGAAAATTTGTATGCATTCAAATTTGTTTTCAATATAGTAAATCTATGAAATTCCCATCAAAACTAGTGTCACATGTATGTGTATATTTATTGGAATTAAAAAAATTTATATCTTAAAAATGAATTTTATATATTAATATTTAATAATTCACTGATATTTATTACAACAATAATAATAAAACTTAAATTTTTTAAATTAATAAATTAAAAATTGAATAATATATTTATAAAATTTACATAATGAAAATATTTTTATTGGATAGTAAAATTTAATTTATAATATTAGTCTTGAGAAATTTGAGTTTTTGGTAATACATCTAAAATAATGATTTATAATAAAGTCACAATTTTCAATATTGTTACAATATCACAATTTTCACAATTTTTATTTGTGGTAATTACAACAAATATGAGTTGTAGTAGTTCTACAATATTCCTACAATTTATTTTTTTCACAATAAATTTGTGGGTGGAGTCCACAAAATTGGATTCACAATTTTAAGTATCTTATCCACAACTAATTTGTAGAAAATTTGTGGATACATGCCTATTATCTTGTAGTGATCTTTGTAATAGGTGGAAATTTTGATGCAACCTCACTAGGAGGTTAGCTCAATTCTTTGAAAAATTCAGGTTTTTCAGTCTTTAAACATTCATAGTCAATTCTGTTTCTCATGTGAATTTCCTTAAAAATCATATCATTGACTTCTTGCAGTGTTAACACTTCCCAAAAAGGAATCTCAAAGCTCCATCCATCTTCCCTTCACTCCATGTCATGGATATCTGTGATGGTAATTAAAAATATAACTTATACCCTTCCAATGGTTTTGTGAACAATAAAAAGTAATGAATCAAAAGAAGATAAAAGAATAAACAAATTAGCACTTGAGATGATGCAAATGTGGGCTGCCAAAATGATTTTTCTCTGAAAAATCTTAGAAAAAATATTGTTCGACATCAAGCAAGGGATATTGTCCACAAAGAAAATGCCACAACCCTAATGAATTCATTTTAATGTGGATTCCATATTCCTAGCAATATTGAGTTAGGGGTGCCAAATAATTAAATTTTCCTTAAAGATATTATGAAGTCTAAACCTATAGGCATGATCCTTATTCAATAAAATTATAGAGTTATTAAAATAAATCCTATCACATTTCTAAGAACTTGGAGGTAGTGTAACGCCAACTAAAATCTGCCCGCACAAAACCCAAGAACAACCTATAACAAGCTAGAAAATTATGGATTTTTTTTTTAAAATGTGCCCACAAAAGGTTTCGAAAACAACAATTGTCACATTAATGTTACTAAGTCAATTATATTTAATAATAAAATTTTTCCCAGTATAACAAATTGTTAAAAACCCACAGTATAGTTTAATGAACTGAAATTAGACTAAGTATGGTTAATTTCTCCCTAAGTGATATTTTTCGCCGGAGGCATTTACTTTGAAGAAGGCATTACTGGGAAGTGTCAAATTCCGGTGGTTTAACTTTACCGGTTGCCACAATTTAGATATTTTTGTAAGTCCTAGATATTTTTGTAACTTTACAGGTGTGTTCTTCAAAGGCGGCAAGGTGTGATGCAGTTTTAAGACTACCTATGGACCTTTGAATCGTGTGATAAAGTTCATCACTCTATTGATTAAAAAGGATGCCACCGACATTTTCTGTTGTTGATGATTTGGAGTTTTTTCCGTTAGATATATTTTGGCATCCGAATCAGTCATATCAAAATGGTTAACTTTGGTGATGTATGTCCTGTCAAACAAGATCAGGTTATTCGAAGCCTGCAATCTAGACATGTGACCCGTGAAAATTATTTTATGTGCCATTTCAATCGATCTCACATGGCTGAGCACATGGAGACACAAGACCCCATCCACAGTATGACCCCCAGGATGCAGCAACTGAAGTACGGGTGGATATTCCTCGAGAAAGAGATTGGTTCTGGTGTTGGCACAGACCATAGAATTGGGTGTGGCATTGACACTGGTCATAGAAGTAGAACTGCTACTTGAATCAGAGTTATACACATTTGCGAAAGACACAAGCTATAGAAGGGTATTAAGCCTTGGAGTAGTCTGTGCAGACCAAAATTTAGCCGAGTACAGTGTGCTTACTGCTGTTGGAAGTCCTCTAGGTCTGAGTTGGAGTCTAGTCCTTATTAGGAAAGTGTTGCTTTTTTTGCATTTTTTTGTTTCAGTGTTTTCTTAAATACTTGAGTTTGGTTTGAAAATGTTGTAGATTCTTCGATCTTTGAGATTTCAGTTATAAAATTAAACCAATTTCAGATTTCTGTTTCACATTTTTCAATTATTACTAAAGACTATCCATTTATTTCAATTTTTGAGTTTTGGAACGCAGCAAGTCTTTAAAACTAATCGAAAAAACAACCGCTTTTGAGAACATCCTTACCAAATGAAGGTTCTAAAATCAGATAATGATGTCTAGACTCCCAGAGTAAAAATCCATATTGTCTTGAATGCATTGGAACTATAGAAAGAGAACACGAGCATTGAAAACTAACTAGGGAAGATGATTTGATCTTTATCAGTCATAAGATGCATATTCATAAAATCACATTATTGAGTTACTTTGAAAATTATGTGAGGTTGTAAATCCAAACAAGAATGATATGAAAAAACAAGGGATAAATGTCATTTCATGAATGACCAGAGATGCAGAAAATATAAAATTTTAACTTAAGAGGAAATAAAAAGTGGTGGAATATTTTTAAAGTTGGGAAATTCTTCTTGATGGGTTTTCAATTTATAAATGAAGTGGAATCACATAGTTTCAGAGAGCACAGTTAGTGAGACGAACATGATCTTGTTCGCCAAAGGAATCAACACAAGATAGGGCATCAACGCCGCGCCGCAAACCCTTCGTTGCGTCTTCAGTAACACAGCCTAAACCACCATCACGGTCTCAGCTTAGGAGGTTTTTAGGTGCACCCACCCGCTGCAACACCTCCAATATTAGCTTTCTGACAGAAAAATCACCTTGAAAATCATGTTGCAGGATCCAGTGGCTTCCTCAAATGCCCTGAAAATCATGCTTTTAAATAAAACCTCCTCCTCCAACAGGGTAGGGCAAGTATCCATGAAATGTAGAAACTTTGGGGCGTCAACTCTGAAGGAGCACCCAGTGGTGGGGGTGATGCAGGGTTACACTTGTAGAGAAAGAGAAGAGCGGCGTCACAAGTCCATCCCGCTATTGGAGGCGTCCTCTCTATCTTTGATGAATGTTGTACATCACTTCGAGCTCAAGCCAGGTTATAAAATGGTGGGCGTCAAACCAAGTGAGGCGGTGATTAACCACTACAAATACCAGGTGTGGAGCGAGTTCAAAAAAAATTTCAGGAGACGAGCGCCTGCGTACGTGGTTGACTGGAAAGAGGGGAAGAATGGACTAGGGTCATAGGACAAGGCTCCTAGTCTTGGTTTCGAGGTAGTTCGTCCTCCTGACTGGGAAACCAAGTTTTGTCAAGTGACAGATACTTTATTGCGCCAATTCACGACAAATGTGTTCTTGGTTTTTGTATTAGGCTAGACAGTGGAACATTCACCATTTCTTTCCCATTTGGCACTGCTACTAGATTGTGGCTTGTACTCATTTGCGCGTATGCTAAATATAATACTTTGGTTTGATTTATTATATGGGGTGCCATCGCTGTATAAATTCTTCCTGATGGTTTTTTATTTCTTGCAAATCTTGTAAAATGCATTTCATATTTTATTTTATTAAGGAAACACTCTAGCAGAAGATATGACTTAAATTGACAAAAAACATTGCATTGATTTTGTGAAGGACCAAGAGAAATTTGATTCTCAAGCTTGACTACAGAAGACAAAACTGCCAACTCTGTGTTGGTCAGTTTGTTGTAGACAGTCTCAAACTCTTTGAAAGTCTCTACTGATAGCATCTAGGGACTTCACAGACTGGGCCAATTTTGCTAGGGATGTGGCATATGACCCCGTAGCGCTATCTTGCATAACAATATGAGTTATGTTTTTGTGAGCCACTTGAGAAACTTTGGAAGGGAAGGCATTGTGTGTCTTGAAGAGCCTTGTCCGAAAAAGACCAGATTTTAAGGATATGTGGTAGTTTGAGTTGCAATTTACACCGGAGAGGATAACAATGTTTAGTTTATTGGAGTTGTAATTTTGCTATTTTAAGTTTGTGTGATGGGGAGAGGACAATATAGTAACTTCCAAAAAAAAAACATTGCCTACTATGCCTTGATGGATGTCCGTACGTTGCTACAAAGCTCATATTTTGTTATGCACCACACGTATGTTGGTATAGGTGAGTTGATCGGGGTGAATATACAATTGTTTTATTTGATAAGACAATCACAATGTCTCTTGACGATGACCATGTCTTCTGTAAGATACAATTATGATAATCATTTAAAAGATAACATGTTGTATCATTTGGTTGAACACTTGGCGATTATTTACAAAAGTTCATATTTTGGCATTTAAATGTTCCCAAAGCATAGACAACAATCCCGTTTGGTCAGTATCCATCTGATTCTACTCCTGTTTACATTTGCCAGCATACTCCTCGCCTTGTTTCACCATATGCAACAAAAAAGGCTCCAACCCAATTAGTTTAAATTTTCCAAAGTGCTCCAAACCTGTGCCAAAATATAGAGGAATTTTGTTAGATATAGTTGCAAATGTTTTGATAGACATGTATGCAGAATGTGGAACCTTACATAAAGACATGTGAACTGTTTAACAAAATGTAACTTATGTTCTTCACTCAAACATCTATCATAGATCATAGAATATATTTTACATCCAAACCATATTATACACATAAAATTCAAGCCCTCTCCGGCGTAACTTGCAACTCATTTGCAATTGCTAGTAATAAACAATTTAATTCTACTATAGTTAAATATCCCACATTTAAATCTCAAGGGGTGAAAGGGTCAAAATAAATAAATACTAAATCTATTTAATTCCACAAGGTTAAAAATATTATCAAGGTCCTCAATTAGACATAACCTTGAAATAGTAAACACACCCCTACCCCATAAAAATACCCCTTAAAAAGTCAACCCATGTATTTAGATTTAAATATTTAAATTTAAATTCAAATTCCACTCACCCACTCCCCACCTACTTTTTGAGGGATGAATTTCATCCCTTGGATGGATTTACTTAAGACCCTTAGATGAGGGAGGATTCTACTAACCCTAAAGTATGCTTAAGAAAACTACTTTCCATTTTCTTTTGGCTTATTATTTCTCTTTTGTTTTGCAGGTTGTTAGAGGAGGACGTGGAAGCCATTGGAGGCCCTTTGAGATTTTGGGGAGGCATACAAGCTCCATTATTTTTCTTATTTGTTTATACCATCATTAGGATTTTAAATGTACTTATTTATTTCCTTTCAATAATATTTGCCCAAGAAGGCAAATGGGTTTGTCCCATTTTGTGATTTAGTTAAGTTTGATTCATATTTTCATTTTGATATGTGAAAATGTGTATATATATACATACATACATACATACATGTGTGTGTGTACTATTTATTTCATTTATTGGGTAATCCCGAAATTACAATATTAAGGATTTAATACATACATACATATCCAACAATTTTCAAAGGGTTCGACCACGGCTAAGAGTGCACAGTCCGTAAAAATTTCAATGCGCAGAGTGTGGCAACCTTACGGTGGTTTAAAGAATAAGGCAATGTTTAGGGTTATTAATAATGCGACCCCACCCCCACCATACTCCCTTACCAAAAAAAATGCGTAGTCCAAAAGTGGCCGCAGCCTCTGTAACGCCCGCTCGATGACGACAGCGCCACAACAACAAACGACCCGAAATGCGACTAAATTTATTTTTATTTTTATTTTTTTAAATTTTAAAATTTTAAACGAGGCAGAGGTTCGTGCTTAATTTGTTTTATCCGCAGGTCTTGTGGCCTACATGATATCGGAAACTGATAAGCTTCAATCTTTTACTTGTATTCCGATTGCAAGAAATAAGGACTATATGGTTGTCGCAATTCCCAAAAGCTCGGGCTTTACTTCACAATTTGTCGTATTCGACTCCTCCTTAATGGATAATTTCGGGTTTTAGCATGGTGTTACGAGACTTCATAAGGGTAACTGGTCACTGATCCCGTATTCACGTTATGGTCCAATTTATAAGAAGGTAAAGGCATCCCGGGCAAAAGTAGGTATGATGGTTCTATTGATCTCTTTCTTTTGATATAGTATATTTTATATCTGTTGAGGTATGTAGCATAGTTAACACAAAAATTGCTATTCTTGACGACTTAGAAAACTCTTAACATATAATTATCGATATCCCACCAAAGGAAGTTAATATTTCTAATTTAAGTGATGAATATATAAAGATATATTATTAAAATTTAAATTTAATTGGGTCTATGCACCTGCCATAATAAGGACATTAATATCCTCCCAAAAACCTTTTTGTCTATTGAATTTCAAAATATATTAAAGTTATATAATACATATATATGACCAATTTTTTTTTTTTTCGTAAACAATTTCCATACGCCTATCAATAATGGCAAATTTAAGGAGGAAGAATTTCGGATGGGGGAGGGAAACAATTCAAACGACGTCTAAGAAGTTGGCTGGGCGCGGTGGGTGACCCAACGACTACCTGTCCATCACCATTACTTTCTCCTTGCGTGCGGAGAAACACCAGGCCGCCGTTTCAAAAGGATACGCAAGATTTTGAAATATCTTACCTGCTCAGACGTGAGAAGACCCAGCCCTATCCTGCTGTCCTGGCCGCGCGGGTAGGTGAGAAGAAGACAGGGATGATGACAAAGGCCGCGGTACAGCAAGAAAACAAAGCAAAAACGGTTTTAAGCTCTGCTACAGGCGCGTGAGGAAGAGGTGAAGATTAAAGAGTTCCCTGCGCGTGAGGAGGAGGTTGCTGTCGTTTTCAATGGGTGCTGCAAGGAGAGGACGGGGCAGAAAGCTGTCCAACTATGTTGTTATCTGGTTCAGCATCAATGCATTCTTAAATTCGGGATTCAACGCGTTAAAAAAAGAACAGA
The DNA here is from genome assembly GCA_019776745.2 of Taxus chinensis. Classification (NCBI taxonomy): domain Eukaryota; kingdom Viridiplantae; phylum Streptophyta; class Pinopsida; order Cupressales; family Taxaceae; genus Taxus; species Taxus chinensis. Next base: position 197,479,119 of record CM034155.1, on the reverse strand, counting down.
CATCGAATGAAGAGCGAAGGAGATAACGCAGTATCTATATCAGGTTATTGTGCTGTCCCAGACGCGTGGGTAGAGTGGTAGTGGGGCTATGCAACAGAGACCAGTTGTCCAACTAAGTTGTTATTAGTTCAGTATTGAAAGCAGTCTTCCACAAATTGGGACCCTCCTTGCATTATGCTATCCAAAAAAGACGTTTAGAAGCAGAGCTAGCATAAACAAAAAGGTTCATGTACAGCCGGCCCACTGTAACTCACGTTATCCTGGGCAGTATCGTGGGTTCAGAAAAAGGGAAACAGGTAGATCAACGGTGCGCGAGGAGGATAGAGGGTGAGTACAGGGCGGGGATCTCCCTAGACCAACGACTATAGTTTGTCTAATGCAAGGTTAAAAAAAAATGACCACAGAACTCGCTGTTGAAAGCATTGCAATGTTTTAAACAAACTCTGTGACAGTCAGTTGCTTTGTGTATCAAGTTGTCTATGCTAGGCATGTTTACTGAAACGTATCATCTTTATTTTTTTATTAATAGTTATTCTCTTAGACACGATTAGAAGGGTGATTGACTGATCTTGATTTTGAGACAAATTTCACATTTGTTTGGGCAGTGGCGAGGCCTGCCATGCAGCTGGTTATTTGTGAAGCTAAAACCACCCGCATTGTCCTAAACTGTAAAAGAAAAATCTTAAAAAACTTTTGTAAGCATTGCAACAATTTAGATGAGCTATGTGCAATCATTTTGTCATATCAAGGGAATATAAATTTCATCAAATGCTAACCGTGCAAAAAGCCTTCTTTCCTCCTTGTTGGCATAATGGACATTCAATAAGACTTAACTCTTTCTATTCATACTACAAGAAGAAGATATACACTAATGGTGTCACTTATCAATATTTTTTTTTTTGCAACAAAATGGAATCAAGTATGTATGTATATTTTGTAGATATCCTAACATTCAACACAAGAGTCCAGCAATACTTTTATTAAATTTTGAACAAGATCTATCAACATTTTAACCATGTGAACCTTTGGGTAAATATAGATTACAATGTCCCTTTTTAATGAAACAAGATGTTACAATTTTCTTTCACATACAAATTTTACAACAAATTGATACATATAAAAGAAAAGGAAGAAGTCTTCTCAAGCTCCGTAGCATTCTTCATCCATATTACATGCTTATTATTGGAGATCAAAAGAACAATTTTCATTCAATATTTGTTACAACACTTTCCAATAAATCTTAAAGCAAGAAATGCTTTCCTTCCAATGCAACTTTCCTTAAAATCTTTTACAACACATTCTACTTTATGTAGAACAAATTTGCAATTATGTAAAACTAGAGAAAGCAAGGCAATATTACATTTCTTTCTCCACTCAAGGTGGGTAATTACATGATATTTTTAACAATGTCAACAACAAGGTTCTTGTGCTCCCAAGAGTTATTCTTCCATGCTCCAAGTTCCATGAAGATCAATCACAACCAAGATAGGGGGAGAGGCAACACTCTCCTCCCAACCAAATCTCAATGGAGAAGAGAAGCAATCTCCTCCATTGACCCCCGAGCCCCAAACACAACACAATGGAGGGTGGTCTCCAACTCAAGGCAACTATACATGCTTCCACAATACAAGTTCTTCACAACATTCAAGCTAAAATAGAAGAACAAGAGACACACAATAACATTAAACATTACACAACAAGGCTTGCATCCAAGCCAACAAGAGAAGGAACTATGGGAATGTTTCCCTTATGCCTCCCAAATGAGATGAGATGCCCATCCAAAACCCTCCACAATATACACAAGCCCCTATGACTCTTATGCCTCCCTCAAGTACCCCTTATTCCTCCCATACTCTTATGCCTCCCTCCTCTTATGGCTCCCTCAAAGACAAGGTAGAATGTAAACATTCCTACCCAAGATGGGCATCCCTCTCAAACTCCCTCCACAATATCCTAATCTACTCTTTTGCCTCCCTCATGATTATTCCCATAGACCTCTCCTATACTACACAACAAACATTCAAACCATTTTTGCACAATTTCACCAAAGTAAACATGCATTTCTTTTTCACAATTTTTAGCATAGAAGCAATATTAATATGAAAGCAAAAAAACAAAGGAGAGGGTTCCCTACCTCTCCATTGGAGAAGCCTAAACCAAGAAACTTGTCCAAGCTCCTTCCCAAATCAATCCAAGCATGCAAGTCCAAAAACTCTCTCTATCTCTTTCTCCCAAATTCCTCTCTCAAAAACAAAGAACTCTTCAACAACACAAAAACAAAGCTCTAACCCCCTCAACAAGAGAGGAAGTTTCAATAAATAGATCAAAGGTAAGGGTGAGGGTGATGTGGCTCCATGTAGGATGCCACATCACACATCCTCAAACCATCTCCCAAGGTCAACTCAAATCCCAAAACACCATAAATGGGTGGTTGGGTTGAATGACAACTCTCTTCCACAACCATCCCTTTCCCATGTGCCTTAAGGCACAAATAAATGCAAAATGAAGAAAAAGTGCACTCCAAGCCAATATCACTTCCCAAAACAATAACTAACCCCTTTTTGGGCTTCCCAACCCATAGATATGGTTGGTAAGGGGTTTTGGGAAGTGTGGGACAAGTTTAACTTGTCCCACAAGTCCCCCAAACTTGCCCTCAAACTCAAATTCGAGTTTTCAAGAGATTTGGAGTGGTCAACACTCAAGATAAGCATTCAATACAAGAGACAACACATGGCTCAAGGAGCCAACCAACAAAATTTATTACACCCACATGACTAAAACAAGATATTAAATTAATCTAAACATACTTAGCAAAAGTAATAAAAGAAGGGCATCCCAATGAAATCACCTACTAAAGTAAATAAAACAATTAAATAAAATTCTCAACCCCATGGTCACATTAGAACATTACCCCCTCAAGAAAATTTTCTCGACACATACAAGAACAAGCTAACACAATACAGTTTACAAGTTGCCTTGACGACCAATGTTGTAACCACCCGACATTCTGTTGTGTTTGGTCCCCAATCCCCCTCATGGTTGTGATCATGCCGTGTTTCCTGCAAAAATGCAAAATACCCTCTTCGGCCTTGCGGCCATGTCAAAATATCCAAAACAATCATACGCATGAAATTTATTAACATCTATACGTAATTCAAGCAATCATTATTTCTAGGTCTAATTCACAATTTAATTATGCATTTCATCATTTTCCAAAATCATAGTAATGTAAATTCAACAACTACATTCTACTCATCAGGGTGAAGAAATTCAATGTTAGAACACATGCAATATATCTATATAAAATAATATCAATATCCAATAGTCTGTCCATGAGTCAGTGCAGATCATACTGAAAACAAAATCCAACCATAATCCAAATGCGTCTAGTCACAAAACATCATGCTAATCAACATAAGTATAAGCCATGTCCATAACTAAAGTCTGCATAACTCAAAATGATAATCACTAAGCGTCGTAGGGAAGTGGGCATTACAGCCTCACTAAGGTTTGCTTTTGGAAATTTGTTTTTTTTATATTATTAAAAAAAAACATTAATACCTACTTATATATATGTAACCACTTTACTTTATTGTTATTCCTTTATATTTTTAATTGAGATAGTATTACTTTAATAGTATCCTAATATTATAATAATAATATATAAATCACAATACTAGTATCAAATTAGGACATACAAGTTGTTGTTTTTGTTAATCAATTCAATTCCTTACTAAAATTTCTTTGGGAGGATAGATAGTGTTTAGGTAAGAGGTTTGAAAGAAAACAAGTCTAATATCACTTATTGTTATGTTAAGTCACAAAAGGGTTTGTAAGAATTTCTACAATAGCTTAATAATATTTTTTTACACATTCCAATGAGGCTAAAACCTTAGTTTCAATGAAGAAATTTCCTTTCTCTACTAGTGTTTACGATTAATCTATTTTCTATTTAACAAATTGCCATTAAAATTTAAGTTCTTTTCATCCACTTGAATAAAGTTTAAATTTCTTTCAACGATGCAATAAAATGAGCAAGATAATCCAGCTTCTTCTTTTTCATGCCTTTCAAGTAACACAAAGAAATGTAATATTTCTTCATGCAATTTTCTAGCATTCCACAAGAGAGTTTCAACAATATTTCCAATAATTTATTTAGAACAAAAGCAACATACAAGTTTACAACCATTCTCACAACCAAACTTTACAAGATTTCTGATAAGTTTTAAAATCAGAGCTACTAACTTTCCAATGAGATCAACACACTTACAAGAGGTTACAAGCCGAGTGAAAAGGAGGAATAAGTTATTTTTTTCCTTCAACTTCATTTTCATTTTACAACAAATCTAGCTTTACAAAAAAAAATTCTTTCCCCTTGTCAATATACAATACAACTTGAATCTCCAATAATGAATACAACTTTTCTTCACAAGATTAATATAATATCTTCCACTTAAAGTGGGAAAACGTACAAGAATGAAAGCTAAAAGGAATACAATATTACAAGTCTTCGACCCTAAATAGGAATAACAAGGATGTTTTCTCATAAGGAAGGATTACTTAAGGACACCAACAATGCTCCACGTTTCACATCACCAACAAGAGAGTTCCATTATGCTTCATTTGATCAACAAAAAAGGGGGGGAGAGGAAACACTCTCCACCCAACCAATAATCCAATGAGGAGGAGAATCTATCCTCCGCATTGGCCCCCGAGCCCCAACCACATTGTAATGAAAGATGGATCCAACTCATGGCAACAAAGCAAGCTTCCACATCACAATACAAGGATTCCAAAACCATACCAAAACACAAATAACTAAAACTACAATCACAAGAAGAACTAACACAATATACAAGGATTCAAATTATAAAGCCAAAGGAGCAAGATATATGGGGAGGTCACTTATGCCTCCCAATGGGAAATAGGTGCCCACCTTAAAACCCTCTAATATACATCTCAAAACCCCTACACACTCTTATGCCTCCCTCAAGAACCTCTTACACCTCCCACATTCTCTTATGCCTCCCACATTCTCTTATGTCTCCCTCATAAAACAAAGTAAGAAATGCAAGTATTTTCATGTCCAAGGTGGGGCACCCAACCCAACTCCCTCAAAAAATGAAATACACTCTTATTCCTGCCTACGTGTAAGATCCCCATAGTCCCCTCCTACACCACACTTAGGCAATCTACCGAAACACCCAACAAGCATTTAACAAGAGTATAGCTCCTACCTTTCCATGGTAGAGCTTGATCCAAGAGTCATGTGCACCAAGATTCTTCAAGCCCAAACAATCACCCAAAAGCTCCAACAAGATCCACAAACACTCCAAAATCCTCCAACTCCAAAATGAAAGAACACCAAAAAGAAATCAAGTAACCCCCAAACAAGCAAACGAACTTGAATAAATACAAAAGGGAGAGAGAAGGGTGAAGTGGCTTCATGTAGGGTGCCACATCACTCATCCTCCAATCCACCTCACTATTCAAACCTCAACCACTAATGCAAAATAAATTGTTGGGTGAGAGGAATGACAAATTACTTACACACACAATCCAAGCCCACACCCCGTAAGGATAATTTTAATTACATGAAAGAAAGTGCACTAAAATTTTACATTTTTGTCTTCTAAAAACACATAATGGGGTCTATTATTGACCCCCCAATCCTTAGGTAGAGTTGGTATAGAAATTTAAAAGGTGTGGGACATGTTTAACTTGTCCCACAAGACTCCAAAATTGGCCCTTAAGGCCAAATCCGAATTTCATGAAGGGGTAGAGTGCACAACACTCAATATCACAAGAACTCAACTTACAACACATAATCAAAGAGCCATCTAATCTAATAAATGAATTATTTTGAACCATCTAATATTTAGTTTAGCAAAACGATTAATTTACTAATCTAGAAACAAATCAAGTAATTAATAAAAGGAGAATACATCACTATAAAATCAAATAAAAGAAACTAATAAAAGAATAACAAACAACCCCTTGGTCACAATTGGAGGTGATCCCCCTAACAACAATACACACACATAACAAAAATACATGTTGCGATTGTGACCCTTGTTGAATTCATGTAGCATTCCAATGCGGTTCGTCTCCAATCCCCCTGTTGTTTGTTGTGATAGGTTTACCTGAAAAACACATAATACCTCCTTCGGCCTCGTGGTCATATCAAAACATCCAAAATAAAGTATATAATATAAATCCACAATCATCTATATATGAATCAAATCATTATCTACGCAAGTAACGATATCATTTAGAATTTCTAACAACATCTCAATCTTGCATTTCATCAATAACAATAGGATCACAAGATTAGTTCAATTGTTAAGGTCTAATAAAAAAGACACAAATATCGCATGTCAGAAATATGTAATCATGTCAACAACATATCATCATCAATATAAAATGTCTCTAATAATCCACACACAACATACTATGAATCGAAACCAACAATAGACCAAGTATCTCTATCATCTACCATCCTGCTAAGTCAAAATGCTACAATAATGTCCATAAGTATAGTCAACAGTATCGAAATGAAAAGAAAAAGTGTCAAAGGGAAGTGGGAATTACAGGTAGCAATAAAAAAATATATGGTAGAGAAACCATAGAATAGTAAATCCCGTAAATCTGCTTCTACCCCAACGTAACAAATGGTTTGCAATCACATAGTGGTCCAAGAGATTCTTCATACACTTAAAAATTAACATAGACCAAAGATTTATCTCTATCCCTCTCCCCCCCTCCCCATGACAATACTATAGAATTCCATGAGCTTCTTCACTCACTCCAAAATAAAACACATACCAAGAATATATAACCTTGTGAGAATATAACTTAATGAAAACTCATTACATACCTCCAACTATTTTTTCTTGACCCAAGGTGGTCATTGGTCTGGCTTACGCAAGGTGTGGTTAGAATATATGAGCTGATGTAGGGGTATTTAGGTATTCATAAAGGTTTTTACCTTGAGCTAGTTATTAATATATTTTAACTTATTTATTTCAATAGTATATGAACATCCTTGCATGAAAAATTTCATGAGACACATGAAAGATCTTATTCGTCAATAAGAATACACATGCATGGAAATATGTGTGTGTGTGTGTGTGTGTGTAGATATATGTATATGTATATGTATATGTATACATATACATATATATATATATATATATTCTTGATTAACTATTTATAATTATTAAACAACTTTTGGGATTCTCGTTCTTTAATTTAAAAGATCAAACAAAAGATACTAGTTTGTGAAAAATGTTTTAAGTTCTTAATACCTTCTTCAAGTTTATCAGGGAATTAATACTTGAGTAGCTTCATGGTTTTGACTAATATAGATAACCTTAAAAAAATGTATCTATACCTACAAACCACCTTCACATTCACCAAACAAATTTAGGGTTTAATACTCTACACACCCTTCCTTTCAAATACTCTTTCAACACAAATAGGTTTTCACATTTATGATGTTCAGGAGTTTATTCTAGATTCCTTCACACTACCCTCTCTCTATCCAAACTACACATGGGTTGAATTAAATCCTCTTGTAAAAAAAAACCTAAAAATCGAAGTCAATATCTTCAAGCAGGGGATTATGTTTTAGTTTCCTCAAGGATCCTTAGGCAAGTCTAAAACTTTAGACTCTTTCTCAATGTTGGTATTTTGATCCGTTCTCCCGTGTCATGGCTAAAACAACCTAAGCAAGATAAAATCAAGTGAATCATTCCCTTTAATCTTCATGTAATGATAGAGACTACAAAATTTCTCTAAGATATTGTAACACCCGCCAAAACGACCACTCGAGACCCAAGAACAACCTAGGTTTAGATAGAAAAATTATGGAATTTTTTTGAAAAGCGTGTCTACTACAAAGCTTCAAGCAAGGGTAGACACAACAAGGATTCAAGGTCAATTATAATTTACTAAATGAAAATTTTCCCATTGTAACAACCCTTATATCCACATTACCAAATTAATAAGTATAATTAATCCAATTATAGTTAAATTTCTCTTAGGAGTTAACTTAATAAGTAATTAAATTAACGTTATAGTTAAATATTCGTTAATTAATTTAGAGGGTAAAAGGGCCAAAGGAATTAAATACCTTGGGTATTTAATTTCACCGAGTGTAAACACAAAATAAGGTTCCTATTTACATGGGATAGGAGGACATTCCCTTATCCCCTAACCTGACCCTTAAAAAGGTCAACCCCTGCTTTAGAAATAAAAATTTAAGTTGAAAAGAAGTAACTTCCCACTTACCCACTCTCTGACTCATCTTTTCACTTCAACCTAATTTTTTGCATAATTAGCACACTTAAAGTTTCCTAAAAACAATTCCATTAGATAGGAAATGTCTTCCTCTTTCCAATGATATAAAGAAGTCCTCCTAACTCTTCATATTCCTTAAGTTATAAGCCAACGGGCCTGTGGAGGAAAATTTTCCCTAAAGCGGTCCAGCGGGCCCTCGGATGAAAATTTTCCCTATAGGTAGGCTAGCGGGCCTCGGGAAGAAAATTTTCCCTAAAGGTGGGCTAGTGGGCTAGGGGACGAAAAAATTCCTAAAAGCGGGCCAGCGGGCCCCGTGAAGAAAATTTTCCCAAAGTGCAAGGGACATGTGGCACATTTATAATCCCAAGCGGGAAGGCGGGTTGTCAAAAGTTAATTAGATTCTAACTCTTTTTGTTTGAAAGGGAAAAAAGTTTCAAAAACCCCCGCGCCTCCTCCAGCACCTAGGGACACCACATGTCCTGTCCAAAATTTCAAGCGGGGGAGAGGACCATCGGGGAAAACTTAGAAATATTGAATTTTGTGCTAAAAAGCACAAAGGCTAAAAATCACCCATGCCTCCACCGATGCCAAGAAAAGCCACATGTCAGTCCAATAGTGACCTGCGGGAAGGTGGGTTGGCGGGGAAGCATAGGAATTTTTGCCAAATTTTTCCAAAGGCAGTAAGGTCTAAAATTATCCGCACTTCCACCGATGCCTAAAGATGCCACGTGTTAGAACCATAGTGATAGGCGAGAAAGTGGACCGGCAGGGAGACTTAATATTTTTTTCCCTTTTTCAAAAAGGTAAAGTTTGAAGGTGTGGGCCCATGAAGGCATTTTTTCCCCACAAGTGAAAAGGTGGGGCTACGGGGTCGCAGAGGAATTTGTGACTTTTTGTTTTTTGCAAAAAGTGACCTAAGCAATTTTTAGGTCTGCGGGTTTGATTCACAAAATTTCCCTCTCTTTTTTCGATCCAAGTGAAGTAAAAACTTCAGAAGCCATAACTTTCGACCGGAAGCTTGGATTTGGGAAAATGAGGACTTTTTGGAAAGGGCTAGAACTCCTCCTTGTATAGAAACCAACAAAATTCATTTTTTGACAAGCTTAATTGGGTGAATTTGAAAAAACGTATTTCCTTCCATCAAAACGTGAATTGGAATTTTTAACTCAACATAATTAATTCAATCCATTATTCTTTCTTCCTCAACATGTCAAAAAGACATGAAAATTTTCACTTGAAAATATTTAGAATGGATTGCAAGGATTAATGTTAAAGTTTGAGTTTCAATACGAATTTCTTTTCTTCTTTTTCTGTAACTACATTATGTTTTCCCTTGCCCATTTAATAAAGTTCTGCATAAATTTCTTAAACAATTCAAGCTATTTTAAGATTTGTTTTGTTCCTCCTTAACTCAATTTAATGTTTTATCTTGCCTTTCTTCAATGCAGATGGTTCTGTATATTTTTCTGATATTCTTTTTACAAGTTTATAGTGAATCAAAAATAGAAATCATACTTAAAATCAAATGGATCAAATTTTTGTTATCATCCTTTAAATATTTAAATTCATTCAAATCTAAATGTGCAATGTTCAACTTTCCTTCTGTTGGTGCTCAGATTTTTCTCACCCCATTTGCCATTATTTTTCCTCTGTCTGTGTGTTCTGAAAATTTTTGTCTCTTGATGTGGGTGTTCTGAAAGTTTCTACTTCAATTTGAATGCCTCGAATTGTTTGTAGAATCCATTGTCATCTCCCTCCTTGAAGAAGTATCTGAGCTTACCCTATTTTTGCCCTAATTTCTTCAAAATCCTTGGAATTTTCCATTTTTCTTGTTTTTCCCCAACCATGGAAGCTCGAGAATGGTAATATATATTTGTATGCCTTTGAAAATACAAAATCCATGGTTGAAAGGATACTCGGAACCATGATTCACTTGTGTTTGTTTTAAAATAATTTCCATCCTTAGCGAAAAATCAGGTTCTGTCTGTGAATGGTGATTTTCTATATTTTGAAAGTTTGACGGGTGTCTTTTTGGTGTCAAAGTTATTCCTCAACATTCAGCGGTCACGTGGCTTATTTTGGTTGGTCAGGGGATGGTGGGTGAATGATTTAATTTATCGCATTTTACTTTTTTGCGAAATAGACAAATTTGGTCCAATAGCTCCGCTCAAATCTAATTGGTTCTTTTGATGCTTACGTGGATTCTTCTAATTGGATAGGGTGCGGTGGGTTGGTTTTCTCAACTTGATCTTTTCAGCTACTTTGGTAAAAAGTTTGAACCCTCCCTGTGGCTCCACCAAGCTTTGATTAAAGAAAATTTTAAGTGGCAGGGTAAAATTTCTTATTTTGATGCCGTGAGGTTGTCCACATGTTCATTTTTTATTTGATGTGGCTTCGGCAGGGTACTCCTAAACTTAAGTTGGAAATTTTTAACCCAAAACTTGTCCACATGGAGGAATGGCACTCATTTGAAGATTTTTCTTTTTGGTTTGACCTTGGAGTTGCACTGGGAGGACACGTGGAGGTTTCCACTGCTTTACCCAGACCTTAGACAAATTTTTATGCAGTTGGTACAGTTTGGCAGAAAAGGGACACGTGGTGAGCCCGCGCTCGTTCAAGATCTCAAGTTTTTGGGTCTCTATGTTGAAAATGTGCCATAAAGACACGTGGAGGATTCTGCCCACTTTATATTTTGCTTAGACTTTTCAATAGCCAAAGGAGATTTCCTCGAACCCTGACACATGGCGCCTTCTGCTGAGCTTTAAGCCTTCAAATAAATTTTGTCAGGCCAGGACACATGGTGAGCCCACGCTCATTCAAGATCATCAAATTTTGGCCCGTAGATCATCTCAAGATAGCACCATTGTGACACATTTTGCAGTTTGAAAATTCAAAGGGTGGGGAAGTGGACCATCGGAGGCAACTTGGATTTTTTTCCTCTTGTCACTAAAGGGATTAAAGTATCAAAATGGCCCGCAAGCCTGAAAAGAAGAGAGGTCAAGCTTGGCTTTGAAAATTCAAAGGGGCAGGGAAGTGAGACCATTAGAGGGCAACTTGGATTTTTTTGCCTCTTGTTACCAAAAGGATTAAAACATCAAAATGGCTGGCAGAGGCCCAATGGAGAAAATAGTCAATATTTTTTCCCTGGTCAATGGCAGAAGGTGTGGAGGTGCGAAGTAAAATTGTGAAAATTTTACATTTGTCCCAAAATTTTTTAAAAATGAAAAAAAGGAACCCGTAGGCCCACTCTAAAATGGGATCTCCCACATTGGGACACATGTTAGGCCAAATTTTCAAAGTAGAAGCTGCAGGGACAGCAGTTGTGCATCTGTATCTAATTTTTGTGCCATTTTCACTCCAGAGCTCATGGGTGACACGGCATTCTCTTGGTTTTTTATCATTTCCTTTGGGAGTCTCCTACATGTCAAATGAAGAGGAACATTTAATCTAGCATTCTGAGTTTTGGTGTGGAAGGCCTGTAAATGTCTCTCACCATTAATATGCAAGAGGTTGACTATCAGATTCAAAGGAAACCCCCATTGTTCTGTTCCTTGGCACATTGAATCTTCCTATGTGGATATCCCAGGTTTCAAAGTGAGAAAGATCTAGGGCAGCGGTATTTTTGACCATTAAGATGAGATCTAACTCATTTGGGCTCGAAATCTCCTGGATTTTCCAGTCTTCATGATTTCCTGGGCATGCAAAGAATTAGATTTGACAGAATAGGGGCAGAAGTGGTTGGCGAGTAAAGGGAAAAGTGATCTACTAGAGGAAGGAGTTAAATGTTGTAGATGTTTGACAGCGATCTGCCCCCTAAGCACCTAATGAACTTTTTACAGATCTGATTCTGGGAATCGCAATCGAGATCATGGTGAGCACTCATACACTCAATGTCTCTATTTTTGGGGGTAAAAGGCCCTCTTGTAAAATGTTATAAATAGGCATGATTTTTCCATGAAAAGGATTGGGAGTTTGTGAATGTAGAAGTGTTAGGAGTCATAAACTAATTTCCTAAGAGAAAAGGGCTTGATAGAGTCCATGTCTTTTCTGAGAAACCATCTGAAGAAGCCTTTTTATCTCTTTTTTGTTACATTTGATCATGTTAAGGTGGTTACGAGTGTATAGCCATTGACAAGCTCTAATATTTTTCAAAAACTTTCCCCTACTGATAAATTTAACCAAAATCGATTTAATTTGTGTTATTCTTGGGAAAAATTTGTGTTTGCTTCACTCCTGAATGCATGCAAGTAGTTTTTCTTTTTCCTGTTGCAATATCTGTATCAAAATGAGATCTGTGTGAATCACACAGGTATCATTATCCTTGTGATAGTTTGGTGGCATTTGCAATGTCATTTCCTCAAAAGAGATTTCATTTGGGATTGTGAAATAAACAAATTTAAAATCTATTGTGACTTTCTAGCATGACTGATAGAGATTGTTTTTTAGCCTTTAAGGTGTATCTTAGGTGTGACTGAAATAGAGATCTGAATAATTTTCAGCTGAGTTTTCCAATTTGAGCCTTCATTTTAGATCCTTGATAGTTTGTGTGAAAAGGTGCTGACTCTAGGCCTCCATTGAAGCACATATTCTGGTTAAAGAAACATCCTAGCTACTCTGAAAGCATTCTACTATGTCTAGACTTTCTATTTTTGTAAAAGTTCTCAAAGATTTGGTATAATCAACTTTGATCCTGCTTCACCTCCCACCAAAAATTCATTCAAAAACAATTAATCATACCCATACTACCCCTGTTTGTCATGTACGTATACAAATGCGTAAACTGTTTACTACCAAAATATGTTGAAACAATTCAGGTTTTCAAATTTCTATAGTGGCCTAAACCTTTCTTAGAAAATATCTCCACTTATCTAGAGTGACAACTCGTGAGAGTTAGGTTTTGTTACATTGATCATATTTTCTTCAAGGTATTCTTAATAACTTCATTAAGGAGGGACATCTCCATCTCCTCCATAAACAGTAGGCTATAAAAGGGTCCTCTCACCCTGAGTTAAAAGGCACAACCATAAAGTAGTGAGGATAGGTCAAATACTCTTGAAGGTGCTACCCATTTCTCCACACCTGAGTGACAAAGAGCAAGATCCATTTCATCCCCATCTAAAAAATGACACATTACATGCTCTGCTTACCTCTAAGCTTCCTGCCAGACCTGTGATGCTGCTCAAATTTTGAGGGAGAATCAATTGGGTACCAACACCTTACTGGCGCCGCTGCTAGGGAAGAAGAATTTGAATTGCTGAGACAGATTTATTGATCTGTTTCCAGTTCATATCTATTTATCCCATCAACAACACCTTACTGGGATAAATACCAGTTCAGTACATGATTTCAACACAAGGTTTAATAATAACTTGACAAGATTTCCTGTTAAGATAAGGCCATGTGATGAATCATGTTTGATCAAATATTCAGATGCATTTAATAAAAAGGTTGCTTACTACTTGAGGGAAAAGAACCCTACTAATTTGAGGCAGGCATTCACCATGGCCCTGTAAATAGAGAACAACATCAAGGAAATTGGAAAGCCTCCAAAAAGGGAGGGTGTAAAACTAATTAACTCATAAAATCCCCAAACAAGTAAGGTTGCTGATTTGGAGGAAGTTGTAGAACTTTTTGCAGAGGCTATCAAAGAAATATCATACAAATTATCCCAGGCAGAAAAAGGGATTGGGTAGAGTTCAAAAGGTCAACAAAAGTAGCAAGACCAAGACATGTTTGCAAATCACCAAAGATTTGATGATAGAGGCAAGGGACCTATTGGATTCGGAAATAGGTAGTCCCAGGCCAGGGAAAACATAGTTGTACCTGATCCTTTGGCTTCCAAAGAATTCTATGTTGTGGAGGAAACAGATGTCATTGATTGGTTTGACAGATGTTTCATGCCCCATGCTCCATGTGAGGAAGATCAGCAAGAAGAAGAATAAGCAAGTGATGATAATGATGATGATGTTTGCATGATGGGTTTCTCCATGAGCTCACAACAAGGGGCAACTTCAACTGAGGTAATAAGTGACAAGAAATGTTGCTACTGATTTTTGGGATTGCATCCACCGGGTACCTATTTTTCCTCCCTCTCATACTTTAGAAGTAGATATTGTACAAGCTTTTCGAATTTCCCAATAATGAATTTGAATATCTAAGTGCTTTAATGATAAAGAAGTATGATGGAGGCATCCCATCTGAAGGAGGATAGGAAATTGTTGATGAATGTTGTTGTGGCTCAAGAAAAGGAACACAACACAAGAGATTGGGGTTGTCAAAGGGACAAAGTGCCTCAGGCCAAGCCAAAAACTCCATTGCTTTCAAATGTTCCTAAAGAAGCTCATAAGAAAGATGCATTTTCCAAGGGCCTTGTTGTCACAAACAAAAATCATGCACCCCTCCTCATGCCCAAGCTATCATAAATTTTGTGCCATCTAATGAGCATGTCCACCTTCCTTCCAATGCTCGCCTTGCCAAAGTCTATCCCTTATGATAATTAACAAAGTCTTGAGTTAGATCAAGATCTTAGTCCCAATTGTTGAGTTATTCAGGATTCCTGAGCACAAGATGATGGTCATTGGAATATTTTGGACTGAAAGAGGAGAATACTGCCCTAGGTAGAAATAAAAACATTGTGGAGACTCCGTCGGTCATTAAAGAACTAGAGGCACCACCAACATTAGAAGAGTTAGATGAACCACCTGAGGTTTATTTGGGGACATCCTTGGTAGATTCTCATCTGAATGTAGATCCGTTCTTCACCACTCTGATCATTAAAGATAGATTTCTACACAACTATATGTTTGACTCAGTGGCATCATGTAATGTTCATGCCTCTGGAAGTCATGAATGAGCTGAATATCAAAGTAATAGTCAGCATATGGGAATTGTACTGCCATGGATTTCTAGAGAGGTGCCAGTGGTGGGGATGTGTGAAGGGTATGGTGGTATAACTTGTTGCCTATCCAGGAAGAAATTTGAAGCTTGATGTGGTTATTGTTGATTGCCCAGCCAAGTGGGGTATGTTGTTATCTAGGAAATTTGCTACAATTGTTGGTGGGAGTGTTCAAATGGACATGTCCTTTTCTACCATTCTGATTAAGGGAAGCCTTGTCAATTTATATGGAGAAAAGAATATGTTACACCTTATTGAAGATCCCAAAAATGCATCTTATGAAGTATTGTACACAAGTGTTGATGTTGATAACTTTATAAGATTTGCTGATGGAAAGGAGCATGAGATTGAAGAATGCAAATGTCTTGAAGCAGGTAGGATCTCCTATGGACTTTATTGTTTGATGGAGCTTGCTCCAAGTTTGCAGAAATGGTGTTGGTGATGTTCTGATCTCCCCAGGATTCAGGAAGAGTTTGTCTTTTTCTTTCAAACTCAACTTCGAGTGCACTAATAACATTGTTGAGTATGAGGAAATATTGTTAGGTCTAAGGATTTCTTGGAAATATATGTGTTAAAGACATCATTTTCAAGGGAGATTCGGAATTAATTGTAAAGCAAGTCAGAAAACTATATGCCACAAAGAATCAGTGAATGAAACAATACATGCATGTAGTTTTGGATTTCATTGAGATGTTTGTTTCATTCAACATTGTGCATCATGATAGGAAGTTTAATGATTTGGTAGAAAAACTTGCAATACTAGGATCTTGGTTTGATAATTGTGCAATGTCCCCATATTATGAGTATAATGTTGAAGTGCTAACTAGGCCATCTGTACCTGACAATATTAAGCATTGGAAAGTTTTTGATGATGATGCATCAGGTCAAAAGATTTCTATAGAACAAAGAGGAGTTTGTCTGATTAGAATATTGATTGAGGAGTCCAATGGTGTGTGTAGCAGAGGGTAAAGAAACCTTGTTTGGAAAATTCATCATCCAACATAAAGACTAATACCATTCATTCCCAGAGGGCCGGTTACTCTTGAGTCCAATTTTGATAATGTTGATTGCATTGTTAACAGATGCATGGCAGCCTCAAGGGATATTAAGGAGCATGACCTTGGCACAAAGGAGAAACCAAGGAAGATTTGGTTAGGCAGCAATCTCAGCAGGGAGGAGAAGTAGTGCTACATCCAATTACTGAAAAAATATCAAGATTGCATGGCTTGGACTTATTCTGAGTATGAAGGCATATAGAGAGGATCTTGTTTCAACATGAGATTCCCTTAGATTCCAATGCAATAACCATTCAGGCATAAATAGAGGCCAATCAACCCACTCTTATCTCTTAAGATGCATATGAGGAACTGAAGGAAACTAAGGGATGGAGGGATTATTCAGCCCATAAGGTATTCCTCTTGGGTTATAAACCTAGTACCAGTCCAGAAAGAAGAATGATGACATTAGGCTATGTGTGTTGATTTCTAGAAACTCTGAACAGAGCATCAATGAAGGATAATTATCCTTTACCAAACATGGAAAACATGTTGCAGCTAGTGAATGGTTTTGAGCTACTTTCTACCCTGGATGGTTTCTCTGGTTATAACCAAGTTGTGGTGAGGGAATTAAAGAGGATTAAAACATCCTTTACCACCCCTGTGGGTAACATATGTATATGTCAGGATTCCCTTTAGACTGATGAATGTCTGGAGCAAATTTTCAAAGAGCAATGGATGTTGCTTTTGTCTGGTTACATCAATGATTTTATTGTTTTCTACCAAGATGATGTAACTATGTATTCTCTAGAAAGAGAAGTGATCACTTGTTGCACTTGGAAAAAATGTTGATAAGGTGCAGAGAACATGGCATTTCACTCAATCCAAAGAAGTGCCATTTTGGAGTGCAAAAGGAAAATTTGCTCGGTCACATTGTGTTTACAAGAGGGGGTGATGATTGATCCAGAAAGGGTAGAGGCCATCAGCAAGGTTTCGATCCCAAGAACCAAGAAAGGAATTCAGTCCTTCTTTGGGAAGATAAACTTCATCAAAAGATTTATATCAAACTTTTGCTGAGTTGACCATTCCAATCACTTCCATGTTACAGAAGGACTAGGTCATCACAGTGGGAAGAGGATGCCATTCAGGATTTCAATGGGATTAAAGAGACACTAAAGCATGCACCTATTCTAACAGCTCCGGATTATAAGAAGCCCTTTCAATTGTTCTCTTTTGCTTCAAAGAACACTATTGCATCTGTCCTATTGCAAAAATATAATGAAGGGGCTGAGAGGCCAATTGCCTTTTTCAGTAAGGCATTGCAGGGGGTTGAGCTGAAATACACTATTATCAAGAAACAAGTATTTACCTTGGTAAAAGTAACAAATGTTTTCAGGCCTTACATTTTGAGTTCTAAGATTGTTGTCTTATGTTCCCCACACCATGATGAAAGACATCTTATCAGAGATGGAAGTATCAAGAAGAAGATGTAGGTGGGGTGAACAAGTTGCAAGAATATGACATGGATATCTAAACCATGAAAGCTGGTGAGAGGTTTTGGCTTGGCTAAGCTTATGGCTGAGAGAAACTTGCAAAATATTGAGGTAAATCGAGGTAGAAGAAGGTAGGGTAAATGTTTTTGAAAAATTGATGAGTTATAATTGATACAAAGATGTAATTTTTTATCTCAGACATATGAACCTCCCTGAGTATTTAAGTAAGAACCAAAAAAGAACTCTTAAGTTGGCTTCCCAGAAATATGTCATTACTGATTATGGGTTAGCTTGGAAGAACCTTGAGGGAGTTATCTTAAGGTGCATTATTGAAGATGAAGCCCCCAAGATAATTATTGATCTTCATGGAGGATTTTGTGGGGGGCACTTTGTTGGAAGGAGTCACAGCACACAAAATCTTAAGGGCTAGGTGATTAGTGGACCAACCCTCTTCAAGGATACAACTCCTTTTGGTTAGAAGATGTGAAAGTTGTCAGCACTTCTTTGGAAGAATGAAAGCTTTAGGCTCCCTTCCTTTGCAGCTTGTATCAATTGAATCCCCATTCAAGTAATGGGGAATGAATTTCATTGATGAGATTTCAAACCTCTCGTTAAGTGTTGGCCATAAGCGGATTCTTGTAGCCACTGATTACCTCACCAAATGGGTGGAGGCAATCCCCACCAACAGAGAAAAACACCAAATTATCATGGATTTTTATGTTTGAACCATATCATCTACAGGTTTGGGGTTCCAGTCAAGATTATTGACTGACAATTCCATGAGCTTTAGAGCTAAACCTTTGGTGGTAATGTGTAAAGAATATGGGATCAACTTGACATATGCATCTAATTATAATCCCCAAGGAAATGGACAAGCTGAGTCCAGTAATAAAAATTTGCTGAAGATTATCAGAAGAACCTTGGAGCTAAACAAGAGAAAATGGGGCAAGCAGTTGAAGTTTCTTTATGGGGGATAGTCTGGGTTTTGTGCTCTGCAAGCTGACTCCTTTTCCCAATGTATATCTTAGCACTTGGTCTACCTTTGTTCTTGAGGCACTTGTAGGGAGTGCCCATCCCCGAGTCGGAGCCGATGTTGGTGCTCAGATTTGTCTCACCCCATTTGCCATTATTTTTCCTCTGTCTCCATGTTCTAAAAAAATTGTCTCTCGATGTGGGTGTTATGAAAGTTTCTCATTCCATTTGAATGCCTCGAATTTTTTGCATAATCCATTGTCATCTCCCTCCTTGAAGAAGTCTCTGAGATTTCCCTTTTTTCCCCCTACTTTCTTCAAAATACGTGGCCTTTGCCATTTTTCTTATTTTTCCCTGACCATGGAAGCTTGAGAATGGTTAAGCTATATTATTATGCCTTTGAAAATCCAAAATCCATGGTTGAAAGGATGCTCGGAACCATGATTCACTTGTTTTTGTTTTAAAAAAAATTCTATCCTTAGTGAAAAATCAGGTTCTAGGCGTGAATGGTGATTTTCTATATTTTGATGGTTTGACGGGGGTCTTTTTCCTATCAAATTTATTCCTCAGCGTTTGGCGGTCACGTGGCTTATTTTGGTTGTTCATGGGATTGTGATTCAATGCTTTAATTTATCACTTTTTTCTTTTTTGGCAAAGAGTCAAATTTGGTCCCGTAGCTCCGCTCAAATCTGATTGGTTCTTTTGGTGCTTACATGGCTTCTTCTAATTGGGTAGGGTGCGGCAGGTTGGTTTTCTCAACTTGATATTTTTTGCTACTTTGGAAAAAAATTTGAACCCACCCAACGGCCCCACTAGGATTTGATTAAAGTAAATTTTAAGTGGCAGGGAACAAGTCTTACCTTGACCCCACAAGAGGACATGTGGCAAAGCTAATGGTGGAGGTGCGGGCCTTCGGACGTAAGTTGGATGTTTTTCCCTTTTGGAAAAATGAATTAAAATTCTAAAATGAAAGTGGACCCCGCCAAATCATTTTTGAAGCCTTAAGGTTTTTTGAAGTTGTGTCATAATGACATGTGGCGAGCCTGTGCTCATTCAAGGTCTCATGTTTTGGGGATCATCTCAAGATGCGCCTTTATGACATGTGGTAGTTTGAAAATTCAAAGGGGTGGGGACGCGAGCCATCAAAGGAAACTTGGATATTTTTCCTCTTATTACCAAAAGGATTAAAACATCAAAATGGCTCGCAGACCTGGCAGGAAATATTCAACATTTTCCCCTGGTCAAAGGGGCGAGGAAGTGGACCATCATAGGAAAATTTGATTTTTTGCCCCTTTTCATAAAAGGGATTAAATTATCAAAATGGCACGCAAGCCCAACAAGAAAGAGGTCAAGTCTGGCATTGAAAGAAGTCAAGAGGCGGGCCATCAGAGGCAAACTTGATTTTTTCCCTCTTGTCACCAAAAGGATTAAAACATCGAAATGGCCTGTAGGCCCGATGGAGAAAAGTCAAAACTTACTCCAGTCAATGGCAGAGGTGTAGACCTTCGGAGGAAAATTGGAAAATTTTCCTTTTGTGGAAAATGAGTTAAACATAAAAAGGGAAGCGTGGTTCCGATGGGACCCACATTAGGACATGTGTCAGGCCCATTTTTCAAGGGCGGAGTTGCGGGGAAAACTTGGAAATTTTTCACTTTTCCAGAAAAGGGGTGAAATGGCAGAATTTGGCCATGGTTCCTTTGGGGCCCACCTTAGGACACGTTTCAGGCTCATTTCTCAAGGGTGGAGTTGTGGATCAAAATGGAAACCCCTAGGCCTATTTTAAAATTGAATCTTCCACATGGACGGCCCAAATTCAAAGTGAATATCAATGGAAACTATGTGTCTGAATATGAATTTCCCCCATTTTATTGAAAATCTCCTGGAAGTGCGAGTCTTCATGATTTCTTGAATACGCAAGGAACTAGATTTGACAGATCAGGGGCAGAAGTGGTTGGCGAGTAGAGGGAAAAGTGACCTATCAGAAGAAGTATTTTAATGTGGGAGGGGGTCGAGGATATCTACCCTGTGATTACCTGATGAATTTTTACAAATATGATTCCAGGAATAGTGATCAAAATCATGGCGAGAACTGGTACACTCAATGTCTCTAGTTTGGGGGGGAAACTCTATTGTAAAATGTTATAAATAGGTATGATTTTTCAGTGAAAATGGTGGGGTGTTTGTCAATGTAGAATTATTAGGAGTCAAAAACTAGTTTCCTAAGAAAAGGGCTTGTTAGAGCCTGTCTTTTCTGAGAAACTATATGAAGAAGCCTGTTTATCTCCTTTGTGTTAGATTTGATCATGTTGAGGTGGTTGCGAGTGTACAACCATTGAAAAGCTCTGAGATTGTTCGAGAAACTTTCCCCTGCTGATAAATTCAACCAAACTTGAGTCAATCTTTGTTATTCTTGGGAAAAATTTGTGTTTGTTTTATTTATGAATGTATGCAAATAGTTCTTCTTGTTCTTGTTGTAATCTTGTATCAAAATCTATCTTAATCACACAAGTCTCAATCCTTGTGACAGTTTATTGGCATTTGTAATTTCATTTCCCAGAAGAGCTTTCATCTGGGAGTAAACTAAACAATTTAAAATCACTTTTCTTTCATCTGTTGATAGAGATTGTCTGTAAGCCTCTGGGTGTACCTCAGGGGTGATTAGGTTTAGATCTCAATACTTTGTTGGGTTTTTTAACTTGAGCCTTCGTGTTAAAACCTCATAGATTGTGTGAAAAGGTGCTAACTTAGGCCTCCATTGAAGCACATATTCTAGTTAAAGGAACATTTTAGCTATTCTAAAGCATTCTGTTGTCTAGACTTTCCATTTTGTAAGAGTTCTCACAGATCTATAAAATCAAGTTGATTCTGCCTCACCTCGCACAAAAAAATTATTTAAAACAACCAATACTACCCATGTTTGTCATGTATGTATCCAAATGCATAATTTTTACTACCAAAACATCCAGAAACAATCAGGATTCCAAATGTCTTTAGTAGCCTGAACCTTTCCTAGAGAATATCTCCATTATCTAGAGTGACAACTCGTGAGAGTTAGATTTTGTTGCATTGATCATATTTTCTTCAAGGTCTCCTTAACATCTTCATTAGGAAGGATATTTCCACCTCCTCCATAAACAACAGGATACAAAAGGGTCATCTCACCCTGGTTGAAAGGAACAACCATAAAGTAGTGAGGATAGGTAAAATACTCTTGAAGGTGCTACCCATTTCTCCACACCTAAGTGATAAAGAGCAAGATCCATTTCATCCCTAGATACAAAATGACACATTAAATTTTCTACTTACCTTTAAGCTTCCTGTCAGACCTGTGATGTTTCTCAGCTTTTGAGGGAGAATCAATTTGGGTACCAACACTTTTAATTAATATGTGAACAACAAGAATGTAAATAAATTTTCAAAAATTTCATTTTGAATGAACAGAGAAATGTGATATTTCTTCATATGTATTTTTTGTATTTTGAAACAGAGATTTCACAATATATTTCGAAACAAAGATTTCAAATTAGAACCATACCATTTGAGATGATTAAAAACCACTTCTATTGAATTCCAATAATTCTTTTACAACTTCCTTTTTCATTTATCAAATAGAACTTACAGAATATACATCTTTCACATTCAACTGAAGATTCCATTTCCAAAACAGAGCAACTTTCCACCGCAATAATATTACAATTCCATTGACTTGTAGTGTGACTTTTTTTATACAACAAGGAAACCCCAAGGGGAATGTGAAATTTATCTTCATCTTCAGCCCCAGAACAACAATGAGAAAATCCACCATATAGCTTTTGATCACAACAAAAAAGGAGAGGCAATGCTCTCCACCCAACCAAGATTTCCAATGAACAGGAGAATCCGTCCTCCTCATTGGCCCCCGAGCCCCAACCACAAAGCAATAAGAAATGTATTTCAACTCATGGAAACACACAAGATTCCACAACACAAAAACAACTTTTAAAAACAGAACACCATCCAAATACATATTGTAGTTTTCAACCATAGGAAAAACAACAAACAATACTCAAGCTTCATCACGCACAAGCCAAAGGAGCAAGACCTATGGGGGAAGCTGATTATACCTCCCAATGCGGAAATGGGTGTCAACCTTAAGATAAACCCACCAATATATATCATTTCAAAATCCCTAAATGCTTTTATGCCTCCCACAAGTACCCCTTATACCTCCCATTCCCTTATTCCTCCCCACATTCTTATGGAACCCCATAATGAGGAAATAAATGCAAGTTGTTTCTTTTATAAGGTGGAACCCAATCCCAAACTCCCTCCACAATAACACTTATACCTCCCCAAAAATCTTATGCCTCCCCGCAAGACATCCCCATAGTCTTCTCCTACACCATACCTAGGAAATCTACCCAACCAACCAACAACATACCAAGATATTCAAAGCATTCACATATGCATAAATAAAGGAAGAACAATTCTAAAGAGCCAAGCTCCTACCTCTCCATGGTAGAGTTTGCTCCAAATGTTCAAAAACAATCTTTTTCCAATCCAAAAGGTCTAAAAGCTCTAGCAATCCACAAGCATTTAACAAATCTATCTAACTCTCATTCAAATTACAAGAGCTCAAAACCAAAAGAAGTAACCAAAGTAAAATCACCAAAAATGAGGTAACCCGAAAACAAGCCAAGGAATTCAAATAAATAGAAAAGGTAGAGAGGTGGATGAGGTGGGTCCATGTAGGATGCCACATCACATATCCTCAACTCCACCTCACAATTCAACTTTCAACTCCAAATAACAATTAAAAAGGGTGGGTGAATAAATGACATTTAACATACACACACAAATCAAGTCCACACCCTAAGGACCAAAATTAATTTTATGTAAGAAGGTGCAATAAAAACTTACAACTTGCCTTCCCAAAATACATAATGACGCCTAATTTTTTACTCCCCAACCATAGGTAAGGTTGGTATCCAAATTTAAGAGGTGTGGGACAAGTTTAACTTGTCCCACAAGCCTACAAAATCAGCCCCTAAGGATAGATCCAAATTTCAAAAGGAAGGTAGAGTGTTTCACACTAAAATTTACTTACACATCTCTTGCAACACATAATCCCAGAGCCACCAACTCTAATAAATGCATTCTTATGACCCTTTTATTTTATTTAACAACATGATTACTCACAAATCTAGACACAAATAAAATAAATAATAAAGGGAAAAATACATCACAAAAATCCACATACAAGGATTAAATAAAGGGATCACAATAAAAGAATACACATAACCCCTTGGTCACATTTAAAGGTGACCCCTCTATGGGATCTCATAAAAAAATCCAACATACACAAACAAATACACGTTGTCATGGTGACCCTTTTTGAATTCATCTAGAGTTCCAATGTGGTTCGTCTCCAACCCCCTGATGTTTGTTGTGACATGTTTACCTACAAAACACAAATACCTCCTTCAGGCTTGTGACCACATCAAAACGTCCAAATAAATATAAAATATAACTTCCAAAATAATCGATATATATAAATCAAAACATCATCTAAGAAAGAAACAATATCATTTACAATTTCATCCATAACCATATGGTCACAAGATTTGTTCAATTTTCTAGGTCTACTCAATATGACAAAATAGCACATGTAAGGAAAACACACACACACACACACACACACACACACACACACACACACACACACACACACACACACACACACACACACACATAAACCCATGCCAAGCAGTGTATCAACATCAATATAAAATGTCCCTAATAATCTACATGCATCATCTATGAATCAAAATCAACCACAATCCATGATCTCTAATGTCTAACATCATACCAAATCAAAGGCTACAGTAATGTCCATAAGTATAGTCAAAAATTTCATAATCAATATCAAAAGGTGTCAAAAGCAAGTGGGCACTATAGAGATTCTAGCACTTTCTAGTGGACACCAGTGTTTTTCTAAGATACCTTGGTGCTTTTATTGTGGGCTTACATTTGTTGAAGACTTTATAACTGTACTAATAAACTCCAAGGGTTAATAGGGACTTTGAAATATCTCATTTGAAAGTGAATCCATAAGATTCCATGTCTTTTAAGCATCCAGAGGCCATTCATGGCATCAATAAGGTTGCCTTTTACAAAAGAGAGTTGGCAAGTGAAAATAAATCCCAAAAACTAAAATTTATTTCTAGCTTAAAATTTGATGCCTACTTGAGTCTTGTAATGATTTTTGAGTTCTAAAATTTTCTTTATATTGTGATTGTTGTTAATTTGGGTATATATCAATTTTCACATGTGTGTGAAATAGCTTGTATACACATAATCAATGCCCCAAAAGCTTCATATATAAGATTGGAAAATAATACATATAATGTTGGATCAAGGTCTACACCGTCACCTTTCAAAAGTTTAGATTTCTAACCTACACTTGGCTAAGGTAGATTTAATTTGGTTTTTAAAATTCATATTTCAATATTTATATGTCATTTATTGTAGAGCGTAAAAGATGAGTTAGAATCAAAGATTGACAGATGGACAATATCAGGAGTTTGATGAGGCTAAGAGTTCTAAGAAAATTTTTAATCAATATCCATGTCCATGTAATCATTGTAAATGTAGAATAGTTAGAAATAAATAAATTGTCCATGGTCATATAACCAATTATGGAAACTCTAGAGTTAGCCTTTGGCCTCAATACGATTATCTTGATGACATTGTTTTTTATTGTATGAGGGGTCATGATGAGGGAAATCACATAGATGAAGGGATGGAAATGGATAGAGTGGTGAATGATGTTTTATAATTACTTAATGAAAAAAGTGATGCTCATTTTGAGTGTGACATAAATTTCAATTCTTGGATATTAAGGATGCATGATTGTGGGAAATTTTAATGGATGAAGCTTCAAAACCTATGTATATTACTTACAAAATAAGTCTTTTATCATAAATATTAAACATTCTAAATCTACAAGTAGTTCAAGGATAAAAAAATAATAGGGTGGATAACTTGCTATAATTTCTACATGATTTATAAACATATGGTTATTCATTCCCAAATACATGCTATAAATGTAAAGTTTTGATTTCCAAGATAGGATTAGGGAAATTTCAAGGGATCCTCCAAAAAAATCCTTAGAAAATATTTCACTACTATGTGAAAATTATATTTTACACAAATGGTGAATATCAAGACATCGCGATATAACTATAAAATGCTACAATGTGGTAGCTTTTTTATATGCTACCGGTTAGTAGCATATTTTTTTGCTACCCATCGACAAAATATAGTATGTTGTTGGTCGATAGCATAAAAAATGATACCATCCAACAAAATGTTTATGCTACTGTCTGACAACATAACTATATGTTGTAGGATGGTATCATAAAAATGTTGTCAGTCAGTCGTATTTTTATGCTACCAACTGACACCATACTATATGTTTTCGGCTAGTAGCATAAAAATATGCTACCAAATAACTATATTCAAGTGAATTTTGCAAACTTTTATTTCACTAGAATGGAAATTGACCCCTAAAATTAGCTTATACCTAGAAATGTTTAGCGAATTGGTCCTAGTTTGTACGCTAAACATTTTCCAGGTTCAGATTTCAAAAATCAGAATATTCGTGAATTAACGAATATTCGCCACTAAAATTTTCCCTGGATCATCATTGGATTAGGTTATGAAAACATTTATGCACATGTGAATGATTTCATGTTATTTCATTAAACACTTGCAAATGAGATCCATTATCGAATATGTGGAGAAGTATGGTATAGAATAGGTTAGAAATCAAATTCTCCAAGAATGTGATTTCCCAAAAATCTATTTTTTATTTCCACTTGCCATCATCTAACACAAGCATGATGTCTTCAGCTATAAATACAAAGCTTCATTTGAATTATAACATCAACAACAAAATAATAAACGAACATCTCTGTGATAAAGCTAGTATCAAACCTAACATAAAATGCACTTGTATGTGTCGACATCCTCAGAAAACCATGACGGTTGTATCCAACCACATACCCCAATTCTTTCTTCTCCTAAATATGTGGAAGGAAAGCTCCATAAAGTAATTGATCTCCTCCCGACTCAGCACAAATAATTTATATGAAATGATTAATATGTTTACCTACAGACAAGGATTCACAATGATGGGTATCCTTTCTGAATATGCATTACTAAAAATGATGTCCACCACTTCTAAAGATGGAGTAACAAATACCTAATTCTTCAACCAGAAGTTCTTTCTTAACTTACTCATGTACGGGAAATTCTCATCACACTCGGTCATGTTGTGAACGTCTTGTAGAATCCATAATCACAACCCCCATACTTGTCATCCATTGTTTTTTCCATTTGAAGAAATATCAATGCCCCCCATAAGACCTCCTCAACCCAACGCACTTATCACTTCCTCTTGTCACCCAAGGACACCATCACGAAATACCACTTAAAATGTTGTGGGGTCTCACAATCAATAAGATGTCATCCATGATGCTTGATAAGGAAACAATAGACATTAACTATGTTGATCCCTAGGGACTAACATTAACAACAATATCAAGAGTTCACACACTCAACAACCTACAAATCTCACATGATTTTAGATTCTAGCATTACATAAGAATGAGGCACACAAAACATGTTCATGTATGCACATAAGAGGAACACAAACTACATTGTAAACAACTTCTCCCTCACAAACAACACACACATGAGGCTTTGTCTATATAAAACATAATAATTTTACTTTCATGTTATCTTGTATGGTAGGTTAGTGTCTGAAATGCTTTAGGTTCCACCTCTATAAATATGAAACACATTTTATCTTATTAAAAATACACCAACCTGCAACACACTAAAGCACAATTCAAATAGATATAGAAATCAAACTGAACCAATTATGGTAGCTATGTGTGGAAATAATCACAATCCTATACTCTTCAACATAATTTGTAACTCATAAATAACAACACATTTTATATTTGTACTTCCCAATTCCCTTTGACACCTTTTTTGTTTTGATTTCGATATTGTCGAATATACTTATGGATATAATTGTAGCTTTCTATTTAGCATGATGATAGATGTTAGAGATAATGGAATGTTGTTGATTTCAATTCATATATGATGTGTGTGGGTTATTAGAGACAGTTTATATTGATGTTCATATGTTGTTGACATGGTTATATATATATATATATATATATATATATATTTCAGACATGCGATATTTTGTCATATTGAGTAGACGTAGAAATTAAACTAATCTTATGATCATATGGTTATTGATGAAATGTAGGACTGAGATGTTGTTAGAAATTTTAAATGATGTTGTTACTTGAATAGATGATGTTTTGGTTCATATATAGATGATTTTAGAGTTATATTGTATATTTATTTTATATGTTTTGATGCGGCCACAAGGCCGAAGGAGGTGTTATGTGTTTTGCAAATAAACATGTCACAACAAACATGGGGGGGATTGGAGACCAACCACGTTAGAATGCTAAATGAATTCAATGAGGGTCACCATGGCAACATGTATTTTGTTATGTGTGTATGTTTGAATTGTTGTTTGGGGGGTTCCCATGGGGGGAATCACCTCCAATTGTGACTAAGGGGTTATGTTTTATTATTTCATTTAATTTTGTTTATTTAATTTTAGTATGTGATTTTTTTAGTGATGTATTCTCGTTTTATTAATTACTTGATTTATGTCTAGATTAGTACAATAATTATTTTACTAAACTAAATTATAAAAGGTTCAAAATAATTAATTTATTAGATTAGATGGCTCTTGGATTATGTGTTGTAAGTTGAGTGCTTGTGATCTTGAGTGTTGTACACTCTACCCCTTCATGGAAATTCGAATTTGGCCTAAAGGCCCAATTTTGGAGGCTTTTGGGACAAGTTAAACATGTCCCACACCTCTTAAATTTCTATACCAACCATACCTATGGTTTGGGTGGTAAAACTTAGGCCCCATTATGTGTTTTGGGACCTGACAAATTGTAAGTTTTTATTGCACCTTCTTACATGTAATTACTTTTAGTCCTTAAGGGGTGTGGGCTTGGATTGTGTGTAAGTAAAATGTCATTTCTTCACCCACTTATTAATTGTGCTTTGGAGTTTGAGAGTTGACTTTTGAGGTGGAGTTGAGGATGAGTGATGTGGCATCCTACATGGAACCACCTTAGCCTCCTCTCTCTTTTTCATTTATTCTAGTTCTTTTGGTTCTTTGGGGGGTTACTTCATTTCTTTGTGTTCTTGAATTTTTGGAGAGTTAGAGGATTTTGGAATGCTTTTGGATTTGTTGGAGGTGATTGTTTGGATTTGAAGAAGCTTGGTGTGGAACTCTTGGATCAAGCTCTACCATGGAAAGGTAGGAAAATACTCTCTTCTTTCTATTGTGTATATGTGTATGTTTGAGTGTTTTGGTATGCTTGTTGGTTTCTTGGGTAGATTGCTTAAGTGTGGTGTAGGAGGGGACTATGGGGAACCTACATGTGGGGAGGCATAAGAGTTATTTTCATGTTTTGGAGGGAGTTAGGTTGGGTGCCCCACCTTGGACAAGAAATTGCTTGAATTTCTTACTTGGTTTTTTTATGAGGGATCCATAAGAGTTTGTAGGGAGGCATAAGAGAATGTGGGAGGTATAAGAGGTACTTGAGGGATTCATAAGAGTGTGTAGGGGTTTTGAGATGTTTTATTGGAGGGTTTTTATGTGGACAGCCATTTCCCATTGGGAGGCATAGGTGGCTTCCCAATAGATCTTACTCCTTTGGATTTTGCATGTTGAAGCCTTATGTATTTTTTTTCTTTACTTCTTGTGATTTTTGTTGCATTATTTGGATTTTGGTATGGTTGTAGAATCTTGTATCATGATGTGGAAGCTTGTTTTGTTTCCATGAGGTGAATCTCTTTTTCATTGCAATTTTGTTGGGGCTCGGGGGCCAATGAGGAGGATGGCTTCTCCTCCTCATTGTAATTATTGGTTGGGTGGAGAGTGTTGCCTCCCCCCCCCCCCCCCTCTTTTTTGGTTCTAACCAAATGACTCGTGGTGGATCTCTCTGGTTGGTGATGTGAAGTATGGTGCTTATTTGGTGTCCTCAATAAATATTTCCTTGTGATAAAACCTTCATGTTATTCCCACTTAGGGTGGAAGACTTGTAATATTGTATTCCTTTTAGCTTTAGCCCACTTTAAGTGGAAGATGTTGTATTAATATTTTGAAGGAAAGTTGCATTGATTTTTACTATCATAGTTGTGATGTATGTGGGAAGGAAAGACTCTTTAGTGAAGCAAGTTTGGATAATGAAAGTATGTTGTTCTAGTTTTAAAAAAAAAACTATTGGAAATTTAGTAGCTCTCATTTTAAGATTCATGGAGAAACTTGATTATATTTGTTTTTGTGTGTTGGTGCTCAATTTGGTCTCGCCCCGTTTGTCCATAAATTTCTTCAGTTTGTGGGCTCTGTCGTCTTCTCTATCTCCCTATAATGATGCATAAAAAATATTTCTTCCATTTGGTTACCATGATCAATCCCTTCCTTGGTCGAGGATCACTTAAAAGTCCAAATTTTGTTTTTCGTTCCTTTGTCGATGTGAAAGAATCTGTAACTTGGGTGAAAACTCGAGTTTTTTCCTTTCCTCCCATTTTCCATAGTCATGTTTTGTTGTCCCTATAATTTTTGTCCCAAATATTAGTGGAAATGTGATCGGATGTGGCTTAAAGGATCAAATTTGGGCCTTATATCATTTCCAAACTCTCTGTCTGTGAAGAAAGATTCATTTTCAGATGCAAATGATGATTTTCTTGCATTCTACGGTTTGACGAGTGATTTGTACCTGTCAAAATAACATCTTAGGATCTATGGAAATGTGGACCTTTCTTGTTGGATGCAGCTCGATGAGGCACTTTGAAACTCTAAGGCCTGATTCAACTAAAAACTTTTCTACGTGGAGGGTCGGTGCTCATATGAAAATTCAGCTTTTGGTTTGGCCTTAGAGTTGCATCGTGGCAACACGTGGAGGTTTTCGCTGCCTTGCCCAAACTTAGACAAAATTTTCATGTGGCTGGTATAGTTTTGGTGGACCATATACATGTGGAGAGGAGGCGATCATTTTAGGAACTAGCTCAGGATCCCATCTTAACAATTGCGACAGGGAGACATGTGGAGGCTTCCGTCGGCTCTGCTCTATACTTAAAATTTTCAAAGTAATTTTGAAATACCTAGGACACATGGAGGGACCACACCTATTTGGGGACTGGCCCCTAAGTTTTATTTTGAAGAAGCGTCAGGAGGAAACTTGGAGGCTTCCGCTCACTCTGCCCCTGTTTCGACTTTTCAATGGCCAAGGAAAACTATCTCGGACCCTAGACACATGGCGTCTTTCATTGATCCTTCAACTATTTTATCAACTCTGCCAGACTAAGACATGTGGTGAGACTGTGCTTGTTCATGGTCTCCACTTTTAAGGACCATACCAAAGGTTCACCAAGGTGACACTTGGAGGCTTTTGTCGACACTAAAATTTTCATCCATAATTTCTATTTCATTAATGTATGTATTAGGAATAGGATGTTGTTAAGTATAATTAGTAGTAGCGTCTGATAGAAGATAACGGCATCGTCAGTATGGTGTTACCAATAATGTGGAGTACGGTAACAGTCAAAGTACAATAGGAATGTTGTAAAAAGTAAATATTTGTCGTAAGTGGTCCGGTAATGTTAAAATGTCAAAGTTTGGGTAATTAGAGAAGTAGGGTCTACATGATTAGGAATTAGAAATATTATATTGGTAATAAGGACAAGGAGTGAGGTCATAAATATTTTGTGTATTTTATTTGTAAAAAGTCTAAAAATGTGGAACCCATGTAAAATGATAACGTTTATCTTATCTTAAGAGATAAGCTTACATGTACAGATAAGAGTTAAGGTATGGGATATGATTCGTCAGAGTGGATTTCTTATCCTATCTTAGAGATAGGATGGATAAGCCTGGAAGTTCTATAAATAGAGAGGCCACCCCCCTCATTTAGCATAGAAAGAAGTAGTGAGAAATATTGTAGGAAGTGTGCAAAGGAAGCCATCAGTTAAAGGTGTGTTGAAGAAGCCATCGAGAGGTGTAATTGTAAAGTTTCTCCCATAGTCTTGTTGAAGTACCTCATGGGTGAGATTGTAACAATTTCATGTTAATATTATAATTTACTTTGATATTTCATATTTGTCATCATTCCGTCTTATCATAGTCGATGGTATTCTTGTGTTCGGTTGTTGTTTTGTTTCCAGATTACATCCACCAAACTAAAGGCTGTGCATTAATAAATAATCATAGCACGAGGAGTTCCCGGTGAAGAATTATCATAGTGTCGGATTGGTGATGACATTTTGGTTCCGTTGCCGGGACCATTCCTCGTTGGTGGATTTTCTAGAGAGATATTCCCACTTAGTCAAAAATCAATTGGAGGATAACCTTGTTTTTACTGTGCATAGTAGTTAGCGTGGTAAAGTCATTTTTACCATGAATAGTAGTTACCATGACAAAGTCATTTTTGCTGTGAATAGTATTTATCACAGTAAAGTCACTTTTTACCGTGAAAAGTATTTACTGCAGTAACTTCACTTTTTAGCATGAATAGTGTTTACCACAGTAAAATCAGTTTTTACCACAGTAAGTCAAGTTTTACCATAGTTTACCGTGGTCATTTCTATAGTAATTCCAATTATTTGCACACATAATTCTTGTTGATTGTACTTGTGGGTTGGTATTTCACGGTGGTTACTTTTGAAAACGGGAAAGATTCCTATTTTTTCAGTTCAATCTAATGAAGATGCTTCTTCTTTCATTCAAGATTTTAAGCGATCTTGTATTTGTAATGGCCTTATAAGAAGGGAACAATGGACTGAATTTTTTCCTACCTTTTTGGATGGTTCTGCACTTAGGTGGTTTGAAACACTAGGTGATAATGTGAAAAACTTGTGGGTTTTATTAACTGAAAGTTTTCTTGAAGAATTTGGTGAACAACAGAGATATGCAGACCTCATGATTGAGATCACAAAGCTAGCCCAAGGAGAGAAGGAGAAGATAAGGGATTATCATGCTCATGTTCTAGAGCTAAGGAGGAAGCTCGATGCCCAGATCCGGAAGGAAGGATTAGCGGATGGGTTGATGAATGGCATGGATAATCTCCTCTGTAAGCACTTCATTCTTGGGATGAAGCTAGAGATCAGACAACGAGTGAAGTATGACTGCCCAGCTACCATTGAACAAGAAAAGGAGATTGCAAGAAGGCAAGAAGAAAGCATGGAAGAGGAGCCCAAAGAAATTGTTGTTAAAGTAGAGCCTACACCAGCACCTTTGGTCCAGAATCCATAACCACTCTCGGTGAGCACAAATATTTCTCCTAGTACATCTACTGAGTATGAAGATCTACTTAGGAAGATGGGCCAGCTAACTATTAATCTTCTTCAAGGAAAGGAATTTAGTTCTCAGGGAGGAGATAGAGGTCCAAAAAGAAATATTTCTGAAGTTGTTTGTTATGGTTGTTATAAAAAGGGTCATTATAAGTATAATTGTCCAGATAGAGATTCTACATCTGGTACAAGAGATAATGATAAAGGAAAAGCACCTATGAATTCTCCTGATGTAGTAGATAAGAGTAGAAATAATGAAGTAGATGTTTTTGTAACAAAAAGAAAGAAAGAAAAAGATAATCAAGATGGAACTGATCCTAAGAAGATGAAAGGAGAAACTAGTAAGAAACATAGGAGAAGAAAGTTGGGTGTGCAGGATTTTTTGATTTCACAGGGGCAAGGACCATACTCCATCTTGGAAGATCTGTCCAAAAGGCCTGCAAATATTACATATGGTCAACTCTTGGATATGTCTTCTGAGAAGAGGCGGGAGTTGCGAGGTGGACTCAATGCTCGAAGAAGGAAGGAGGTTGAGGTCCCTATTTTGGAGGCAGAGGCAGATCTCTATGCTCCACAAGCTGAGGTATTATGTAATGGTATTTTGATGCAGGAGCATCCTTACCAGTTAAAATAGATGAATAATAAACTATGTTTTATTTTTATTGGTTTTGGTCAATTTGTTTTGTAAGGGGATGGGAAAACGGCTCCATGAGCTAAATAAGGCCAATTTGTTTTTTTGGCTAAATTAGAGATTTTATTGGGATGGAGAGGAATAAAATAGGTGGGAAAAAAAAAAGGAGAAAATCAGGGAAGTGGGGATAGCAGTCTAAAAAAAGATGAAAATTTGTTTTTTTTGTGGGAGTTGTGATTCGGATGGAAGAGAGACCGAAAGAGGGATGTAATAAAAGGACAAATTCAGATGAAAATAAAGACAGCCATTTTCGTGCATTCTTTTAACTGTTATTTTTGTTTTTCTGAACATTTTTTTTTGGTGAATCCCGTCCCGAGCCGTGAGGAAGAGAAATGCCAGTCGAAGCTCCTTGACCGATAAGCCTTCTGTAAAGCATGGAACGCGTGTAATCAACTCTCCTGAGCACGAGGAAATTTACACAGGTCGTGAACTAGTCGATTGAAGGTTTTATGGTCGGATTTTCCATGTTCTGGCCGTATCTAGGGCACGGCGGATCTCCTACGTTCCACGGCCGAATATCTAAATTCCTTGACAGTCTTGGTACTTACCAGGTCGCCTCACATTTCCAAAAAAAGGCTAGACTGTAATTCGAACGGGAGATAACGTTTTCACTGAATCCTGTCACTCCAGCTCGTGCTGACCAGGGACAGTCGCGCGTCCATGTTTTTGAGACGTTTTTTTTGGTCGATTGTCAAGAACAAAAGTTCTTACTAATACCTTGTATACGAGCAGCTTCATATTCTCCATGTTGAAATTGATCAAATGTGCTTAAGAATACCTGTCCATAAGCAATTCCATCCTCTCTATGCTGAAATCCTTCATGGCTGGAGCAGGACAAACTCTGTCAGTTTTGAGAATGACCCCTGAAGATCATTGAGGTAATGGTGTACCAGATTTTCTTTGAATTTCTGTTCCATTAGTTTTATATTCATTGAACCAGTCCTAAGTTGAAATAGGACAGTGAAGGGGCAGTGGGAGGATATATTAAGAGACTAACTCCAGGATCCCTACCTACACTGTGTAAGTCTAAAAAAATGGATTCCGGGATTGAGGGTTGGGATTACCTTACCTGTAGCACGAAAGAGTTTGACCTTGTCACTGGAATAGGACAGGACTTCAAGGCCTTGACTGTACAAAGAAGCGACATTGGGCCTTATGGCCAATCTTGGGTGCTCTGAAGTCCTGATTTCCTCTAGTATAGGTATAGTGTGATGTGTGTTAGATAAGTAAGAGTAAATGTTATATTACATGTACCAGTATTTGTATTTCAGAGAAAGAGGAGCGTGATGTGTAGGACAATTATGAAATGATTGATGTAATTTTCTTATATCGAGAAGGTTAATCAACCTTGAGATACATTGAGGAGAGCAAGAAATATGAAGAAGATGTCAGTGTGTTAGTGAAGCTGGAGATTTAGTCACCATTTGTGGTATCAGAGCGATTGATTGTGCACAATCTAAGGATCCAGAGAAAAAAAAAAGAGGAAGGATAAGAAGTGACAGAACAAGATGCCACCAAGAAGAGCAATTCAAGTAGCCCAAGCAGCCCAATTAGCATTGGCTGAAGACATCCGAAACCTGACAGCTAGGTTGAGGGACCTAGAAGAGGCACAAAGAAGAGGAACAGAGATGGCAGAAGTCAGTGATGGTGAGCAAGAGCCACCAGAGGAGGAGCTGACTGCAGAGGTGGAGGAAGAGACACCTGAAGAGAGATTGATTAGAGCCATCATGAAGGTGAACACAAAACCAAAGATGGAGGTTCCCATGTACGAAGGTAACTTGAATGTGGAAGAATTGATTGATTGGATCAAAGCACTGGACAAGTACTTTGATTTTGAAGGTATAGTGGAAGATGACAGAAAAGTGAAATTTGCCATGACCAGATTGCATAAGCATGCAGCCCTGTGGTGGGATGGAGTGCAAGAAGAGAGGAAAAGAAAAGGCAAAGCAAAAATTAAGAGCTGGGACAGAATGGTAGCCAAGATGAAGGGCAAATTCATTCCCAGAGATTATGAGGTAAACCTATTTAAGAAGTTGCAAAATTTGAGGCAAAAGGAGTTGTCTGTGAAAGAATATACTGAAGAATTCTACAGGCTAACAATCAGATCAGGTCACATAGAAGAAGATTTGGAAAAGGTAGCTAGATACATCAATGGACTGAGATTCAACATCCAGGATGAGATCAGCCTTCTCACTCCCAAGACCATTGAGGAGGCCTACCAGGTTGCTCTAAAAGCAGAAGAGAAAATAGCCAGGAGACAAAATACTGTCTCAAGAGGAAGGGGCAGGTCATTCAGAGGAAGAGGTGCTCCTAGTGATAGAAGACAGCTGCAGACAAGTGCTGAGGAGGGGAGCAGCTCCAGTAGCATACAGAACACAAGAGGCGGTTCACCATTCAGAGGAAGGAGACCCTATCAAGGTTATCAAAGAGGTAGAGGCAGATTTTTGGGTAAGTGTTTCAGGTGCAACAAGTATGCTGGTCATAGATCCTATGAGTGTCCAGAGAACCCTCAAAACAGCCATGGAAAGAATATGTATATTGCTTCAAATGAAGAGCAAGGTGGAGAGCTAGATGTAGCTCCTAAACTAGAGAATATCCCGGAAGATGGCGAGTCTCTTCTCATGAAGAGAGTGCTGCTGAAACCCAACAAGGAGGCAATGGAACCCCCTCAGAGGAAGAATTTGTTTAGGACCAGGTGCAAGAGCAAAGGGAAGTGCTGCAAGGTGGTGATTGATAGTGGGAGTACAGACAACCTTGTGTCTGTTGAGATGGTAGAAAAGTTGGGCTTGAAAAGAGAGCCACACCCCACTCCATATAAAGTGTCTTGGCTGCAAAAAGGACATCAGCTGTTGGTAAATGAACAATGTAAGGTAGAATTTCAGATTGGAGCTTATAAAGATCAGGTCATGTGTGACATCATGCCCATGGATGTTTGCCATATCCTTTTAGGAAGACCTTGGCAGTTTGACAACAAAGCCATTCACGATGGGAGGAAGAATACTTACACCTTCAAGAAGGATGGAGTAGAGCATACACTCATACCTCTGAAGGAAGAGAATGATACAGCTGAATCCAGTTCAAAAGTAATGATGGTAAGTGGCAAAGAATTTTTACAAAGCATGAAGGAGGAAGAGGTAAGTTTTGCAGTCATTGGTAAATTGAAAAGTGTAGTGACTAACACTCCATTGAGTGATTTACCTCTTGAAGTTCAGGAGATGCTGAGTGAATATGTAGACATTGTGGTGGATGAGCTACCGAATGAGCTGCCACCTGTGAGAAGTATCAGCCATCACATAGATCTGATCCCAGGTGCAAGTTTGCCAAACAAGGCAGCCTACCGGATGACACCAAGGGAGAATGAAGAGATCAAGCAAAAAATTCAAGAGTTGTTGGACAAAGGATTGATAAGGGAGAGTTTGATTCCATGTGCTGTACCTACAGTGCTCAGTCCTAAGAAAGATGGAACATGGAGAATGTGCACAGACTCCAGGACCATCAACAAGATCACCATAAGGTATAGATTTCCTTTGCCCAGGATAGATGACTTACTTGATTGTTTGAGTGGATCAGTTTACTTCTCTAAGATAGATTTGAAGAGTGGATACCATCAGATAAGAATCAGAGAGGGAGATGAATGGAAGACAGCATTCAAGACAAATGACGGGTTGTATGAGTGGCTGGTTATGCCCTTTGGGTTGACCAATGCTCCTAGTACCTTCATGAGACTGATGAATGAGGTGCTTAAAAGTTTCACGGGTAAGTTTGTCATTGTGTATTTGGATGACATTTTGGTATTTAGTCAGAGTAGAGAAGAACATTTATTGCATTTGAGAATGGTACTAAAGAAGTTACAGGAAGAGAAACTGCTGATCAATGTGAAAAAGTGCAGTTTTCTACAAACTGAGCTGGTGTATTTGGGGTTTGTCCTATCAAAGGAAGGACTGAGAATGGATAAGGATAAGATCAAAGCCATCCTTGAATGGCCAACACCCAGGAGTGTGTTTGAGGTAAGAAGTTTCCATGGGTTAGCTAGTTTTTATAGGAAATTTATCAGAAATTTCAGTGGTATTGTAGCTCCCATGATAGAGACTATAAAAGGTGATAAGAAACATTTTCAGTGGACTGAAGCAGCAGAGAGAGGATTTCAACTTTTGAAAAAAAAGGTAACAGAAGAGCCCATTTTAGTTCTACCTGATTTTAACAAATTGTTCCAGGTAGAGTGTGATGCTAGTGGCTTAGCAATTGGGGCAGTTTTGAGCCAAGAAGGCAAACCAGTTGCTTTCTTCAGTGAAAAACTTAGTGAAGCAAAAAGGAAGTATTCATCCTATGATCAAGAATTCTATGCAATAGTTCAGGCACTAAAAAAATGGAGACACTACCTGTTGCCTAAAGAATTCGTGTTGTTTACTGATAATTATGCCCTGCAATTTATTAGTAATCAGCCTAAATTGAATCAAAGACATGTCAAATGGGTGGAGTACTTGCAAAATTATACTTTCAGCATTAAACACAAGAAAGGACAGGCCAACAAAGTGGCAGATGCTTTGAGCAGGAGGGTGTTGGTTGTACAAGAGCTGCAGGTGAGTGTGATGGGTTTTGAGAACTTGAGAGAGCAATATGAAGAGGATGATGATTTCAGCGAGGCTTACAAAGCTTGTAAGCAACCCACAGTGATGGATAGGAGTCCATGGATGGATTATATGCTGCAAGAAGGACTGCTGTTCAAGGGCAGCCAGTTATGCATTCCTAAGGGTTCAATGAGGGAGAACCTGATTCGAGAAAAACATAGTGGAAGTTTATCGGGACATTTTGGTCAAAACAAGACATTAGCCCAACTAAGTACACACTATTTTTGGCCAAGGATGAGTCAGGATGTGAAGAAATTTGTAGAAAGATGCAGGATATGCCAGTACAGTAAAGGGACTAGCCAAAATGCTGGTTTGTATCAGCCACTTCCTATTCCCAGCAGACCATGGGATTGTTTGAGCATGGACTTTATACTGGGATTGCCCAAGACTCAGAAGGGACATGACTCCATCTTTGTAGTTGTTGACAGGTTTACTAAGATGGCACACTTCATTCCATGCACAAAAACTAGTGATGCTACCCATATAGCTAACTTATTCTTTCAGGAGATAGTAAGACTGCATGGATTGCCAAGGAGTATTGTATCAGACAGGGATACAAAGTTTGTTGGGCATTTTTGGAGAATGCTTTGGAAGAAGTTGGGAACTCACCTGAGTTTTAGTTCAGCCTACCATCCACAAACAGATGGACAGACTGAAGTAGTCAACAGGAGCCTTGGGAACATCCTGAGGAGCTTGGTGAGCATGCACCCAAAACAGTGGGATCTAGCACTTGCACAAGCTGAATTTGCTTACAATGATTCACCCAACAGGAGTACAGGCATGAGTCCTTTCCAAATCATGTATGGGCAGCACCCAAGGGGTGTATATGAGCTGAGAGACTTGGGGAAAATGGAAGGTAGGAGTGCAGATGCAGAAGAATTTGCTAAGGCAATGCAGGATATCCATGAACAGGTAAAGAAGAACCTTGAAGAAAATGCCAACAAGTACAAGCAGAGAGCTGATCAGAGGAGGAAGGAAATCAGTTTTGAAGTTGGTGATGAAGTACTTGCCCACTTGAGGAAAGAGAGATTTCCCAGGAAAGAGTATAACAAGCTGAAAGTCAAAAAGATTGGTCCCTGTAAAATACTCAGGAAATTTTCCAACAATGCTTACGAATTGAAACTCCCTGAAGGCATTGGGATTTCTCCAATCTTCAATGTTGCAGACCTGTATGAGTACAGAGGAGGAGAAGGAGTGGAAGAGGAGTCTGAAATAGGACAGCAGAACACAGATTGGCAGGCACAACTGCCTAGAACGAAACCCAAGGAGATAGAGCAGCTGTTGGACAAAAAGGTTATCAAGAAGACCAGGGACAAAGAATACTACCAGTATCTGATCAAGTGGAGAGGTTTTCCAGCTGAGGATGCAACGTGGATGACAGAAGGAGACCTGATCAAGCTGGGAGTCAGGATTGAAGACCTGCAGAAGACAAACCAGTCATGAAGAAGATCTTTCCTCTCCAGGGTAGAATGATGCAGGAGCATCCTTACCAGTTAAAATAGATGAATAATAAACTATGTTTTATTTTTTATTGGTTTTGGTCAATTTGTTTTGTAAGGGGATGGGAAAACGGCTCCATGAGCTAAATAAGGCCAATTTGTTTTTTTGGCTAAATTAGAGATTTTATTGGGATGGAGAGGAATAAAATAGGTGGGAAAAAAAAGGAGAAAATCAGGGAAGTGGGGATAGCAGTCTAAAAAAAGATGAAAATTTGTTTTTTTTTTGTGGGAGTTGTGATTCGGATGGAAGAGAGACCGAAAGAGGGATGTAATAAAAGGACAAATTCAGATGAAAATAAAGACAGCCATTTTCGTGCATTCTTTTAACTGTTATTTTTTTTGTTTTTTCTGAACATTTTTTTTGGTGAATTCCGTCCCGAGCCGTGAGGAAGAGAAATGACAGTCGAAGTTCCTTGACCGATAAGCCTTCTGTAAAGCATGGAACGTGTGTAATCGACTCTCCTGAGCACGAGGAAATTTATACAGGTCGTGAGCTAGTCGATTGAAGGTTTTATGGTCAGATTTTCCATGTTCTGGCCGTATCTAGGGCACGGCGGATCTCCTACGTTCCACGGCCGAATATCTAAATTCTTTGACAATCTTGGTACTTACCAGGTCGCCTCACATTTCCAAAAAAAGGGCAGACTGTAATTCGAACGGGAGATAACGTTTTCACTGAATCCTGTCACTCCAGCTCGTGCTGACCAGGGACAGTCGCGCGTCCGTGTTTTTGAGACATTTTTTTTTGGTCGATTGTCAAGAACAAAAGTGCTTACTAATACCTTGTATACGAGCAGCTTCATATTCTCCATGTTGAAATCGATCAAATGTGCTTAAGAATACCTGTCTATAAGCAATTCCAGTTTCATCTCTTCTAAGCTGAAATCTTTCATGATTCGAAGCCAGGACAAACTCTATCATCTTGAGAACGACCCCTGAAGGTCATTAAGGTAATGATGCATCAGATTTTCTTTGAATTTCTCCATTCCATTAGTTTTATATGGTAGTCATTGAACCAGTCCTAAGTTGATATAGGACAGTGAAGGGGCAGTGGGAGGATATACAAAGAGGACTAACTCCGGGATCCCTACCTACATTGTGTAAGTCTAAAAAAATGGATTCCTGGATTGATGTTTGGGATTACCTGATTTGTAGCAAGGAGGAGTTTGACCTTGTCACTGAAATAGGACAAGACTACAAGGCCTTGACTGTACAAAGAAGTGACATTGGGCCTTATGGCCAATCTTGGGTGCTCTGAAGCCCTGATTTCCTCTAGTATAGGTATAGTGTGATGTGTGTTAGATAAGTAAGAGTGAATGTTATATTACATGTACCAGTATTTGTATTTCAGAGAAAGAGGAGCGTGATATGTAGGACAATTATGAAATGATTGATGTAATTTTCTTATATCGAGAAGGTTAATCAACCTTGAGATACATTGAGGAGAGCAAGAAATATGAAGAAGATGTCAGTGTGTTAGTGAAGCTGGAGATTTAGTCACCATCAGGTGATGAAAAATGGTACTGTTGCGTACCCAATGCTGCTGGGAAGACCATGGCTAAGGAGAGTTCATGCAAGAAACTACTGGAATGAAGGTTTCATGACACTTGGACATGGTAGAGAGAGGGTGAAGATAAACGTGATCCCTTGACATCATAAAGTAGAACCTGTGGATTCAAGTGATGAAACTGATGATTGGACATCCTCTGATTACTCTAGTACCAGTGAAGTGGACACTGAAGATGAAGAAAGCGAGGTGGATGTTTCAGTCATGGATATCCTTCCAGTCACACCAACTCATGACCCCATAAAATTATCTGAAGAAGAAGTTGATGATCGTCTCCAACAAGTAAAGATTGGTGATGCTGTGATGGAGAGTGAGAAGGAATCCTACCTCCAGCTCTTTCGAAGGTACATACACATATTCACTTTTGATTACAAGGAACTCTGTCAAGTAAGTTGGGTAGAACATTCTATTGAGTTGGTAGATGGTGCTAAGCCCATAAAGTAAATTCCATATAGAATGAATCCTAATTTTTCCAAGACTGTAAAAGAAGAAATAGATAAGTTTTTTGATGTAGGATTCATATTTTCTGTGGAGAATTCAGAATGGGTTTCTCCCATTGTGATCTCAATAAAAAATAACGGGAAGCTACGCATTTGTGTTGACTACACGAAGCTCAATAAGGCAACAAAGAAGGATCATTACCCTCTTCCATTTTCAGATCAAATCTTGGACGAAGTAGCTGGCCAGGAGTGCTATAGTTTTGCTGATGGATATAGTGGTTACAACCAAGTTTTTATAGCAGAGAAAGATCAGCTGAAGACCACATTCACCAATCCTTGGGGAACGTTTGCTTATAGAGTTATGCCTTTTGGGTTGTGTAATGCTCCGGCAACATTCCAGCATTTGATGAATAGGGTGTTCGAACCCTACATTGGGACTTTCATCAGACTATTTCTAGATGATTTTTGCATCTATGGGAGCAAGTTGGACCACCTGCACCAAATGGAGACAAAATTTCAAAGGTTAGATGAAGCACAAGCCTCACTAAACCCTACAAAGTGTGTCTTTGGATGTTCTAAAGGAATTCTGTTAGGGCATGTTGTATCCAGAGATGGTATTGGTACTGATCCTGATAAAGTTTCAAAAATCAAGAGTTACCATTTCAGTTGGCTTATGGCATTGATCCAGTTCTTCCTATTGAGTTTGATATGCCCACTGTGAGAGTTATGAAAAATGAAAGGATGGATGAAAGTGGATTCAGTAAAAAAAGGTGGTACATCTTCATTTGCGAAGGAATGGAGGGAAATAGAAGCTTTTGGACAACTGAAGGAAGCCCTGGTGTCTTCACCTATTTTGAAGAATCCAGATTGGAGCAAGCCATTCATTGTGTACACTGATGCCTCAGATGCAGCACTAGGAAGTACTTTGAGCCAAAAGGATGAAAATGGGAATGAACATCCAATTTACTTTGGGAGCAGACAAATGAGCAGTGCTGAGGTAAATTATACTGTAACTGAAAAAGAGGCTCTGGCTATCATTTTTGCTGTAAAGAAGTTTTTAGAAATTACTTGCTAGGGAAAAATTTCTAGTTGTAACAGATCATCAGGCTCTAAATATATTGTCAATAAGCCTAACCCATCAGGGAGGATAGCAAGATGGATAATTTTGCTACAAGATTTGAATTTGATATTATAGATAGGCCAGGAAAGAAGCATGTCAATGCAGATGCACTCTCTCGAGCCTATGATGTTTAGGATCATCTTGTGATGATGATGATTTCCCCGATGCAGCATTGTTATCCCTTGACACAATCCCTAGTGAATACATAGATATTTGGAATTATCTGAATGAATTCAAGTTTCCTGATGGTGCCAATGCAAAGACTAAGAGAAAGATTACTCAAGCCAGTCGTCCATATTCTATTGCATGGAGTATTATTTCGAATAGGACCTGATGGACAGTACAAGAGGGCAGTTGGACGTGATCAAGGGAAGGAACTGCTAGAAGAATTCCACAATGGTACATGTGGAGGGCACTTCTCTGGACAACTTACACAAGAAGGATCTTGGATGCAGGTTATCACTGGCCCACTCTTTTTAAAGATTGTTATAATTATTGTAAGACATGTGATATTTGTCAAACACATGGTAACCGTAAGACTTCATCAGCTCCATTATGTCCTATTCTTCCACTTGGTCCCTTTGAAAAGTGGGGAATAGACATTGTAGGTCCACTTCCAACTACATCACGCCAAAATAAGTATATTGTAGTTGCCACAGATTATTTAACCAAGTGGGTTGAAGCTAGGCCATTGAAAACAGCTTCTTTGCTTATAGAGTTATGCCTTTTGGGTTGTGTAATGCTCCGGCAACATTCCAGCATTTGATGAATAGGGTGTTCGAACCCTACATTGGGACTTTCATCAGACTATTTCTAGATGATTTTTGCATCTATGGGAGCAAGTTGGACCACCTGCACCAAATGGAGACAAAATTTCAAAGGTTAGATGAAGCACAAGCCTCACTAAACCCTACAAAGTGTGTCTTTGGATGTTCTAAAGGAATTCTGTTAGGGCATGTTGTATCCAGAGATGGTATTGGTACTGATCCTGATAAAGTTTCAAAAATCAAAGAGTTACCATTTCAGTTGGCTTATGGCATTGATCCAGTTCTTCCTATTGAGTTTGATATGCCCACTGTGAGAGTTATGAAAAATGAAAGGATGGATGAAAGTGATTCAGTAAAAGAAAGGTTGGTACATCTTCATTTGCTAGAGGAAATGAGGGAAATAGCTAAGGATACAAACTATAAGAAGAAAATGAAGCAGAAGGAATATTTTGATCAAAAGATCCAGTGGTCTCCATTTCATGTGAATGAATTGGTCCTAGTATATGATTCCAGATACAAAAAAAGAAGACAGAGAAAATTTCTTCCAAAATGGATGGGGCCGTACAAAATAGCAACTGTGCATGAAAATGGTACGTACCGACTGGAGGAATTGGATGGCACTCCCATTACGAAATGGGTCAACCACGACAAGTTGAAGATTTTCCAAGCACCAGAATAGTCTACTCTGAGGATGG
Organism: Taxus chinensis; assembly: GCA_019776745.2. Classification (NCBI taxonomy): domain Eukaryota; kingdom Viridiplantae; phylum Streptophyta; class Pinopsida; order Cupressales; family Taxaceae; genus Taxus; species Taxus chinensis. Next base: position 197,434,614 of record CM034155.1, on the reverse strand, counting down.
AGTAGAAGCTAGGAAGGGGGAATATGTCGACACTAAAATTTTCCTCCATAATTTCTATTTCATTAATGTATGTATTAGGAATAGGATGTTGTTAAGTATAATTAGTAGTAGCGTCTGATAGAAGATAACGGCACCATCAGTACGGTGTTGCCAATAATGTGGAGTACGGTAACAGTCAAAGTACAATAGGAATGTTGTAAAAAGTAAATATTTGTCGTAAGTGGTCCGGTAATGTTAAAATGTCAAAGTTTGGGTAATTAGAGAAGTAGGGTCTACATGATTAGGAATTAGAAATATTATATTGGTAATAAGGACAAGGAGTGAGGTCATAAATATTTTTTGTATTTTATTTGTAAAAAGTCTAAAAATGTGGAACCCATGTAAAATGATAAGGTTTATCTTATCTTAAGAGATAAGCTTACATGTACAAATAAGAGTTAAGGTATGGAATATGATTCGTCAGAGTGGATTTCTTATCCTATCTTAGAGATATGATGGATAAGCCTGGAAGTTCTATAAATAGAGAGGCCACCCCCCTCATTTAGCATAGAAAGAAGTAGTGAGAAATATTGTAGGAAGTGTGCAAAGGAAGCCATCAGTTAAAGGTGTGTTGAAGAAGCCATCGAGAGGTGTAATTGTAAAGTTTCTCCCATAGTCTTGTTGAAGTACCTCATGGGTGAGATTGTAACAATTTCATGTTAATATCATAATTTACTTTGATATTTCAGATTTGTCATCATTCCGTCTTATCATAGTCGATGGTATTCTTGTGTTCGGTTGTTGTTTTTTTTCCAGATTACATCCACCAAACTAAAGGCTGTGCATTAGTAAATAATCATAGCACGAGGAGTTCCCGGTGAAGAATTATCATAGTGCCGGATTGGTGATGACACTTCCACTGGATCCTTTTTTACTGAGACTTTTTAAAGGCCAAAAGGAATTTTTCTTGGGCCTGGGGCACATGGAAGGCCCGTGCTTGTTTGGAAACTTGCCCCTGTCCTTCTCCTTTATGGTTGTGCCAAGGAAAGACATGGATGTATATAAAATAAAGTGGAGAAGGGGTAGAATCAACAGTTGCTATGCATTGCATCTTTGTTTCTGCCATTTTTTCTCCAAGACTGCTAGATATGTGAATACACACTATTTTTCATCATTTTTTGATGAAATTCCTTCTCATATCTGTCTGTAAAGTGCCATTGAATGGATTCATAAATTAATTTTTGAGTCCAAGGATTGTTATGGTCGATATTTTGAAGTTGGAATTGCTCAAGCACTTACAAAAGTGGTAATTACCGGAGAAGCTGGATGTGGGACAGAGTTGTAGAGGAAAGAAAGGGAAAAGAATGAAATGATGAAAGTTGCTTGCACAAAAGATGAAAAAGGTGTTACCTCGAGAGCAAAAAGGATTACCTGTCAGATCCATTTGCGTAGAGCCTCCAGAAAATGATTAAGAAGGGGATTTATCGCATGATAGAATCAAAATGATTAGAAGGATTTATAAAATGTTGTGGCATGGAATCCTAGTCATTAGTTGAGGGCCCAAGAAACATGATCAGTTCACAATTGGTCCACTTGGCAGCTTTCGGATGTGAATTTGTTAAATGTCACTTTCTGAGGCAAATTGGTAATAAGCAAATGTCCCATGAATATTCTTCTGTTCTGGGGGGAAAATTGAGTGAGTAAAATGTATAAATGCAATGAGAATACTCTTGCGAATGTCTGGGGGTTAAATTCTTAAGAGAAAATTTGAGAGAGCCCGTCTTCCTAAGAGACCTATTTGAGATACCTGGTTAATCCCTTCTTAGTTATATTTTCTATCATGTCAAGTTGGTTACAAATGTATAGACATTGACGAGAACTGAGATTGCTCTGGAAGCTTTCCCCTGCTGATGAATCTTAGCAATTTTGAAATTAATTTGTGTTCAATCTCTACCAATTTGTGTTTTCTTTGTTTCAGAATGTCTGCAAATGATTTATTTTATTCCTATTGCAATATTACATTGAAATTTTTGTGAAATCATAAAGGATCTCATTCCCATGAAAATTTGGTGGTATTTCCAATTTCATTTCAAGAAGAGACTTCATCCTATGATGAGATAAATAAATTTAAAATAACTCCACTGTCATTTTTTGATAAAGATTATCTGTAAGACTTTAGGTGTACCTTAGGTGTGATTGATAAGATATTTTGGTGTTTAATTGATTCTTTTAACGCAAGCCTTCGTGCTAGATTCTCAAAGATTATGTGAAAATGTGTTGATTTGGGATTCCATTGAAGCACACCTTCTGGTTGAAGGAACGTCTTAACTATTCTGAAGCTTTTTGTTGTTGAGTTGTCCATTATTGTGAATTTTCTCAGAGATCTGGTATAAACAACTTTATCTTGCTTGATCTCCCACCAAAATCATTCAAAAACCATGAATCCATCCTGAACTACCCATGTTTTTCCATGTATATCCACAAAGGAACAAAATCTATTTACTAAAATATGTAGAACAATCAGGATTTCATAATGTCTTCAGTAACCTTAGCCTTGTTTTGAAAGTATATCCATCTTTTAGAAGTGACAACTCTTGAGATTTAAATTATGGAGTATGGATCATACTTTTCCAAGGTTTTCTTCATAAAATTCGTCCAAAGGAAGGATATCTCCATCTCCTTCATCAAACAGAGGTTACACTAAGGGTCCTCTCATCTTGGTTAAAAGGCACAACCTAAAGTAGTGAGGATAGATCAAATGCTCTTGAAGGTGTTATCCATCTCTCCATAAATATGAGTGACAAAGGGCCAGTTAGATCTCATCCCCGGCTACAAAATGAAACACATTATGATCTATCTGTCTCTAAGCTCCATGTAAAATATGTGATGCTTCTCGACTTAAAAGGGAGAACAAATTTGGATACCAACACTAGTGGCACTGATGCCAGGGACTAATTTACGTTGCTGGGGACCTGATTTTTTGATTTGTTACCATTTCATATCCATTTGGCCCATCGGAAACACTAGTGGAATCATTGCTAGGGACTAATTTTCATTGTCGGGAACCTGATTTGTTTATTTGTTGCCAACTCATATCCATTTGGCTCATCACCAACACTCGCGGTGTCATTTCTGGGGACTATTTGAACAAAGGTGTACATGTACAGACCGTGGTAATACTTCTTACACATGTTGTATGCTAATACATTGCTAAAACATCATTATATGTTCAAATATGTAAGAATTTTTCAAAGCTGTAAGTTCTGAGTGCAATATTTCTAGCTTATATAGTTATTACACTAAAGTTTGTATCATCATTGATAAATTTGGGTAGAAGAAGAGCATATCTTGTAAGATTTTCATGAATCTAGTATTAACAGACATTTGATAGATCTTTCATAGAGAATTTTCAAAAACTAAGGTCAAAATCCTTAGTGGCAACTCTATGTTGTTTAAATTCTTTATAAATACAAGTGTCTTCACATATATCAAGTAAGATTTGTCATTAATATCTGCAAATCTAGAAGGAAGAAGATTTGTCTTCACCAGGGACCCTAGTAGTGTTAGTGTGAGTTATCCTATGTGTCCTCCTCTCATGTGGGAGGGTCATCTCACATGGGTTAGGTTTAGGGTTTCATATGTGTTTTACACTAGGGTTACTCAGCACCCTATATGTACCCCTTTTCTATTCATTTATGAGCATGCCAAGACACTCTGTTGTCTTTCCTCTATGCAAGCTTTGTTTCTGTTGAGCAAGTTCTTCCATTACTGATCATTTTTTTCCTTGCTATCTCTAGAGCTTTCACGATTCCGTTGGAGTGCAACTATTTCGTGGTGCCTCATTTTCGATTCGATTCTCATAAACTCTTTTCACAGTATCATTGCTACACGACTTGCCATCACACCAAAAGCTTGAACTAATGGTGGAGAGGTATCTCATCATGTTAATCAGTTGCTATGCCAATACCCTCCCACACGATGGAGCCGGGTATACACCCAATCAGGCCCAACTGCATATTAAGAGGAAGTGACACTAGGAATTTCCTGGGAGGTCACCCATCCCAGAACTACTCTGGGGGTGGTGCACTTAACTGCTTGGTATTAGAGCTACATGACTTCCTTAGCTTTGATGAAGGGGGGGTGTTAGTGTGAGTTATCCTGTGTCCTCCTCTCTTGTTGGAGGGTCATCTCACATGGGTTAGGTTTAGGTTTTCATATGTGTTCTACACTAGGTTTACTCATCACCCTATATGTACCCATTTTCTATTTATTTATGAGCATGCCAAGACACTCTGTTGTCTTTCCTCTATGTAATCTTTGTTTCTGTTGAGCAAGTTCTTCCATTACTGATCATTTTTTTCCTTGTTATCACTGGAGCTTTCATGATTCTGTTGGAGTGCAACTATTTCGTGGTGCCTCGTTTCTTATTCAATTCTCGCAAAATATTTTCAAGTACAAGGTTTTTTCAAGATTTGGGAAAGTCTAATTCAGAAGGAATAAGAATTTGGAAGGTTGTTGGAGATCAAACATCAAGAAAAGATATCTCTATTGGTGAAACTAATCAGCCTGTGATTGAAGATTGCAATAATTCCTCAAGTGCTTGTGAATTAGGTAGTATCTTTTTTTAATTGAATTCTCCATCTTGAGAAGGTCCTTATTTTTTATTTGAAACATTTATTTCTCAATATACCCCTATATTTTCCAAATCTAATAGATTTTTCCAAGAAATAGAGCCTTTAGAGGGTAGTCATTCTGAAAATTGTATCCCTGTGCCACATAGAACCCTCACTCCTCATCATTTTGTTTCTCTTGTAATATCACCTCCTCAATATAATATGAATCAGCCTCCACTTAGACCTCCATTTGTTGTTAATTCTTTTGGTTCCATCAATTTTAGAGGTATGGCTAGCTATCCAAATGCTATACCACAAGATGTAAGAAATAGATTGCCTAAGTTTAAAGGAAATAATGCAATCACTGGTGATAAGAAATTGAAGCTCTTTGCCAATATGATGGAGGAATTTGAAATAAAATTTGAGGATATATACATTAAATTGTTTATCCATACTTTATAAGAAGACACAAGGGACTGGTATAAATCTTTTCCAGATAATTCCATTCATTCATGGATAGAGATGAAGAATTCTTTTAGAATGCAATATGGTGATAAAACATACCCTAGGTTTCTTTTATCAGATTTTGAAAATATAAAAAATAATCCTAATGAATCAGTGCATGATTTCAATACAAGATTTAACAAAACATTGAGAATACTTCCTACTAATTTGAGGCCATGTGATGAATCATGTATGATAAAGTATTCAGATGCATTTGATAAGAAAGTTGCTTACTATTTGAGGGATAAGAAGCTAGTAACTTTAAGGTAGACCTTTACCATGGCTTTGCAAATTGAGAACAACATTAAAGTAGTTGGAAAACCTCCTAAGAGGGAGGGTGTTAAACTAATAAATCCAAAAAATCCTCAATCAAGTAAGGTTATGGATCTTGAGGAAGTTATAAATACTTTGGCTGAAGATGTCAAAGAAATCTCTTACAAGCCAGCCATGACAGAGAAAGGAATTAGACAAGGTTCTCAAGGTCAGTATAGGCAACAAGGACAAGAAAAATTTGCAAATCATCCAAGAAATGATCAAAGATATGATGACAAAGGCTAAGGACCCATGGCAGCTAGACAACCCCAAGCTAGAGAAAATAGATTAGTGTCTAATCCTCTAAATGCTAGAGTTGTTGTTGAAGAGACAAATAAAATTAATTGGTGTGACAAATGTTTCTTACCCCACCCACCATGTGAAGAAGATTAGCAAGTTGAAGAAGTTGATGATGATGACAACACTGATGATGATGCATGCATAGTGGACTGTTCTACAAGCTCATAATAAGGAGCAACTTCAAATGAGGTAATAAGTGCAAGAATTGCTACAAGTTTTTGGGATTGCATTCACTGGGTACCTCTTCTTCCTCCCTTTCATACTTTAGAAATAGATATGGTACAAGATTTTGAACTTTCTAATAATGATTTTGAGTACCTAAGAGCTCTAATGATTAAGAAGTATGATGGAGGAATCCCATCAGAAGAGGATAGAAAGTTGTTAATGAATGTTTTTCTTTCCCAAGAAAAAGATTATAACACAAGAAGTAAAGATGTCAAACGGGAAGGGCCTCAAGGAAAACCAAAAACCCCAAAGAAAGATGCATCTAACAAAGGCCTTGTTGTCTCAAGTAGAACTGATGTTCCCACCCATGCCCAAAATGTGAAAAATATTGTGTCATCTGATGAGTTTTTCAATCTTTCTCCAAATGATTCTTTGCCCAAATAAATCCCTTATGACATTTCCCAAGGCTTGAGTCAGATCAAAATTTATGTCCCAATTGTTGAACTGTTGAGGATTCATAAGCATAAGAAGAGGAGCTTTGAGTATTTGGGATTGAAAGAAGATAGGAGTGCCCAAGGCAGAAATATAAATAATATAAACACTCCTCCTCCAACCATTGTAGAACTAGAAAAACCACCAACCTTGGAGGAGATAGGTGAACAACCTAAATTTTACCTTGGAACATCTTTGGTTGACTCTCAATTAAATATTGATCCATTTTTTACAACACTAATTATCAAGGGCAGACTGCTGCACAATTGTATGTTTGATTCTAGAACATCATACAATGTTATGCCTCTAGAATTCATGAATGAATTGAACATTAAGGTGACAATAGCTTATGACAAGTGTACTACAATGGATTCTAGAGAGCTCCCAGTTGTAGGATGTGTAAAAGGTTTTGTGGTGCAACTTGTAGCTTATCTAGGTAAGAACTTGAAACTTGATGTTGTTATTGTTGATTGCCCTGCCAAATAGGGCATGTTGTTATCAAGAAAGTGGGTTGCAAGTGTTGGTGGAAGTTTTCATATGGATATGTCTTTTTCCACCATTCCAATTGAAGGCAGCCTTGTAAAGTTGTATGGAGAGAAGAAGATGTTGCACCTCATTGAAGATCCCAATAATGCTTCTTATGAAGTGTTATATGATGATGTAGACGTAGATAAATTTGTTGGGTTTGCTGATGGAAAAGAGCATAAGATTAATCAATGTAAATGTCTTGAACAAGTAGGTTTATCTTGGAGCTTGTTCCAAGTTTGGAAATGGTGCTGGCATTGTTCTGATTTTTCCAGGCCATGAAGATTTTGTTTTTTCTTTCAAACTTATCTTTGAATGCACTAACAACATTGCTGAAAATGAATCATTGTTATTAGGCTTGAGAATTGCATGGAAATATGGTATAAAGGATATCATTGTCAAAGGGGATTCAAAACGGATTGTCAAGTAAATTAGAAAATTGTATGCTACTAAAAATTAGAGAATGAAACAATACAAGCATGAAGTCTGGGATTTTATTTAAATGTTTGAATCTTTTAATATTGTGCACCATGATAGAAAGTTTAATGTTGTTGCAGACAAGTTAGCAGTGCTAGGATCTAGGTTTGGGAATTATACAGTGTCTCCATTTTGTGAGTATGATGTTCAAATACTAATAAGGCAAGATTTCCCTGACAACGTTAAAAATTATAAAGTGTTTGATGATGATGCCTAAGTGAAATGGTTTCTACAAAACCAAGGTGAGTTTGATGACCAAAATATAGATTGGGAACCAATGGTGTGTGCTACTAAAGGAAAGGAAACTTTATTTGGCAAAGACATCATCCAGCTGAAGACAAACACGATTCCTAGAGGTTTGGTGGCACTTGAATCAAACTTTGATAATGATGATTGCATTATTAACATAAGTATGTTAGTTTCAAGAGATGTGGAAGAGCACAACCTAGGCACAAAGGAAAAACCACATAAAATCTGGTTAGGAAGCAATCTGAGCAAGGAAGAGAAGAAGTCTTATGTTCAATTGTTGAAGAAATATCAAGACTGCCTAGCTTGGTCTTACTCTGAGTTGAAGGCATATAGGGAAGATTTGTTCCAACATGAAATTCCTCTTGAATCTAATGCCAAGCCTTTCAGGAAAAAATAGAGGCCCATCAATCCGCTCCTTTCTTTGAAGATTCAATGATATGCCATACTCTCTACACCTTTATTACCTGTTAGAAAAAATAATGGTGATATAAGGTTGTGCATAGACTTCAGGAACCTGAATAAAGCATCATTTAAAGATAATTACGCTCTGCCAAACATGGAGAATATGCTATAATTGGAAACTGGTTCTGAACTATTATCTACTCTGGATGGTTTCTCTGGCTATAATCAAGTTGTTGTGAAGGATTCAAAAAGGATAAAAACTTCCTTTACCACTCCTTGGGGAACTTATGTCTATGTCAGGATGCCTTTTGGCTTAATGAATGTTGGAGTAACTTTCCAAAAAGCAGTGGATGTAGATTTTTCTAGTTATATCAATGATTTGATTGTTGTTTATCAAGATGATGTAACTGTGTTTTCCCTAAAAAGAAATGATCACTTGCAGCACTTGGAGAGAATGTTGTTAAGCTGTAGAGACTATGTCATATCCTTGAATCCCAAGAAGTGCCATTTTGGAGTCCAAAAGGAAAAGCTTCTTGGTCACATTGTATCAAAGGAAGGGGTCATGATTGATCTAGAGAGAGTGGAAGCCATCAGAAAGGTTCTGATTCCGAGAACTAAGAAGGGAGATCAATCCTTCTTTGGAAAAATAAACTTTATTAGAAGATTTTTGTCTAACTTTGTTGAGGTGACCATCCCCTTTACTAGCATGATAAAGAAGAACCAAGTTATCAAATGGGAAGAAGCTTACATTCAAGCTTTCAATCGGATTAAGGAAGAACTAAAGCATGCCCGTAATTTTGGAAAATATAAATTACAAGAATCCTTTCCAAGTGTTTTCTTTTCCTCCAAAAAACACCATTGCATCAATTTTTTTGTAGAAGGATGATGAAGGGGCTGAGAGACCAATTGCCTTTTTTAGTAAGGCATTGGAAGATTCTGAGTTGAAGTACACCATCATGGTGACGCAAGAATTTTCCTTGGTGAAAGAAAAAAAGGTTTTCAAACCTTACATCTTGAGCTCTAAATTTTTTTCTTATATTCCCCACACCATGGTGAAAGATATCTTATCAGAGATGGAGGTCTCAAGAAAAATATGTAGATGGGTGAAAAATTTGCAAGAATATGACATGGATATCCAAATCATGAAATTTTTAAGAGGTTTGGGCACAACTAAGCTTATGGCTGAGAGAAACTTGCAAACTATTGAGGTGAATGAAGTAGAAGGAGAAAGGGTGGATGTCCTTCAAAATTTGTTAAGATCTGAATGGTACAAAGAAATAATCTTTTATCTCAAACATCTATGCTGCCCTGAACATTTGAGTAAAAATCAGAAAATATCTCTTAAGTTAGCCTCCTAAAAATATGTCATTACTGATTTTGGTTTAGCTTGGAAGAACCCCCTGGGAGTACTCTTGAGTTGTAATACTGAAGATAAGGCCCCCAAAATATTTTATGATCTCCATGGAGGATTTTGTGAGGGAAATTTTGCTTGGAAGACTTACAACACATAAAATCTTGAGGGCTGGTTATTGGTGGCCAACTCTCGTTAAAGATACAACTCTATTGGTTAGTAAATGTGAAATTTTGCCAGCATTTTTCTAGAAGAATGAAAGCTTCAGGATCCCTTCCTTTGTATCCTGTGTTAGTTGAAGCCCCATTCAAGACAATGGGGAATGGATTTCATTGGGGAAATTTATGATCCTTCTAGTGCTAATAATAAATGGATTCTTGTAGTTGCTGATTATTTGACTAAGTGGGTGGAAGCAATCCCCACCAAGAAAGCAACACACAAAGTTATCATAGACTTCATGCTGAATCAAATCATATGCAGATTTAAAGTGTCAGTTAAAATTTTTGCTAATAATTCCATGAGTTTCAGAGCCAAATCTTTGGTGGCAATGTGTAAAGAATATGGAATAAATTTGACATATGCTTCTAACTACAATCCCCAAGGAAATGGATAGGTTGAGTCCAACAATAAAAACTTGTTGAAGATCATTAGAAGAACCTTAGAGCTGATAAAAAAGAAGTGGGGTGAGAAACTGAAGTCTTTTGTTTGGGCTGACAGAATCACTGTCAGAAGAGTTACTGGTAAAATCCCATTTGAGTTTGTATATGGAACTCAAGATTTTCTACCCCTTTATTTTCAATTGTCTTCATTTCAATTTGTTCAACAAATTGAAGATCAAGAAGTTATTCCATATGATTCTCGAATCAATCAGATTATTGAGTTATATGAAGAAAAAAGGGCATCCCATCAGTGGCATGTGAAGTTCAGAGAAAAGTTGAAGAAGTTATTTGACAAGAAGGTGACTCCAAAAGATTTCAGAATTAGGGATCTTGTGCTATTATGGGATGGCAGGCATGAAGATAAGGGCAAGCATGGTAAATTTAATACATTGTGGATGGGCCCTTATTCAATTGACATTCGTATTGGTGAAAATACCTTCTTCTTAAAATACTTAGACAAGGAACTGCTTGAATTTTCTATTAACGATAGGCATTTGAAACATTTCCTTGATTGATTTCTCAGAATCAAGGAATACTCCATTGTATAGTGTATAGTTCTTTGTTTTCATTCTACTTTTGTGTTTTTGTTTGTTCTGGTCCTTGGTGACCTAGTTTTTCTAGTTTCTTAGTTCGTTTCTTGGAGGGTGGTTATGGTTTCTCTAGTCTACAAGATTTATCTTTGACTTCGTTGCCCAATGGTTTGTTTTTGACACTTGGTCTGCTATTTTTTTTGTGGCACTCACAGGGAGTGCCTATCCTTGATTCAGAGCTGATGTTGGTGCTCAATTTGATCTCACCTTATTTGTCCTTGAAATTCTTCAGTTTGTAAGCTCTGTTGTGTTTTCTATCTCCCCGTATTGATGAATGAATTTTTTTTCCTCAATTTGGTTGCCATGATTAGTCCCTTCCTTGGTCAAGGATCACTTAAAATCTAGAAAAAAAATTCATCCCTTTGTTCATGTGAAAATAATCGGTAACTTGGGCTAAAACTCTGGTTTTTTCCTTCCTTCTATTTTCCATAGTCATGTTTTGTTTTCCCTATCATTTTTGTCCCAAATATATGGTGAAACCATATTGGACGTAGCTCAAAGGATCATATTTGGGCTTTATAACATTTCCAAATTCTCTATCCTTGAACAAGGATTCATTTCCAGGCACAAATGGTGATTTTCCTACTTTTTATAGTTTGACGGGTGTATTTTTCCCTGTCAAATTCATATCTAAGCATCTATGGAAACGTGACCCTTTATTGTTAGATTTGGTTTGATGGGTCACTTTGAAACTCTAAGGCCCACTTCAGACCGAAAACTTGTGCATGTGGAGGGTTAACGCTCATCTAACAATTCACCTTTTTGTTTGACCTTGGAGTTGCGCTGTGGAGACAGGTGGAGGTTTCCGCTGTCTTGCCCAGACTTAAACAAATTTTTCATGCAACCGGTATAGTTTTGGTAAACCATGGACACGTGGAGAGATGGAACTCATTTGAGGATCTACTTCAGGGTCCCACCTTAACAATTGTAATAGGGAGACATGTGGAGGCTTTCGCCGGCTCTACTCTATACTTAAACTTTTCAAATCAATTTTGAAATGTTTGGGACACGTGGAGGGACCATGCCAGTTTGGTGAACTGTCATCACCAATCTGGCACTATGAAAATTCTTCACCGGAAACTCCTCGTGCTATGATTATTTACTAATGCACAGCCTTTAGTTTGGTGGATGTAATCTGGAAACAAAACAACAACATAACACAAGAATACCATCGACTATGATAAGATGGAATGATGACAAATCTGAAATATCAAAGTAAATGATAATATTAACATGAAATTGTTACAATCTCACCCATGAGGTACTTCAAGAGTTATTGACTTCACTTGCCTTTCACCAAGACTTCACCAAGGGAGAAAATTTACAATTACACCTCTTAATGGCTTCTTCAACACACCTTTAAACTGATGGCTTCCTTTGCACACTTCCTATAATATTTCTCACTAATTCCTTCTATGCTAAATGAGGGGGGTGGTCTCTCTATTTATAGAACTTCCAGGCTTATCCATCCTATCCCTAAGATAGGATAATAAATCCACTCTGACGAATCATATTCCATACCTTAACTCTTATCTGTACATGTAAGCTTATCTTTTAAGATAAGATAAACCTTATCATTTTACATGGATTCCACATTTTTAGACTTTTTACAAATAAAATACACAAAATATTTATGACCTCACTCCTTGTCCTTGTCCTTGTTGCTACCATCAAATGCATACAATATGAAGTCTTTGGAAAAATATGGATTCACAAGAGTTGGGGCTTGTGATATGGCTTCTTTGATAGCCTCAAAAATTGCTTTTCCTTCAGCTATCCACTTGAATGCTAAGTTCTTCTTTAGCATCAACGTTATTGGCTTAACAAGGGCACTAAAGTTGGAATAAACCTGGGAAAAATTAGATTTTTCCCAAGAAGATTTGAAGATCCTTCTTGTGACTTGGAAATGGAAATGCTCTTATTGCTGGAATTCTCTCCAGGTTAATTTCCAATCCTTCCTTCGATACAATATGTCCTAGAAGTTTGCCTTCCTGGGCCAAGAATTTGAATTTTTTTAGGGTTCAATGACACCCCAAAACTCCTGCATCGTTGAAACACCTGCCTTAGGTGGAAAAGATGATCTGTTGCATTCTTGGGAAAAAAAGTGATGTCATCCAGGTAGATCAGTACAATTTTGTTGATCATCCCTTTTAATGCCATATCCTTTGCCCTTTGAAAAGTGGCTCTAGCATTGGACAATCCAAATGGCATTTTTATGTAAGCATAGGTGCCCCATTTGATGGTGAAGGTTGTTTTGAATTGATCATCTTCTTTTACCATGATCTGATTGTATCTCGGATAACCATCTAGGAGAGAGAATCTTTCTGACCCAGACACTACTTGTAAGATCTATTCTATTGAAGGGAGTGGGTAAGGATCTTTGAGAGAGGATCTGTTCAAATCTTTGAAGTCAACACACATGCTGATTTCTCCATTTTTCTTCCTGACTGGGACTAGATTTTTAACCCAGCTTGATTGTTTGATTCAAAATACGATACTTGCCTCTATCAGTTTGTTCAGCTCATTCTTCATCGGAGGCTCAATATGTGGGTTGAATGGTCTTTGCTTCTTCTTGATGGGCTGAGTAGCTAGATCCAGTTTGATTGTGTGTTGTACTAGTTTTGGATTGAAACCTCTTAGGTCTTCATAACCCCAAGCAAACACATCTGAAAATTCTTGGCAAAGTTGTACAAATTCATATCATTCTTACTCGGTGGCCAGTTTTCCAGATTGAAGTTTTTTGTCTTCTCCAACTGGGATTGACTCTGACTTCTCTTTCTGAATAGAATCTTCTCCTTTCTGAATTTGTTTTTTATCATTATGGATTGATTCATAGATTCCAGTGTCACTAAGTCTTTGGGAAGTTTGTTTTTATGCAGGTGTATTATCTGATTCCCATATTGCTTCTCTAGTCTACTCTAGTTTCTAGCTGAGAATTCAACTTCTTATTGTAGAATTTTGATGATCTACTGATCATTCTCAAACACCTACTAGCATGTGTCATTATCTGACATTTCTAGTCTCACAACTATATGGATGTGTGGTTGTTCATTTTCTCTTTTGATGTTGGCAACCACATAAAACGTTGCTCCCACTGCTGCAATTTTGTTAGCATCTTAATTCTCCTTCCTGGGTATGCAAACAATTCTAAAGGCCTTGAAATGCTCAATGAGATCCCATACCCTACTCTTGTAGTTCTTGAGTAGGTTGTTTTTGACAGCATTTAGTCCTCTGACTTGATTAGCAACCAATTCACTGTCACCGAACACTTGTAAGTTCTTGATTCCTAGATTCCTTGCCCAATGAAGACCTTGGATAAAATCTGAAGGCTCATATTCAGAAGTGTCTATCCTTGAGCCATTTGAGTAAGAAAATTGGAATCTGACAGGCTGAATAGTACTTCATACCTTTGGGAGATACAATCATATCTCCTCCTCCAGCTCCTTGTCTACTCCTTGAGCCATCAAAGAATGATTTCCATACCTCATTGTCATCTTTATATTCTGGCATAATTACATCTGGAAGAGGATGATTCTCTTCATGTAGATAGTAGAAAACCAACTCATATTCTTCCATCTCCTTATAGGGGTCAAAAGCATCTATTTTGTTTGTACACTCATCTAGAGTCAATTCTAGGATGCATCCCACCTTAGTATCTACTTCATTAGTGCTTAGGAGGTCCTCTTGATCAAAAGCTGAGCAGTTGTCATTGATTGGGCTTGGAACATAAGACTCAATGTGGTAGTCTACAATGGGTTCAGATCTAATTGTGGCATTTTCCCCATACCTTGTCCTAAAGAACATATGTGAACAATCAGCTGACATGTAGCCTCCAATTTTGGCAATGAGATCCCCTAGATAGACACAAAGAAAAACTGTGGTAGCAAATCTATGATGGACATGTTTTGGAAAAAAGTCACATTGGGGCAGGCATGTTGAGTGATGCTCAGATCCTTGATGATTCCAATAGTTGTCACTGTTGTCCCCTCTAATTACACTACCCCTCTAGAGTTAACTTCATATTGGAGACCCAGTTGAAAAGCTATTTGTTTGGGCATCACAGAACTACTACCCCAAAAATCAATCATAAAATTGTGCACTAATTTGTCTCCAATAATTAATGAGACATATAATGGAGGAGGTCTTAGTTTCTTACCTTTTTGTTCTCCTTGGTTCCTCCCAAGTTGAACTCCATTCGCAAGCACTCTCTCTTGCTAGTTAGGGGGTTGATTTGAACTTGACCAATTCTGCATGGCAGTCTGTAACAGATCCCTCTGCCCTAGAATGGCCAGTGACTCGCATAGTGAAATGTTCACACTTTTCCTCTTCATCTGCTCAATAATATTGGATGAACTATCTTTTTGTTGCCCCTTCCAAGACACATTTATTTCTTGCACATGGGTTGTTACAACCATTTCCTGACTAGATTTAGAAGGTTTCTTAGATTGGTTCTACATGTTGGGAGACACAATTGTGGTGGAGCACCAGGACCTTGTGGAGTGATGGTAGGTTGAGGGTCACCCAATTTCAGTGGTTGGCTCTGTCATCACCAATCCGGCACTATGATAATTCTTCACCGGAAACTCCTCGTGCTATGATTATTTACTAATGCAAAGTTTTTAGTTTGGTGGATGTAATCTGGAAACACAACAACAAAAATAACACAAGGATAGGATAGACTATGATAAGAAGGAACGATGATAAATCTGAAATATCAGAGTAAATTCTAATATCAACCTGAAATTATTACAATCTCACCCATGAGTTACTTCAAGTGTTACTGACTTCACTTACCTTCCAATAATAACTATGGGAGAAAATTCACAATTACACCTCTTAATGGCTTCTTTAACACACCTTCAAAATGATGGCTTCCTTTACACACTTACTCATACAATATTTCTCACTACTTCCTTCTATGCTAAATGATGGGGGTGGCCTCTTTATTTATAGACTTCTAGGCTTATCCATCTTATCTCTAAGATAGGATAAGAAATCTACTCTGACGAATCATATTCCATACCTTAACTCTTATCTGTACATGTAAGCTTATCTTTTAAGATAAAATAAACCTTATCATTTCACATGGGTTCCACATTTTTAGAATTTTTACAAATAAAATATACAAAATATTTATGACCTCACTCCTTGTCCTTATTACCAATATAATATTTCTAATTCCTAATCATGTAGACCCTACTTCTCTAATTACCCAAACTTTGACATTTTAACATTACCGGACCACTTACGACAAATATTTACTTTTTACAACATTCCTTTTGTACTTTGACTGTTACCATACTCCACATTATTGGTGGCACTGTACTGACGGCGCCGTTATCTTCTATCAGACGCTACTACTAATTATAATTAACAACATCCTATTCCTAATACATACATTAATGAAATATAAATTACGGAGGAAAATTTTAGTGTCGACAGAATGACCCCTAATTTTTATTTTGAAGAAGTGCCAAGAGGACACTTGGAGGCTTCTACTCACTCTACCCTTGCTTGGACTTTTCAACAACAAAGGAAAACTATCTCGGACCCTAAACACATGGCGCCTTCTACTGATCCTTCAATTTTTTTAAACAACTCTACCCTACTAGGACACGTGGTGAGCTCGTGCATGTTTAGGGTCTCTACTTTTGGGGACTATCTCAAAATGTGCCATTGAGACACGTGGAGGCTTTCACTGGCTCCTTTTTTATTAAGACTTTTTCAAAGGCCAAAAGGTGTTTTACTTAGGCCTGGGGCACATGGAAGGTTGACACTTGTTTGGACACTTTCCCCTATACTTCTCCTTTGTAGTTGTGCTAAGGAAACATGTGGATGACTATAATATAAAATAGAGAAGGGACAGAATCAATGGTTGTGCATTTCACCCATTTTTTTGCCTTTTTTTCTCCAAGACTCCTAGAGATGCGAATACACACTATTTTTCTTCATTTTTTGATGAAATTCCTTGTCATTTTTGTCTGAAAAGTGCCATTGAATGGATTTGAAACTTTATTTGTGAGTCCAAAGATTGTTAAGGTATTTATTTTGAATTTGGAATTGCTCGGGCACTTGCAAAAATGGGAATTACCAGAGAAGATGGATGTGGGGCATAATTACAGAGAAAAGAGAGGGAAAAGGAAGAAATGGTGAAGGTTACAGGCGTAAAATATGAAAAGGGTATTTACTCAAGAGTGAAAAGGATTACCTATCAGATCCAGTTGTGCAGAGCCTCCGAAAAATGATTAAAACTAGATTTATCATATGACAGAATCAGAATGATCAAAAGGAATCCCAGAATGTTGTGGCATGGCATCGTAGTCATTATTCGAGGGCCTGAAAAACATGTTTAGTTCATCATTGGTCCACTTGGTAGCTTTCAGATGTAAATTTTTTAAATGTTGCTTTCTAACGAAAATTGGTAACAAGCAAAGGTCCCTTGAATATTCTTCTCTTTTTGGGGGAAATTTGAGTGAGTGAAATGTATAAATGTAATGATAATACTCTTGTAAAGGGTTGGGGATTGAATTATTAAGAGAAAATTTGAGAATTTCATCTTCCTGAGAGACCAATATGAGATACCTGGTTAATTCCTTCTAAGTTATATTTTCTGTCATGTCAATTTTGTTGCAGATGTATAGCCATTGACGAGCACTTCTAGAATTTTTCCCCTCCTAATGAAACTAAGAAATTTTAAAATTAATTTGTGTTGAATCTCTAGCAATTTGTGTCTTCTTTACTTCAAAATGTCTGTAAATGGGTTCTTTTCTTCCTATTACAATATTACATTGAAATCTTTGGGAAATCACACTGGATGTCGTCCCTATGACAATTTAGAGGAATTTTCAATTTCATTTCAAGAAGAGCCTTCATCCTTTGATGAGATAAATAAATTTAAAATCACTCCATTATCATTTTTTGATAAAGATTGTCTGTAAGTATTTGGGTGTACCTTAGTAGTGATTGATCAGAGATTTTGGTGTTTAATTGAGTCTTTTAACTTGATTCTTTGTGCTAGATTCTCAAATATTGTGTGAAAATATGTTGATCTGGGCCTTCATTGAAGCACACCTTCTAGTTAAAGGAACGTATTCGCTATTATGAAGCTTTCTATTGTTCAGTTGTTCATTATTGTGAAATTTCTTAGTGATCCGGTATAATCAACTTTATCCTACTTAATCTTCCACCAAAATTATTCAAAACTATGAGTCCATCCTAAACTACCCTTGTTTGCCATGTATATAAACAAAGGAACAAAATTCAATTACTAAAATATATAGAACAATCAGAATCTCATAATGTCTCTAGTAACCTTAGCTTTCTTTTGAAAGTATCTCCATCTTTTAGAAGTGAAAACTCTTGAGAGTTAAATTATGGAGTATTGACCATACTTTTCTAAGGTTTTCTTCATAAAATTTGTGAAAAATAAGGATATCTCCATCTCCTTCATCAAAAAGAGGTTACACTAAGGGTCATCTCACCCTGGTCGAAAGGCACGAGCCTAAAGCAGTGAGGATAGATCAAATCCTCTTGAAGGTGTTATCCATCTCTCCACAAATATGAGTGACAAAGATATAGTTAGATCTTATCCTTGGCTACAAAATGAAACACATTATGATCTATCTTTCTCTAAGCTCCATGTCAAATATGTGATGTTTCTCAGCTTGAAAGGGAGAATTTTTTTTGATACCAACAGTGTGAATGGTTGGAAAATTGTAGTTTGATAAAGAAAAGGAATTGTTACTTATTTTGTATTCCAGGAGTTTTATGAAATAGTGAAAGGGTCATTTTTTTTATCCTCTTATAGTGCTTGAAAGATGTTTTAAAATTTGTATGTTGAAATGGAGAGAACTTAAGTGTTAGTGATCTTTTACTTGCTAAAAAAAATAGATCATCTCCTAGAACTCAATTGGCAATTGTCTTTTTACTTGGTTAAAGAAGAAAGTAATTTCCAATGCTAACTTGTAATTCCCATTTAGAAATGATTACAAATCTACACACAAAAAATGATTAAGGAAAATGAATCTATTTTCTCCTACCTCTTATTACAATATCAAATTGTATATATTTAAAAAAAAGATTTTAATGCAAAGACTTAACTTGCTAACATTGGTACATATGAATCCATTATTACTTATCGTTATCTTATTACCTTGAGTATAATAAATATTAAATATTATTAATATTAATCAATTTATTAATATTAATAATAGAGTAATATTAAAATACTATTAATCTTTATTATAATAATATAATATTAATATCCTTATATTAATAAAAGTACCCTTTTAAGTCAAATATTGTTATCTGAAATATTATCACACACACACAGACACACACACACACACACACACACACGGATGTGTTTATATATATAATATTAGATATAATTTATAAGTATATACACACACACACACGGATATGTTAATATATATAATATTATATATAATTTATAAGTACTATATAATATAAGTTTTTAGTAATTAAAACAAAAAAAAAACTTAACAAAAGTTACATGCGTGGGGAGCCATGCTGCGTCCTTTGGAGGGTTAAATTTATATTGGTGGGGTCAGCTACCCCACCTATATACTATTAAAAAAATCAAATCCCATTCACTTAGCTCCCCCCAATAAAACAAAACCATTTCCAAGGCCGCATTCTTTATTAAAATCTTACGCATTTCTTAGACCATGACCTACATAAAAAAGAAAAGTAAGGCCGCAGCCTACACATTTCCACCTCTACGCATATATATAAGGGAGAGAAGCCAATAGTGGAGCATGGACCAGTAATGGTGAGGGTATTTGTGAAGTGAGTCACTAGTACATGTACATTTGTCATTCAATATTTGAAAAAAAAGTAGCTAATAAAATGTGTCACATCAAATCACATAAAAAAATCACCCAATCACATGATGCCACATAAGTGGAAAAAACTGCATGACTTAATGCCCTACTAATGGTCCACCCTTTTTTCCTTTGTATGAAAAACTACTTGATTTAAATCCATTTAAAAACCACTATCCATAAAATAAAAATGCTCAAAAAAATATATTTAGATTAAGAAAAAAAAAAAATCTTTTAAAGGGTTTTTTTTTTCAAAATTTGATGTATTTAAATGTGTGTTGTACACCCCTCAACTTGGGTGCACAACTACTGGCTCCTCTCCCTTAGTTACATCTATTTTCTATTCGGGTTTTTTAACCCATCTAATTTTTTAAAGAAAATTATATATATATATATATACAAAACATATATACATATGTAAATGTATATATATTCTATTCAAAATGAAATTAATTATCAAATATAATCATTTAAATGAAATGGGGCAAATCACACAAACCCCTTTGGGCAAATCCTACAAGAATGAGTTAAATAAAATATACAAATGCTTTTAAAACCCTAGGAGAGGGTATGAACAAAATAAGAAAAATAATAAAAATTGCAACCCTCTCCAAAAGCTTAAGAGTGCCTCCAATGGCTTCCCTTCCTCCTTTAACCTGCAAAACCAATGAACCAAATGAAATGAGAAAGAAGCTTTTATAAGGATGTTTTACGGTTAGCTGCCCATTTTCCACATCAAGGGCCCTAATTAAATCCGTCCAAGGGATGGGATTCATCCCTACAAAAAGTAGGTGGTGAGTGGGTGAGTGGAAATTACCTTTTTTATTTAAATTTTTTAATTTCAAAACATGGGTTGACTGTTTAAGTGGTCACTTATGGTGTAAGGGAATATTTATTACTCTAACCTAATATTAAAGGAGGGACCTTTCTAGTTGTTTCAATTTTGTAGAAATTAAATAACCTTAGTATTTAACTATTTTGGCCTTTTTTATCCTTTATATTGCATGGGGAGGATATTTAACTATAGTAGGAATTTAATTGTTTATTAATTAACAATTAGAGAGAATTTAACCATGTTTGGACTAAGTAAGCTCATTAGAATTTTAATGCGGGTTTAATATTTTTTTTATAACGGAAAAATGTTATCCATTAATTATAATTGCCTAGAAACGTTATTGATGTAATCATTGTTTTCAAAACCTTTTGTGGACACACTTTTAACAAAAAATCCATAATTTTTCTAACCCCTAGGTTTTTCTTGGGTCTTGTGTAGGCATTTTTAGTGGGCGTTACAATATTTCAAAAGATACACTATTGTAAATAACTATAAGGTTGCACAAGACCACATAAGATTAGGTAACCTAATAACCATGTTAATTCCATAAAATGGGTTAGTTAGAGACAAAAAGAAACTTTTCAACAAATATGAATAAGTAGGCCTCTAATTTTTATTTATAGGTTTTTCTCAAATAAAAACTTGTTAATAACTACGACTTGTATGTGGTTGTAAATTGCAGCTTTAATCTATAAATTTTGTATGGTTTTTTTAATTATAGATATAATGGGTTTTATATATTTCGAAGTTATATATCCACCTCAAATTTTAACTGTCATATTTAGTCAAAATAAAAAATATAAAAATACAAACAACAAACGGTTACTTTCGAGCCCTCAACAACTACAAAGAAAACCACCCAAATTAATCTTATTAAAAACTTAAATAGAGAAACATCAGCTCTTCAATAATTTTTGAATGAAGCCAAAAACACTGACACAATAATACTAAGCATCAAAACGAGAATTACTTTTATGTCTCTGCCCTCGACTACCACAAATATGGCATATTTTGAAATTATTGAAGCAAATTCTGGTACGGACACTAATCCTTCTACAACAGCCACAGCTTTCGTATCCATTTTACTCTTCTTCCAAAGAATTGTTTGATGGTTTACTTATAGTTAGTTGATAAATGTAATCTACTTTTTCGTGTTGTTAACTATGGTATTTGGATTTGACTGGAAGATATATGTTGTTCTTCAAAAAATAATAAAAATTGATTACATGTGTAATTACCTACGCCTATGGGTGGTACTTGTGATGATATTGAACTTTAATTCTGATGGTTAGAAATGTTATTTTTGATGTCCATATAATTATTGTTAAAATGTTAATTTTGATGTCTATTTTGTTATTGTTTGGAAAATTTTAAAATAACATTAACAAATTAATTAAAAAATCATAATATCTTTACTTTTACGGTGGAGTTTGGCATTTTTTATATGAAGGGTTTATTTTATCTAATTTTTGAAGAAGATAATAAAATTTTTAATGGATGTGTTATACACATAAAACCGAGATAAGATCCTTAAAATGAATATGGTGAATATCAAAACAATAAGTTTTGTATGTGCCTTACCCATGTTAAAGATCGTTTAGTTTCCTAACCACACTACTTGCATATTATTTGTTTGAGAAAGATTTGATCCTTTGTGGCGTAATGGAGACATCTACGTCTTTGGAATGGATTACAATTGAGATGGTGAAATCATTTTTTCATCCGTAAATGTCATATGATAAAGGAATACGATCTTCAAAAAATAGAATATCAGTCATGTGGGATTAAAGAGACCTTGGGATTATATTACGTCGCCCCATTGACGTTTCCATGGGAATATATAGACTATGTTGTGGGAGTATTTATTCTACTGCAAGAAACAAGGCTTATGGTAAATGTTTGGGGTAATGAATATGTTTACACATGTTTCCTTCATAATCTTTGAGTAACATTAAAGATTCAATATTGTGAATATTGTTATTCCAATTTTTTTTCGATTGGCTACATGTTTCGAGGGAAGATCGAGATGATAAAGTTGAGCACAAATAGAAGATATTATTTAGATAGGAACAATTTGATTCATGGAATAAGTGTGGGGCATGTAATTTTTTAATTCCATCTTACTCTTTCCAAATTTCCATTGATAGGTATGTCTTATCTAACAGGTAAAATGTCATCCAATAAAAATCTTCATGACATGAAAATTAATTTAAAATAATAGCAGATCCCATTATTTCATATTGTTGGTGCTCAATTTGATCTCGCCCCATTTTTCCTTGAAATTCTTCAATATGCAGGCTCTGTCGTATTTCCTATCTCCCCGTATTGATGCGTGAAAGTTTTTTCCTTCATTTGGTTGCCATGATCAGTCCTTTCCTTTGGTCGAGGATCACTTTAAATCCAAAATTTGTTTTCCGTTCCTCTATCCATGTAAAAGAATTTGTAACTTGGGCGTAAACTTAGGTTTTTCCCCTTCCTTCTGTTTTTTCCATAGTCACGTTTTGTTTTCCCTGTCAAATTTTGTCCCAACATCTATGGAAACGTGGTCCTTTCTAATTGGATGTGGCTCGGTGGGGCATTTCGAAACTCTAAGGCCTGCTTTAACACAAGTCTTGTCCTCATGGAGGGTGTGCGCTCATCTGAAAATTCACCTCTTGGTTTGACCTTTGTAGTTGCGCCAAGGAAACACATGGTGAGCCCGCGCTTGTTGAGAGTCTCCGCTTTTGGGCACCATATCAAAGTTACGCCAAGGAGACACTTAGAGGTTTTTGCTAGCCCTGCAAAGACTTGAACATTTTTTTCATGCAGCCAGTGCATATTTTTTAGACCATGGACACTTGGAGGTCCGGTGCTCATTTGAGGATCTGCCTCTGAGTCCTACCTTAGCAGTTGCACCAGGGAGACACGTGGAGGCTTCTGCTGGCTCCACTCTATACTTAAACTTTTCAAGGAACTTTCAAAGACCTGGGACATGTGGAGGGCCTGCGCCTGTTTGGGGACCTAACCCTAAATTTAATTTTTTAAAGAGAGCCATAGGGACAAGTGGAAGTTTCCGCTCACTCTGCCCATACTTAGACTTTTCAACGATCGAAGAAACTTTCTCGAACCCTAGACACATGGCGCCTTCTGCTGGTCCTTAAAAATTTTCAACAACTCTACTGGACTGAGACACGTGGTGATCCCGCGCTTGTTTGGGGTCTCCGCTTTTGGGCACCATATGAAAAGTGTGCCATTGAGACACATGGAGGTTTCCACTGACTCCTTTTTATAGTCAGACTTTTTAAAGGCTAAAAGGCAATTTTCTTGGGCCTAGGGCACATGGAAGGCCCATGCTTGTTTGGAAACTTTCCTCTGTACTTTACCTTTGCAATTGCACTAAGGAAACATGTGGATGACTATAATCTAAAGTCGAGAAAGGGAAGAATAAACAGTTGTTGTGCATTGCATCTGATTTTTCCACCATTTTTTTCTCCAAGACTCCTGGAGATGCGAATACACACTGTTTTTCATCATTTTTTGATGAAATTCCTTGTTCTTTTTTGTCTACAAAGTGCAATTGAATGGATTTAGAGATTAATTTGTGAGTCCAAGGATTATAAAGGTTGATATTTTGAAGTTGGAATTACTCGGGCACTTACAAAAATGTGAATTACCAAAGAAGTTGGACGCAAAGAAAAGTTGAAGAGGAAAGAATGGGAAAGGTATGAAATGATGGAGGTTGTAGGCACAAAGGATGAAAAAGGTGTTGCCTCGATGGTGGAAAGAATTTACTGTCAGATCTAGCTATATAGAGCCACTGGAAAATGATTAAAACGGGGATTTCTCGCATGACAGAATACGAATGATTAAAAGGACTGTGAAAAAGTTATGGGATGGCATCCCAGTCATTCGTCAAGAATCTGAGAAATGTGATCAGTTCATAATTTGTCCACATGGTAGCTTTCGGGTATGAATTTGTTAAACGTCACTTTCTGAGGCAAATTAGTAACAAGCAAAGGATACCTCCAATATTCTTCTTTTCGAGAGGAAAATTTGGGATGAGTGAACAAGTAAAATGTATAAATGTAATGATAATACTATTGTAAAACGTTGGGGATTGAATTCTTACAAGAAAATTTGAGATAGCCCATCTTCCTGAGAGACCATCTGAAAAACTTGTTAATCTCTTATGTTTTAGATTTCAATCATGTCAATTTGGTTGCGAGTGTACAACCATTGACAAGCTCTGAGACTGTTCAAAGAAACTTTCCCCTGCTGATGAATCTAATCAACTTTGAATTAATCTATGTTAATATTGGGAAAAATTGTGTCTGCTTTATTTCAGAATGTCTACAAGTAGTCTTTCTTGTTCCTGTTGCAATCTTGTGTTAAAATCCTTTTGAATCACATAGGATCTCATCCATATGATAGTTTAGTGGCATTTTCAATTTCATTATGAGAAGATCCTTCATCCTGTAATGAGATAAACAATTTAAAATCACTTTATTGTCATTTTGTTGATAAAGTTGTCTGTAAGTCTTTGAGTGTATCTTAGGCGTGAGGAACCAAGAGTATTTTATTTTTAATTGAGTCTTTAGCTCAAGCCTTCATGTTGAATTCTCAAAGATTCTGTGAAACCGTGCAAATCTGGGCCTCCATTGATGCACACCTTCTAGTTAAAGGAGTATTTTAGCTATTCTAAAGCATTCTATCATTTATTTTTCCAATTGTTGTGAAGGTTCTCAAAGATCTGGAAAAATCAAGTTTATCTTTCTCAAAAATTATTTAAAAACAATGAATCCTACCTGAACTACCCCCATTTGCCCTATGTGTCCACAAATGAATAAATTCTACTACCAAAATATGTAAAAGCAATCAGGATTCCATAATGTCTCTATTAATCTTAGCCATGTTTAGAAAATATCACCATTCTTTAGAAGTGACAACTCGTGAGAGTTAAATTGTGGTGCATTGATCATATTTTCTCAGGGTATCCTTTAAAATTTGTACAGAGAAGGATATCTTCACTCTACTTCACCGAAAAAGGTTACAAAACAGGTCCTCTCACCCTGGTCAAAAGGAATGACCTAAAGCCGTCAAGATAGATCAAATCCTTAATGAAGGTGTTATCCATTTCTCCAATGCCTGAGTGACTCCCTGGCTACAAAATGACTCATAATATGATTTTTTTGTCTCTCAGTGTCTTGTTGAATTTGTGATGCTGCTGGGTTTCCAAGGAAGAATCAATTTATATAACAACACATATATTCTAAAAAAAAAAAATCTCTTTAGTTTTGTAAGGGTCAAGTGTCAGTGTCATAGAACTAATGAATAAGTTAACTGTGTTGAATGATAAACCCTTCAATATGGCTTAATATAGATACAATACAACATTTTTCTTAAACTTGATACTATTTTATATTAATTCAATTCATGTTACTCAACACTTATTTCATCATATCTACACACCACCCCAAAAGGACTCTATTTGGCTTCTCCTTGATAAGCAACATATGTTAATCTCACCTTCTAGATATATTTCAAAATATATTTCAAAATTAATTTCTTGTTTGACCT
The DNA here is from genome assembly GCA_019776745.2 of Taxus chinensis. Taxonomy (NCBI): domain Eukaryota; kingdom Viridiplantae; phylum Streptophyta; class Pinopsida; order Cupressales; family Taxaceae; genus Taxus; species Taxus chinensis. The sequence continues at coordinate 197,408,759 of CM034155.1, read as the reverse complement.
GCTACATGGATATCTCATGGACCACTTAATTATTAACTTTATAAAATAATGCCAACATCGTGTTGTGCAAGTTCAAACATCATCTCTCCTCACCAAACATATTGCAACGAATGGACCCACTATGATGTATTTTTGTTGATGTTGACCTGCACACCCAAATGCCTTAGAAGAAAATAACAACAAAAATTCATTTATTTGGGAATCGTTATTCAATCAAGAAAGTAGTGATTCATATGGTCTTAAGCTTACTCAACTAAGGATTTCATACTAGTTAAACAAGTTCCTCTCTTATGTACCATGTTGGAAAAGACAAGTCTAATATTTCAATTTAACTAGTTATTGCTTGTATCGAGCACTGAAATGTGTTGAAGATCTGTGACATATTAAGGAACACTAAATGTATTTTTTTGTATCTAACATATGTAGATTTTGGGGTTCAAAATTTTGATTGTTTTTTAATGCTCGCTAAAACACTTGCACGAGACCCAAGAACAACCTAGGCTTAGCTAGAAAACTTATCAAATATTTTTTTTAGAAATGTGCCCGCATATAGGCTTCGAGAATATAGTTGTCCCATTAGTGTTTCTAAGTCAATTAAATTTAATAATAATATTTTTACCATTATAAAAAAATATTGAAAACTCACATTTAAATCACAAGGGTAAAGGTGGCCAATAACTAATAACTAAAGTTGTTTAATCCCACAAGGTTAAAACATTTAACAAGGTCCCCTTTAAAACATGGGGTTAGGATAATAACATACTCCTACCCCATAAAGTGACCCCTTACAAATTTAACCCATGTATTTTAGAATTAAAACATTTAAATTAAATTTCAAATTCCACTCACCCACTCCCCACATACTTTTTATAAGGGTGAATCCCATCCCTTGGATGGATTCAATTAGGGCCCTTAGATGAGAAAGAAGACAACTAACCCTAAAACATGCTTAAGAAAGCTACATTCTCTTTTCTTTTTGGCTTATTGTTTCTCTTGGATTTGCAGGCTGGTTTGAGGAGAAGGAGGAAGCCATTGGAGGCCCTCTTAAGATTTTGGGGTGGCACAAAAGTCCCATTATTTCCTTATTTGTTTATACCCACATTTAGGGTTTTTAAAGGCATTTGTTTAATTTTTTTTAGCTTAGGTTTATTTGATTTTCCCAAATGGGCTTGTGGGTTTTTCCCATTTTATTTAAATAGCTACATTTTATAATAAATTCATTTTAATAGAATACACACACACAGAGAGATATATGTATATACGTTTTTATACACACACACACACACATATATGGGTTAAAGAAACCTGAAAATATAAATAATATGCAAACATATATATATACATATATATATATATATATATATATATATATATATATATATATATATATATATATATATATATATAACCAAATGAGAATATAATAGTGGATGTGGAATTAACCTCACATAGTCCATTTAAGATCTGCGCAGAGATTTAAAAAACATAGGGCCACGTTTTATTTTATTATTTTGGGCATTGTTTAATATTTAGGGTAAGTGTATTGGGGGTTGGGGGGAGGGTCTCCGACCCCACCCCCCATCCCATTTGATGTGGAATTAACCTCACATATTCCATTTAAGATCTGTGCAGAGATTTGAAAAACATAGGGTCACGTTTTATTTTATTATTTTGGGCATTGTTTAATATTTAAGGTCAGTGTATTGGGGGTTGGGGGGAGGGTTGGGGGGAGGGTCGCCGACCCCACCCCCCATCCCATTAGCAAATGGGATGGGGGTGGGGTCGGTGATGCTCCCCCCAACCCTACTCTCATTCAAACAAAATGGAGACCAATATACAAGCCGCGTAGCTCGTGGGAGGGTTAGCAACTTTCGGTATTTCTTCTTTTCTTTTCTATAAAATTTAATATATATAATATATGATATATAATATATATAGTATATAATATGTATATACGTATATATATTGTATACCCCATATATATTACTAATCATTTTAATATTAAAATAACATAATATTATTATTATTTTAATATTAACCATATTTGATATATATATTTTTAAACTACTATCAAGGTAATAACATCTATACTATTTCTTGTGGCAACTAATTTTAGTTACAATCTTGAGATCTACTTTGTGCCAATTTGATAGTATAGGAGTAAGATGTTTTAGAATAGGCCAAGTCAATTTTCACTTATTAATATATCAAGGTGTAATGGGTTTTAAAAAAATTCACATTAACTTAGCAAATAAATTTGCACATTCAAGGGGGGTGAAAGCCTAAGTTGCAGTGTGAGACTTCTTTCCTCTACTAGTGTTAAGTAGTACCATATTTTCATTAACCAAGTAAAGACAAGTAAACTAAGTTCTTACCATCTATTTGAATATAGTTTATCTTTCTTTCAACTGCTATAAGAGAATGAACAACATAATTTTTTTTTTCACAACCTTATAATTCATCGAATATAATATAAGCAACTATTCTTTTCTCTCTTTTAAACTACACTTTTCAACCCTTCCCACAACCAATTTTAACAAAGCTTCCAATAAGTTCTAAAAAGAGAACTACTACCTTTTCAATGAGATCTACACTTTTTTGTATGAAATAAATTAGCTACAATGCAATAAGATATTCCTTTTATAACCTCTTTCCCATTACAACCAAACTAGTTTTGCAAAGAAAAATTATTCTTTCCCTTTTCACATACAATAGAAATTTAATATCCATTAATCAAAAAAAAAATTCTTCACAATTATAATACAATATTTTTCACTTAAAATGATCATAAGATTAGTTCAATTGTCTAGGTCTACTCAATATGACGAAATATCAATAACCATGTCAGTAGCATATGAACATCAATATATAATGTCTCTAATAATGCACACATCAATATATAATGTCTCTAATAATGCACACACATCATATATGAATCAAAATCAACAATAGTTCAGTATCTCTAACATATATCATCATTCTAAATCAAAAGCTACAATAATATCCATAAGTATAGTCGACAATATTGAAATCAATAACAAAAGGTGTCAAAGGGAAGTGGGTACTACATCCTCCTCCCCTTAGACTGGAATTCCTCTTGGAAGTCACTGGAACAGGCGTGGAAACTAAATTCGTAGCAATGTAGCATCCTCTCATGTAGCCGCAGTCTCATCATATCTGTCCCACTAGACTCGAACCTGGTTAATTTCTCTGCCTCGAAGGCCTAGGGTCCTACTCTCTAAAATATAGATGGGCTCCACCATCACCTACCCCTGATCCTACACCTGCAAGGAGGTCCAATATAATACATGAGAAGGGTCTGCATTATATCTCCTAAGTAAGGAAACATGAAACACATCATGGATGCAAGACAAGTTACGTGGCAACACTAGATGATAGGCCAAAGGACTGATACGCTCCAAGATCTCAAAGGGACCCAAAAATATAGGAGCAAGTTTAGAACCTTTTACGTAACTGATACGGCTCTTATGTGGTCTGACACAATGAAACACCTTCGTGCCCACCTCATAACTACAATCTATCCTATGTTGATCCACATACTTCTTCTGCCTATCTTGTGCCTCCTACAATCTCTACCTGATCATAACAACCTGCTGCTCCATGTCCTGTAGTAAAGTTAGCTTAAGAGAGACCTTTTCCTCTAACCTATCCCAACAAAGAGGTGTCCTGCACTCTCTACCATAAAATTCTTGAAAAGGAGCCATGCCTATTGAACTATGAAAAATACTATTGTAGGCAAGCTCCACCAAGTACAGATACTCCTCCCATCTCAACTGATGATGCATGACATACATCGTAAGCCTTTCCTCCAAAATCTTATTCACCCACTTAGTCTATCCATCTATGTCAAGGTGATATGATGTACTAAAATTGATCTTTGTCTCGAGGGCATACTGCATGGTAGTCCAAAAGTGGGAAGTATACAAAGGGTCGTGATCACAAATGATCTTCTGCGGAACCTCGTGCAACCTCATGATCTCATCAAGATATACCCGTGCAAATGCACTATCTATGTAGGTAGTCTTCACTAAAGAAAAATGAGCCACTTTCATCAATTTATCCACCCTAACAATGATTACATCATGGTGGTATCTCGACATCGGTAACCCAACTATAAAATCCATAGAAATGGTGTTCCATTTCCACTCTGGTATAGCATGAGGAAAGAGAAGGCTAGCTAGATGTTGATGCTCGGCCTTCACCTTCTGAATCTCTAAATAGTGTGACACAAACTGAGCCACGTCTCTCTGAAGTCCCCTCCAATGGTATAACTATCTCAAGGTGGTGTGCATCTTCTTCACCACAGGATGGGATGATTAGGGTGCATGATGAGCCTCTGCCAAAATATCATGTCTCAAGTATCCCTCTCTATGAACATATATCTGAAATATATGTCAGAGAAGGCCATTTTCCTCTAATGAAAATCCATCAAAATTCCCCTCAAGGGGTCTCTGAGACTCAATCTCTACTCTAGTTGCAAGGTAGAAGTTATTGTGAGGAAGCTGCTATAAAATCCTACCCCGCAAATATGTACCCACTGATGTAGTCATAACCACATGTCTTCATATACTTAGGGCATCTACAACCACATTATCCTTCCCCTTCACATGCTCTATCTCCATGTCATACTCACAAAGAAACTCCATCCAATGCCATCGACATGCATTGAGATTTGGCTGCATGAAGAGGTGGCACATACTCAAGTGATCAGTCCTAAGTGTAAATATGTGTCCAATGAGGAAGTGTCTCCATTAAACTAAGGCGTGAACAACTTCCGAAAGCTCAAGATCACGAGTCGAATAATTTAGCTCATAATCCTTGAGTTTGTGAGACTCAAAACCAACTACTCTACCCTCCTACATCAACACACCTCCAAGTCCTGCCAAAGAACCATCTGTGTAAATGAATAACTTGCGATGAGGATCTGGCACTACAAGAATAGGTTTTTTCATGAGATATTCCTTTAGTATCTTGAAAACCTACTCGCATCTGTCTGAGAATACAATATTCTTCCCTTTCCATTGAAGGGAAGTGATGGGGTGCGTAACCTGAGAGAAGTCTTGAATAAACCTCTTATAATATCCTACTAAACCCATGAAGTTGTGCACCTCTGTCACACTTGTGGATGCTGGCCAATCCATAATAGCTTGAATCTTGGAAGGATTGACTGTGATACCTTCCCCAGAAATGATGTGGCCCAAATACTGCACCTCTGTCTGAAAGAATGCGCACTTCTCCAAGTTCCCTTAAATATGTTGCTCACAAAGACACTGAAGAACCTTGTGAAGGTGCTCCTCGTACTCCTCAGCGTACTTAAGTAAATGATAATTTCATGAAAGAAAATGATCACGAAGCGATCCAAGAATGTCCTAAACACCCCATTCATCAAGATCATGAACACTTCAAGAGAATTTGTTAAACCAAAAGGCACTACAGTGAACTCGTAGTGGCCATATCTCATACAAAAGGCGATCTTATGAATATCTGCCTCTATGATCCTCATCTGATGATATCTTGACTTAAGATCTATCTTGGAGAAAAATATGGCCCCCTTTATCTGATCAAATAAATCATCAATGCATGGAAGAGGGTAATGATTCTTGATTTTTACTTTGTTCAGTTGGTGATAATCAATACACAACCATAGAGATCCATCCTTCTTAAAAAAATTCACCGGTGCACCCCAAGAGGACACACTAGGATGGATCAAGCCTTTCTCCAGAAGGCCCTCAAGCTACAACTTGAGCTCATAGAGCTCAGGAGTAGTCATCTGATAAGATGCTCGTGAGATAGGATCTGTTCCTTGAACCAAATCTATGTGAAAATCTATCTCACGTGGGAAAGGTAACCCTGGTAGCTCCCCTATAAATACATCAGAAAACTCTCTCAAGATGGGATGATCATAAAGGGATGGCCCACTAGACTCATCCTCTGATCCATCACTAACCGTAACAACATACATATGACAACCTCTTCGAACACACCGCTTAAGCTGCAGAGTGGAGATGGTGCGAATAGAAATGGGCCTCCTAACTCCCACCATCACTAATTCAACTCCTAGATCATTTGTATATGATATAGTCTTATGGTAACAATCCACTCTGGCTCTATGTGCAACTAAACATTCCATGCCCAAAATGACTACATAAGAACCCATAGGAAGTATGCGAATATCCGAGGTAGTGGTGAAGGGTCCCAAATCCACTACACACTCCTTTACTAAGGAATCTACAAAATTTTTGGCTCCAAAAGACATTTCAACATCCCAACTAAGACCCTGCCTAATTGTCACCAGCCTATAACGCTCTACTAAGGATGGTGCAATAAAATAATCTAATGAAGAAAAATCAAACAAAATGGAGGTAGGAATACCACCAACACTACTTGTCATCTCTATGATGGTACTCTAGTACTTAGCTTGAAGGTTCTCAACCATTGCATAGATCCAATGGCTGCGCCCCATGTCACCAATAGTAGGCTCTGAAATATGTACCTTACCCTTGTTACTAGGGTTTTTATGGGTACTCTCTCTAATGATGTCCAACAATGTCTCAACCATAATAGATGCCCGGTCCTCTCTAATGAGATGAAGCTCCAATTGGTACTTTAGAGGTCTTTGTTATGGATCCTAATGATCTGGCTATGGATTGCTGAGGTCTCTGCTGACAATCCCCTACTGACTGAGCTCTCGACACACCCTATGTCCTAACGGGACCCCTCGGAGGAAGCCCAATACTCTATCCTCTTTGTGTGTCGAACCTCTAAGTAGGTCTGAATGGTGGACGAGTTTGCTACTATTGGTGCTAAGGTGGTTGTTGTGGTGGCTTGAAAGAAGACTGTACTCAACCTTGTCCACCACAAGGAGGAGGTTCTGACCCCCTCAATTTGTTATCCTGCATATGTTGGATGTGGCTCGGAACTCTGTCCCTGGCCTGCTATGTCTTTCCCCATGTCTCCTCTACAATGAAGGCCTTCTCCACGACCTATGTAAAGTTCTTTGGGTAGTGAATATGCACTAAACTACCTAAATCCAAATTTAGGCCCGTGATGAACCTGTGAATCCATACCTGGTCATCCTCCATATAGTCAACATACTGGAGTAGGTCTAGAAATCGACTCTCATACTTAGCTATAATCATAGATGCCTGATGGAGGTCATGGAACTCATCTATCCACTGCTAAATAAACCTTTAGGATAGGTACTGGCTCCTGAACCACTCCTTAAAGAGCTCCTAGGTAACCATCTCTGAATCAACGTGAACCTTCTACTCCTCGGTCCTCCACTAGACACCAGCTCCATCCCTCCGAAGATGGATCACAACAAAAAAACACCTAACTTGAAAATTGCTACTAATATTTTTTTTTGTTTAAGTTATAAGGATGTTACAAGGGTGCTTGACCCCTTAGGGTTCATTAAATTAACTTACACTGCTAAATTCATCTTTACGATTGAAGAACCAAGTCTAGTTAAAAGGTTAACATATTTTATAATTTATCTCAAAGGTCCATTAACCAATTATTCATTAGGAAGGTACTAAGGATTAATTTACTTAATTAAATATTTTCTTCTCTTTTTAGCTAATGTTCAATATTAGAAAGGTTAACCTTATGTTAGTTTATTAAATTCATTAGCTTATTAATTTAGAATCCTTTTGTGACTTCCCAAGGCTTGCTAAGAACTAATCAAAGGATTAGCTCTCTAAGGAAAATTAAATGGCCCCATTCCCCAATTACACATACCCTTAAGGATTTTAAATTAAACATTTAAAATACATTCCCACCTAACAATAGTAGGGTGAATTCTCCACCCTTAGATCAAATCAATCTTGGCCACTAGATCCTAGGGTTTCAAACTAGCCCTAAATTTCCTTATGAATTTATATTAAACCTTTTCTTTGTTCCATTCTCCTTATTTGGTCTATTTTCTTTTGTTAAAATTGTAGGTTAGAGAGGAGGAAGCCATGGGAGCAAGAAAGGAAGAAGCTATGGAGGATTCTACATGGAGATCTAGTTTAGACTTAGTTTATTTTTAGAGTTTTATTGATGTAATCAAATTCATTCAGAGATTGGGAGGGATTTCCTCCACCAATATGGATTTTCTTCCATACTAAGTGTATTTGGTGTTTTCTATTTGCTAAAACCCTACCCCATTGTTATAAATAAAAGGAATGATTTTAATTCACCAATTTTATGTTTTTATTGCTCAATCCATGGGATTACTCCTTGTTTGCTTGCTGGTGATTACAGATTAAATTTTACAACTTGGAAATTAGTACAAACTAGTTAAATTTTATGCACAGGCGCAGATCTAAGGTGTTCTTCTGTTGGTGACAAAACCACCGCCCAGAGCAGACCAATGGTCTTGGGACTGCTGCCCTTCCTGGGTGACAAAACATGGACTTCCACCATACAGAGTGGCGGTTTTGAGACTGCCGCCTTAGCCTGAGCGGTGGTTACGGGACCACCGCTCTGCACAGGGTGGCGGTCCTGTTTCTTAGAAACAAAACCTAAAATTCTGAGTTTTCACAAAAACTTAAAGTTGCTAAGATGTGCCAAAATACATTCTACGTTTATTTTTACACACCTAAAGTCTCTAGTTTTGTGATTTTCTTCTCATTTGTTCATTTCTTAATTAAAATTACTTATTTAAAACATTTTCCATTACAAAAATAGTAATATAACTACAAGGTCTATTCTATCTTGTTTAACTCAAATTCCTTCAAATTCCATGAGAACAAGAAAGCTTAATCTACTCTTACATTTTTATTTTCTAACTAAAAAATCAACATTTCCAATAACAACATACTTCAAATTTATTCTTTTGTTCCCATTTTTACTATAACATATATATGCTCAAAACCACTATAGTAACTTTATTTTTCCATCCCAATTTTACTATGCATACATTTTCAACATCTACAAATTTTATATTTCTTATTCCACATTTACAATAGAACAACTTCATAATGAAAGCAAATTTATTTTATATTGATATAGCTTAAATATTTTAACACAAGGAACTACTTTTATCACAATACAACCAGGATTTGAACAAAGAGAATTACTTTCTTTTCTATTTCTCCAAACTAACTCCACAATACAATTCTTTCTCCTATATTTTCTTATTTGTTTCTTTCCACACACATTACAATATCAATGACAACTTATTTGAATACAAATTTCCTTTACAAGACCAATATAATGTCCTCCACTTGAAGTGGGAAAGATCTTACAATAATACAAACTAAAATAGAATATCATATTACAAGTTTCCTCCACTCTAAGTGGGAAAAATACTAAGGAAATTTCACAAGGTCCCCAACAAGGCTCCAAGCTTCACAACTCAAACAAGATGGCTCCCCCAAGATTTGTTTGATTCACAACAAAATGGATGGAGAGGCAACGCTCTCCACCCAACCAAGATATACGATGAAGAGGATAAATCATCCTCTCCATTGGCCCCTGAGCCCTAACCATAGTACAATGGGAGATAATTCCAACACATGGCAACAATAAACTTCCACAACAAAACAATTGTTTTACAACCATTCTAACCACATTTCAAACATCTACAACACAAGAATGAAATCAAAACAACAAAATAACAAGTAAACAAGGCTTAAAATGAAAGCAAAAGGAGAAATACCTTTGGGGAGGCCACTTATGCCTCCCAATGGGAATGGATTCCCACCTTAGAGCCTCTAATGCATATCTCAAATCCCCATACATAATCTTAAGCCTTCCTCAAGTACCCCTTATACCTCACGTATACTCTTATTCCTCCCTCAATCTCTTATGCCTCCCTCATAAAGAAACAAGAAAGAAATGCAATCAGTACTTACACAAGGTGGGGCATCTAACCCAAACTCCATCTAACAAAAGGATGATCTCTTATGCCTCCCTACATGAAATCTCCCCATAGTCTCCTCCTACTCCTAACTTAGGTAGTCTACTCACACCCAACAAACATTCCAAAGAGAACAATACTCATCACAAGCATATAAACACAAAATAAAGCATAACACAACTAAGGGAAAATTCCTTCCTTTCCATAGTAGAGCTTTTTCCAAGAGTAAGTCCCCAAGTTCCTCAAAACCAAGCAAGCATCCACAAGTTCTAACAATCCACAAGCACTCCAAAGAAATCCTCTAACTCTTCAAAATACAAGAGCACAAAATATTTCAATAAATAGAAAAAGGAGAGAGGAGGATGAGGTGGCTCTATGTAGGATGCCACATTACTCATCCTCAACCCCACCAAAGAAGTCAAACCTCAACCCAAAAACACCATAAATTGGTGGGTGAGAGGAATGACAAGAAACTTACACACTCAAGCTAATCCCACTCCCCCTAAGGATAAAATTAAATACTTGAAAGAAAGTGCAATAAACATTTTTACCTTTTTATCTTCCCAAAACACCTAATAGGGACTAATTTTGACCCCCCAACCCATAGGTAGGGTTGGCATACACATTTAAGAGGTGTGGGACAAGTTTGACTTGTCCTACAAGCTTCCAAATTTGGCTTCTAAGGCCAACTTCGAGTTTCCCATGAAGGGTAGAATGTACAACACTCAATATCTTAAGCATTCAACACACAACACAAAATCTAAGAGAAAATCAAGTCTAATAAATGAACTCATTTTTGGTCACATATTTAATTATTTTAAGACAAGGTTTAATTATCTTAATTAAGACACTACAACCCACTAATAATAAAGGGGGTAAAACATACATCAAAATGTAAATAATTAAAACAAGTAAATTACATAACTACAAGAAACACATACTAACATTAATTAAAAAAAAGAACTAATAATAAAAGAAAACACATGACCCCTTGGTCACAATTTTCCCCTAACCAAATAATTCTAACACACACACAATTACATGTTGTCATGGTGACCCTAGTTGAATTCATCTAGAATTCCAATGTGGTTGGTCTCCAATCACCCCGATGTTTGTTGTGAATAATTTTACCTGCAAAACACATACATACCCTCTTCGGCCTCGTGGATGCATTAAAAACATCTATTATAAAATATACAATGAAAATCTAAAATCATCTATACATGAATCAAATATCATCTAGGAAATTATGATATCATTTATGGTTTTCCAGCAACATTTCTATTCCACATTTCATCCATGTCAAAATGATCACAATATAAATTCAATTATCAAAAACTACTCAATATGATGACATATATCACATGTCAGAAATATATGTATAAATAATCATGTCAACAGTATAACAACATCAATATAAAATATCTCTAATGGTCCACATGCATCATATATGAATCAAATCAACAACAGTCCAGTATTTCTAACATCTAACATCATACTAAATTAAAAGGCATAATCATATCCATAAGTGTAGTCGACAGTATTAAATCAATAATCCAAAAAGGTGTCAAAGGGAAGTGGGCACTACATCCCCCTCCCCTTAGACTCAAATTCCTCCTAGAAGTCACTAGAACATGTGTGGAAACTAAACTCGTAGTAAAGTAGCATCCTCTCATGTAGCTACAGTCTCATCATATCTATCCCACTGGACCCAAACCTGTTCAATCTCTCTGTTGCGAAGGCTAAGGGTCCTGCGCTCTATAATGCAGATGAGCTCCACCATCAGCTGCCCCTAATCCTGCACCTAAAATGTGGTCCAATCTAGCACGTGAGAAGGATCAGAAATATATCTCCTAAGCATATAAACATGAAACACATCATGGACGTGAGACAAGCTAGATGACAATGCTAGACAATAGGCCAAGGGACCGATGCGCTCCAAGATCTCAAAGGGACCCACAAACCTAGGAGCAAGCTTAGAACCTTTTCCGTAATGGATAGGGCTCTTGTGCGGTCTAACATGAAGAAACACCTTCATGCCTACCTCAAAACTACAATCTGTCCTATGCTGGTCTGCATACTTCTTCTACATGTCCTACACCTCCTACAATCTCTGTATAATCAAGATAACCTACTGCTCCATATCCTATAGCAATGATGGCCCAAGAGAAACCATGTTTTCTAACCTGTCCCAACTAAGAGGTGTCCTGCACTCTCTACCATATAATTCCTGAAAAGGAGCCATGCGTATCGAACTCAAGAAAATATTATTGTAGGCAAACTCCACCAAGTATAGATACTCCTCCCATCTCGACTGATGATCCATAATGTACATCCTAAGCATGTCCTCTAGGATCTAATTCACCCACTCAGTCTATCCATCTATCTCAGGGTGATATGTTGTACTGAAAGTTGATCCTCATCCCTAGAGTATACTGCATGGTGGTCCATAAATGAGAAGTGTACAAAGGATTGCGGTTGTAAATGATCTTTCCTGGAATCCCATGTAATCTAATAATCTCATCAAGATATACCCATGTCATTGTAATGGCTATATAGGTGGTCTTCACTGGAGAAAAATTACCCACTTTCGTAAATTTATCCACCGTGACCATGATGGCATCATGGTGTTATCTTGACGTCAGTAACCCAACAATGAAGTCCATGGAAATGGTGTCCCACTTCCACTCCAATATAGCATGAGGAAATAGAAGGCCAGCTAGATGCTGATGCTCAACCTTCACCCTCTGACACTCTAACCAGCATGACACAAACATAGCCATGTATCTCCAAAGTCCTCTCCAATGGTACAACTGTCTCAAGGTGGCGTGCATCTTCTTCACCCCGGGATGGGTTAAATAAGGTGCATGATGAGCCTCTGTCAAAATGTCTTGTCTCAATTATCCATCTCTAGGAACATAAATCCCAACTCTGTGCCTAAAAATATCATCTACCTCTAATGAAAATCCATCAAATCTCCCCTCAAGAGGTCTCTGGGACTCAATCTCTGCTCTGGTTGCAAGGTAGAAACTGTCATAAGGAAGCTGCTGCAAAATGCTACTCCACAAATATGTGCCCACTGAAGTAGCCATAGCCACGTGCCTTTGTCTACTCAAGGCATCTACAACCATGTTCTCCTTCCCCTTCACATGATCTATCTCCATATCATACTCACAAAGTAACTCCATCCAACGCTGCTGACGAGCATTGAGATTGGGCTGCATGAAGAGTTGGTGAAGACTCAAGTGATCAATCCTGAGTGTAAATATTTGGCCAAGAAGAAAGTGTCTCCACCACACTAAGGCGTGCACAAATACTATGAGCTCAAGATCATGAGTCAGATAATTGAGCTCATAATCTTTGATTTTGCAAAACTCAAAAGAAACTACTCTGCCCTCTTAAATCAACACACCTCAAAGCATTGCCAAAGAAGCATCTATGTAAACATAAAACTCTCCCTGAGGATTTGGTATAGCTAGAATAGGTGCCATCATGAGGCATTCCTTTAGTTTACTAAAGGCTTACTCACATCTTTCTGACCAAAAAAACTTCTTCCCTTTCCGCTGAAGGGAAGTGATGGGGTGCGTAATCTGAGAAAAGTCCTGAACAAATCTCCTTGTAATATCCTACTAAACCCATGAAGCCGCACACCTCGGTCACACTAGTGGGTGCTGGCCAATCCATGATGGCTCAAATCTTGGAAGGATTGACTGCGATACCTTCCCTAGAAATGATGTGGCCCAAATACTACACCTCTATTTGAAAGAATGCACACTTCTCCAAGTTCCCGTAAAGATGTTGCTCACGAAGACACTGAAGAACCTAGTGAAAAGGTGCTCCTCATGCTCCTCATGCGTACGCGAGTAAATCATAATGTCATCAAGGAAGATGAGCACGAAGGGATCTAAAAAATTCCTGAACACCCCATTCATCAAGCTCATAAACACTGTAGGGGCATTCGTCAAACCAAAAGGTACCACTGTGAACTCATAGTGGCCATATCTCATACGGAAGGTGGTCTTATGAATATCTACCTCTGTGATCTTGAGCTGATGATACCCTGAATTAAGATCTATCTTGGAGAAAACTGTGGCCCCCTTCATCTAATCAAATAAACTGTCAATGCATGGAAGGGGGTAATGATTCTTAATCGTTACTTTGTTCAGCTGACATTAATTAATACACAACCGTAGAGATCCATCATTCTTCTTCACAAAGATCATTGGTGCACCCCAGAGGGATACACTAGGATGGATTAGTGCTTTCTCCAAAAGGCCCTCTAGCTACAAATTGAGCTCACATAGCTTAGTTGTAGTCATCCGATAAGGTGTTCGTGAGATAGGATCTATGCCTGGAACGAGATTTATGTGGAAATCTATCTCACGTGGGGGAGGTAACCATGGTAGATCCCCTAGAAAAACATCAAAAAACTATCTCAAAATGTGATGGTCATTAAGGGATGGTCCCCTAGACTCATCCTCAGATCTGTCACTAACCGTAATAGCATACAACTGATAACCCCGTCGCACACACAACTTAAGCTGCATAGTGGAGATGGTGTGAATGGAAATTGTCCTCCTAACTCCTTACATGAGTGAATCCACTCCTAGATATTTTGTACAAGAAATAGTCTTATGATAACATTCCACTCTAGCTCTGTGTGTAGATAACTAGTCCATGCCCAAAATGACACCATAATATCCTAATGGAAGGATTCGAAGATCTGAGGTAGTGGTGAAGGGTCCCAAATCCACTACACACTCCTTAACTAAGGAGTTTTTAGAAATTTTAGCTCCATAATCCATCTCAATGTCCCAACTAAGACCCTACCTAACTGTCACTAGCCTACAACACTCTACTAAGGATGGTGCAATAAAAGAATCAGATGAACATGAATCAAATAATATAGAGGTGCAAATACCACCAATACTACATGTCGTCTCTATCATGGTACTTTGGTACTCATCCTAGTAGTTCTCAACCATTGTGTAGATCTAATGGCTATGTGCCATATCTCTAATAGTAGGCTCTGAGATCTACGTCTTACCCTTATTGCTAGGATTATGTGGGAAATCTCTCCAGTGATGTCCAATGACACCACAACCATAACAGCTGTCCTGGTCCTCTCCAGTTGGATGTAGCTCTAGCTAGTATTCTAAAGGTCTGAGTTTTGGATCATCATGATCTTGCAATAGACTGCTAAGGTCTCTGCTAACAAGCTCCTGCTGATTGATCTCTCTATGCACCTTGTGTTCTGATGGGACCTCTAGGAGGAGGCCCCATACTCCACCCTCTCTATGCATCGAATCTCTGAGGAGGTCTGTAAGGTGGGAGGGTCTACTATTGTTGATGCTATTGTTGTGGTGGCCTGAATGAAGCTTGTCCTGAACTCTTTACACCTCGTGGAAGAGGAACATACACCCTTTATCTATCATCCTACATCTGTTGGATGCTTCTCTGAACTCTGTCTCTAGATTGTTGCATTTTCCCCCATGCCTCCTCTATAATATAGGCCTTCTCCATGATATTTGCTAATGTTTGTGGGTAGTGATTGTGCACTGCACCACACAAATAAAAATTCAGGCCCCTAATGAAGATGTGAATCCATACCTACTCATCCTGTATATAGTCGACGTACTAGAGTAGATCAGGAAACCAACTATCATACTCACCTACAGTCATTGATGCCTGATGGAGGTCATGAAAATTGTCTATCCACTACTTAATAAACCTCCTGGGAAAGTGCCTACTCTTGAAACGCTCCTCAAATAGCTCCCAGGTAACTATGTTCAAGTCAACATTAAGTTTCTACTCCTTGGTCCTCCACCAGACTCCTACTCCATCCTTAAGAAGATGGATCGCAGCATGAGATTTCATGTTTCTAGTAAAAGGTAAAATCTTGAAGCATCCACTCAAGCTCACAAACTAGGCCTTTTCTTGAAAACCTCCTATATCACCTGAATAGTGATATGGTCGTAGCTTCAGGATCTCCCTGATATGATCTACCACTAACATCCAACGATATGGTCTACAACTGATGTCTGATGACCCCTAGGTCTCTCTTCATGTTCCTCCCTCTGTCTAGGGCTCTGAGACCTATCCCTATGTCTTGAGATTATTTCCCCATGTCCTCTCTATGGTTACTCTATGTTTTCTAAATTCCTAGCTGAATCTGAGTGGAAGTTGCTTTCCTTAACACCAACATAAAATGATGTTCTAAGAACTCACTACAACCCAACACCTAACTCTAAAATTGGGACTAATTTATTTTTGTTTAAGTTTTAAGGATGTTACAAGGGTTCTTGACCCCTTAGGCTTCATTAAATTAACTTACACTGCTAAAATCAGCTTTACAATTAAAGAATCGGGTCTAGTTAGGAGGTTAACATATTTTAAAATTTATATCAAAGGCCCGTTAACCAATTATTCATTAGGAAGGTACCAAGGATTAATTTAATTTATTAAATATTTTCTTCTCTTTAGCTAAAGTTCAATACTAGAAATTCTAACCTTATGTTAATTTATTAAATTCATTAGCTTATTAATTTAGAGTCCTTTAGTGACTACCCATGGCATGCTAAAAACTAACAAAGGATTAGCACTCTAAGGAAATTTGAATGGCCCCATTCCCTAATTACACATACCTTTAAGGATTATAAATTAAAAATTTAAAATACATTTCCACCTAACAATAGTAGGGTGAATTCTCCACCCTTAGATCAAATCAATCTTGGCCACTAAATCCTAAGGTTCCAAACTAGCCCTAAATTTCCTTATGAATTTTTATTAAACCTTTTCTTTGTTCCATTCTCCTCATTTGGTCTATTTTATTTTGTTAAAATTATTAGTTAGAGAGGAGGAACCCATGGGAGCAAGAGAGGAAGTAGCTATGGAGTATTCTATGTGGAGATCTAGTTTAGACTTAGTTTAGTTTAAGATTTTTATTAATGTAATCTAATTCATTCAAGGATTGGGAGGGATTTCCTCTAGCAATCTAAGTTTTCTTCCATACTAAGTGTATTTGGGTTTCCTATATGGGGCAAACCCTACCCCATTGTTACGAATAAAGGGAATTATTTTAATTCACTAATTGTATGTTTTTATTGCTCCAACCATGGGATTACTCCTTGTTTGCTTGCTAGTAATTATAGGTTAAATTTTACGACTTAGAAATTGGTACAAACTAGTTAAATTTTTTGCACAGGTGCAGATCCAAGTTGTTCTACTGTAAGTGATCAAATTGTCACCCAGAGAAGACCAACAGTCTTGGAACCGCCACCCTACCTAGGTGACAAACCACGGACCGCCACCCTACTCAACAGTGGTTTTCAGACCTTCACCTTAGCATGAGTGGTGGTTACAAGACTACTTCTTTGCACAAGGTGGCGATCATGTTTCTAAAAAATATAACCTTAATCCGAGATTTTTAGAAAAATCCAAAAGTTACAAAAACGTGTTAAAATGAGTTCTAGCCTATTTAAGTACATATAAGGGTTCCATTTTTTAGATTTCAATATATTTTTTAATTCCTTAGTTAGTTCTACTCATTTTTAAAGTATTATCTAATCCAATAAACACATATACTTTGCAAAGTCTATTCTATCTATGTTCAACTAGTCTTCTTTCAAATTCCATAAGTAAAGGAAAACTTAATCTACTTTTACATTGTTATCTTTCTTAATACAAAATCAACATTTCCAAATAACAACATACTTCAAATTTTTTCTCTTCCATTCAATACAATTTATAGATTCAAAATACTACAATAACTTTATTTTCCATTCCAATTTACTATGTATATAAGTGTAACTTCTTACAAATTCTATATTTCTTTCTTTCTCATTTACAATTAAACAATATCATAAGGAAATTTAAACTTTCTTCTTCCATTGAAAATGGCTCATATAATTTAACACAAATAACTATTTTTCTCACAATACAATCGAGATTTCAACAAAGAGAATTACTTTCTTTTCTATTTCTCCAAACTAACTCCACAATATAATTCTTTCTCCTATATGTTCTTATTTGTTTCTTTCCACATACATTACAATATCAATAACAACTTATTTGAATACAAATTTTCTTTACAAGACAAATATATTTTCCTCCACTTGAAATGTGAAAGATCTTACAATAATAGAACTAAAAATAGAATATCATATTACAAGTTTCCTCCACTCTAAGTGGGGAAAAATACTAAGGAAAATTTCACAAGGTCTCCAACAAGACTCCAAGATTCACAACTCCAACAAGATAGCTCCTCCAATATTTTTTTGATTCACAACAAAATGGGGGGAGAGGCAATGCTCTCCACCTAGCTAAGATATCCAATGAAGAGGAGAAGCCATCCACTCCATTATCCCCCGAGCCCTAACCACATTACAGTGGGAGATAATTCCAACACATGGAAACAACAAGCTTCCACAAACACAAGCATATATTTCACAAAAATTTCAAGCACATTCAAAAATCAACTATAACACAAGAAGGAAGTACAACAACAACAAAAAAAGGATTAAAATGAAATCCAAAGGAACAAGACCTATGCGGATGCCACTTATGCCTCCCAATGGGAATGGATGCCCACTTTAGAGCCTCCAATTCATTTTTCAAATCCCCTACATACTCTTATGACTCCCTCAAGTAACCCTTATACCTCCCACATAGTCTTATGCCCCTTATTCTCTTATTCCTCATAAAGAAACAAAAAAGAAATGCAAGCATTCCTTGTACAAGGTGGGGCATACAACCCAAACTCCCTCTAACAAAAAGACGATCTCTTATGCCTCCACTACATGAAATATCCTCCATATTCTCCTCTTACTCCCAACTTAGGCAAATCTACCCACATCAAAAAAGAATTCCAAACAAAACAATACTCAACAGAAGCATATAAACACAAAATAAAGCATAACATAAACAAGGGAAAGCCCCTACCTTTCCATAGTAGATCTTGTTCCAAAAGTAAGTCTCCAAGAGCCTCAGAGCCAAGAAATCATCCACAAGCTTAAAAAATCCACAAGAACTCTCAAAGCATTTCTCTCCCTAACTCTCCAAAATACAAGAGCACAAAATGAGCACAACTAACCCCTAAACAAGTAAAATGATTTCAATAAATAGAAAAAGGAGAGAGGAGGATGAGGTGGCTCCATGTAGGATGACACATCACTCATCTTCAACTCTACCTGAATAATTCAAACCTCAACCCCAATGCACCATTAATTTGGTGGGTGAGAGTAATGACAAGAAACTTACACACTCAATCTAAGTCCCACTCCCCCTAAGGAAAAAATTAAATAATTGAAAGAAAGTTAAATAAACATTTTTACCTTTTTATCTTCCCAAAACACCTAATGGGGTCTAATTTTTAACCCCCCAACCCATAGGTAGGGTTAGCACAGGCATTTAAGAGGTGTGGGAAAAGTTTGACTTGTCCCACAAGCTTCCAAATTTATCCTCTAAGGCCAAATTCGAGTTTCCCATGAATGGTATAGTGTACAACACTCAAGATCTTAAGCATTCAACACACAACACAAAATCCAAGAGAAAATCAAGTCTAATAAATCAACTCCTTTTTGGTCACATCTTTAATTAGTTTAAGAACAAGGTTTAAATTATCTTAATTAAGACACTACAACCCATTAATAATAAAGGGGGTAAAACATACATCAAAATCTAAATAATTAAAACAAGTAAATTACATAACTAAAAGAAACACATACTAACATTAAAAAGGCCATGATATGGAAAATCCTGCCGAAGGTGAAGATTTGTGGTGTTTCTTGTTATTTATTGCAAGGGATTTTTTCGTTGCATTGACAATAGTGTTGTGGAATGTATGAGACAAATTCATTTACTAGTAAAGTAAACTGGTATGTGGGTAAATAAAAGTGTTCATATTTGTTGTTGAAATGATCTGTTTTGTAGTAGTTCTTGAAATAGTAGCACTTGATTTTAGATTTTCTCCTTGTGAGTTTGGTTTTTTAATGTTGGGGAACTTATGTTGGTTTTTTTGTAGATTATCATGAAATACAAGTGAGTTACTTATTTTCCACCTTGACGAGTGCATAGGCAAGAGCGAAAGATAGTGGGTAGTGTTGGTTGCGCAAGGTGGCAGGTGACAAGCTTTAAGAAGAGTTAAGGATGTCATCAAAAATCATAAACCTCGTAGAAAATATATTATTATAATTGATCAAAATCATAAAAGACCAGAGGAATTGAAAGGAAATTACGATTGAGGTTGTAAAAAATGTACATAGTTTTTATTTAGCAACCCAGTTTCACAAAAAATAAACAGATGTTGAATATATTTAGTTCTGAACATTTTTTATATAAAATTATTTCATGTACAAAGTTATAGGTCAAGACAAAGAAATTCATCAAAGAGGTAAATGGGATGTGCAATTTACAAAGGGAGCTAAAACGCAAAGTGTAAGAAAATGTCTAGAAAGATTTACTGCTCATCTCAACTGAAAATGAAAGAAAACAATTCATAGTTTTCTCCACCTTTGCAAAAAGTCATGAAAGCTTTGAGTCAACCAGATTGGCACAACGAAAAGGAAACATTTCAAAATCATGGAAGTGATTATGTGTTTAGTATTTGACATACACTATGTCTTACATCACCATCATTATTAAAGAAATTTGTGAACCAATTGAAGACCTGGTATGTTGACATTGACATAGTTGAGGTGATAGTTTTATTGTTTCCTTTCACTAGTAGAAAAATGTTTCATATTGATTTTGTGCTCGAATGCAAACTGATGGATAATTTTGGGAAAGGGACTATCTAATCTTGAACAAAATGTAGCAGTAGAATATTAAAATAGTTACTACTTTCCTTTTAAAATTTCATACAAAAATTCATTTTGAAGACTACAACCAGTTCTTGCTTAACTCTCTGAAGCTATTGAGTTGTCGACATCAAGGCAGCCACATTCATTGAATGGTGTCTTTTCAATTCTTCAAGTTCGGAATGCCATAACATTTTCCTTTCCTTTAAATCCTACTCATACGCCTGTTGTAGCTCAATGAGATGAGTCATCCCATTCTTAGTAATCTCCAGATCTCTCTTCTTAGATTTTTTGAAGCCTTGTAGAAGTTTCTTCCCTAAGTTTTTTAGCCTCTTGCAAAGACTCCAACGCTTGATCAGTCATTGTCTCAGCTTCTATGAATTGTTCCTTTGTCTTCTTTATCTCTTTTTAGACCTCCATTGCATGCGCCCTTTCACTCTCAACTACAACGTGTTCCTCCTTCGTCTTCTTCAGCTCTTCTTGAGCCTATGCAACCTATTACTGCAGCTCAGATACCTTGGATACACGTTGAGCCAAATCTCAGTGAAAAAAATAAAATCTATGAATATATCACTAAGAAAACAAAGTATTCCGTGAGAAATATCAGTTAAACCAAGCGTTCCTGGAATTATCTCAATGAAAGTAACTATGAGTGAACCTCAATGAAATAAGATGTCTCGTGATAAAATCTAGATAAAAAATGCTATGCCAAAGAAAAAATGTTCTCGTTACATGCACATGTTGAAGCTAACGTTAGCTGGAGGGGTACTTTTCAGATTTATTATTGTAAGGAAAAAAAATCAATTCATTTAATCTTTGTTTTTTGTTCTGTCATGTTCTTGATCTCCATCTTCGGTGAGGGATGGTTAGCTCCCAGTGTCCTAGTTTCTCGCTAGGATTTTCAGTATGACTAGGAGGAGTTTTCTGACCGGAAGCATTAATTCACTGGAGAGGAAGTCAAATATGAGTCAGCAAAGAACCACCTATGAAATTTTAGCCATACATGGGTGGCTGCAGCTAAAATCCAGTGGGGGTGTGGAAATTGTGAAATGTTCAATTTTTCTGGAGGAAGGGAATGGTGAGAATGGTTTTTGTGTGCAGGGTATGTAGGAGGATGTAAAAAACCCTTATTGATGGAGACAGATTATTTATGAATATTAATACTAATACACAGTCAATATAGAGGGAAAAGGTAGTTTGTTAGCACAACTTTTATTGGTAGTATATATGTTTTTTTAGTAGTGATGGCCGTCTTTTAAGATTCTTGACTGCTTTCCGTCAATTTATATATATACAAATACACATCACAATGATTGGTCATGATTTGGTAGGAAAGGGTTTTTGATTCTGGGATGCACTTTAATTTTAAAAATGTGATCATTGAAAATGTTAATATAGAACAATGGTAGATTGAGTTTGGGGCTAGTTGAAAGATGAATGGAGAACAACCACAGTTCATCATTTTGGACAATTTGAGTGGTCTTAAACAAAAAGCAAGAGGCTTCGAGAGTGGACGACAGAGCCTAAAAGGAACCATGGAAAAAGAATCCATTTACTTATACATTGACAAGGTTTTGTATGTAGAGTCCCCACAAAAGCTTCCACCCGAAGAAAGTATCAAGCCCAGAGGAACTCCGGTTGCTATTTACAGCTAGGAAAACAATTGTCTTAGAAGTAATGAAAGATTATGGGATTAAAATTGGTAAAAATTAGCCCATTGAGTCCCTTTCTCTTGAAGTAGACATAGAAATGGATGTAAACTCTATATTGCATAATCGAACACAGGTCATGTAGATGGTACAGATATGTATATGTTGTCCTCTATTTTTTGAAGTGATTGGAGACCACATTTGTAAACGAGAAAACAAAGTTGAAGGTTATGAAAAATTATTTGATTGGCTACAGCAAGAAGGACCCTTCTGCAGTGACATTCAATTCATTGAAGGAAAGTTCAGTCTGTGTTTTGCTGGCAACAAGTTATATCTATGACAATTAAACCATCATTATGTAGGTGATGATTCAAACAATTACTATCCAGCACGGATAGACTGAATTTTTATTCAAGCAATTGAATTGCATAGAAATTACTTATGTCAAATCCAAAGAGAGAAAAGAAGAAATGTATTGATTCAATGATTTGCATTAAATATTGTATTATCCATCATTTTTAAAGCAATACGAGATTAATTTCAAAAACACATTTCAGCATCTGAAATAGTAACCATCAAGCTTTCCCTGACTTGTTTACATTGTCATCTTAACCAAGCAGTAAGTGCAATGGCACAAATATCTAGTCACGTCTAACAAAATATTATGATACTAGAGATGTTTTTGAAAAATCCATGTTTGGTGATTGTAATGAGTCTCCATATTCACACATTTTCCTCACTTTTAAACCATAGGTTTTTGACAGACTTAATTCAAACTATTTGATGAAATATGGGTCAATCTGAGATCTGTGTCAGACATCACTTCAGATTTTTATATCCTAACATCTAAAATCACAAGAACATGGAAAGGAATAGAAACTGAAACAGATCAGGTACGAAAACAAGCATAGTATGAAGAACAGAACCAAACAAAAATGGAATGAGTTTACATGCCAACTGTTAGATGAAATTCCTCAGCTAAATTACAATGTCAGAGTAGCCAACAAAACCACATAATTCTATTTTGAAGTTTTTAATGATATATGGTTTGCATATGTTCTGGGAGACGAGCCATTTAGGTTTGGCACAAAGGCATGCGGCAAAACATTTTTGGTCTGTCATTGTTAGATACGTTTAGTTTGGCGATGGTGATCATGAGAATGGCCATGAACAATAGTTACTTCACAAGGTCCCATGATCTTCACCATGCCGATTCTTTTACTACAATTTTCACCACTTTTTTAGTGCAGGGCTACATGACCAATGAAAATGATTCCATTTTAAGGAAGAAAAAGTTGTGAGCTGAACTCAATGTTTGGATTTATTCTCCATTTATTCATTCCTAGACAATGTAGTATATGTAGAAGGTAAGATATTTATATTCAATTCCACTTGTTAATAGTTCATTTTGTGTTGGGTTTATTTCAGTATTCTCATATTTTATTCTAATCCTTTCACTTGATGTACATATGTAACGTACAACACACTACAAGGTTGGTCCAACCAGATGGAACTACCGATGAGGAGAAAGCTTTAATAGATTGCATATCTGAAATGATTTCAAAGGCCTTTGGGAGTGCACCAAATATCAAATATGCTCAGTTCAAATGAATTAAGTAAGATGTTACTTGATCGATAGTAAATGTTATTTTCCTTCACATCTCTTTAAAAACAATCCATCATAATAACTAATGATATACAAATTTTATGTATTGTGATAAGAAAATGTTATTAAATATTACTAATATTTATTATGTGTCTTCCGTGCATAGGGTAGTTCAGGTATTATTTCTCGCGTGTTGTCCCATGTCTTGACAGACAAGCCATGGGAGGCCCATACCGGTAACCATACCGTCCATACAGATCATAGCAGAATGACCACAAAATCAAAGTGCCATTCATATCATAACAGTGTAGACTAAAATAATCCATTCACCTTTTTACATCTTGAATCCACAGAGATCAATCCATTCCAAAATAGTAATATCATAAGTACTCTAGACAAGAAAAAATAAATATAAGATAAATTGATCTGTAAATGCACTAGTGTTTCAGAAGTGGTCCTCTTTATAGAGTGATGGAATTCACATTTTTCATGGTGGGAAAACTTGGCAACAAATAATTGTTGCAGACTTGGCAGTAAACATTCATCAATGATGTGCATTTTTTGGTCTAAATATAATAAGATCTGGGTGATATTTGAGTGTTTCTCAATTTGAAAATCAAACTTGGTTCTTCTGGCGGAATCTAGAAATCCAAAATCATAATCCACTAATGGACTTCTGAACTAGAAACTACAGAAACAATTTGAACCTCTGCTCTAAAAATTAACAATCCTTCTGATAACTTAGCTCCCTTAAAAAACCTTTCATGTGTGTTATGTAGCTAGCTAATAAATGGCCTTAAAAAAACCCTCTCTCCACTCCGCAGATAATCATATAAATCATATGTGAACAACAAACTTACTTCTGCAGAATCTTTTTCTAAACCAAAAACTATATTTTTATAAGTGGAATCGCAATCGTTTCTACGACGAGGGAAAACAAGTGTCATTGTCCTGAAAATAGGGGCATTTCTGAGAAGGCAAGAAACTAGAGCGATTTCACTTCTACTACAACCTGACACATTCACCTACACTTTCTTCAGCTTCTCCAATGAAAATTCATTGCTAAAATCAAATCTATACTCTTTCTGCACTTTCTTCATATTCTTTAATGGACACATCCCTTTCATACTCCAATATATTTACCCCTTTCCTGTCATGCATGCAAATCAAGTTTAATGAAACTCCACAATAACAATAATAAATTTCGAAGATGCAGTAGAAAATTACTTACTTTGCATTCTCTAATATCCACAGTGAGTTCCTCCAGGCTGGGAAAATCGTTGAGGGCACCAATACACGGCCAATCGGGATAATCACGTGGGTTAATTAAATAATTTTTTTCAGTGGTTTCATATCTGAAAAGATTTTTAAAAGATAGAATTCCACAAACAATTGTTGGCAGAGAGGAATATTTATTTCTTCAACCTTACAAGCTGGATAGTATCCATCCAAGGTAATCTGGAGATGACAGAGACTTGAAGTTATCCATCCAAGGTAATCTGGAGATGACAGAGACTTGCAGACTACAAATCATGTGGATAACTGAAATAAAAGGAATGTACACCAATGATCTGTAAGGGTGTTTTCGCAGGAAATAAATGATAGAAAATAGTATTTTTTACAAATTTTGATACCAAAAATTATAACAGGAGAAGAAAAAGATCTTAAATTTCATCATCATCTATTTCTCAGAGGAAGAAAGAAGAAGAAGTCTCGATTAGTAAGGAAAATGAGAAAGAAATGAAAAAAAAAACACAAAAATCATTAGCAGCACCTCCAAAGAGAAGCGGAGACGAGGGGGTGGCCTTACCAGCTGAGCAGCAGTGTCACCTAG
The DNA here is from genome assembly GCA_019776745.2 of Taxus chinensis. Classification (NCBI taxonomy): domain Eukaryota; kingdom Viridiplantae; phylum Streptophyta; class Pinopsida; order Cupressales; family Taxaceae; genus Taxus; species Taxus chinensis. The sequence continues at coordinate 197,383,006 of CM034155.1, read as the reverse complement.
TCTTTGATTACGTTGAAGCCACGGTCGGGGAAGCGCCTGATCAGATACTCAACCTGTGTGTCCATAAAATTGTTGAATACCACTTAAGGAAACCTTCACACCAAACACAGGAGCCAACTAAAAAATCAAATATACATTGCATGTCTTTTTCTAAAATAATGGGCTTAAATTTGAGATTATGCGGCAAGTTTTTTCTAGAATAATCTGTTCCAAATCGACAGAGAGAAAAATGCAGCGGATCAAGTGAATCTAGTTTTTTGTCAAAGCAAAGAAGTGACCAGATTAAATGCAATCCAGGACAATTTCTTTTATTCAAAAACAATGTCAAATAATGATGTGGAAAAATTCAAAGATCTCTAGGAAATCCATTCTTGAGCCCAACAACACCAATCAAACCTGTCATAAACAATGACTGTCTTAAATGCAATGCATGACAAATTTTTCTCACAACTAGTGCCAAATAAAAGGATTGGCCAATGAAATGGAACTCAAGTACAATATTGGAAAATTGAACTTTAGCCCAATTTCAAAATAATCCACATGGCAACATTTTATTGAGGAAAGAGATATAGATTAATGAGAGAGGTGAAAACAATATCCTAGCCTTCGGCATGATAATACAAAAGAACTAATAATAAAATACAACACATGACCCCTTGGTCACAATTTTCCCTAATCAAATAATTCTAACACACACACAATTACATTTTCCTATGGTGACCCTAGTTCAATTCATCTAGAATTCCAATGTGGTTGGTCTCCAATCACCCCGATGTTTGTTTTGAATAATTTTACATACAAAGCACATAAATACCCTCTTCGACCTAGTGGCTGCATTAAAAACATCTATGATAAATTATACAATGAAAATCCAAAATCATCTATACATGAATCAAATATCATCTAGGATTTTCTAGCAACATTTCTATTCCACATTTCATCCATGTCAAAATGATTATAATATAAATTCAATTATCAAAACATACTCAATATGATGACATTTATCACATGTCAGAAATATATGTATAAATAACCATGTCAACAATATAACAATATCAATATAAAATGTCTCTAATGGTCCACATGCATCATATATGAATTGAATCAACAACAGTCTAGTATTTCTAACATATAACATCATACTAAATCAAAATCCATAAGCATATCCATAAGTGTAGTCGACAGTACCGAAATCAATAATAAAAAAAGGTGTCGAAGGAAAGTGGGCACTACAAAACATGGATAGAATAGTGGTGACAGAATTAACCTCACACAGTTCGGTTAAAATCTACGCAGAGATTTAAAAATATAGGGCCACGTTTCATTTTATTATTTTGGGCATTGTTTAATATTTAGGGTAAGTGTATTGGGGGTTGGGTGGACGGTCGCCGACCTGTCATCACGAATCCGGCACTATTATAATTCTTTACCGGGAACTCCTCGTGCTATGATTATTTACTAATGCACATTTTTTAGTTTGGTGGATGGAATGTGGAAACACAACAACAAACATAACACAAGAATACCATAGACTATGATAAGAAGGAACGATGATAAATCTGAAATATAAGTGTAAATTATAACATCAACATGAAATTGTTACAATCTCACCCATGAGGTACTTCGAGTGTTACTGACTTCACTTGCCTTCCAACAATAACTATGGGAGAAAATTCACAATTACACCTCTTAATGGCTTCTTTAACACACCTTCAAAATGATGGCTTCCTTTACACACTTACTCATACAATATTTCTCACTACTTCCTTCTATATCAAATGAGGTGGGTGGCCTCTTTATTTATAGGAATTTAGGCTTATCCACCCTATCTCTAAGATAGGATAGGAAATCTCTTCTAGCCAATCATATTCCATGCATAAAATCTTGCCTTTATATATAGGTTTATCTTCTAAGATAAGATAAACTTTATCATCTGACATGGGTTTCCACCTTTTTAGACTTTTCCAAAAATAAAATACACAAAATATTTATGACATCACTCTTTGTCCTTATTACAAATATAATATTTCTAATTCCAAATCATGTACACCCTACTTCTCTACTTACTCCAACTTTGACATTTTAACATTACCAGACCACTTACGACAAATATTTACTTTTTACCACAACATTCCTATTGTACTTTGACTGTTACCATACTTTACTTTATTAGCAAAACTGCACCAATGGCATCATTATCTTCTATCAGACGCCACTACTAATCATACTTAACAACATCCTATTCCTAATACATACATAATAAAATAGAAATTACAGAGGAAAATTTTAATGTCGACATTTTCCCCCTTCCTAGCTTCTACTCTGTCCTCAGAGTAGACTATTCTGGTGCTTGGAAAATCTTTAACTTGTCGTGGTTGACCCATTTCGTAATGGGAGTGCCATCCAATTCCTCCAGTCGATATGTACCATTTTCATGCACAACTGTTATTTTGTAGGGCCCCATCCATTTGGGAAGAAATTTTCTCTACCTTCTTTTTTGTATCTAGAATCATATACTAGAACCAAGTCATTCACATAAAATGGAGACCAACAGATCTTTTGATCAAAGTATTCCTTCTACTTCATTTTCTTCTTATAGCTTGTATCCTTTGCTATTTACCTCATTTCCTCTAGCAAATGAAGATGCACCAACCTTTCTTTTACTAAATCACTTTCATCCATCCTTTCATTTTTCATAACTCTCACAGTGGGAATATCAAACTCAATAGGAAGAACTGGATCAATGCCATAATCCAACTGAAATGGGGAGTATTATGTTGCTAACTTTGATGTTGCCCTATATGCCCACAATGCTGCATGAATCCTTTTATCCCACTTATGTACTCGCAAGGCTGTATCTTTTGCTAAAATTTGACACAACACAAAAAAAATTAATTCCACCTGTCCATTTGTGTTTGGCTTGTATGTTGTTGCCTTCTCTGTGCTTAATAGAAAACTTGTTGACTAGGGATTCTACCACCTCATTAATGAAGTGGTTTCCTTGATCTGTTACAATTATAAATTTTCTGCCCTAGCAAGTAATTTCTAAACTTCTTTTTAACAAAAATGATAGCTAGAGCCTCTTTTTTAGTTTTTACAGTATAATTTACCTCAGCAATGCTCATTTGTCTACTCCCAAAGTGAACTAGATGATCACTCCCATTTTCATCCTTTTGGCTCAGAGTACTTCCTAGTGCTGCATCTGAGGCATCAATATACCAATTGAATGGCTTCCTCCAATCTAGATTCTTTAAAATAGGTGAATACATCAAAGCTTCCTTCAATTGTTCAAAAGCTTCATGTGCCTTATTTCCTGGTTCATAACTAACATCCTTCTTCAAGAATTGGGTTAGTGGGTGTGTAATCTTTGAAAAATTCTTGATGAACCTTCTATAGTAACCCACATGGCCTAAAAATGATCTCAACTTACTTCTATTCATAGGAAATGGTAACTCTTTGATTTTTGAAACTTTATTAGGATCAGTACCAATACCATCTTTGGATACAACATGCCCTAAAAAAATACCTTTAGAACATCCAAAGAAACACTTTCTAGGGTTTAGTGAGGCTTATGCTTCATCTAACCTTTGAAATGTTGTCTCCATCTAGTGCAAGTGGTCCATCTTGCTCCCATAGATGCAAAAATCATCTAGAAATACTCTGATGAAGTTTCTAATGTAGGGTTCAAACACCCTATTCATCAAGCATTGGAACGTTGCCAGAGCTTTAGACAACCCAAAAGGAATAACTCTATAAGAAAACGTTCCCCAAGGAGTGGTGAACGTGGTCTTCAGCTGATCTTTCTCTGCTATATGAACTTGGTTGTATCCGCTATATCCATTAGCAAAACTATAGCACTCCTAGCCAGCTACTTCATCCAAGATCTGATCTGAGAATGGAAGAGGGTAATGATCCTTCTTTGTTGCCTTGTTGAGCTTCCTATAATCAACACAAATGCGTAGTTTCCCATTCTTTTTTATTGAGATCACAATGGGAGAAACCCATTCTAAATTCTCCACAGCAAATATGAATCCTACATTAAGCAACTTATCTATTTCTTCTTTTACAGTCTTGGAAAAATTAGGATTAATTCTATATGCCATTTGCTTTATGGGCTTAGCACCATCTACCAGCTCAATAGAATGTTCTACCCAACTTACTTCATGAAGTTCCTTGTAATCAAAAGTGAATAGGTGTATGTACCTTCAAAAGAGGTAGAGGTAGGATTCCTTCTCACTCTCCATCGCAACATTACCAATCTTTATTTGTTGGAGATGATCAACAATTTCTTCTTCAGATAATCTTATGGGTTCATGAGCTGGTGTGACTGGAAGGATATCCATGACCAAAACATCAACCTCACTTTCTTCATATTTTGTGTCCACTTCATTGGTATTAGAGTAATCAGAGGATGTCCAATCATCAATTTCATTACTTGAATCCACAGGTTCTTCCTTATGATGTTGAGGGATCACATTTATCTTCACCCTCTCTCTACCACGTCCAAGTGTCATGAAGCCTTCATTCCATTAGTTTCTTGCATGAACTATCCTTAGCCATGGCCTTCCCAACAACATTGGGTATGTAACAGTACCATTTTTCATCACCTGAAAGTCTACCACACATACAACACCCATAACAGATATTGCCACATTTGAAACAACACCTTCTGGTTTAGTTTTTCCCTTATTTAATGACCTTAACATAAGTGTTGAGGGGTGATTAATTTTTAAACCCAACATATTCATTACAGACTCAGTCATTACATTAACTACAACACCTCCATCAACTAAGACATCATGAATTGAAATACCATTAAATAATACCTCAGCTTGTGGAGCATAAGGATCCGCCTTTGCCTCCATAATAGGTACCTCAACCTCTTAACTTCGTTGAGCATTGAGTCTGCTTCGCAGCTCCCACCTCTTCTCAGAAGACATAGCCAGAAGTTGACCATATGTAATATTTGTAGGCCTTTTGGATAGATCTTCTAAGATGAAGTATGGTCCTTGCCCCTGTGAAATTAGAAAATCCTACACACCCAACTTTCTTCTCCTATGTTTCTTACTAGTTTCTCCTTTCATCTTCTTAGGATCATTTCCATCTTGGTTATATTTTTCTTTCTTTCTTTTTGTTACAAACACATCTGCTTCATTATTTATGCTCTTATCTACTACATTAAAAGAATTCATAGGTGATTTTCCTTTATCATTATCTCTTGTACCAGATGTAGAAGCTCTATCTGGATAATTATACTTATAATGACCCTTTTTATGACAACCATAACATACAACTTTAGATTTATTTCTTTTTGGACCTCTATCTCCTCCCTGAGAACTAAATTCTTTTCCTTGAAGAAGATTAATAGTTAACTGGCCCATCTTTCTGAGCAGATCTTCATACTCATTAGATGTACTAGGAGAAAGATTTGTGCTCACCGAAAGTGGTTGTGGATTCTGGACCAAAGGTGTTGGTGTAGGCTCTACCTTAGCAACAATTTCTTTGGGCTCTTCTTCCATGCTTTCTTCTTGCCTTTTTGAAATCTCTTTTTCTTGGGTCACTGGGCATTCATACTTCACTCATTGTCTGATCTCTGGCTTCATCCCAAGAATGAAGTGCTTACAAAGGAGATTATCCATGCCATTCATCAACCCATCAGCTAATCCTTCCTTCTGGATCTGGGCATCGAGCTTCCTCCTTAGCTCTAGAACACGAGCATGATAATCCCTTATCTTCTCCTTCTCTCCTTGGGATAGCTTTGTGATATCGATCATGAGATCTGCATATTTCTGTTGTTCACCAAATTCTTCAAGAAAACTTTCAGTTAATAAATCCCATGATTTTTTCACATTATCACCTAGTGTTTCAAACCACCTAAGGGCTAAACCATCCAAAAAGGTAGGAAAAAATTAAGTCCATTGTTCCCTTCTTATGAGGCCATTACAAATACAAGATCATTTAAACTCTTGAATGAAAGAGGAAGCATCTTCATTAGATTGGGCTGAAAAAACAGGAATCTTCCCCATTTTCAAAAGTAACCACAGTGAAATACCAACCCACAAGTACAATCAACAAGACTTATGTGCACAAATAATTTCAATCACTATAATAGAAATTGACTTTACAGTTTTCTACAGTAAAATAGAAATGACTACGGTAAACTACTTGTAAAACTTGACTTACTCCAGTAAAAAATGACTTTACTATGGTAAACACTATTCACAGTAAAAAGTGAAGTTACTGCGGTAAATACTATTCATGGTAAAAAGTAAAGTTACTATGGTAAATACTATTCATGGTAAAAGTGACTTTACCATGGTAACTACTATGCACAGTAAAAACAAGGTTACCCTCCAAATGATTTCTGACTAAGTGGGAATATCTCTCCAGAAAATCCACCAACGAGGAATGGTCCTGAAAACGGAACCAAAATGTCATCACCAATCTGGCACTATGATAATTCTTTACCGAGAACTCCTTGTGCTATGATTATTTACTAATACACAGCTTTTAGTTTGGTGGATGTAATCTGGAAACACAACAACAAACATAACACAAGAATACCATAGACTATGATAAGAAGGAATGATGACAAATCTGAAATATAAGTGTAAATTATAATATCAACATGAAATTGTTACAATCTCACCCATGAGGTACTTCAAGTGTTACTGACTTCACTTGCCTTCCAACAATAACTATGGGAGAAACTTCACAATTACACCTCTTAATGGCTTCTTTAACACACCTTCAAAATGATGGCTTCCTTTACACACTTACTCATACAATATTTCTCACTACTTCCTTCTATATTAAATGAGGGGGGTGGCCTCTTTATTTATAGGAATTCAGGCTTATCCACCCTATCTCTAAGATAGGATAAGAAATCTCTTTTGGCCAATCATATTCCATGCCTAAACTCTTTCCTTTACATGTAGGCTTATCTTCTAAGATAAGATAAACCTTATCATCTCACATGGGTTCCACCTTTTTAGACTTTTCCACAAATAAAATACACAAAATATTTATGACATCACTCTTTGTCCTTATTACAAATATAATATTTCTAATTCCTAATCATGTAGACCCTACTTCTCTACTTACCCCAACTTTGACATTTTAACATTACCAGACCACTTACGACAAATATTTACTTTTTACCACAACATTCCTATTGTACTTTGACTGTTACCATACTCTACTTTATTAGCGGCACTGTACTAATGGCACCATTATCTTCTATCAGACGCCACTACTAATCATACTTAACAACATCCTATTCCTAATACATACATAATAAAATAGAAATTACGGAGGAAAATTTTAATGTCGACAGACCCCACCACCCATCACATTCGCAAATGGGGTGGGGGTGGGGTCGGCGACCCTCCCCCCAACCCTACTCCCATTCAAAACAAAATAGAGACCAATAAACCAGCCTCACAGCCCGTGGGGGGTTAGCAAATTTCGGTCTTTATTATTTTATATTTCTATAAAATTTAATATATGATATATAATATATATAGTATATAATATGTATATATATTATATACCATATATATATAATAATACTCCCTTTTTTGTTACATATGTATTACTAATAATTTTAATATTAAAATAACTTATTATTATTATTATTTTAATATTAACCATATTTGATGTTTTTTTTAAAACTACTATCAAGGTAATAACATTTATACTATTTCTTGTGGCAACTAATTTTAGTTACAATCTTGAGATCTACTTTGTGACAATTTGATAGGATAGGAGTAAAAGGTTTTAAAATTGGCCAAGTCAATTTTCACTTATTAGTATATCAAGGTGTAATGGGTTTTAAAGAAATTTCACATTATCTTAGCAAATAAATTTACACATTCAAGGGGGTTGAAAGCCTAAGTTGCAATGTGAGACTTCTTTCCTCTACTAGTGTTAAGTAGTACCGTATTTTCATTAACCAAATAAAGATGAGTAAACTAAGTTCTTACCATCTATTTGAATATAGTTTTTCTTTCTTTCAACTGCTATAAGAGAATGAACAACATAAATTTTTTTTTCATAGCCTTATAATATTCATGGAATACAATATAAGTAGCTATTCTTTTTTTTCTTTTAAACTACACTTTTACACGCTTCCCACAACCAATTTTAACAAAGTTTCCAATAAGTTATAAAAAGAGAACTACTACCTTTTCAATGAGATATACACACTTTTTTAGGAAATAAATTAGGTACAATGGAATAAGATATTCCTTTTATAACCTCTTTCCCATTTCAACCAAAATAGCTTTGCAAAGAAAAATATTTCCTTCCCTTTTCACATACATGATACAATACAACTTTAATATCCATTAATCAAAGCAACTTTTCTTTACAATTATAATATAATATTTTCCACTTAAAATGGGAAAACTTACAAGAATGAAAGCTAAAAGGAATACAATAATACAAATCTTCCACCCTAAGTGGGGATAACAAGGAGGTCTCTCACAAGGAAAGAATTCTTGAGGACGCCAACAATGCTCCATGTTTCACATCATCAACAAGAGGGCTCCACCATGCTTCATTTGATCACAACAAAAAAGGGGGGAGAGGCAACACTCTCCACATAACCAAGGTTATCACCGAATCACAACACCCCTGGATGTTGATCAGATTTCTAGTTTGATCAAAGCATCCAGTGTGATTGGATAACATGGGTACTATCTCCAAGTTGTGGGACTTGCTACTTGAGCACCTCCAGAGAAAGCTGGTTCTTGCTCCTAAACTACCTGCCACAATCTACTTCAGTGCAGGCAGGCTAACTGTTCTAATCTAAATTTCTAAGGGACCAGGGAGAGAGAATGCATAAAAATGAAGCCTACACTAAAGCGGTGATACACCAGACAATGAGGGTATGAGAGTAGTCCTGTGTGAAATACAGAGGGAAAGTTGAAGAGGTGATGACAGTTCACCACAATCTAGCAGCATACACAATGATAATGGATCCCTGAAAGAACATTAATAGACACAATGATATTTGTAGAAAGATTAAAGGGGCAAGAAGAATGCAAGAAAACACAGCAGGGGAAGATATATCCAAAACTGGTATTTTATTGCTTCATGATATGCACAGTTCAATCTATTACAAGATAAGGGCCTGGTTCACCATTCCACTGATAAGGGCCTGCAACAGTAGCTTCAAAGATTTTGGCAGAGCTTTGCTAGCCAAAAACTATTAGCCAACACTCCAATATAGAAAAAATGAGAAGGAAAAGAGAAGGGAAAATGGAAATCCCAAAATCTATCCTTCAACCACCTGTAAGAATTGTATATTGCAAAATGCTCCCCATACTGTCCCATGTGCACAGAGAAAGAAGGATGACCATGCCTCTTAAGCACTCCCAACTAAAATAAAACACTGTTCTGAACCTGGCCACGAAAAAACTAAATCAATTTCTTATAAAACTAAATTTATTGATTTCTATGCAAACCACGATTCCAGGTACCAATTTTGTATTTCGTTGAGATGCTAAATGGGCCTTCTGAGTGCGGGCAGCTATTTTGCTGGCAGGCGTTTTCTATCATGGAGAATGAGCATTGAGACTGGAGCCGAATATGTTTTCTATTTAAATATATCTACCCTCATCCAATTTTGTGAAAATCAGAGCTCGGAGTCAAAAGTTATGGCCGTTTGAAGTTTCTAGGTCAAACGTTGACTTTTCTTCTCTGCCTTCGGCCGCTGCTTTTTCGCGTCCCTCGCGTCCCTTTGTCCCAAAATGCTGCGCGGGACAAATTCTCTGGGCTTCCATGCCTTTTCTGCCGGTGACATGGCGTGACCTGATTGGCTTTCGGCTCTTTCGGCTATCCGCGTCCCGCACGTCCCTTTGTCCCACTACAGTGCTGAAATTTCTCATTATGGCACATACTTGCGGCCCAGATGTCCCATCATACAAATTTTCCCGATTCGCCTGGTTCGGCCGGTTCGCGTACCCCGCGTGTCCCTGAGAAGAGGCCGATAGCCAAAATCACCCGGATGTCCCAGACTACCTGTTTCTTAGTCCTCATTTTTCGGCCAGTTCGGATTTCCGCGGCGTCCCTTTGTCCCAAATGTCCCAAATGCTGCGTGGACCGCCTGGCGGCAAACTGTCCCGACTGTTGCAGGACTAGGACTTAGCCATTTTTCAATTTTTCCTGGCTCTTTTTTCACATCTTTAAAATTTGTCGGGTTTTCCTCTTGGACAGAAGAGTTAGAAAGAACCCGAGGGGACCCCAGAAACATGATTTTTGCCTTGAATCAATATAATTGCTTGGGACTTGAGAATCTCATAGTGAATTTTGGATAACCTCTCCTACACCACATTGTAATGAAAAATGGATTCTTAAACAAAAAAATATTCCACATCACAATAAAAGAAATCTACCCAAGAACCCAACAAGCATATGAAAACACTTAAAAACATGTACATAAACACAATATGGCTCCCTCATACAAGGACAATCCCTCCAAAACATTGACAGTAGTATAGATCAAACCCAACAAGCATTTCCATGGACAATAGAGCAAACCTGATCTAAGATTCTCACACCAAGCTCCTTCAAGCCCAAGAAATCACCAAAATCTTCAACAAATCCAAAATCATTCCAAAATCCTCTAACTCCCAAAATTGCAAGAGCACAAAGAAATGAAGTAACCCCCAAACAAGCAAAAGAACTTGAATAAATAGAAAAGGGGGAGAGGAGGGTGAGGTGGATCCATGAAGGATGCCACATCACTCATCCTCAACTCCACCTCACAATTCGAACCTCAATCCCAATGCACCATAAATTGGTGGGTGAGAGGAATAACAAGTTACTTAAACACACAATCCAAGCCCACACCCCCTAAGGATAAAATTTAATTTCAAGAAGGAAAGTGCAATAATATTTTACCTTTTTGTCATCCAAAAACACATAATGGGGTCTATTTTTGACCCCCCAACCCATAGGTAAGGTTGGCATAGAAATTTAAGAGGTACAGGATAAGTTTATCTTATCCCACAAGCCTCCAAAATTGGCCCATAAGGCCAAATCCAAATTTTCATGAAGGGGTAGAGTGTACAACACTCAAGGTCACAAGAACTCATCTTACAACATATAATCCAAGAGCCTCCAATTCTAATAAATGAATTATTTTGACCCATTCTTAATTAATTTAGTAAACTAATTAATTTACTAATCTAGACATAAATCAAGTGATTAAAAAAAGGGGAAGTACATCACTAAAATTTCACATACTAAAATTAAATAAAGGAAACTAAAAGAAAGAATAACAGATAACCCCTTGGTCACAATTGGAGGTAGCTCTTGTTATCTCTCGAAAGTGCACCCAACAGAAAGATGACAACATGTTTTTTAGGTCTGAAAAGGATCTCTCTCTCTCATAGATACAATGGGGATACCTCAGGTCTATGGGTATACCTATTTTGAGGTGAACCTCCGGGGTTGAAAGGATGGTTCCTTATTGGTGTACACTAAACTGATATTTGGGAGTTTTAAGGGTGAAAGATGAATGGGAATGAATTAAATACTAAGGTGATACACCAAATTTGAGATGAGAACTTGACTGAGTGACATACACAGCTGATTTATGAAGAATTATTTAGGTGCACGAACCAATTAATACTTTCTACAGGAAATAAGGGAAAAACACTTAATTTCTATTGAGGGAGAATCACAACATCACTAGTAAGCTAATATGTACAATAAGATTTAGCAGGAAATGGTAAATTTTGCAGCAGGGTAAAGTGATTAATCAGTGAATATTAATTCACAAGATTAATATTGACATACACAAGAGTGCAGAATAACTTGGAAAGGAAAAAATACTCCACACTCAGAGGGAAAAACTGGCAGAAATTACTTCAGTACTCGTATCAAAAGTTCTCTCAAAAGTTCTGTGAACCCCCCCCCCCCCTTGTGCTTTGCAAGAGCACACAATATATAGCAAAAATTCACCCCTTCCTTAAAAATAGACTAAAGGTTGTACTCGCCCATGTGTCATAATTTTATCCCTTAAATAAAGGAATAAAATAATACAAACTAGAGCATGTAATAAAATAGGCATTATCAGCCTTAGATACAATACAATCAAACTGAAGTTGACTGTTCTATTTTTAAGAAAGAAAGGTGAATAATTTACTAAAATTATAAATTGCTTGCTAGGAAAGTCTTCTTTCTTTGCACATGCAAATTCATCATCTTCTTTGTTCCATCCTATGTTGTGGAGGCATGCAAAATATCATATCCTGTGTGTAGGTAAAAGGATGCAACCTTTAGCAATATTTGCACAATAAAATTGAAGTTGGGGCCACCTCCAATGTATACATACTCTTATTTCCTCCACTTTTCTGGATGGTCACATGAGTGACACTTCAAAAATTTTGGTTTTAAAACACACCATGTGGGGACCACCTTGGTTTGTTTGAAATTTTGGATGCTACCATCTTTGTGGACTTAGACAATTTGCATGTGTTTTGATAAAAGGGGACCACCCTTTGTCTAGCCCACCATGTATATTATTCGCCACCCTTGGTCATTGGCACATAATACAAACATTACCTTTTTGGGACTTTTGGCATATAATGATGTTTGATTTTGCATTGGCATTATAGTTTCAGACTTTTGAAAAGGTCCCCTGTAATGATTAATTGAGGGTCTATGTGGGTTGGCCCCCTCTCCATGATGACTCACCCTCCTGCGAACCTTAGCCTGTGGTAACTTAACCTTGGGCAGTTTGGCTTGGATTTTGTGAATTGTTTGGGGCCTTTGATCTTTGTACTAGCATGCATGATGCCGTTGATTCTCCATCTGCAGTTAGGGTTTCAAACCCCGTCATTAATTATGGTCGGTGGCGTTTAATTGGGGCTTATCACTTTGGAACTTGTGTGGACCGATCACCGTTCGATCTTCCACTTGGCATTTGATGAATGAGTGATCCTCAACCGTGGGTTAGGGTTTTGAAACCCTAGTTCGATGGAAGTTTTATACACTTGGGCTTCGCACTTGGTCATTTCATTCAGTTTTTTCATTTTGTGGGCGAAGCCCTGGCAAATTTTTCCCTCGCTCTGTAATTTTTTATGGAAACTTGGAGATTATAGACGTATTCGAGCCTGTATACTTGTTTTTAAGCCTTCGATGTCATTAATGCTTGACTATGGATACATTTTTGATAAAAACGAACGTATTTCTTGTTATTCAATTTCCTGTGCTCGACTTTCCTTTCGGTATATGATCTAAAGATCATTTTCATCTATTCATTCTGCTTTGTATTATCTTTGTGGAATATGATGAATCTATGCTTCTAGTCTTTGTGTCTGGATTTTGTGATTTTGACAGTTGTCAACAAGCTCAACACGAGCTTGTAGAGGGAAGTTGCCATCATTTTGCTCGTTAACTCGTCTTCACCTCGGTAAGTTCTGCTACCTATTTTCTTATCACTCCTTTCGAGCTCAGGTTTTACTTTGCAACTCTGAAACATGGAAATATCAAGTAAAATATTCAAAAATATTTTTTGGGTTCAGTCTTTTCTTCCTTCTGAAGTGGGCCTTTGAGCTCTGACTCGTCATTTAAAATTTGTAAAAGCTCCTTTCTGTACATGAGTTCGATATTTTGTTTGTAAATTTGGCTCGGTACTTGGGAGTGTCGACTGTTTTGGTTCTTTGTTTCTATATTCAAACTCTATTTCTTCCTTTTCCCTGTAGATGCAACCCATTTAATGTAAACTTGGTTGTAGAAGCCCTTTAGGTACTTGTCAAATTTGTATTGGAATTCTCTTCATTTTGTAGATGCATGCTCATATTGTTGAGTCTTGTCTGAAGATGTAGTGAGAGAACTTCACTTCTTAACATTGCTTTTGACGATACTTCTTTGCGGACCTATCATGGCATTTGGGAATGTTGACTGCTTTTGTCTTGATATATACACGTCAATATTCCTTCCTCTCCTTAGATGTATCTTTGGCTTGTTGTAACCGTTTCTGGAAATGTTTAAGGATATTGTTGAGCTATACTCGGTAGTTGAATAACTTAGCACTATTAGTTCACTTCTCTTGTGATTCATTTCCCTTTCTTGTGTTGATAGAACTCCATTTTCATGTAGACTTGGAATGGATCTTGTACCCTTTGTAAAATATATACTTGATATTTTATTGCTTCTTCATTCTGTAGAGGTAAAAATACTTTGTTTTCTAAGTAAGTTTCTCTTCCCTGTAGATGCATGCTTGACTTGTCGAACTCATTTATATGGAAAGCATGCTTTGATTGAATACTTGATGAGCTTTGTAGTTTATTTCTTTAGTTTAGAATAATGACTCTTCTAAAGGTTTGTATGCTTGTTTCCTTGTTTGCAAACATGATTGCATCCCATTCTGTATAATGAAAATAAATGCTTCTTTTCTGGAAAATGAAGAAAATACTTAGTCTCTTTTTCTCTAAAATGACTTTTCCCTTTTCAGAAGTTATAGTAGTAATTATGTTCAAATTTTACATTTAAAATATCATTTCTATTTATCTGGAAAAGTCCATTTTGCAAGGGGAAACTCTGGCAATTTTTTTTCAGATCCTTCTCTTTCCATATTTTTTTGATTTGTCAGTTATGAAAAGATATAAACATCTCTCTTGCTTGTCTGATCACTTGAATGAGCTATCCATGCTAGCTTTACTTGATTCATTAGATCTTTTGAAAATTTTGAAGTAGTTTCCCTTTGATTCACACTTGAATTTGGAAATTAAAAGAAACTTTTAATAGTTGTAACATGATGAAAATATGGAATACCTGAATGTTTCATTTGATCATGATATCAACTTAGAAGTGATGAAACATGTACTTTTCTTGACTGTTTTTATTTCCTTTGAAGCTAAAATAGTTTGGAAAGCATGTAGTAGCTTAAAAGACATGTATTTCAATTCTCTTTTAAATCAAAAGTCAATTTTACAAGCGGAGACTCTGGCAAATTTTTTCCAAAAATCTTTTTTTCTCTCTCCCTTTTAAGATTTCTAATCTTGATTTGCAAAATATGTCTCTCTTGACCCATTCTGATGCTTGATGCTTCCTGCAAATCATTTGAAAATGATATTTTATCCTCATTTAGTAACTGCTTCCTTCTTAACCAGTTAGACTGATTTTTCATTCTATGTTGCAACTTGTTCCTACAAAACTCATAAATAAATTAGAAATAAATAGGATTTTTAGCCTCTCTTGTATCCATTTGGTTTACTTCTTCTTCTTTCCTTCTTCTGCAAATTATTTTCCAACTTCCTTCATGTGTTATTTTTCACATCTACCCTTTCTAACCCAATCCTTAGCTTCTTTGATTTTCTCTTACCACTCATTTCACTTTATGTATTCTACTTTTTCCTTTTACTGCCAGCCTATCTATATTTCTTTCTCATCCTATGTCATGAATTTCTGTATTTCTTTCCTTCAAGTACCATTACATACATTGAACTTAGAATATGCATTTGGTTTAGAACACGAGTATTGGAATAACATTGTACCCTGAGCTCAAATTTTGACAGATACTGCTCTTGTCTTGCAGGTGAAAGAAGATGGATATGGAAGCGGAAGATGGAAGAGTTGAGATGGAGATGGAGATGATGAGGAGCAGGGATAGAACACAGAAAGCCAATGATGGGTTCCTTTTTACTCCTCTACTCTTGTTCTTTAGCACATGCAGTATTCTCATTTCCATGTATATGATGAGTCACTTAGTCATATCCCATGGCTTGTGTGGGAAAACTTATGATCTCTTATGAATAAAGCATTAAATTGAAATAATGAGTTGATTTTTTTATGCATTCAGTTTTCCTTTGATTGTACAATAATGTAGGCAACTCAATATCTCAATAAAATAAATTAACATAAGGGATAATCTTACAATGAATACCTGTAACTTCCACTGGATAACCATTGAATGAAATGTGCCTCCTTGTATGTTGTTTAACTATCTTAGTGTATGCCTTTCAAATTGACTCCTTCCTGCTACTTACATTTAGACATTATTATCACCATTTGTTTGTCAGTATTTTCTTGACGTAAGTTTTAGGAAAGGAGTAAGATGTAATCATTTATGGTAGTGTAGATGAATGCAATCTCATTAATCACAAACAACTTTAATGAACACAGAGCAATAAATATGATAGGCACCAAGATAATAACCGTGAATCTGATTACTTGAAAACTGCCACTATGTCTGCTGTTCAAAAACTATACACCTCGCATACTCTGCAATCCGATGTCTTCATCAAGATAACACAAGTATCCTTCGGGGCTTGTGTTCTTTTGCTGAGGACATTTGTGAAATTGTAGACTGTGGGATCTGTTACGTTTTGTAACAGCACACATAGCTGCAGATTTCACTTAATATCTTTCAAAAATCAGTAGTAACAAAAAAATCTGATGTAAATTCCCTTAGCTTAGGTGTACTTCACCAAGGCTATCCATCGTAACAAATTTTTGAGTTGCCCATTTTTGCACAATTGCAAAATTTGTCAACATTTCTGGCGATCCTGCTGGGAAAGCTGCCTGCTAGCTTGTATACTAGTGCCTTACTCTTATCCATTGGGCATGGAGTCCAAAATTGTGACCAAAATCTACCCTTTTCTGAAAGGTCCAACCCTTTCAAAATGAATAAAGTTGGGAAAATATCTAGAAAGCTAGACCACGTGCTTGAATGCACTTATTGAAAATAAATAATGATGCAATGTGCAGAAACTGCACTTATTGAATGGGAAATCCTACTCTAATCAAATACTGTAAGATTTTGAATAACAGTGTTTAAGAAACATACCATTCACAAGAATGGGAAGTTACTCTCCATTCAGCTTCACAAGATAAAAATCATTGTGTTCCTTGCAAGCTGAAATCATGTAAGGACCACTCCAGAGTATATCAAACTTTGAGTGTCTTCCTGGATTAGCATGATCAACTTCCCATTTCAACATGATATCTCCTTCATTGAAGATTTTGAATTTGGATTTCTTCTCAAAAGTCTTCTTCATCTGTTTCTAATTTTTCTGCATGTTTAAATGAGCTTGATCTCTTAGCTCTTGTAATTCCATCAATTCTGCATAACGGACCTGCATAGGTTCACTTTCAAGTAACTCCATTTGATGCAACAAATCTAATGTAGGTAATTCAACTTAAATTGGCATCCTCACTTCTTTCCCATACACAAGCTTGTACGGTGATTTGCCAACTTATATTTCAGGGGTCACCCTATTAGCCCAAAGTGTTGAATTCAACGTTAGATGCCAAGCTCGTTGATTATCCTTGAGTGTTCTTCTGATGATTCTTAACAGATTTTTATTAGTGATTTCAGCTAAGCCATTACCTTGTGGGTAATAATTAGATGAAGAGCTCAAGTAGAATCCATGGCTAACAACCCAATCTATTACTTTAGGACCGAGAAATCCTAGAGCATTAGCTGATATGATATTTTTTGAAACACCAAATCTGTAGACTATACCTTCATAGAAGGCTAGTATTGAAGCTTCGTTAGCATCTTTCAAGGCTACTGCTTCAGTCCATCGTGTAAAGTAATCTGTAGCAGTTAGAATCCATTTATGTCCTTGTGAAGAAGGTAGGTTAATCATTCCAATGAAGTTAAGACCCCACTGCATAAAGGGCTGATCAAATGAAATAGGCTGTAAATGCAGCGAAGCTAAACATTCTTTTGTGAAAAAGAAAACACATTTCTTGCACTTTCTGATGCATTCGAAACAATCCTTAAATATGCTAGGCCAATAGTAACCTACTTTCATGATCTTCAAAGCTGTAGTACGTGCTGAGAAGTGACCTCCTGTAGGTCCTTCATGGAATTCTGATAATATATTCTGAATCTTGTCATAATCGACACATCACAGCAAGATTCCATTTATATCTCTTATGAACAATACACCATCAGCGAAAAGATAAGGAATAGCTTGTAACCTGAAATACCTTCGTTTATTCTTATTCATACCTTTCGGATAGGTGCCATGTTGTAAATAGTCAACCAAATCAATCATCCATCTTGATTCCTGAATTTCTTGAGAAGGTTCAGGTTATTGATTTTCTGACTGCAACATAACATTTGGTTGTTGATATGTGGTTTCAGCATGGTGTTCTAAAACTTTGGGGTTTTGTAGCTTGTGGTTTCTCCATATCAGCAAAAAAATGTCTCCTTGACCCCATTCTGAGCTTATGCTTTCCTGCAATCATTGAAAATGATTTATTTTATACATCATTCGTAACGGCTTCCTTTTAACCAGTTGACGATTTTTATTCAGATGTTGGCCAAATCTTTCCTACAACACTCATAATAAAGTGAAAATAATAGGATTTTTGACTCTTTGTATCCATTTGGTTACTTTTTCTTTCCTCTTCTGCAAAGTATTTTCCAACTTCCTTCATGTGTTATTTTTACATCTACCTTTCCCCAATCCTCGCTTTTTGATTTTCTCTTAACCACTCATTTCACTTTATGTATGCATACTTTTTATTTACTGCAGCCTATTATATTTTTTATCATCCCTATGTCATGAATTTCTGTATTTCTTTCCCTTCAAGTACCATTACAAATTGAACTTGAATATGACATTTGGTTTAGACACACGAGTATTGGAAGACCATTGTACTGAGTCAAATTTTGACAGATACTTGCTCTTGTCTTGCAGGTGCAGAAGATGTCTTGACTATGTGAAAGACGGAAGAAGATGGCACGAGTTTGAGAATGGAGATGGAGGATGATGGGAGCAGGGATAGACACACAGAACGCCACACATGATGGGTTTCCTTTTTACTCCTCTACTTCTTGTTCATTTAGCCACCATTCAAGTATTCTCATTTCCATGTATATGATTGAGTCACTTAGTCATATCCCATGGCTTGTGTGGAAAAACTTCTGATCTCTTATGAATAACGCATAATTGAAATAATGAGTTGATTTTTTTATGCATTCAGTTTTCCTTTGATTGTACAATAATGTAGGACAACTCACATATCTCCATAAAATAAATTAACATAAGGTATAATCTCTACAATGAATACCTGTAACTTCCACTGGATAACCATTGAATGAAATGCGCCTCCTTGTATGTTGTTTAACTATCTTAGCATATGCCTTTCAACTTGACTCCTTCCTGCTACTTACATTTAGACATTATTGTCACCATTTGTTTGTCAGTATTTTCTTGACGTAAGTAGTAGGAAAGGAGTCAGTTGTAATCATTTATGATAGTGTAGATGGATGTAATCTCATTAATCACAAACAACTTTAATGAACATAGAGCAATAAATTTGATAGGCACCAATATAATAACCGTGAATTTGATTACTTGAAAACTGCCACTATGTATGTTGTTCCAAAACTATACACCTCACATACTATGCAATCCGGTGTCTTCATCAAGATAACACAACTATCCTTCGGGGCTTGTGTTCTTTTACTGAGGATATTCATGAAATTACAGACTATGTGATCTGTTACATTTTGTAACAGCACACATAGCTGCAAATATCACTTAATCTCTTTCACAAATCAGCAGTAACAAAATAATCTAATGTAAATTCCCTTATCTTAGGTATACTTCACCAAGGCTATCCATCGTAACAAAGTTTCGAGTTGCCCATTTTTGCACAAGTGTAAAAATTTCAACATTTCTGTCGATCCTGCGGGGAAAGTTGCCTACTATCTTATAGACTAGTGCCTTACTCTTATCCATTGGGTATGGAGTCCAAAATTGTGACCAAAATATGCCCTTTTCCGAAAGGTCCAACCCTTTCAAAACAACTAAAGCTAGGAAAAGATCTGGCAAACTATACCACATGCACAAATGCACTTATCTAAAATAAAGAACGATGCAATGTGCAAAAACTACACTTATTGAATGGGAAATCCTACTCTAACCATTCACTATAAGATTTTCAATAACAGTGTTTGAGAAACATACCATTCAAAGGAATCGGAAGTTCCTCTCCATTCAAATTCAAAAGCTGAAAAGCATTGTGTTCCTTGCAAGCTAAAAACATGTAAGGACCACTCCAGAGTGTATCAAACTTTGAGTGTCTTCCTGGCTTAGCACGATCAACATCCCATTTCAACACAATATCTCCTTCATTGAAGATTATGAATTTGGCTTTCTTGTCAAAAGTCTTCTTCATCTGTTTCTGATTTTTCTCCATGTTCAAATGAGCTTGATCTCTTAGCTCTTGTAATTCCATCAATTCTGCATAATAGACTTGCAATGGTTCACTTTCAAGTAACTCCATTTGATGCAACAAATCTAATGTAGGTAATTCAACTGAAATTGGCATCCTCACTTCTTTCCCATACACAAGCTTGTACGGTGAGTTGCCAACTGATCTTTTAGGGGTCACCCTATTAGCCCAAAGTGCTGAATTCAATGTTAGATGCCAAGCTTGTTGATTATCCTTGAGTGTTCTTCTGATGATTCTTAACATATTTTTATTAGTGCTTTCAGCTAAGCCATTACCTTGTGGGTAATAATTAGATGAAGAGCTCAAGTAGATTCCATGGCTAACAACCCAATCTGTTACTTTAGCACTGAGAAATGCTAGAGCATTATCTGATATGATAGTTGATGGAACACTAAATCTACAGACTATACCTTTATAGAAGGCTAGTATTGAAGCTTCGTTAGCATCTTTCAAGGCTACTGCTTTAGTCCATCATGTAAAGTAATCTGTAGTAGTTAGAATCCATTTATGTCCTTGTGAAGAAGGTAGGTTAATCATTCCAATGAAGTCAAGACCCCACTGCATAAAGGGCTAATCAATTGAAATAGGCTGCAAAGGCAGCGAAGCTAAACATTCTTTTCCGACAAAGAAAGCACATTTCTTGCACTTTCTGATCCATTCGAAACAATCCTTAAATATGCTAGGCCAATAGTAACCTACTTTCATGATCTTTAAAGCTATAGTACGTGCTGAGAAGTGACCTCCTGCAGGTCCTTCATGGAATTATAATAATATCTTTTGAATCTTGTCATAATCGACACATCGCAACAAGATTCCATTTATATCTCTTTTAAACAATACACCATCAACGAAAAGATAAGGAATATCTTGTAACCTGAAATACCTTCGTTTATTCTTATCCATACCTTCCGGATAGGTGCTATGTTGTAAATAGTCAACCAAATCAGTCATCCATCTTGATTCTTGAATTTCTTGAGAAGGTTTAGGTTGCTGATTTTCTGACTGCAACATAACATTTGATTATTGATACATGGTTTCAGCATGGTGTTCTGAAACTTCGGGTTCTACAGCTTGCGGTTTCTCTATATCAGTAATTCAATGCTCACATAAACTTGTACCTTGAACTGTCTTGGCAACTCGGATATCAACATCGTATTCCATAAATTTTGTTATCTAGCCTTCTCTTTTCTCATTCAATTCTTTGTTTAACAAGAAAGCTTTCACACTTGGATGAGAAACAAGAATATGAATTCTATTGTTTGAAAGCATGTACTTAAAATTATTTAGTCCTCTGACTACTGAAAGTACTTGTTTTTCAAGAAATGTGTACCTTGTTTCATAATCATGCAAACTTTGTCCAAAGAAAGCAATTGGCTATTCAATATTCTCATCATTGACCTGAGTTAGAATAGTTGAGATTGTTTCAGCTCCTACAAGTGCATACATTGTAAAATATTTGTCAAAATTTGGATTTGCAAGAGTAAGATCCTGAGAAATAGAAATAGTTGTTTTAATATCCTTAAAACCTTCTCTCCCTTCGTTGGTCCAAGAGAATGTTTTCTCTTTCTTTAGCATGGTTGTGAATGGCTTAACCAATGCTGTAAAATCTAGAACAAATCTTCTGAAAAAGTTGATTTTTCCCAGAAAGCTCTGTAATGCCTTCTTGTGATGAGGTAATGATAGCTGTGATATGGCTTCAATTCTGAAAGGATCAATTGCTAAACCCTATTTAGAAACAATATGGCCAAGTAGCTTACCTTCATGTACTGAAAAGATAGACTTTTAGGGATTCAAGGATATTCCAAACTTCCTGCAGATCTTAAAATTCTGTCTCAAATGCATTAGATGTTCATCAGAATCTTTTGAACATACAGTGAAAACATCTAAATAAACAAGTATGCATTTATTTAGTAGGCTACGAAAAGCCATGTCCATTGCATGTTGAAACGTTGCACCGACATTTGAAAGACCAAAAGGCATTCTTTTATAAGCATAAGTACCCCACTTGGTGGTAAAAGTTGTTTTATATCTATCTTCTCCTCATACTAAAATCTAATTATATCCATTGTAACCATCTAGAAGGGATAGTCTATTTGATCCTAAAACTGTTCTCAAAATCTGATCCATGTTCAATAGTGGATAATTATATTTTAATGATGCTTTGTTAAGATCTCTAAAATCCACACATAATCTGATTTCTCCATTCTTTTTCCTAACTAGAACAAGATTTGCTACCCAACTTGAATGCTTAACCAGGAAAATAATTCATGATTCAATCAATTTTGGTAATTCTTTCCTCATAAGAGGTTCTATTCTGGGGTTTATAGGCCTTTGTTTCTACCTAACTGGTTTAGAATTTGGTTGTAATTCAATCATATGTTGTACTAGACTAGGGTCAAACCCTTTCAAATCTTGGTATCTCCAAGTGAAAACATCCCTAAATTCTATGCAAAGCTGAATAAAAGACTATTTTTCAGATAAGGAACATACCTTTCCAAGAAATAAGTTCTTTCCTTCATCAACTGAAACTTCTTCATAATTATCAGCATGAGTAGACATCTTAGCTTTGTCCTTTCTTAACTGGTCATTAGTGCTGAAGATGTCTTCCAATGTGACAAATCCTCAAGGAAACTTGTTTATCTTTAAATGAACAATCTGGTCACAATATAGATGTTGTAATTTATCCTGATTTACTACAGAAAATTCAGATTCTTGCTGCAAAAACCTGTAGATTTGATTATCTCTTTCAAAAACCTACCAATTAGATTCATTATCAGGTATAAAAGGCCTTACAATTAACTTAACATGAGGTTGAACTTTGTTGTTTTCTATTTGTTCCAGCACTTCGAAACTAGCACCAACTGCTGCAAGTCTGTCAGCATGTTTATTTTCAGCTCTAGGAATAGACTGAATATTAATGGCATCAAAATCTTCCATTAAGTCTGAAACTCTATGCCTGTAAGACTTCATTAATGGATTCTTACATACATTGAAGTTTTTTACTTGATTGATTACTAACTCAGAATCACCAAAGACTTGTAACGTGTTGATTCCTCTTTTTCTGGCCCAAAGTAAGCCATGAATTAACGCTTTGTACTCAGCTACATTACAAGTGCACGAAAATTGAAGACTCGGAGCTGTAAAATACCTTTCGTTTGTTGGGGAAGTGAGCATCAGACCTACTCCCTGCCCCTTCTTATTCTTAGCTCCATCAAAATGAAGCTTCCAAATCCCTTCTGTTGAATTTTCTATTTTGGACAGCAAGGGAATTGTTGCATTTTCTTCATGCATGCAATATACACCGAAAAGATGTTCTTCAACCTCTTTAAAAGGATCATGAGCATGTTCTTCAACTATTTTCTCATCCATAAACAGGTTAGACACACCCTCTAGCACTGTAATCTGAGCTACATCATCAAAATCAGATTGATCTAGAGTGGAATAATTTTCCAAAGCATTTGGTGAATGAGGCTCAATATGAAATCTAGCCAATGGCTTTGAATTGATGGTAACTTTAGTGCCATAACGTGTAGTGAAAAATAAGAAAGACCAATCAGAAGAGAGGTAACCTCCTATTTTCGCCGTAAAGTCTCTAGATAGGCACAAAGAAAAATATGGAGGTAAATCCACAACAGTAACATCTTGCAAAATGGAAACATTTGGGCAAGCATGTAACGTTACCTCCAAATTTCTGATTATACCAACTGTATTGGTTGCAGTCCCATCAAGCTGTAGAACACGTTTTTTCTGTTGGATCATACTGCAGGCCTAATTTTTCAGCAATTGACTTTGGCATAACTGTGCTATTGGCACCATTGTCCACCATGCAGTTATGAACTAAATTTTCTCCAATAATCAGGGATAGATAAAAAGGTGGTGGCTTCTTTATGTCATGAGCATTCAAAACCTTTTGAACCATCCATCTAACATCCTTTACGCGATCTTGATCAAGTGTTCCAAGGACCATATCTGTATTTTGAACTTCCTTTACTGTTGTTTTTGAAGAAATCTACAGTTTAGCTAGTTCATGAGAGAGTAAATCCTTCTGTCCTAGAATGCTTAAAGCATCCCACATTGAGATGTTAACATTGTGCTTCTTCATCACATCAACAATATTAAAAGAAGCAACCATCTTAGAAATAGATTCAACCATTTTAGCATAAGCCTTAGCAAAAACCAATTCTACTTCAGCAACCTTGGATATCTGAGGGATAAACAATCTTCTTGGATCAGGCTGAAGCTATGTTTTTGTTTCTCTTTACCAGCTGCAACACTTGCTTGTTTTCTGAGGGACAACAGGACTGTTGGCTGGTTTTGAGGCTGCAGATGCTGATATATCAGTGACAGTGGGCAGCACAAGTCTGTTTTGTTGTTTTTTATTCTCGGTAGCTTTCTCTTGAGCTCTAGTGGTGACAGCAATGAAATCCTCCTCGTTAAAGCTGACCAAATTCTATTCAGGTGTTTTCTGAACATGACTTTCTTGCTGCCCACCCTCCATTTGAGGTATGAATAATGCTTCAGATTGAGGTTGTGCAACAAGATTTAGGTTCAGGAATGCATTTGGGAAATTTTTAGCTTGATGAGGTTGATTACAAGGTTGGCACCACTCTTTTGTAGCCATATTAACTGGAACCAAAGCATTAGATGCACTAGGAACATTAGAATCAAACTACCTTTGCTGATAAGGCTGCCTGTAATTCTGATTCTGTTAGTAAGGCTGCCTATTCTACTGGTTTTGCTGATAAGGAGCTTGATATGGCCTATTAGGCAATGTAAGCCTATTTTCAATTGATGTCAGCTTATTTCCCATGGTTTGCAAGGCTTTAAACATATCTGGGGATGGGGCTGCAACAGTAGGCTCTACGATTGTAATAGGTTGTGGGATAGGAGCTAAATCTGCCAAAAATGGCATTGTAGGCCTTGGTGCTAATTTTCCAGCCTGAATAAGGTTGTTTTCAGCTTTTATAGCAGTGTCATAGGCCCCTGGAAGAGTAAAAGCTCCCATGGATTGGATCATAGTTGCAATATCACTATTCAATGCTCTGAGGTAGTAAAGGAAAGCATGATCAGCTTGAGGCTTAACACTTGCTGGGATTCTTTCCCAAGTTCTAGCAAAACGAATGTTGAAACTAGACAAATATTCATGAGGGGCTCTCTTGATAGTAGATAGTTGTTCTATCAGGGACAAATGATCTGAATTGTCTTGGAACTGTTCCAACAATTTCTCTCCTAATTCATCCCAAGTTCTTATGCTTCCAATCTCTAGGTTCCTATACCATTACAAGGCTTGTCCTTTAAAAGATGCAGCTAAAAGTCTTAAAGCTACGTCCTCATGAGTAATATTGTGGACTGCACATATGGCTACAACATCTTTAATATGTTCAATAGGTGTAACTTGATTTTCACCGGTAAATGATGGAAAAAATTTCAAAGCAACATTGGGAATATCATGGTACACTGGAATTACTAATGGGCTGCCATTAGTGAAGGCCACAAAATTTCTGGGTGGTTGAATAGCCATTTGAAAAATTGGGATATTGATTGAAAAATTTATACGTGGTGAAGGAATATCAGGAGGGTTTTCAAAACCAGGTCTGTTATAAGGCAAAGTATTACCAACCCTTCTCCTTCTAGCAGAATTCAAAGGTAAAGAAACAAACTCAGGAGGAATTCCTTCTTACCGATGATCTTGTAGTCACTTTAGGCATGGAACATGCTGCAATACTGGTCTGAAATCAGCTTGACGGAGTTGCCAAAAGATCATAGAATCTTTAGAATTAATTTGCTACAGCTCTGCTCCCGAAAGTAACTTTTATTTGCTGTAAATCTGCTTTTGATCTTCTCTAGAATCTGGGATTTGCATGCAGATCTGATTCACTGTCCCACTGGGCGTGCCAAAAACTGTTATCTCTCGAAAGTGCACCCGGTAAAGAGATGGCAGCAGGTTTTTTAGGTCTGCAAAGGATCTCTCTCTCTCGTAGATACAATGGGGACACCTCAGGTCTGTGGGTATACCTATTTTGAGGTGAACCTCTGGGGTTAAAAGGCTGGTTCCTTATTGGTGTACACTAAACTGATTTTTGGGAGTTTTAAGGGTGAAAGATGACTGGGAATGAATTAAATACTAAGGTGATACACCAAATTTGAGATGAGAACTTGACTGAGTGACATACACAATTGATTTGTGAAGAATTCTTTAGGTGCACAAACCAATTAATACTTTCTGCAGGAAATAAGGGCAAAACACTTAATTTGTGCTGAGGGAGAATCACAACAACACTAGTAAGCTAATATGCACAATAAGATTTAGCAGGAAATGGTAAATTTTGCAGCAGGGTAAAGTGATTAATCAGGGAATATTAATTCACAAGATTAATATTGACATACACAAGACTGCAGAATAACTTGGAAAGGCAAAAATACTCCACACTCAGAGGGAAAAACTGGTAGAAATTGCTTCAGTACTCATATCAAAAGTTCTCTGGGAAAGTTCTCTGAAAAAATCCCCCCTTGTGCTTTGCAAGAGCACACAATATATAGCAAAAGTTCACCCCCTTCCTAAAAATAGACTAAAGGTTGTACTCGCCCATGTGTCCTAATTTTATCCCTTAAATAAAGGAATAAAATAATACAAACTAGAGCATGTAATAAAATAGGCATTATCAGCCTTAGATACAATACAGTCAAACTGAAGTTGACTGTTCTATTTTTAAGAAAGAAAGGTGAATAATTTGCTAAAATTACAAATTGCTTGCTAGGCAAGTCTTCTTTCTTTGCACATGCAAATTCGTCATCTTCTCTGTTCTGTCTTGTTGTGGAGGCATGCAAAATATCATCTCCTGTGTGTAGGTAAAAGGATGCAACCTTTAGCAATATTTGCACAATAAAATTGAAGTGGGGGCCACCTCCAATGTATACATGCTCTGATTTCCTCCACTTTTCTGGATGGTCACATGAGTGACACTTCACAAATTTTGGTTTAAAAACACCCCATGTGGGGACCACCTTGGTTTGTTTGAAATTTTGGATGCTGCCACCTTTGTGGACTTAGGAAATTTGCATGTGTTTTGATAAAAGGGGACCACCCTTTGTCTAGCCCACCATGTATATTATTCACCACCCTTGGTCATTGGCACATAATACAAACATTACCTTTTCGGGACTTTTGGCATATAATGATGTTTGATTTTGCATTGGCATTATAGTTTCAGACTTTTGAAAAGGTCCCCTATAATGATTAATTGAGGGTCTACGTGGGCTGGCCCCCCCTCCATGATGACTCACCCTTATGCAAACCTTAGCCTGTGGTAACTTAACCTTGGGTGGTTTGGCTTGGATTTTGTGAAGTGTTTGGGGCCTTTGATCTTTGTACTGGCATGCACGATGCCGTCGATTCTCCATCTGCAGTTAGGGTTTTGAACCCTGTCATTAATTATGGTCAGTGGCATTTAATTGGGGCTTATCACTTCGAAACTTGTGTGGACCGATCACCATTCGATCCTCCACTTGGCATTTGATGAATGAGTGATCCTCAACCGTGGGTTAGGGTTTTGAAACCCTAGTTCGATGGAAGGTTTATACACTTGGGCTTCGCACTTGGTCATTTCATTCAGTTTTTTCATTTTGCGGGTGAAGCCCTGGCAAATTTTCCCTTGCTCTGTAATTTTTGACAGAAACTTGGAGATTGTGGAGGTATTCGAGCCTGTATACTTGTTCTTAAGCCTTCGATGCCATTAATTCTTGACTGGGGCTGCATTTTTGATAAAAACGAAGGTATTTCTTGTTATTCAGTTTCCTGTGCTCAACTTTCCTTTCGGTATATGATCTAAAGATCATTTTCATCTATTCATTCTGCTTTGTATTCTCTTTCGTGGAATATGATGAATCTCTTTTTCTGGTCTTTGTGTCTGGATTTTGTGATTTTGATAGTTGTCAATGAGCTCAACACGAGCCTGTAGAGGGAAGTTGCCATCATTTTGCTCGTTAACTCGTCTTCACCTCGGTAAGTTCTGCTACCTGTTTTCTTATCACTCCTTTCGAGCTCGGGTTTTACTTTGCAACTCTGAAACATGGAAATATCAAGTAAAATATTCAAAAATATTTTGTGGGTTCAGTCTTTTTCCTTCTGAAGTGGGCCTTTGAGCTCTGACTCGTCATTTAAAATTTGTAAAAGCTCCTTTCTGTACATGAGTTTGATATTTTGTTTGTAAATTCAGCTCGGTACTTGGGAGTGTCGACTGTTTTGGTTCTTTGTTTCTATATTCGAACTCTGTTTCTTCCTTTTCCCTGTAGATGCAACCCATTTAATGTAAACTTGGTTGTAGAAGCCCTTTAGGTACTTGTCAAATTTGTATTGGAATTCTCTTCATTTTGTAGATGCATGCTCGTATTGTTGAGTCCTGTCTGAAGATGTAGTGAGAGAACTTCACTTCTTAACATTGCTTTTGACGATACTTCTTTGCGGACCTGTCATGGCATTTGGGAATGTTGACTGCTTTTGTCTTGATATATACACGTCAATATTCCTTCCTCTCCTTAGATGTATCTTTGGCTTGTTGTAACCGTTTCTGGAAATGTTTAAGGATATTGCTGAGCTATATCGGTAGATGAATACTTAGCACTAGTAGTTCACTTCTCTTGTGATTCATTTCCCTTTCTGTGTTGATAGAACTCCATTTTCATGTAGACTTGGAATGGATCTTGTGCCCTTTGTAAATATATACTTGATATTTTATTGCTTCTTCATTCTGTAGAGGTAAAAAATGCTTTGTTTCTGAGTAATTTCTTCCCTGTAGATGCATGCTTGACTTGTCGAACTCATTTATGGAAAGCATGCTTTGATTGAATACTTGCTGAGCTTTGTAGTTTATTTCTTCAGTTTAGAATAATGACTCTCTGGAGGTTGTATGTTGTTTCCTTGTTGCAAACATGATTGCATCCCATTCTGTATAATGAAATAAATGCTTCTTTTCTGGAAAATGAAGAAAATACTTAGTCTCTTTTTCTGAAATGACTTTTCCCTTTTCAGAAGTCATAGTAGCAATTATGTTCAAATTTTGCATTTAAAATATCATTTCTATTTTTCTGGAAAAGTCCATTTTGCAAGGGGAAACTCTGGCAATTTTTTTTCAGAATCCTTCTCTTTCCAGATTTTTGTGATTTGTCCATTCTGAAAAGATATAAACATCTCTCTTGCTTGTCTGATCACTTGAATGAGCTATCCATGCTAGCTTTACTTGATTCATTACATCTTCTGAAAATTGTGAAGTAGTTGCCCTTTGATTCACACTTGAATTTGGAAATTAAAAGGAACTTTTAATAGTTGTACCATGATGAAAATATTGGAATACCTGTATGTTTCATTTGATCATGATATCAACTTAGAAGTGATGAAACATGTACTTTTCTTGACTGTTTTTATTCCCTTTGAAGCTCAGATAGTTTAGAAAGCATGTAGTAGCTTAAAAGACATGTATTTCAATTCTGTTTTAAATCAAAAGTCAATTTTACAAGGGGAGACTCTGGCAAAAATTTTCCAAAAATCCTGTTTTCTCTCTCCCTTTTCAGATTTCCAATCCTGATTTGCAAAATATGTCTTTCTTGACCCATTCTGATGCTTGATGCTTCCTGCAAATCATCTGAAAATGATATTTTATCCTCATTCAGTAACTGCTTCCTTCTTAACCAGTTAGACTGATTTTCATTCTATGTTGCAACCTGTTCCTGCAAAACTCATAAATAAATTAGAAATAAATAGGCTTTTTGGCCTCTCTTGTATCCATGTGGTTTATTTCTTCTTCTTTCCTTCTTCTGCAAGTTGTTTTCCAACTTCCTTCATGTGTTATTTTTCACATCTGTTTCTTTTCCAACTACTTCAGATTCTGCCCTTTCTAACCCAATCCTTAGCTTCTTTGATTTTCTCTTACCACTCATTTCACTTTATGTATTCTACTTTTTCCTTTTACTGCCAGCCTATCTATATTTCTTTCTCATCCTGTGTCATGCATTTCTGTATTTCTTTCCTTCAAGTACCATTAGATACATTGAACTTAGAATATGTATTTGCTTTAGAACATGAGTATTGGAATAACATTGTACCCTGAGCTCAAATTTTGATAGATACTGCTCTTGTCTTGCAGGTGAAAGAAGATGGAGATGGAAGCGGAAGATGGAAGAGTTGAGATGGAGATGGAGATGATGAGGAGCGGGGATAGAAGACAGAAAGGCAATGATGGGTTCCTTTTTACTCCTCTACTCTTGTTCTTTAGCACATGCAGTATTCTCATTTCCATGTATATGATGAGTCACTTAGTCATATCCCACGGCTTGTGTGGGAAAACTTATGATCTCTTATGAATAAAGCATTAAATTGAAATAATGAGTTGATTATTTCTTTCTGCATTCAGTTTTCCTTTGATTGTACAATGATGTAGGCAACTCAATATCTCAATAAAATGAATTAACATAAGGGATAATCTTAAAATGAATACCTGTAACTTCCACTGGATAACCATTGAATGAAATGTGCCTCCTTGTATGTTGTTTAACTGTCTTAGCCTATGCCTTTCAACTTGACTCCTTCCTGCTACTTACATTTAGACATTATTGTCACCATTTGTTTGTCAGTATTTTCTTGACGTAAGTAGTAGGAAAGGAGTCAGTTGTAATCATTTATGACAGTGTAGATGGATGCAATCTCATTAATCACAAACAACTTTAATGAACACAGAGCAATAAATCTGATAGGCACCAAGATAATAACCATGAATCTGATTACTTGAAAACTGCCACTATGTCTGTTGTTCCAAAACTATACACCTCACATACTCTGCAATCCAGTGTCTTCATCAAGATAACACATCTGTCCTTCGGGGCTTGTGTTATTTTGCTAAGGATATTCGTGAAATTGTAGACTGTGTGATCTGTTACGTTTTGTAACAGCACACATAGTTGCAGATTTCAGTTAATCTCTTTCACAAATCAGTAGTAACAAAATAATCTGATGTAAATTCCCTTATCTTAGGTATACTTCACCAAGGCTATCCATCGTAACAAAGTTAAGGTTATTGTTGTATGACAACAAACCTCCTGATGTGCATTAAAAAGTTTTTTAACGCATGACAAAAAACTTTCCTCCGCCCTTTGGTTGACACGCGACAGTAAATCTTCTGTCGTGCGTCTACAGCCTCCGCCATCTTGTCACACGACAATAAAATATCCATGTCATATGTCTCGCTGACGCGTATCAATAAGGTTGTAGACGTGTGACAAGAGGTTTTCTGTCACACGCCAAAAACCTTGTTGACATGCGACAAGAAATCTTTTGTCGCGTGTTTGCAGCTTTTGCACTCTAGTCATGTAACAACAAAATATCTATGTCACACATCATAAACTATCCCTCATGCATTTTATTCCTTTGCATGCCTGTCATGCGTCGAAAAACTCTCTCTTTCATGCGTCTATAACCTCTGCCCCCATGTTGTGCATTTGTAGCCTCTGCCCTCTTGTCATGCATTTACTGTACTTGATAATACATATGCCCCCAGGTGGTATGAGTGAGCTAGAAGTGTTCTACCTAGTGAATAATTTAGGATTATATAGGGGATAGTTTCAAGGGTAGGTGAAGCCGAACCCTAACAAAAATTAAAGTATAATTTTTAGGCGAATAGGTGACTGACCCATGTCAGAAAATTCACCTTTTCAAATTTTTCAAAAATGGAATATTCACCATATTACAAATATTCGCTGCTAAAATTATCCCTGCTTATTATTTCTCCAATTTTATTTGACATTACTGGGATTAAACCTATTAAAACCATAAGGTTAGATTTATTTTTTATTTAAACATTACACACCTGAAGCATGCTCAGAATGTGTCTCATATCCAATGCATTTAGAACTTGGTTTTTCACTCTACTAGCAAGGAGGGATGGCTTTCTTGGTGGAATGATGCCATCGAAAGGACTAGTACATTATTTCAAATCTATGGAAAATAATATACTCTCATTCAATAGGGGGCACATGAGGCTTCATATCATGATTTTCAACTTGTCCTAAAATAGCGTAATGCCTCTTTTTTCACACCCCATTGAAATCCTTAGCCCCTAGTCATATGGTATGGTCATATGAGGGCTTAAATCTTGCGATTCCTACTAGTAGGTGCTTAACTCTATCCCCCTTTCATTTTATTTGTGTGGTGAAGGCAAGCACATTTTATTTTGTTTTAGTGGTAACTAAAATAAATAACATAGCATAATATTGAAAAACTTGTATCTTTTGATCGGTAACTCGGTTTTGAGTAACATTTTTTGCAAAAGTGCTTTGTTTTTCCATGTTCTATCTATTGGAAATATTTATTTTTAGAATTGCACTATAATTATAAAGAGCCATATTATAATTCACACTCATTATAAAGTGTCAAATATGGAGGAGTTTTGTAATCAATTGTGGATGCAATTTCGGCTTAGCCTAACATCCTAAACTTTTGGGAGTTGCATTTTTATATCTATCATGGATTCTGAGAATGATATAATTTTCTCTGAAGTGAGCGGACTTCAAGATGATATTGGAAAATTTGTGGAAGAAAAATAGATCGCTTAAGAATTGAAATTCTCTTCTACAATCACTCATTCATGATAAGGATACACTAATACACTCCCTACAGCAAGAATTTGCTAGCCTCTAATATCGCCATCATATTGTGGATAGTCATGTCCATGCTCCTAGTCCACTTGCAGTTGTTGCTCTTGTAACCACTGACATTGATCTGCCAGTATTTGAACCTGTTACTGCTCTTGATGCTCCTAATCCTATGACACTTGTTATTGCATGCCCTTCCACATCTGTGCCTATTACAGTAACACATGTTATGTATCCTATTTCTACTCATATGCATGGCTCTTTTGAGAAGCATACCACTTCATTTAGTTCTTGCATGCTCCATTCTATGGGTTTGACTGGCAGAGGTATTGGCTGACATTCACAGGGTATTGTTTACCTAATTCCACATGTTAAGTGGAATTATCTCCATGACATTAGTTTTCGAGAAGATACTTCATTGAGATCACACATTGACAGAGCTCCTATTTTTGTTCGCTCGACTCTTTCTGATGATCATGAGCAACATATGAGTACTGCAACTTCACTCAGGCTTGAGAAACCTTAGGTTTTATCTCTCATACATGATCAACCTGACACACATTTTGATGTTCCTTTACATGCACCCATAGTGCATTTTACACCAAGTCATATGCATGCATCTTCTTCATCCATTCGTGCTGATTTGGGGTGGATATCTGATCACTCATGGTGGTGACATAGGCATTCGTTGAGAGGACTCTACAAGTGTGGCTCCTCTACCATTCTGCCTCTTTCTCCATATTCTATACCTTTTGCATTATAATGCTTCTTGTTTTGAGAATTTTTTTTTAGCAGGTGCAGTGTATCTCTCTTCTTTATTGAGATATTTTGTATTTGTATTTTTGACACTTTTGGCATGTTGAAAGTATCTCTTATGGGGGATCTATTATGGTGAAGTTTAGTGTTAGTTTTTCAGTGTTTGAGTAGATGTTTTGAAAACTCATACAAATTTGTATGTCACTCCACCCATTCAACAGTATGGGAGGGTGTGGTGTTGATCCTACTTCTTTGAGTTTTTTTCCTTTCCTTGTTACCTTGGCTTTTCTTGGATCATAAAACTCTAGATTTTGTGTCCTTATTGTTTTGGTTATTTTTCTTGGAACGTGACACACCTATTTGTAGCATTTAATTGAATTATGTTAGGTGTTTTTTTTGCACTTTCAACATTACTCCATTGACAGTCTCCTTATATGGAGCTATTCCGGTGAATCCTAGTGTCAGTTATTTTTGATTTTTTTGATCGGGCAATGGATTCAGACCATAGTGCACACCAAAATTCTTCAACATTGTATGAATTTTTTGAGCCGATCTTCTTGTGATTCCTTTCAGCATATTTTTACTCTCTTTACTTTGTTGTTATTGGTTTTGGGTACCTTACGTTGTCCATTTTTCCTAGTTATTGTACATGAGCACCTCATCAAGCCTAGTTTCCATGACTTGTAGTGTGGACATGCCACTTTTAATTTGGCCCCTAGCTTCACTTGAGGGGGTGATAGAGTAGGTATTTACCTTAGCTCATGTTAACCTAAGTACTTTATTTACCTTTATTGTATTTATCCTCACCCACTTATGTGTGTGGATATTTATTTTATATTATTTAGATATTAGGAGATATTATCTAGTTGTTAGGTATAGTTACTTCCTTTATCTATGATATTGACTAAATCCTTGATGTCTAGTTCTATCCCAAATATATGATCTTGACTAATTCTTTCATGACTAGTTATTTCCTCGATTTATGGCTTAATCTATGACCTTGACTGGTTCTTAGATTTTTATTTCTTTCCTATATAAGCAAGGCCCATTCTCATTATATTTCATTGAGTTCCATAATAATATATGATATTGTTGCTCATTTTTTTTGCAAAGGTTTTATGTAAAGTTATTCTACTGAATTACTTTCATCTTATTGATCGTGGTGTTTGATTAGCATCTGTGTTCTTGGCTTGGTACAATTTGGTTATCGTTCATTTTAGAGTTTAGCTAATCAAATCAATTTTATTTTGCAGGGGAATTTCTGACACAATACTTTGATAGATATTCTCAAAGATGTTTTCCATGACTACAATGGAGTGTTTTCCTCTCAACCTACCACCCCTACTATAGAAGATGCTATTTTAAAATGCTTGCAAGTTGTTCCTTGCAAAGTCACTCATCCTCAACAAGTAGTGTGTGATAGGCCTTTGTCTCTTACAGACCTTAAGGAAGCATTCTTTCAAATGGATCCTGGTAAAGCTCATGGTATCGATGGATTCCCCTATGAATTCTACCAAACCTTATGGGAAACTATGGGGCTAGTCTCCATAATGTCTACCTTGAAGCTTTATATTCCTACTCTTTGGGTAAACTAATTAACTAAGGAAACATCAAGTTTATCCCAAAGTTTGCAAACCTTGAACAAATTTTTAATTGGAAACCAATAACTTGGCCTATTATGCCTTACAAAATGATTTCTAAGGCTTTGTATAAAAGGGTTTTCAACCTCCTTCCTCTTACTATTAGAAGCAAACAAACTGGTTTTGTCAAGCACATGTACATATAAGATAATATTATTGTTTTTTCTGAAGGGATGGAATGGGCTTGACTCCTTAAACAAGAATATTTATTTATAAAAATTGACTATGTTAAAGTTTATTATCGCAATGAATGGTCTTTCATTTTAGCTAAGATTAAATCTCTTAGGTTTGGTTTGATATTTGTTCACACTATGAAGATCCTCTTTAACAATGTTGGAGCATGTACTGCATTAATAGGGCTAAATCTTCTAGGTTTGGTTTGTTTAGATCCATTAGACAAGGGTTTCCTTATTCCCCCTGAGTTTATGTGCTTTTTAATGAAGGGTTTAGTTAGATGGTAACCCGTGGTGCATCTCAAGGTTTGTTTAAAGGGATTTCTTTGCCTACCTTTGCATCAATAAATCATCAATGGAAACTTTGTGGATGATTCTTTTCTCACACTCTTGGAGGAGGAATAGTATATTCAAAATACTTTGGACTATTTAGATACTTTCTTTTTGGATTCTAGATCCTCTATTTAATGGGAGAAAACCTAATGTTATCAATAGTCCTAGTCATGTATCCCTCCCTACATGGAAGGCATCTAGTGGAGGTGGATATAACTAGGTGTTCACTTCAAGTTTCTTTGCATTCCATTTGCCGTGCATGCCACTTCTACACAACTATGGGCTTTTTTGGTTAAAATTGTTGCAACAAGGTTTCCATTTGAATTACCAAGCCTCTATTTATGGCAAGAAAGTTTTAAATATGCTCCAAGATGTTAGGTGATACTCACGTTTATTAATCTTCTTGTTTTTCTTCATCTAATGTTGCATATGCCAAAATTGAGAAGCTTTTGTGAGACTTTATGTTGGCTAAATGTGAGGGAAATAAGTGGTTCCACAGGGTTACTTGGGATATCTATTGTCATCCTAAAGAAGGTGTGGGCCTTGGGTTTCTTGATGTTAAACTCCAAGGACATGCTCTTTGTGTAGAGTGGTTAATCAGTATCCTGGAAAGTAATGACACTTGGAATATTTTTGTCCAATATTGTATTTTTCAAGGATCTTCATTGGTAAAGAAAGCTTGGAAAGGTCTCAAATTCCAATCCCTACTTCTCTACCCTGTTTTGGTTAAAATGTGGGGTAATTTTACTTCTTAAAGCATTTGGAAAACGTGGGAGTTTCTTAAACCACACATAATATGGAAGGTGGATGGTTTCAGATCTGGTTTATTTATCAACTCCCACTCTCTGGTGGTCATATATTCTCACTTTTCATGATGGTCCTCTTGCGTCTGTTCCTTCAGCTAAAGGTATTAGGATTTTTCAAAAAATTAAACAAGGTGTTGGGAAATTTATTTTGCACACTCCAATTTTTGTATTTCTTGAGGTGTACTTGCTACTAAATACAATATTTAACATCAAGACACAGAGCTAGTTAGATAAATCAAGGCTTGCATACCTAACACGAATATGTTGATAACTTTGGCATCACCTCTGGTGTCCCTTGGTAGAGGGAATGGAACTGACCCACTGATACTCCTTTCCACCATTATAACCCCCATTTGGGGCACTCCTTAATTTCCCCTCAGTGAGTGCCCATTGAAAATCTTAATTGTTTCTAGAATATTACCTCCTATGATTCATTTTGGAAACGTCAATTTTAAAGGTTTTGGAGTGTTCTTATCGAACCCAAAATAGCTCATTTTCTACAGTGTATTTTACACCAAGGGCTTTGAGCTAGGGATTGTCTCATGCATACGATTTTTAACCCCACTTTCATGGTTTTCCACTAACCATAGTATATCAAGCACATTTTTTGGTTGTTCCCTTGACCTCAATCAACATGGAAGTTGATTCATTCCTTGTTTTGACCCATTTCTCCATAATTTTGTACCTCAAAAATGATTCTGTTGGGGGACTTGAACTTATTACCTATTATTTACAACAAAATTTGGCACATTTTCATAACTGATATTTGTTTCCATCTTTTGAAAGATAGAAATAATGTCATTTTTAATTATGTTCCTATGGATATTTATTTGTTACTAAAAAAGTGGTTGTTATTTCCAATGCAATGTTCCAATTTCATAACCAGACTGAGAAATTTTTGCTAGAGGTCAAACACCTCCAATGTTTTCTTAACTAATGGGGTATTTCCCATATGTGGTCAGTCATGTTCCTATGGACGTGCTCACATGTCACCTCTCACTACCTTGTCTATGTCACTCTCCTCCACTAACTCGGGTCGGGAGAATCACAAACATCACTCTAGGAGCTGGCGGAACCAACAATGCCCTTCTCCTCAACATTTGTGGTTTCATCTCTTTCGGCCCCCTTCCCTTGCTCATGGTGGGCTCTTTGGTTTTCTTGGTGATTTTTGTGGTGCTAGTTAGAATGCCCCGCAAAAGGGAAAATTCCCATTGCTAGATCTTTCCATTTCTACCTCTCGGCCATCTACTGCGGTTCTCGACTGTAAACAACAACAACAACAACAATAAAGTGGGTGGGAACCCATCACGGACTTGGATCACCTTTGTGGTTTTGGTTGGGGTAACAAACCCAATAGCCCTCCACTTCCTCTATCCTCCATGTTTGCCCTATGGCCTAGCTTTCTAGGAACCTTGTTTAGTTTTCCTTTGTAGATTGATTATGGCACTTTTATTGTCGTTTTGGTGTAAAATAGCCTCTTTCTCGAGTCTGATTTGGCTTAATGTGCTTTGTATTATGGGGTATGAATTTCTCCACCGAAGTTTTGTACGATTAACATTATATATCTCTTATTTATATATATAAAATTACACTTTTCAATAAATAAAATTTTAAAAAAGAAGAAGTTGTCCTCTTTCATTAAACCATAACTTTCACATTCATCTTCTTTAACCCGGGTTACATGAGGGGTGATAGGAAACATTTTAAAAAGATAAACAAGGCTTAAAGCTTAAGGCAACGCATCGTGCACGTTAGTGTATTGGGTTTGTTCTTATTGACAAACATGGGATTCAACAGAGTAATAATAAGGTTCCATGCAATTGACCATGCCCTCATAAGATATCAGGTCGTTGCTTCCGATGCAAACTATTTAAAAAAACATCACATTCAAGTCTAATGACAAACAGACAAAAATACACGTCTAAGAATCTGAACCGTATTTCAAGTCAATAAAAGACAACTTGGATGAACATTAGATGTATTTTCCATGTAAGTCTTGAGAGCTTTTCGTTGAATAGGGATTACATAAGAAGGTGTATAAGAATATAGTGTCAATTGTGTTTTCAATAATAATTCAGGTGTCAATATAAGTTGCTTGAAAATGTTGAGATTTCTCCTAGTCCATGCTCCTAGTCCACTTGTAGTTGTTTCTCTTGTACCCACTGACATTGATCTACCAGTAATTGAGCCTATTACTACGCTTGTTGCTCCTAAGCCTATGAGGCTTGTTATTGCATTCTCTTCCACATATGTGCCTATTATAGTAACACATGTTGTGTATCCTACTTCTTCTCATATGCATGGTTCTTTTGAGAAGTATACCACTACATTCAGTTCTCACATGTTCCATTCTATGGGTTTCACGGGTAGAGGTATTGGCCGACATTCACTGGGTATTTTTCCCATATTCGACATGTTAAGTCAAATTCTCACCATGACATTAGTTTTCGAGAAAATAATTCATTGGCATCACACATTGACAGAGCTCTTATTTTTGTTTGCTCGACCCTTTCTGATGATCATGAGCAACAGATGGGTTCTACACCTTCACTCAGGAGAAACCTGAGATTTTAGCTTTCAAACATGATCAACCTGACACACATTCGGATGTTCCTTTGCATGCACCCATTGTGCATTTTGCACCAAGTCATATGCATGCATCTTCTTCATCCATCCATGTTGATTTGGGGTGGATATATGATCACTCATGGTGGCGACATAGGAATTCATTGAGAGGACTCTACAGGCGTGGCTCCTCCACCATTCAACATCTTTCTCCACTTTCTATACCTTCTGCATTGTAATGCTTCTTTTTTTGAGCATTTTTCTTTAGTAGGTGCAGTGTATCTCTCTTGTTTATTAAGAGATTTTGTATCTATATTTTTGATACTTTTGACATGTTGACAGTATCTCTTGTGGGGGATCTATTCTGGTGAATTCTAGTGTTAGTTTATTAGTGTTTGAGTAGTTATTTTGACAACTCATACATATTTATAGCGTCACTCCACCCATTCAGTAGTATGGGAGGGTTTGGTGATATCCTACTTCTTCAAGTTTTGTGTTCTTGCCTTGTTAGCTTAGTTTTTCTTAGATCATGACACTCTAGATTTTGTGTCCTTGCCTTGTTACTTTCGTTAATTTTCTTAGATCGTGGCACACCTATTTGCAGCAGTTGATCAAATTATGTTTGGTTTTTTTTTTTACAATTTCAACATCACTCCGTTGGCAGTCTCCTTGTATGGAGCTATTCTGGTGAAGCCCAGTGTCGGTTGTTTTTGAGTTTTTTGATCAAGCAGTGGATTCATACCATAGTGCACACCAAAATTCTTCAACATTGTATGAGTTTTTTGAGCCAAGCTTCTTGGGATGCCTTGCAACGGGTTTTTACTCTCTTTACTTTGTTGTTACTAGTTTTGGGTACCTTGCGTTGTCCCTTTTTCCCATTTATTGTACATGAGTACCTCATCGGGCCTACTTAGTGGGACTTATAGTGTGGACATGCCACTTCTATTTTGGCCCCTAACTTCACTTGAGGGGGTGTTAGAGTAGGTATCTACCTTAGCTCATGTTCACCTAAGTAATTTATTTACCTTTATTGTATTTATTTTCACTCACTTATTTGTGTGGATATTTATTTTATATTATTTAGATATTAGGAGATATTATCTAGTTGTTAGGTATAGTTCTTTCCTTTATCTATGGTATTGACTAGTTCTTTCTTTGATCTATGGTATTGACTAGATCCTTGATGTCTAGTTCTCTTCTAAATCTATGGCTTGACTAGTTATTTGATGACTAGTTATTTCCTTAATTTATGGCTTAATCTATGACCTTCACTGGTTCTTATATTGTTATTCCTTGCCTATAGAAGCAAATCCCATTCTCATTGTATTTCATTGAGTTTCATAATAATATATGATATTACTGCTCATTTTTTTGCAAAGGTTTTATGTAAATTTATTCTGGCGAATTGTTTTCATCTTATTGATTATGGTGTTTGATTAGCATCTATGTTCTTGGCTTGGTACGATCTGGTTATCGTCCCTTTTAGAGTTCAGTTAATCAAATCAATGTTATTTTGCAGGTGAATGTATGACACACTACTTTGATAGATATTCTAAAAGATGTTTTCCATGACTAAAATGGAGTGTTCTCCTCTCAACCTACCACCCCTGCTACAGAAGAGGCTATTTCAAAATGCTTGCAAGTTGTTCCTTACAAAGTAACTCATCCTCAACGAGTAGTGTGTGATAGGCCTTTGTCTCTTACAAACCTTAAGGAAACAATCTTTCAAATGGATCCTAATAAAGCTCGTGGTATCGATGGATTCCCCTATGAATTCTACCAAACCTTATGGGACACTATGGGGCTAGTCTCCATAATGTCTACCTTGAAGCTTTAGATTCCAACACTTTGGGTAAACTAATTAACTAAGGAAACATCAAATTTATCCCAAAGTTTGGAGACCTTGAACAAATTTTTAATTGGGGACCAATCACTTTGCGTAATATGTCTTACAAAATGATTTCTAAGGATTTGTCTAAAATAGTTTTCAGCCTCCTTCCTCTTACTATTACAAGAAAAAAAATGGGTTTCATCAAGCACATGTACAATATAAGATAATATTATTGTTGTTTTTGAAGGGATGGAATGGGTTTGACTCCTTAAAACAAAAATATTTATTTATAAAAAT
This sequence comes from Taxus chinensis, assembly GCA_019776745.2. NCBI lineage: Eukaryota > Viridiplantae > Streptophyta > Pinopsida > Cupressales > Taxaceae > Taxus > Taxus chinensis. The sequence goes on along the minus strand of CM034155.1, from coordinate 197,341,752 downwards.
TGACCATGCTAAAGCTTATGATCGCAATGAATGGTCTTTCATTTTAGCTAAGCTTTTATCTCTTAGGTTTGGTTTTATATTTGTTCACACTATGCAGATCCTCTTTAACAATGTTGGGGCATGTAACTTGCATCAATAGGGCTTAATGTTCCAGGTATGGTTTGTTTAGATCCATTAGACAAGGGTTGTCCTTATTCCCCCTGAATTTATGTGATTTTTAATGAAGGGTTTAGTTAGATGCTAACCCATGGTGCATCTCAAGGTTTGATTAAAGGGATCTCTCTACCTACCTTTGCATCAATAAATCATCAATGGAAACTTTGTGGATGATTCTTTTCTCGCACTCCTAGAGGAGGAATAGTAGATTCAAAATGCTTTGGACTATTTAGATACTTTATTTTTGGCTTCTGGATCCTCTATTGAATGAGAGAAAACCTAGTGTTATCAATCATCCCAGTCTTGTATCCCTCCCTAGTTGGAAGGCATCCAGTGGAGGTGGATATAACTGGGTGTTCAGTTCAAGTTTATTTGCATTCCGTTTTCCTTTCATTCTACTTTTGCACAACTATGGGTTTATTTGGTTAAAAGAGTTGCAGTAAGGTTTCCATTTGAATTACCAAGCCTCTATTTATGGAAAGAAAGTTTTATTTCTGCTCCAAGATGTTAGATGATACTCTTGTTTATTAATCTTCTTGTTTTTCTTCGTCTAATGTTGCATATGCCAAAACTTGAGAAGCTTTTGTGAGATTTTATGTTGGCTAAATGTGAGGGGAAGAAGGGGTTCCACAGGGTTACTTGGGATATCTATTGTCATCCTAAAGAAGGTGTGGGCCTTGGGTTGTTTGACGTCAAACTCAAAGGACATGCTCTTTGTGTCGAGTGGTTAATCAATATCCTAGAAGGTAATGACACTTGGAATATTTTTCTCCAATATTGTATTTTTCAAGGATCTTCATTGGTAAGGCAAGCTTGGAAAGGTCTCAACTTCGAATCCTTACTTCTCTGCCCTCTTTCAATTTAAAAGGTAGGGTACTTTTACTTCCTAAAGCATTTGGAAAACCTGGGAGTTGCTTTAACCACACATAATATGGAAGATGGATGGTTTCAAATCTGGTTTATTTATCAACTCCCACTCTCTAGTGGTCATATATTCTCACTTTTCATGATGGTCCTCTTGCGTTTGTTTCTTTGGCTAAAGGTATTAGGATTTTTAGAAAATTAATCAAGGTGTTTGGAAATTTATTTTACACACTTCAATTTTTGTATTTCTAGAGGTGTACTTGCTAGTAAATACAATCTTTAACATGAAGACGCAGAGCTATTTAGAAAATCAAGGTTTGCATAAATAACATGAATATGTCGATAAAGTTTGCATCACCTCTGGTGTCCCATGGTAGAGGGAATGGAACTGACCCACTGCTACTCCTTTCCACCATTATAAGCCCCATTGGCACTCCTTAATTTCCCCTCAGTGAGTGCCCACTGAAACTCTCAATCATCACTAGAATATTGCCTCCCATGATTCATTTTGGAAACGTCAGTTTTAGAGGGTTTGGAGTGTTCTTGTCAAACCCAAAATAGCTCATTTTCTACTGTGTATTTTACACCATGGGCTTTGAGCTAGGGATTGTCTCATGCATACTGATTTTTAACCCCACTTTCATGGTTTTCCACTAACCATAGTATATCAAGCACATTTTTTGGTTGTTCCCTTGACCTCAATCAACATGGAAGTTGATTCATTCCTTGTTTCTGACCCATTTCTCCATAATTCTTGTACCTCAAAAATGATTCTGTTGGGGGACTTGAACTTATTACCTATTATTTACAACAAAATTTGGCACATTTTCAAAACTGATATTTGTGTTCCATCTTTTGGAAAGATAGAAATAATGGTCATTTTTAATTATGTTCCTATGGATATTTATTCTGTTACTAAAAAAGTGGTTGTTATTTCCAATTGCGATGTTCCAATTTCATAACCAGACTGAGAAATTTTTGCTAGAGGTCAAGCACCTCCAGGTGTTTTCTTGACTAATGGGGTGTTTCCCATATGTGGTCAATCGCGTTCCTACGGACGTGCTCGCATGTCACCTCTCACTGCCTTGTCTATGTCACTCTCCTCCACTAACTCGCGGTCGGGAGAATCACAAGGCATCACTCTAGGAGCTGGAGGAACCAACAATGCCCTTCTCCTTGACATTTGTGGTTTCGTCTCTTTCGGCCCCCTTCCCTTGCTCATTGTGGCAGGTCTTTCGGTTTTCTTGGTGATTTTTGTGGTGCTATGTTAGGAATGCCCCGCAACAGGGAAAATTCCCATTGTTGGATCTTTCCATTTCTACCTCTTGGCAATCTACTACGGTTCTTGAGTGTAAACAACAAGAACAACAACAATAAAGTGGGTGGGAGCCCATCACGGACTTGGCTCACCTTTGTGGTTGTAGTTGGGGTGACAAACCCAACAGCCCTCCACTTGCTCTATCCTCCATGTTTGCCCTTGTGGCCTAACTTTCTGGGTACCTTGTTTAGTTTTTCTTTTTTAGATTGATTATGACACTTTTATTGCCATTTTGGTGTAAAATAGACCTCTTTCTCAAGTCTGGTTTGGCTTAATGTGCTTTGTATTCTGGGATATGAACTTTCTCCACCGAAATTTTATATGATTAACATTATATATCTCTTATTTATATATATATAAATTACACTTTTCAATTAAATAAAACTTAAAAAAAAGAAGAAGTTGTCCTCTTTCATTAAACCATAACTTTCACATTCATCTTCTTTAACCCGGGTTACATGAGGGGTGATAGGAAACATTTTAAAAAGATAAACAAGGCTTAAAGCTTAAGGCAACGCATCGTGCACGTTAGTGTATTGGGTTTGTTCTTATTGACAAACATGGGATTCAACAGAGTAATAATAAGGTTCCATGCAATTGACCATGCCCTCATAAGATATCAGGTCGTTGCTTCCGATGCAAACTATTTAAAAAAACATCACATTCAAGTCTAATGACAAACAGACAAAAATACACGTCTAAGAATCTGAACCGTTATTTCAAGTCAATAAAGACAACTTGGATGAACATTAGATGTATTTTCCATGTAAGTCTTGAGAGCTTTTCGTTGAATAGGGATTACATAAGAAGGTGTATAAGAATATAGTGTCAATTGTGTTTTCAATAATAATTCAGGTGTCAATATAAGTTGCTTGAAAATGTTGAGATTTCTCCTAGTCCATGCTCCTAGTCCACTTGTAGTTGTTTCTCTTGTACCCACTGACATTGATCTACCAGTAATTGAGCCTATTACTACGCTTGGTTGCTCCTAAGCCTATGAGGCTTGTTATTGCATTCTCTTCCACATATGTGGCCTATTATAGTAACACATGTTGTGTATCCTACTTCTTCTCATATGCATGGTTCTTTTGAGAAGTATACCACTACATTCAGTTCTCACATGTTCCATTCTATGGGTTTCACGGGTAGAGGTATTGGCCGACATTCACTGGGTATTTTCCCATATTCGACATGTTAAGTCAAATTCTCACCATGACATTAGTTTTCGAGAAAATAATTCATTGGCATCACACATTGACAGAGCTCTTATTTTTGTTTTGCTCGACCCTTTCTGATGATCATGAGCAACAGATGGGTTCTACACCTTCACTCAGGAGAAACCTGAGATTTTAGCTTTCAACATGATCAACCTGACACACATTCGGATGTTCCTTTGCATGCACCCATTGTGCATTTTGCACCAAGTCATATGCATGCATCTTCTTCATCCATCCATGTTGATTTGGGGTGGATATATGATCACTCATGGTGGCGACATAGGAATTCATTGAGAGGACTCTACAGGCGTGGCTCCTCCACCATTCAACATCTTTCTCCACTTTCTATACCTTCTGCATTGTAATGCTTCTTTTTTTGAGCATTTTTCTTTAGTAGGTGCAGCGTATCTCTCTTGTTTATTAAGAGATTTTGTATCTATATTTTTGATACTTTTGACATGTTGACAGTATCTCTTGTGGGGGATCTATTCTGGTGAATTCTAGTGTTAGTTTATTAGTGTTTGAGTAGTTATTTTGACAACTCATACATATTTATAGCGTCACTCCACCCATTCAGTAGTATGGAGGGTTTGGTGATATCCTACTTCTTCAAGTTTTGTGTTCTTGCCTTGTTAGCTTAGTTTTTCTTAGATCATGACACTCTAGATTTTGTGTCCTTGCCTTGTTACTTTCGTTAATTTTCTTAGATCGTGGCACACCTATTTGCAGCAGTTGATCGAATTATGTTTGGTTTTTTTTTTGCACTTTCAACATCACTCCGTTGGCAGTCTCCTTGTATGGAGCTATTCTGGTGAAGCCCAGTGTCGGTTGTTTTTGAGTTTTTTGATCAAGCAGTGGATTCATACCATAGTGCACACCAAAATTCTTCAACATTGTATGAGTTTTTTTGAGCCAAGCTTCTTGGGATGCTCTTGCAACGGGGTTTTTACTCTCTTTACTTTGTTGTTACTAGTTTTGGGTACCTTGCGTGTCCCTTTTTCCCATTTATTGTACATGAGTACCTCATCGGGCCTACTTAGTGGGACTTATAGTGTGGACATGCCACTTCTATTTTGGCCCCTAACTTCACTTGAGGGGGTGTTAGGTAGGTATCTACCTTAGCTCATGTTCACCTAAGTAATTTATTTACCTTTATTGTATTTATTTTCACTCACTTATTTGTGTGGATATTATTTTATATTATTAGATATTAGGAGATATTATCTAGTTGTTAGGTATAGTTCTTTCCTTTATCTATGGTATTGACTAGTTCTTTCTTTGATCTATGGTATTGACTAGATCCTTGATGTCTAGTTCTCTTCTAAATCTATGGCTTGACTAGTTATTTGATGACTAGTTATTTCCTTAATTTATGGCTTAATCTATGACCTTCACTGGTTCTTATATTGTTATTCCTTGCCTATAGAAGCAAATCCCATTCTCATTGTATTTCATTGAGTTTCATAATAATATATGATATTACTGCTCATTTTTTTGCAAAGGTTTTATGTAAATTTATTCTGGCGAATTGTTTTCATCTTATTGATTATGGTGTTTGATTAGCATCTATGTTCTTGGCTTGGTACGATCTGGTTATCGTCCCTTTTAGAGTTCAGTTAATCAAATCAATGTTATTTTGCAGGTGAATGTATGACACACTACTTTGATAGATATTCTAAAAGATGTTTTCCATGACTAAAATGGAGTGTTCTCCTCTCAACCTACCACCCCTGCTACAGAAGAGGCTATTTCAAAATGCTTGCAAGTTGTTCCTTACAAAGTAACTCATCCTCAACGAGTAGTGTGTGATAGGCCTTTGTCTCTTACAAACCTTAAGGAAACAATCTTTCAAATGGATCCTAATAAAGCTCGTGGTATCGATGGATTCCCCTATGAATTCTACCAAACCTTATGGGACACTATGGGGCTAGTCTCCATAATGTCTACCTTGAAGCTTTAGATTCCAACACTTTGGGTAAACTAATTAACTAAGGAAACATCAAATTTATCCCAAAGTTTGGAGACCTTGAACAAATTTTTAATTGGGGACCAATCACTTTGCGTAATATGTCTTACAAAATGATTTCTAAGGATTTGTCTAAAATAGTTTTCAGCCTCCTTCCTCTTACTATTACAAGAAAAAAAATGGGTTTCATCAAGCACATGTACATATAAGATAATATTATTGTTGTTTTTGAAGGGATGGAATGGGTTTGACTCCTTAAACAAAAATATTTATTTATAAAAATTGACCATGCTAAAGCTTATGATCGCAATGAATGGTCTTTCATTTTAGCTAAGCTTTTATCTCTTAGGTTTGGTTTTATATTTGTTCACACTATGCAGATCCTCTTTAACAATGTTGGGGCATGTACTTGCATCAATAGGGCTCAATGTTCCAGGTATGGTTTATTTAGATCCATTAGACAAGGGTGTCCTTATTCCCCCTGAATTTATGTGATTTTTAATGAAGGGTTTAGTTAGATGCTAACCCATGGTGCATCTCAAGGTTTGATTAAAGGGATCTCTCTACCTACCTTTGCATCAATAAATCATCAATGGAAACTTTGTGGATGATTCTTTTCTCGCACTCCTAGAGGAGGAATAGTAGATTCAAAATGCTTTGGACTATTTAGATACTTTATTTTTGGCTTCTGGATCCTCTATTGAATGAGAGAAAACCTAGTGTTATCAATCATCCCAGTCTTGTATCCCTCCCTAGTTGGAAGGCATCCAGTGGAGGTGGATATAACTGGGTGTTCAGTTCAAGTTTATTTGCATTCCGTTTTCCTTTCATTCTACTTTTGCACAACTATGGGTTTATTTGGTTAAAAGAGTTGCAGTAAGGTTTCCATTTGAATTACCAAGCCTCTATTTATGGAAAGAAAGTTTTATTTCTGCTCCAAGATGTTAGATGATACTCTTGTTTATTAATCTTCTTGTTTTTCTTCGTCTAATGTTGCATATGCCAAACTTGAGAAGCTTTTGTGAGATTTTATGTTGGCTAAATGTGAGGGGAAGAAGGGGTTCCACAGGGTTACTTGGGATATCTATTGTCATCCTAAAGAAGGTGTGGGCCTTGGGTTGTTTGACGTCAAACTCAAAGGACATGCTCTTTGTGTCGAGTGGTTAATCAATATCCTAGAAGGTAATGACACTTGGAATATTTTTCTCCAATATTGTATTTTTCAAGGATCTTCATTGGTAAGGCAAGCTTGGAAAGGTCTCAACTTCGAATCCTTACTTCTCTGCCCTCTTTCAATTTAAAAGGTAGGGTACTTTTACTTCCTAAAGCATTTGGAAAACCTGGGAGTTGCTTTAACCACACATAATATGGAAGATGGATGGTTTCAAATCTGGTTTATTTATCAACTCCCACTCTCTAGTGGTCATATATTCTCACTTTTCATGATGGTCCTCTTGCGTTTGTTTCTTTGGCTAAAGGTATTAGGATTTTTAGAAAATTAATCAAGGTGTTTGGAAATTTATTTTACACACTTCAATTTTTGTATTTCTAGAGGTGTACTTGCTAGTAAATACAATCTTTAACATGAAGACGCAGAGCTATTTAGAAAAATCAAGGTTTGCATAAATAACATGAATATGTCGATAAAGTTTGCATCACCTCTGGTGTCCCATGGTAGAGGGAATGGAACTGACCCACTGCTACTCCTTTCCACCATTATAAGCCCCATTGGCACTCCTTAATTTCCCCTCAGTGAGTGCCCACTGAAACTCTCAATCATCACTAGAATATTGCCTCCCATGATTCATTTTGGAAACGTCAGTTTTAGAGGGTTTGGAGTGTTCTTGTCAAACCCAAAATAGCTCATTTTCTACTGTGTATTTTACACCATGGGCTTTGAGCTAGGGATTGTCACATGCATCTGGGTCTTAACCCCACTTTCATGGTTTTCCACTAACCATAGTATATGAAGCACATTTTTTTGTTGTTCCCTTGACCTCAATCGGCATGGAAGTGGATTCATTCCTTGTTTCTGCCCATTTATCCACAATTCTTTACCTCGAAAATGATTCTGTTAGGGGACTTGGCCTTGTTACCTGTTATTTACAACAAAATTTGGCACATTTTCAAAACTGATATTTTGTTCCATCTTTGGAAAGATAGAAATAATGTCATTTTTAATTATGTTCCTATGGATATTTTTCTGTTAATAAAAAAGTGGTTGTTATTTCCATTGCGATGTTCCAATTTCATAACTTGACTGAGAAATTTTTGCTAGAAGTCAAGCACCTCCAGTGTTTTCTTGACTAATGGGGTGTTTCCCCTATGTGGTCAATCGCGTTCCTGCGGACGTGCTCGCATGTCACCTCTCACTGCCTTGTCTATGTCACTCTCCTCCACTAACTCGCGTCGGGAGAATCAAAGGCATCGCTCTAGGAGCTGGAGGAACCAATGATGCCCTTCTCCTTGACATCGGTGGTTTCGTCTCTCTCAGCCCCCTTCCCTTGCTTGTGGCAGGTTTTTCGGTTTTCTTGGTGATTTTGGTGGTGCATGTTGGAATGCCCCGCAACAGGGAAAATTCCCATTGTTGGATCTTTCCATTTCTACCTCTTGGCAATCTACTACGGTTCTTGAGTGACAACAAGAACAACAACAATAAAGTGGGTGGGAGCCCATCACGGACTTGGCTCACCTTTGTGGTTGTAGTTGGGGTGACAAACCCAACAGCCCTCCACTTGCTCTATCCTCCATGTTTGCCCTTGTGGCCTAACTTTCTGGGTACCTTGTTTAGTTTGTCTTTTTTAATTGATTATGACACTTTTATTGCCATTTTGGTGTAAAATGACCTCTTTCTCGAGTCTGGTTTGGCTTAATGTGCTTTGTATTCTGGGATATAACTTTCTCCACCGAAATTTTATATGATTAACATTATATATCTCTTATTTATATATATATAATTACACTTTTCAATTAAAAAAACTTAAAAAAAAGAAGAAGTTGTCCTCTTTCATTAAACCATAACTTCACATTCATCTTCTTTAACCCGGGTTACATAAAGGGTGATAGGAAACATTTTAAAAAGATAAACAAGGCTTAACGCTTAAGGCAACGCGTCGTGCGCCTGAGTGTATTGGGTTTGTTCTTATTGACAAATGTGGTATTCAACGGAGTAATGATAAGGCTCCACGCAATTGACCATGCCCTCGTAAGATATCAGGTCGTTGCTTCCGATGCGAACTATTAAAAAAAAAACGTCACATTCAAGTCTAATGACAAACAAACACAAATACACGTCTAAGAATCTGAACCGCCATTCGAGTCAATAAAAGACAACTTGGATGAACATTCGATGTATTTTCCATGCAAGTCCTGAGAGCCTTTTCTTGAATAGGGATTCCATAAGGAGGTGTATAAGAACATAGTGCCAATTGTGTTTTCAATAATAATTCAGGTGTCAATATAAGTTGCTTGAAAATGCCGAGATTTCTCCTTGAAAGGGCAGATGCAGCCCTGCCTGCAGGTTGGATGCCTGTGTTAATGGTATTTGTGGGGCTGATGATGGTCTCCATGGTTGTTTTTTCCTGTGCTTCTGGAAAGAAGAAGAAGAAGAAGACAAGGCGAAGTGATGTTTGGTTTGGAGGAGGAGAGGCAGGAGGCAGTGGCGACGTCGGTGGTGGCGGTGGCGGCGGCGGTGGAGGTGGCTGTGGGGGAGGCGGTGGAGGTTGAGGTGGTTGTTGATTGCTATTTAATATTTAAGTCCTCTACAGTCCGGTAAGTTTGTAGTGTAACCGATTTCATGCTTTCCATATGTTTACGAGTGGTTATGCAATCTCAAACCGAGGGGAAGGAAGGCAGTAAGCAACACGTCACTTGCAGTAAAAGCTCCTCCTGTCTCTCCAGATACAGTTTTCCTTTGTGCCTTTTTCTACAAATTATGAGCAGGAAAAGAAGAGGTTTATTTATATGTATAGGCGATTTTACACTTATTCATTAAGAAGTGTGTTCCATTAGGACATCTACTGGTGATCGCATTCTGACCCGAGTTTTCGGTGTTCTCGAGTCTACAATTCGACATCAACCCAGCCCACTCAAATAAGAAAAATATCTATTCAAAAGCCTCCCTTAAAAAAAATTCAATTATTTAATGAAGATCAATTCTTCACATATTATATTGATTTGAGCATTAAAGGGATAATTGTTGTGAGAGTTGCATGGATTGCATTCTATAATACATTATATTTGGTGTGTTTATTGTTAAATTATTCTCTTACACATCTTTATTAAATTTTTTTAGTTATTCATATTTATGACCATTATTGTAAATGATTTCTAAATAAATGATTGAGGATTTTAAAGCCATATATTAAAGGAACATGATTCTATAATTATATTTATAGTTTTTCACATTTGTCAAATTTATGCAATTTAAAATTCATGTTATGCAATTAAAAGAGTATTACCTACTTATGATCAAGGTTTTTCGTATCACTTGATTTTATTGGATATTTTTTCCCTCAATGTTTAATTAGACTTTCTATTTCTAAGAAATGTCTTTGGATTTAAGAATATCTTTGAAACCGTAATTGGCAAGAAGTTTTCAATTATTTTAACTATCTTACACTTTTAGATTATCCTAATACAGGCAATTAAGTTTGATTTCATAAACTATTTCTATTGCAAGTAGAAGCAGTTAACATAGTGTATAAATTATTAATATTAAATTACTTTCCAAACTTAAACATGGGTGAACTCAATTCAACTTATACGCAACGTTTTTGATATTTTTAGGTTTGTTTTTTCTTTTGATTCTAAATCTATTAATCTCAGTTATTGCATTTTTTGTTTTGTTTAATTTGAGGCATTTGGAAACATATATTTTTTATCATTCAACACTATAAGACAAATGACATTTATTTGACTATTTTATCACACATTTCTTCCATGTAATCATCCTCATATCATCTTTTTCACTTGCATATTCTAATTCATTATTACAAAAATATTTATATCGTCACTAGTGTAGAAAATAATGGCAGGATTGTGATTAAATCATTATTACATGCATGACATTAAAAATATTCACTAATAATTTAAAGAATTAGACTACTCATGGATATAGCTACGTATGAATCTTTTATATGTTAATAATTGGATGACTTCACCAAGAGATCAAAAGAAAAAAATGCAACACATTGGGAGAGGGAACTAGATAAGATACATTAGGACAATGGATCGAGGATGCATGGAAATTTGATGTATTCATGTGAGTCATTAGTATGAAGACTTGACTTGAAATTCCGCACAGAGGTTCCAGTATAAGAGAATCACTTGATACTTTCGGGGTAGGACATAGTTCATGCATGTTTGCTAAGAAGTCAAGAGAAGGGTTGGTAAAAAGTGAACTATAATTATTAATTATTGACGATGAGGAAGACAATCCACTTGTACATCTTGGGAATGATGATGTTTTTTCTATTGATATGTGGTAATTGTGGGAGGATTGAGTATTTATACTACCCTTACCCTTATCATTATGTAAGATGCATGCCCAATAGTTTTGAGAGGATATGAGGAGTTTTATTGTGATGCACTTCATAGAGGTACCCATTTCACAATAAATTTTACATAAAAATCTTACTTTTACAATAATACAAATTTTAACAAGGTAACAATGCACTTTTTTTTTTCTCAATAAGCTTAGTTCATTTTCTTACAATAAAAAATCTCTTCTTTCTAACAATTTCAAAGAATAATTTACAAAATTATAACTTTCACTTTTTTAACATTGGAACAAAATTATAAAGGTGATACTCATGGCTCTAATATAGCACGACTCCTCCAATCTTCAACTTCAAGCATAACAACAATGAAAGGGGAGTAGGCGACTCTCTCCACCCAACCTATAATTCAATAAGAAGGAGATGTCATCCTCCTCATTGGCCTCCAAGCCCCAACATTAAAGCAATAAGAGATATTACGCAACCATAAAAACTGTTACAATGCTTCCACAATAACCATTCGCACCAAACTTTCCACAGACAATTACACTACAAAAATAACAACAAACATATAATTTTTCCCAAGCACAAAGGCTTACAATTCAAGCCAAGGGACAAAAGAAACATGGGGAATCACTTATGCATCTCAATCAGTTTAGGTGTCTGCCTTAAAATTCTCCAAAACTTCATTTACACAACCACAACCAAAATCTTATCCCTCCCTCAATTTCTCTTATGTCTCCCTCAACGCTTATCCATCCCTCAATAAACATATCAAGATAAATAAGAAATCTTTCTTACTATCACAAGAAGGGACACCCAACCCAAAACTCCCTCCAAATGCATAATATACACTCTTATCCCTCCCTCAATAAATCTCCATTTTCTTTCTCCTACATAACCTTAAGGCCATTCTATCCGCAAAACCAAAATACACAACATTTATTCATTTACAACAATTTATATCTTATTAATATCTTTGTGTATACCTACTCGATCAATGATATATCAAAGGGATTAAATTTTTAGTATTCTAATTAAGTAATTTACAAAATTTTCCTGAACATTATGCTTGTGTAAAATCTTATAATATGTACGTGATGTGCTCCACATACTCATCCTAAATCTTGTTGAAAATGTGAATTTCATCCAAGTTGATGATGATCAAGGATTTGAGGAAGGGATGAACCAGGTCATCCATTAGTCACATGAAAATTGTTGGTGAATTCATAAATATGAAATGTGTAATCAACCTTTCATATAATCCTTCTCGGGTCTTAAAAGCTATTTTCCAACAGAAATTTTTTATAAAAAACTCATTTAATTTTTAACTAATTTTAGTTATTTTAGTTTGTCAATTTTACCATGTTTAGTCCAATATTATCATGTTATAAAAAATAAGTCAATTATGTCATTGGTATCAAATTCAAGAGTAAAAAAAATAGCCATTTTTCTAAATGGATGCAATTTTGGTGACCTTGATGTCCCTTATGGGGAGAAGGTTTTACTTATAAAAAATATACAATTAAAATGTAATATCCATCTTTTTGAGTAAGCAATATTATTATATTGGAGGATGAAGGAAATGGAGAACATAGGTCAAATAGAATCTTTGGTTCATCACTAATGATGGGGATGCATATTAAAATATTGTATAATTAATCTATGACAAATGGATGGATTCCGAGATTGGTGTCATGTGTAAGTGGGTACTAGTTTTGGTGTATGTGATTAGATGGCGGTGATCATAAATAGAAGTTGAAAATGAAGACTGAAAATTTAGTCTTCATTTTCATATTTTATTAATGTTTAGTGTTATATATGTAATTCTGATGTTTCTGTTAAAAGCCCAACCCTCGTTAAGAGTGAATAAGTCATGTGAGTGTAACACTTCATTTTTAAAAATGGGAGTGTACCTATAAGAAATAAAAATATGTGTAAAAGAAAATAGGAGGTCGAGAAATATGTAAGGGATATGAATAGATTTGAAAAAAAAACTATCTCCTTGATTTTTAAGAAATATATATATATATATATATATATATATATATATATAAAGAATTATTTAATTAAAATTTGATTGTGCAATCTCTACAAAAATCTACATACATAAGATTTTTGAAATCAAAACCACATATTTGCAAGCAATTGTATTTGGCAACGTGGGTTTAAAAATCATAAAGACACATTGTAAATAATTAGCCCATGGACATCCATCAAAATTCTTTATGTAATAAAACTTAAGATATTGCAGCTCGTCAAACTCTTTATTATGGCTCCTTTTGCCTATGGAAACAAATAATGATGATGACTTTATAAATTTGTTTTTCGTCCCAAATAATCGATGCACGACTCACATTGTCATTATTTTATCATTTGGTTTTCAGATAACATATTTTCGCTTAAAAGAATGCCCGAGCTGATACTACAAAATCCTATAAAATCAAACCCTAAGATGCTAACTATATTTAATATTTAGATGTCCAATTCATATTCACATACCATATAAATATGCTTCTTTCACGAGTTGACTCTTGCAAATTGAATGGACTGAACGTGAGAGATGTATAATAGTCTTCCCTCCATTAAAAGTAATCTCCACGCGCCCCACGCACTGGAGAGAGATTCCTATGATTTGTCCTCACAAAACAGATACAAGAGCAAAACTAATCAATGAAAGCGAGGCACTCAGGGGCGCTTCAACATGGCATTTTCCCGACTGAATGAGGCGATTTCAGGCCGAGGAACTTATGCTTCTACAACAGCATTAGGGTTCACTGCCATTCTAATTGTTTACTACATTTTCTGGAAAGCTAATGCATCAAGATTGCCTCCTGGTCCATTTGCATGGCCTGTCATAGGAAATCTCCACCTGTTTGGAAAGATTCCATACCGCTCTCTGAGAGACCTTGCTAATAAGTATGGACCCGTCATGTACTTGAGACTCGGTTATTATCCCACTGTAGTGGTTTCAACTGGTGAGATGGCAAAAGAGTTTCTTAAAACTCATGATTTGGCTTTTGCCAGCAGACCCCAAACTACCGCTGGAAAACACTTGGGTTATAATTATAAGGACGTCGCCCTTGCTCCTTATGGACCTTACTGGAGGCATGTTAGAAAAATTTGCGTGACAGAATTGCTGAGCGCCAAACGATTGGAGTCCTACAGATGTGTACGAGAGGAAGAGGTTTCTGCAGCCATGCGTGATGTTTGGGAGAAGAGCCGAGAGGGAGCAGTTGCAGTCAATGTTAGCACTGCCATCCAATCCCTCACATCGGCTATCATGTGGCGAATCCTGGCTGGCACCAAATATTCTGCAGATGATGATGATGATGGCGACATCAACGGCAAAGAATTGAGAGAAATGGTAGAGGAGGTTAAAGCTACAGCCATGGCCATAAACATTGGATTCTATATTCCTTATCTGGACTGGTTCGACTTGCAAGGAATCCACAAGCGAATGAAAAAGGCGCATCTCTTCTTTGACAGGGTTGTTCAAAGAATTATAGACGACCATGTTAACGTGAAGCGCAGGCAGACGGAAAATGTTAAGGACATCATTGATGTGCTCCTGGATATGGCTGAGAATGACACCGTGAACATCAAAGCGATTATTCTCGTATGGCACTTAGTCACTCTTCACAATCTTATTCTAATGTCCTAACAACCTTCGGCAATTTAATGTATTGGGTTTTTTGTTTTTTGTTTTTGGCAGGATCTGTTCGTTGCTGGAATGGAGACGACGGCTACTTCTTTGGAATGGACTATGAGTCTGATGATGAGAAACCCCCAAATTGCTCAGAAGTTGAAGGAAGAAATTGAATCTGTAGTAGGTAAACACCGTCTGGTAACAGAACCTGATCTTGGCAGAATGGAATACCTACATTGTGTGGTTAAAGAATCTTTGCGATTATATCCCATAGTCCCATTAATGTTTCCACACGAATCTACACAAGTTTGTGCTGTGCGAGGGTTTGTTCTCCCGGAGAAAACAAGGCTTATGGTGAACGTGTGGGCAATAGGAAGAGATCCAGCTGTATGGGATGATCCCTTGACATTCAAGCCTGAAAGATTTATAGGTAATGATATTGATGTCAAAGGACAAGACTTCAACATACTGCCATTTGGAGCAGGAAGAAGAGGATGCCCAGGGGCACTTATGGCAATTGGAAGTATGGAGCTTATGTTGGCACAGCTTATGCACTGCTTTGAGTGGAGAGTGGAGGGCGATCCATCCGATTTGGATATGAGCGAAGCCTTTAGATCGACTATAAACAGAAAAGAACCCCTTTTCGCTCTTCCTAAATTAAAAATACCCCATATCCTATAAACTTTGAAATCGTCTGTAAAACAATGGGGTCGGAACTTGCACGACGGTTGCATTTTTTAGTTCGGTTTTCTATGTTGAAAGATTTCTAGTTTGGTAATCATAAATGTTATTTCCTTGGATCCGTTGATTTCGAACGATATTTTGGGTTTGTTCTAGATGGTCTTCATTTATTTTAACTTATTTGGAAAGATTTCGAGTTGTTTAATATTTTTATATTTTTCAAATTTTATGGGAATGTAAATGGGTTTGTGGATAAATTGTGTATGATTCATTTATCTCGATGTATTTAATTCATCACTCACGATTGATAGACAATATGAATTAATGTACTCATAAAAATACATGTATAGAGGTTATGTTTTGCGTTAAGGTCAATCAATAAAATATGAACCGACCCATAACAAAATAGAAAATTGGAAAAGTGGCGTTTATGTGGTGGAGAATGAAACCGTTTTTTCTGGAATAAACCAATGAATGATTTTGTCCTACTTGAATGGTTTTGTACAACGGGTCAATGGGATCCTTTTAAGTTTCAGGATAAATAATTTTTTTAACCACTTACAGAAACGCTCACATTAGTCACAAGTTGTTAATTACACATAGTTATTGTTCAAATAACTTCATAGTGTTGCATTTTCCTCAAGGACCAAACCTTCTAATCGTTTGTTCCAAACAAAATGATTTCGTCAAGCGCCACCCAATGACCAGTTTCCAAATTTTATATATTTTATGCATAGTTACTTGTAGATTCTTTATAAAATGTTATATACGGCAACCCAATGGTCAATATGGAAGGCTTCTCTCTTTTAGTGTAGTGCCCACTTTCCTTCGACACTTTTTACTATTGATTTCGATACTGTCGACTATACTTATGGATATTATTATAGCCTTTTGACTTAGCATGATGTTAGATGTTAGAGATACTGGACTGTTGTTGATTTCGATTCTTAGTATGATGTGTGTGGATTATTAGAGACATTTTATATTGATGATGATATATTGTTGACATGGTTATATATATTTCTAACATGCGATATTTTTGTCATATTGAGTAGACCTTAACAATTGAATTAATCTTATGACCCTATTGATATTAATGAAATGTGGAATCAAGATGTTGTTAGAAATTGTAAATGATATCGTTACTTGCCTAGATGATGATTTGATTCCTATATAGATGTCTATGGATTTATATTGTATATTTTATTTTGGATGTTTTGATGCGGCCATAAGGCCGAAGGTGGTATTATGTCTTTTGTAAGTAAACTTATCACAATAAACAACAGGGGGATTGGAGACCAACCACATTGGAAGTGCTAGATGAATTCAACAAGGGTTACCGTTGCAACATGTATTTGTTGAGTATGTGTATTTAAATTTTTGTTAGGGGATCCCCATGGGGGATTACCTCCAATTGTGACCAAGGGGTTGTGTATTGTTCTTATATTTAGTTTCTTGTATTTAATTTTAATATGTGATTTTATAGTGGTGTATTCCCCTTTTATTAATTGCTTGATTTGTGTCTAGATTTGTAAATTAATCTTTTTACTAAGATAATTGTGGATGGGTCAAAATATTTCATTTACTAGATCTGATGGCTTTTTAGTTATGTGTTGTAAGTTGAGTACTTTTGATCTTGAGTGTTGTGCACTCTACCCCTTCATGGAAATTCGGATTTAGCCATAGGGATCAATTTTGGAGACTTGTGGGACAAGTCAAACTTGTCTTCATCCCTCTTAAATTACTATACAAACCCTACTTATGGGTTGGGGGGTAAAAAATAGATCCCCATTATGTGATTTGAGCAAGACAAAAAGCTAAAATTTTACTGCACTTTATTTCATGTAATTAAAGTTTGTCCTTAGGGGGTGTGGACTTGGATTGTGTCTGTAAATAGTTTGTCAATCCTCTCACCCACCAATTTATTATGCATTGGGGTTGAGGTTTGACTTGTGAGGTGAAGTTGAGGATGAGTGATGTGGCATCCTACATAGAATCACCTCACCCTCCTCTCTCTCTTTTCTATTTATTCAAGTTCTTTTGTCTTGTTTGGGGGTTACTTCTTTTCTTTTGTGCTCTTGCATTTTTGGAGTTCAGAGAATTTTGGAGTGCTTATGGATTTTTTTGGAGCTTGTTGGTGATATTTTGGGCTCGAAGGAGCTTGGTCTGCGACTCTTAGATCAAGCTCTACCATGGAAAAGTAGGAGCTATACTCTTGGTTAACGTTTTATTTTATATTGTGTACATGTGTATGTTTTTGAGTTTTTTGGTATACTTGTTGGATGCTTGAGTAGATTGCCTGAGTGTGGTGTAGGAGGGGACTATGGGGATATTACATGTAGGAAGGCATAAGAGTTTATTTCATGTTTTGGAGGGATTTGGGTTGGGTGCCCCACCTTGGACAAGAAAATTCTTGCATTTCTTACTTGATTTTTATGTTGAGGGAGCCATAAGAGATTGTAGGGAGGCATAAGAGAATGTGGCAGAAATAAGAGTTTTTTGAGGGAGGCATAAGATTGTGTAGGGGTTTTGAGATGTTTATTGGGAGGCATAAGTGACCTCCTCATAGATCTTGCTCCTTTGAACTTTACATTTTGAAGCCTTGTGTATTTTGTTGTTAGCTTCATTGTGATTGTAGTGATATGGATTATGTTTTGGTATAGATGTAAAATCTTGTATTGTGATGTGGAACCTTATTTTGTTGTCCATGAGTTGGATTCATTTTTCATTGTAATGTGGTTGGGGTTCGGGGGCCAGTGAGGAGGATAGCTTCTTCTTCTCATTGGATTATTAGTTAGGGGGAGAGTTGTTTCCTCTCCCCCCTTTTTTGATTGTGATCAAATGAAGCATGGTGAAAGTCTCTTGTTGGTGATGTGAAACTTGGAGCATTGTTGATGTCCTTAAGAAATCCTTCTTTGTGATAAAAAAATCCTTATTTTTATTCCCACTTCAGGTGGAAGACTTGTAATATTGTACTTTGTTTAAAGGAAATGTTGTATTGTAAGCTATAATATTATTTGAAGGAAACTCATTGAAGAGTTGTAAAATTTCCTTCCTCTTTAAATTTTAGTATGGAAAGAAATAAATCAAAATGGAAATCTTGTCTAAAAGTTTAGTCAAAATTTGTTTTGTGAAAAAGTGAATGATTTGCATTAAAAAGAATGAGCTATGCTCAAGGAAAAAAGAAAGTTTGTTTTCATGGTTGTAGTTGTACTATTATAAATGAGAAAGAAGAAATATAGAATTTGTAAGATGCGAATAGTGTATACATAGTAAACTTGAATGTGGAGTAAAGTTGTTATAGTTATTTGAACAAATAAGATGTAGTGGAAATGGAAAGAGGCTACAAATTTGAAGTATGTTGTTATGTTGAAATGTTGCATTTTGTAGTAAGGAATAATAACAATATTAGAAGTAGATTTAGTTCTTTTTTACCATTGGACTTGAAAGAAAATTTATTGAACAAAATGAAAATGATCTTGTAGTTGTAGTTATTATTGAAATAGGAAATGTTTTAAAATGAGAAATTTAACTATGGAATGAATAAATGAAGTTAAATCTTACAACCAGAAACTTTAGGTACATAAATTTAAGTTTAGAATGAATTTTAAGACACTCTAGTGGCTTTTTATAGAAATCTCATATTTGAAGGTTCTATTTCTAAGGAACATAATCACCGCCCTGTGTAGAGCGGTGGTCTCATAACCGCTACTCAAGAAAGGCGGTAGTCTCATAACCGCCACTCTGACAAGGCAACAGTTCATGAATCATAACCCGAGATGGGGCGACGGTCCCAGGACCCGCCATCCTGCTCTAGGCGGTAGTTCTATCACTTATAGTGGAAAAACACAGATCCGCACGTGTGCAATTTTTAACTTGGTCTGAATTAAATCTCAAGCTTGTAAAATTGCATAAGAAACTTCCAAGCAAGAAAAGGATGATTAAAACTCATTTTTCAAAGCAAACAAATCTTGAAATGGTTAACTAGAAGTACTCAATCTCATACATATTAATGAAAGTAGGATTTGCCCCAAATAGATGGATTCAAAATACAAATAACTTGTAATAACCCTAGATTTGGAGAGGAAACCCTTTTCGATCTTGGAATGAAAGTAATTGCAATGAACAAATCTGCAACCTAGACTGAACTAAGTTTGATCTTATAAATTCCTCCATAGTTTCTTCCTTCCTTGCTCCCATGGCTTCCATCTCTCCATCCTGCAAATTAATCAAAGGAAAAGTGACCAAATGAGGAGATGAGGGTAAAGAAAGAGATTAAATAAAAATACATAAGGACTTTAAGGGTTAGTTTGGAACCCTAGGATCTATTAGCCACAATTGAATTGATCGAAGGGTTGAGGATCAACCCTACATTTATTTGGTAAGAATATATTTTATAGATGTTTTAAATAAATTTAACTAAAGTGGTGATGCACTAGAAAAGGAATTTACTGATCACAAATTCAACTGCCTTAAATGGAGAGAGGTGAGAAATCGAGAGGATGGACAAGATGCATCACATACCAAAGATAAATTTCACACATAACACCACTTCAACCCATTAAACACAACTCCCAAAACCCGCAATAGACATCAGAGACATGCACAGTATACCCTATAGTGATGGGAGGCAAGAAGAGACAATAAAATAAGAAAATGATGGACAAAAAGTATCACAAAATAGATTTTATTGCTCCATGAGTTCACACAGTACATCATTAGTGGGCAAGAGGAAAGAAAATGCCATTAGAAAGAAAAGGGAGGAGGCTTAAGCTCCATATTCAACCCTAGTAGGGAAGAGGGAGAGAGGGGGCAGAAGAGAAAAAATGACCAACCCTTAGAAAGTTTCCCCCTTTAAAATATATAGAAGAATGAGAGAAGGAGAGAGGGAGAATTCAGATTTCTGCTCCAACCACCCAAGAAAAATGCATAGAATTCACTTGCAACAGTGATGGATTCTACTACAAAACCCATGCCTCCATTACTGTTCCTTGTTAGGCAAGAAAGGAAGCCCATACTTCATTTTGGTGGTAGGTGAGAAGCCTGACAACCTTAAAAAATGGTAGACTGTATTTAAAATTCTTGGTGGGCTTTATAATTCATCTTCCATTTTCAGACCCTAGAAACATGGAGGGTCTGCACTTGTTTGCGGACCTACCTTTGGATTTTACCTTTGAATTTTCACTGATGAGGCACGTGGAGGATTCCGTTGGCTCTTCCCATGCTTAGACTTTTCAATGGCCTGTACAAATTTCTTAGGCTCTGACCACGTGGAGAGCATTTGCTTGTTTGGGGACCTCCCTTTGGATTTAACCTTTGAAGTTGCACTAATGAGGCACTTGGAGGCTTCTGTTGGCTCTTTAGGGTCCTAGGAATATGATGTTCTGACACTTGCCATCATCCACGAACATGCTACTTCATTCCTTTGGGTGAGTAAAATGCCCCACTATATATAATCTCAAAACCCCTTTTTAGGCAGGACCTTTGTAGTTAGCTCCATGCGGAAACCCTACGGGCTTTTAAGATTTTACCCCCTCCTTTCACTCTTGAAGTTGCGACTGTTGGACACTTGGCATCATCCGTGAGCCTTCTTTGCTTTCTTTGAGTGGACTCACTCTGGGTTTGATTTTGACTTACCGAGTTATCTTTCTTCATTTCTCTGGTGCGGAAGGTTGTGTTTGATCAAACTGTTACTAAGGGGGGTAAAACTTGATAACAGTAACCTCATAACTTATAGAAAAAAGTTTCTGCAACTTTCGAGTTAAATGTCTAAGGTTTTCACGTGTTCCTAGAATGTCATTTTTTGTGGGTGTTACACTTGGTATTAGAGCCATGGGTTAAAATATTGGACCTTTGGGCACACTTAGAAAACACAAGACAATTTTTTTTAACCTAACACAAATATATTATTTTGTTTATAGACCTAGAAAACCACACTATCTGATAATTGTATAATATAGAAAACATAGAAAACTGAAATGAAACCTAGAACAATGAAATAACTCTCACCTTGGTCTGTGTAGGAGGCATGAACCAGACGAGAGGTCCTTTCTCATAGATCTAGATTTACCACCTCCAGATCATGTGGTAGCGGTCATTCTACCACAAATATCCAAAATATGAGGTTCAACCCCAAGAAGAGGGAGCTTTAGGATCATCTGATTTAGTTACCAAATACCTCGCCTGAGGTTCATGGTGAAGAACATGATGAACCCCATTGACTGGGATCTTGGCTTTGGTCCAATCCATATTAATCTCTCCTCCGACGTCTTTACAAAAACCTCTACCCAAAAACTGTTGGTTCGATATTTTTTCAATCCAAAATATGAGGTTCAACCACAGTATATGGGATTAAATCCCTTCTCAAAGACAGGTGAGGCTGCCTGCTTATTACTAATCTAAAACACAGCAAAAACAATATATACATTATTCACACTAATCTAACCATTGGGGTTGGGATAGAATCCCGAAATCCACATTCACACGATTCAAAGGTATTGCTTTCGTAAATGAACTGAGTTGGAAACTATTACAATGAAAGAAGCACAATGGAAAGGAAATGAGAGAAAAGTATTTTCTTTCGAGTAAACACAGAGCACGAAATAATCATACGAGCTTTAGATCATAAATATAATGTCTGAGATGATTAGAAACACTAAGATGCTACGCAAAGAATAGCTTAAGATCATGAACATAAGAACAATATCTCAAGAAAGATATATCTCACAACACAAAGTTTGCAAAATAGTATCGACTCCTATTCCTCAAAATGATTAAAAGAAAACACAAAGTTTTTCTTCTTCCCAATAGCTCCCAATATTTCAAAAATCTCGACCCTTTGGAATGTACACAGCATCCCTAATTTATAATATAAAAGAGTAGAGAGAAAATAGGATGAATCCTAGAAAATAGTCTTCTTTAACGAGAGTCCTATTTTGCTTGACTTTCCCGCAGGAGACCAAGTCAAAATTTGCTTCCTATGTGACGAAACAGAAATGAAAAAGACATGTCAACTTCAAGATTGAAATGACATGAAACATCAAGACTTAATTCTGAATCATCATCTTTTCACTTCCTTCATCTTTCCCTTCCTCCAACTGAGCCTGTTTGTTCCAAAATTCTTGGAACTTTCTAGATTATGCCTTGCATTTCGTTTCCGTCAGGTGCAGTGGAATGATAACTCAAAACTTCGCAGGTTTCATGAGTGTCACTGGCACTACCGGGAAGCTTTCCTCAATATTTTTTTGAGTCTTCTCAAGGCCTCCAAAGAATGTTCAATTCTTTACAAACTTGTAAATGATTTCAATACCAAATCCGTGAGTTGATTCATGATGAACAGACTCTTGGACTTGTTTGAAAATATCTTTCGACCGACTAAAATTTTCCTCCGTAATTTCTATTTCATTACACTTTATGTATTAGGAATCTTCAGGAACTGTTGTTCCAGTATAACTTAGTAGTAGCGTCTGATAGAAGATAACCCTTGCATTCTCATCAGTACGGTGCCTTTTATTATAAATAAGGGATGCTTATGCATTCTAAAGGGTACAACAGATTTTTTAAAAAGGAATATTTGAGAACTATCGTGGTAAAGAAGAAAAACTTTGTGTTTTCTTCTAATCATTTCTGACATAATAGGAATTGATATTATTTTGTAATAAGGACTTTGTGTTGTGAGGTCATATATATTTCTTAGGATATTGTTCTTTGTTCATAAGTCTTAAGTGGATTCCTTGTAGCATCTTAAGTGTTTATCTAATCATTTCAAAGACATTACATTTACAGATCTAAAGTTCGTATGATTATTTCAGTGGATTTCGTTTTACTCGAAAGAAAATATGTTCTCCTCATTTCCTTTCCATTTGTGTTCTTCCATAATAATAGTTTCCACCCCATTTCATTTAACGAAAGTAGAAATATCTATGAAATATTGTATGGAATGTGGATTTCGGGATTCTATCCCAACCCCAATGGTTAGATTAGTGTGAATACTGTATATTATTGTTTCTGTTGTGTTTTAGACTAGTAATAAGTCAGGTAGCCTCACCTGTCTTTGAGGAGGGATTTAATCCCATGTTAATACTTATGGTTGAACCTTGATATTTTGGATTGATCAAAATATCCAACCAACATAGTTTTTGGTGATTCCTTGTGGATGCAACCTTTTGGGGTCCAGATATTCACCATCCTTAGGTTTATCAGTACGAACCTAGATTGATTTGATCTACTTCCGAGTGAAGAAGCTCCTTCAACTTGATCCATTTTGTTTTGAATAAAACGATCATGCTTGTCCAAACAGATACCCTCTTAGTCAGAAACCAAAACTTTTGGTATCTTGTTGCCTTTAAGATGGATAGTACTCACCATCAACCTCTTGATATGGATCTGAGGTAGTTTCACGGTAAAGCTGATTTCGAACCCTGAAAGTACAGCTCACTAATAATTGTCAGACCTTTTCTAGAAAATAACACCTGTTGACCATCATTGAACACTTGTCAGTGAGTTGCATTATCTGAGGATACTGGGAGTGGTACACAAGTCTTGATAGAGTATGTTTCTTGTTTGAACTGAGGATGAGGAAGTAAGGAGGGATTTTAGATACAATGTACCAAGTGCGTGATTTTGTGTCTACATAAGCCTTGTCATTGTAATCTCTCAAAACTGCCTTAATAGAGAATGGAGAAAGCATTCTATTTGTATCCCAAAAAATTGTTCTTGTAATGTCATCAAGCAGATTTAAAGCATTTTTTACCTGATAGATTCCCTTGAAAATAAGAGAAGAAGAATAATATGCTCTGAATCCCCCTGTGAACCTTGAGATTTCGAATTCCCTTCTAATCTGGCCATTTCTAATCCTAGTAACAGAGCTTCATATTCAAATCGTGTTATTATGGGTATTATCAAACTGAAAGTTTGTAAGCTGATGGGAAAATTTGCAGAACATGGGCTGGAGATATAGCAACTACACCAGAAATGCCTGATCCAATTGGTGATTGATTGCATTGGTACCATCGAATTCAAGGGTCTAAATAGCATATCGGATCTTCTTCCTTGACATCTAGAGTGGGTATCTACTGAAGTCATGAAATAATTTCTGATGCTAGCATCTTCGAAAAGAATTTGAGCTTTGGGATCATCTGATTTAGTTACCAAATACCTCGCCTGAGGTTCTTGGTGATAGAACATGATGAGACCCCATTGACTGGGATCTTGACCCTTGGTCTAATCCATATTAATCTCTCCTCCGACATCTTTACAAAAACTTCTACATAAGAGGAATACCCAAACAAAGTTGCTAAAGATGTACAGCAACTAGTGAAATGGTCATTTTCACTCAACTTTTAACTGGGAAAGCAACGAATTCGAACTGATGCATCTTTGATTACTGACCAATCAAAGATCTGAAAGCTTGTGTCTTGGTTTCCATAGATGTGAACACCATCCATATGAATAGGAGTCAAAGTAATCCCAAGGATGCATGGGCTACTGATCCTGTTTTGCGGTGAATAACAGTTTTGATCGGAGGCCCCTGAGTCGATGATGCAATTGCTGAGTTTAAACCCATTTATAATGTAAAGACAAATAGAAATGGTTCAATACTTTCCCAAAGAACACAGCAGAGGTCAAATTATTCTGAGGTGGGGATTGAGTAGGATTTGGAAGGAGACCTTTTGAAGGTGATGGAACATCGAGTGGTGCTTTACTTTTGACCTGAATTTGGAAAGTTTTTCAAACTGTTCAGGATTTGATTGAAGATATTCTGCTTCAGACAGCTAGGATTTTGGTTCTCTTTGCATGATCGATAATGTCCAAAATCAGTATAAGATGGGAATGATGGTAGGCTTTAGTTCTAATCACATGAGCTTGAGCTGAGGGCACTGATCTTAGGAGAAAGAGAATGAGGAGAAGTTGCCTCCCATTTTGGTGACTTCTCTTTCAGTTTGTGCTGAAATAGGAGTAGCTCTCTTAACTATGGCTATGGGAAAATATTCCTTAGTTCTAAGACATGTATCATTGATGGTTTTAAAGAGTTTTTCTTGGATAAGCCTGAGATTGGGATGGAGTGAGTAGACAAAATGTGACTAATCTGGCACACATTCATCTTCAATCATATTCCAAATACCCAATGCTGGAGTCACCAGTCGAATCGTCATAAGCACTCATCGGCCTATCCTGAAGTTTCAAAAGCCTCCAGAGAATCTTGTTCTTCGAATGGTTCTATCCTCTTCTTCAACTATTTCTAGGTGTAATACATAGAACAGGAGGAGCTTCAATTGCTAGCCTTGGTGAGCAGGAGTTAATCGTGGCCTATCCCTTGCAGGCGTGCCATTGTTGTTATTGAAATTCCATCTAGGAGATATCCCGATATAGGAACATTGATCACCTGCTGAGACAGTTGCTTTTTTTAAGTGATCAAATCAAATAGCCATTTTTTGAAACATAGGATCAGTATTACCTTGGGTAGAACATCTTTCACAATCTTTCCTGATCCTTCCGGCCAAAATGAGATCATCCTCTATTTCAATAGCTGTTGACTGAGCGACCGCTCAAATCTTGGATAACCGATTCTTAATAAAAATGGGTGTTTATCACATTGGGAGGCTGAGCATTAATGAAGAAGCATTTCTTATTTTCCGGAGTATGGTACAGCTATCTCCGGAATCTTTCGGATCAACTTATTAAACTTTTCCACAAAGTCCCTCATGGGAATAGACATGTGATTCCTTCTTCATATGAGTAAGCTGAGCTAAAAAAGTCATGAGAATCTTCAGCTTGGTTTGAAACATGCTTTGAAGCTTGGTCCACATTGTAGCCTAGTTTGTGATGCATGCATTCAGCAAGGTGATAATGAACCATTCACCTAGATACTGGTTGTCCATGCAATGTTTCAACGAAAAGTCAAATAGAGGAACCATCTTCGTGAGCTACTCCAAGGAGCCCGCAATGTCAATAATTTTTCTATCTAAGCAAGATGCAACGTGTTCATCAGGATGCAAGCTTCCCATCCCCATTGGAACTTGGGAATGTTTTTTACGTGATTCATGTGGTAAATTCATAGTTTGAATGGTGGAGTTAAAGAAAGAGGACCAATAACTGCGCCCCAAGGCACAGGTATGTACTGCCATTCATTGTAAAAAGAGTGCGTATAGGGCCATCCAAGTCATCAAACAAGAGTAGTGCACGACAAGTTGCAGATGCTTCCCATTCCATGGGGATCTGGTTTCTCCAAATAACACCCTAGACATGTTGAACTTCTGGTTCAGGTTAGATGCAACAATGCTGTTGGGGGACAGGCTGAAATTGTGATGTTGTAGCAACTAAAAGAGTGGGTCAATTTCACCTTGGGCATCGGTGGGACCGAGTGAATATCATTCTATAGGCCAGCTATGAACTGGGAAAGAGACCTTGTTAAAAATAAGACAAATACATGAGTCTCCAGACACCATGAGGATAAGATTTATACTATAAATCCGTATTCCCCAACGGAGTCGCCAAAAAATGTTGGTTGGATATTTTGTCAATCCAAAATATCAGGTTCAACCATAGTATATGGGATTAAATCCCTCCTCAAAGACAGGTGAGGCTGCCTGCTTATTACTAATCTAAAACACAACAAAAACAATATATACAGTATTCACACTAATCTAACCATTGGGGTTGGGATAAAATCCCAGAAATCCACATCCACACGATTGGGAAAGGTATTGCTTTCGTAAATGAACTGGGTCAGAAAATATTACAATGAAAGAAGCACAATGGAAAGGAAATGAGAGAAACATATTTTCTTTCGAGTAAACACAGAGCACGAAATAATCATACGAGCTTTAGATCATAAATATAATGTCTGAAATGATTAGAAAAACTAAGATGCTAAACAAAGAATAGCTTAAGATCATGAGACGTAAGAACAATAGTCTTAAGAAAGAAATATATCCCACAACACAAAGTTTGCAAAATAATATCAACTCCTATTCTTCAAAATGATTAAAAGAAAACACAAAATTTTTCTTCTTTCCAATAGCTCCCAATATTCCAAAAATCTCGACCTCTTTGGAATGCATAAGCATCCCTTATTTATAATAGAAAGGAGTAGAGAGAAAATAGGATAAATCCTAGAAAATAGTGTTCTTTTAAAAAGAGTTCTATTTTGCTTGACTCTCACGCAGGAGACCAAGTCAAAATATGATTCAAAAATGTGATGAAATAGAAATGAAAAAGACATGTCAATTTCAAGATTAAAATGACATGAAACATCGGGACTTAATAGGTGAATCGTCATCTTTCGCTCCTTCATCTTTCTGAAAGGAAAGTTCCTCCACACTTGAAGCCTATTTGTTCCAAAATTCTTGGAACTTTCTAATTATGCCTTGCATTTTGATTTCGTCAGGCTGACATGGAATGTCATTCAAAACTTCGCAGGTTTCATGAGTATCACTAGGCACTGTTGGGAAGCTTGTTTCAATATTTTACTGAGTCCTTCTCAAGGCCTCCAAAGGGTGTTCAATTCTTACAAACCGATGTCGATGAGCTCAATACCAAATCCTGAGTTGGTTCATGCTGAATAGATGTCTTGGACTTGTTTGAAAAGATCATCAGACTGATAGGATGCCCGAGTTTCCAACTGACACTTTTAGTACAAATTTTTAGATATTCTTCTTCCAGGTCACTTTTGCCATCAATCAATTGATCCCTTGATTCTCTCAATTTACCACAGGCTTCGTTGAGAATCTTTACCCTGAACCTGATGGTTTTGGTCAGCTGGAAATGCTTATCCACATGTGGGATGATGCCTTCTTCTACCAAGAGGCGTGATGGCATTTGCTTTAACACCTGGAGAGCTTCGAAAGTCAAATCAAGATGTCCAATTTCTTGAGGAGAAATCATCGTCCATCTTTTCTCCATCACTCTGAATATTCCCCAAAGATTGATAGACTTCCACGACGTCTTGAATCACTTCCTTCCCCTGTTGGAGCAGCCTTTTGATCCATTCATCGACCACCCTTCCTTTTTTATTAATCTTCTCAATTGTAGGCACTGATGAGAAATCAAATCCGACAGGGACAGAGGAAGATGGTATGGATTCAAGGGGTTTTGAGAGCTTAAGCAATACCTCAGTCAACTGCTCCACCTTTCTTTTAAGCTCATCTCTGCTGTCTTTTGTTTCCTTCAATTTCTGGCACAACACGTTTGTGGCATCCCGTGCATCCTGTTGTGCTCCTTCTGCCATGTCACCTCTCCTAGAGCCACCCTGGTTATCTGATAGTCAGAGGCTGTTACATCCTCTTTGGTTTTGTCAATCACAGGAGTGGCGATCTCTACGAACTTATTCCCTGAATTGTCCACCAAAACCCTTGAAACTATTTTGGGTTTCTTGGCTGATTTAGCAGTAGAAGCCTTGAGTGAGCTAAAATCAAAGGCTGGTATGGGTACAATCACCTTCCTCTTCCTCGGAGTTTTCTCGAGTAGCCATTGTGGCTTATCAGAGGGAGTTGCCACTATTGTAGAAGTTGGTATCATACTTTCAAGGAGGAAAGGGACCTAATATCGCGAAGTGGGGGACAGTTACCAATGTGGCAGCAGATTCAATAAAAAGAGGCACAGGAGGGGGCGTGTTGGTGATTACTTTGGTACCAGCAGAGAGGGGTGAGAGTCCAGAGAAAATGATGGCCATGATTGAAGAAGTTGATGGGGAATGAGGAGGTAGAAGTGGTTGTGAGGGGAGGAAGCGTAGATTCAGACTCCAAGGCCTGGGATGCAAGAGATAAGGTCTCTTCAGTTGGGCAGTCAACAAATGATGAAACCAGAGGCTGGCTTCCTTCTCCTTCCAAATAAATTTCTCCTATTTCTGGTGGTGTTGGTGATTCTGGCACATTCACCGTTTCAACTGGAGAAACAATTGAAGAGATTTCTCGTTCTCTTCTCTTCTTGAAAAACTTGAACTTTATAGGCCCTTTAGAAGATCTTTTGTTCTTTTCCCTTTTTGGAGGGCCCCGCCTCTGAAGCAACCAACTTTGAAAAATTATCATCTTTAAAACTCATGTCCCCAAGAGGTGAGCCATGCTTTTGTATGCGTGTAAGAATGCAGGGCTGACCTATCTGTAATGGAGGCTTTTTCACTGATAGACCAATCAATAGGTGCGAAAACATATTGATCTTCATTCAGTCCATCATAAGAGGGATCCAGAACACTTTTATTGTCGCTAGTACCTTCTGGTAAGTTAGCAAGCTCAAGTGTTTGAATCTCAGCAAGTTTCAATCTGCTATGATCCTTTCTGCGAGCAGCAACCTCATTATGTAGATCAATCCAGATGTCTTCTATGCTTGGCCTATGTAGGTGCAGAGTTCCATACGCCCTGAGGACTCCTCGAATGTCAAACCCGTCTCGGGGCTTCATGTGCTTCTTCAGCTTGTCCTGAAGCTCATGGAAAACATTCTTGGATTTTACCACTGTCGAACAAGTGTATCTTCCAATAGAAATTGGGAAAGATACAACAGCCTTATGTTTACTTTGTTGGAATTTGTGAAAATCCAACAATTGCCTAACCAATTCCATCAAGATCATTTTATCCCCTGGATATCGGGGCAGACGGAAAGGATCTTCTGGGTACATAACTACCCGTAAATATGTGAACTTCTTAAATTGCAAGAAGACACAACCCCACTTTGAAACCTCAGCCCATGCTTCATCAGATACTCTTGTTTTCCTCAGTTCAGGATTTAACCTGCAGATGTTTTCGTAAAAGAAGGCGTCATTCACCCTTCTGAATTGGTCTTGAGACCCTTTTCTTGTTAGTTGAGGGAAATGCTGATAAACATGGTCCACCATCCTGTTTCCCTTGGTATCCAACCTGGGATAGTTCCTCATACCGGCCGCTGCATATGTGACATATGAGGACATATAAAACTTTCCCGTAGACAAGACTGTTTTCATTTGGGAATCTATCTCATTACTAATGAGAGTGCCCCAATCAATTCCTTGTTGATTCTTCTTAATGGTGATCATGAACTAATACATCCATCCTTGGAACACATTTGATTCGGGTAAACCAAAAACCCGACTCAACAGAGTGATGATGTCATTGACATTCCTGAATGAAATCACTTCTAGGGAACAAGTCTTGGGAATCTGGAAACAGCCAGTTTGGCTTTGATTAGGAACTTCTTATTCACGTGCTTGATACAATCTTCTTGATCATTATCCCAAGCTTTTATGAGCTGTACTTGAGGGCATCTAACTCTCCATATTATTCAAAATTGGGCAGTTTGAGGAGGTCATCGAAGTAACCTCCGTCCAACTTGATCACAACTTCTCCCGCCTGGTTTCTCACAGAACGAGAAGCAGAGTCATAACTCAAAGCGCATGCTAAGATGAATTTAGGGCACTGAGTGGACATAGGGAAACCCGCTGCAAGAGGTAAACCACTATCGACTATCGATTTTATCCATGGAGTTTGGGAAGAGATCTTTACCCTACTGCAGAAATCCTCCATATCTATATTTCTGAGCTCTGTATCTCGGATGTCATAATTGCAATCGATATAGGATGGAGACTCAACCTTTCTAAATTTATATTTCATCCTTCCTAAATTTTCAGTCTTTTCTTGCGATGGACCAGGGTCCGACATGAGGGATTTCGAAGGAGGAAATTTTCGGAGATCAAGAGATGTCACACACTGTGAAAACCTCGACCTACTGGAGATGCCGGAAGGGTGGAAAAGTCCGACACACTGAGGAGGATGTCGGGGAATCCAGAAAACCCGACACACTGAGGATGTCGGAGACTTGAGAAAACCCAACACTTTGAAGATGTCAGAGATTTTGGAAAGCCCGACACGTCAAATTTTCTGATTTTCGGATACTATTTGGTTTTTGATACTGCACAGCACCCTGCAAAACCCGAGAAGAGGTAATAGGGTTTTTTGTTGATTTTAAAACATGCAAGTTCTTTCTTCATCATTTATATCCCAAACATATTTTAATCACAACAACATTCCGGGAAATAACACGAAGTGATAATTTCAAAGAGATAAACCCTAAAACATAAACCTGGTTTAGAAAACAACCCCAAAAGGAAAAAGATAAAAACCCCACAAACCTGGTAAGAAAATGGGAAGAATTCTATACATAATTAATTCACAAAAACCATGAACAAAGAATGAAGAGAAAAATACCTTCAACCAGGGCAAGGAAAGATCAAAAATGATTAACGCAATCGGGCACAGGTGAGTTTCAGGTTTCGAGGTTGGAGAAGCATGCGTGAAAATCCACGAGGTAAAAATACGTCCGGTAAAAATGACATGGAAATCGGCATATATATATGAAAATTTGCAATTAATACACTTCAGCTGGCACGTG
The DNA here is from genome assembly GCA_019776745.2 of Taxus chinensis. Classification (NCBI taxonomy): domain Eukaryota; kingdom Viridiplantae; phylum Streptophyta; class Pinopsida; order Cupressales; family Taxaceae; genus Taxus; species Taxus chinensis. The sequence continues at coordinate 197,310,047 of CM034155.1, read as the reverse complement.
TCAACCCACCCGACAACTCGGCATTAACGCCATGTAGAGCATGCTCAGGAGATCTGAAAACATGACACAAAGGTGTTTAGAGTAATTCGGGTTTCGGGTTGCGGAAAAAAATCGACATGAAGCATGATGCTTAGATGCTTCAAAGTTCCGAAAACCCGACATGAAGGACTTAGGCAATTCGGGTTTTGGGTTGCGGGAAATAATCGACATAAGGCATGATGATTAGACGAAGGCATGCTCCGATGTGCAGAAGGTCCGCAAACCCGACTCGCCTTACTCGATGCAGGTTTCGGGTTTTGGGGAACACAAAACATGAAACATATAAAACACATGTTTTCCTGTTTGCAAAACCCGAAAACCTGATTATCTCTCATAAAGGCAATTTTGCAAAACCAGCTTAAAAATTTTGTAGGGTTATCTGATAGTTTTGGTGTAAACTAAAAACTGAGATAACAATGCAGGAGGCATGAACCAGACGAGAGGTCCTTTCTCATAGATCTAGATTTACCACCTCCAGATCATGTGGTAGTGGTCATTCTACCTCAGATTTTCAAGATGCTTCAGGACGTCAATGTTGTTATATGCAGAGAGTCTTTATGAGGATGACTTGCTAGACATGATATGGAGCCATCAATTGAGGTTCATGCATCTGCTCGACACAGCAAGGAGCATAGGGAGGAAAAATCCCGTGTGGAGTCATCTAGGGAAAAGTCACCACAGAGGGGACATGGAGACATGATTTCAGGACATAGGGACATATCTTGGAACCCTAGGAAGAGGGAGGAGCATGTACAGATACCTAGGGATTGTCAATCGTCAACTACAGACCATATCAGAGAGATCCTAAAGCTACGACCATCTCTCTATTATGGAGATACAAGTGGTTTTCAAGTAGAGGCCTGGTTGGTGAGTTTGAGAGGATGCTTCAAGCTCCACCCTTGTACTAGCAACATGAAATCTTAAGTTGCGATCCATATTTTGAGGGATGGAGTAGGTGTCTAGTAGAGGACTGAGGAGCAAAAGCTCCATGTTGACTCAGAGATAGTTACTTGGGAGCTCTTTGAGGAGTGGTTCAAGAGTAGGTATTTATCTAGGAGGTTTATTCAGCAATGGATAGATGAGTTTCACAACCTCCATCAAGCATCTATGACTATAGCTGAGTATGAGAGTCGATTTCTTAACCTACTCTAGTATGTCGACTATATGCAGGATGATGTTAAGTTTTTGAGCTGAATTACTTCAGTTTAGCATGCAATGGAAACTTGCTGAAAATATAGTAACTATCATCAGTTAGGGGGGAACTGACATCGGTCACCTAGGATAGTCGTCAATCAGGTATGACCAACATTAGTCAGGAAAGGGAGGAACCGACAGTAGTTATGTCTAACCAGTGTCGGTTACCTGTGTGATGATGTTTTAATTAACTCTCGAGAATTAGATCTATTTTTAGCATTAAACTATTTATATTGATTGTAATTACATGGATAAGTTTCCTAAGTCTAATAAACATATATAAGCATAAAATCTAGGGTTTAGAAGACATATAATAATTAACAAGAATTAGAAAGAACTTGCTAGAGTTGGTGAGATAGAATTCTTGGTGATGAAGCAAAAGCTTGAGAGAAAGAAAGTACTTTACATCTGAAAGGTGTGGAAAATTGTAAATATTCATTGTATATCTTGTCAAAGCTTTGGATAATATATTGACTTGTTTCTTGGTGGACGTAGCCCACACTGGGTGAACCACGTTAAATCTGGTGTTGATTTATGTCTCTTGTTTTGTATATTTCTTCTAGTAGAATATCTACTTTTATTTGCATGTATGCTTAGATCTGATATATTGTCTATACAATAGGTGTGTGAACCCCAACAACTGGTATCAAATATTTGTTTGAGGGTTTTGTGTGTTGACATATTTACTCACAGAGGGTTTTCTGATTGAGTGGGAGCTACAAAAATGGTAGAAGAAAACAAATAAAAGGTAGAGAAATTTGACAGTCATAATTATGAATTATGGAAGATGCAGATTGAGGATTATTTATATCAAAGAGATTTATATTTACCATTGGATTAGAATTTTAGACCTACGAAGATAACTGATGAAGAATGGAATATTCTTGACAAAAAGGCTTTGCGATCTATAATATTGAGCCTAGTAGCATCAGTGGCTTCCACTATTACAGAAGAGGCTTCTACGATAGAATTAATGAAATATCTTGCTAATTTATATGATAAACCTAGTGCTTCAAAGAAATTTTATTTGATGAAGAAACTATTTAGTTGTAAGATGCATGAAGGTGGATCTGTATCTAGTCATTTGAATGATTTCTGATATATTGTAAATCAATTAAAATAAGTTGTTATACCATTTGATGATGAAGTAAAAGCACTTTTATTCTTATGTTATTTTCCTGATAGTTGGGATAACTTGGTAATGGTTGTTAGTAATACAACATCTGCTAATAATATTTTGAAGTTTGATGATGTGGTTAGTATAATCTTGAATGAATAAATTCGTGGGAATAATACAGAGAAATCATCATCTGGAAATGCTTTGAATGTAGAAAGTAGGGGCAGGCAGAAGGAGAGATCCAAGAGTAAGAGTAATGAGAAATCAAAGTCAAAGGATAACATATCTAAATCCAGAAGTAAGGGAATTACTTGTTGGAAATGTGGAAAGAAAATACATGCAAAGAAAGATTGTTGATCAAAGGATAAAGAGAACCAACAACCAGACAAAGGTAAAGAAGCAAATCTTGCTACATCAGAGGTAATTCAGGATGCTCTTATTATTTCTTTAGATAGTAGAATTCAATCATGGGTTTTAGATTCAGGAGCTTCTTTCCATGCAACCCCTAATAAGGGTTATTTCATAAATTATGTCTAAGGAAATTTTGGGCATGTTTATTTGGGTGATGATGAATCTTGCAGTATTACTGATAAAAGGGGAGTTCATCTAAAATTACAGAATGCAAATACATGGGTATTGAAAGATGTGAGGCATGTGCCAAGCCTCAGGAGGAATCTTATTTCTGTAGGGTAACTAGGTGAATCTGGTTGCATGGTTACTTTTACAGGAGACTCTTGGAAAGTCACCAAGGGTGATTTTGTTGTGGCAAGAGGTAAGAAGGTAGGAACATTAGATTTATCTTCCTGTATTACTGATTCCTTTTCTGCATTATCTACTTCAGATTCAGATGCATGCATGTGGCATAATCGGTTGGGTCATATGAGTCAAAAAGGAATGTAGATCTTAAAGGCTAAGGGTAAGTTATCAAATTTGAAATATTTAGATCTTGATTTTTGTGAGCATTGTATCTTTGGAAAGAAAAAGAGAGTGAGATTTCTCAAAGTTGGGGCAACTAAGAAGGAGCAAAAATTGGAGCTTGTACACTCAGATGTGTGGGGACCAACTCAGATAGCTTCTCATGGAGGATCCTAGTATTATGTTACTTTTATTGATGATGCTACAAGAAAGGTATGAGTTTATTGTATTAAACATAAATCTAATGTTTTTGAGACTTTTAAAAGATGGAAAGCCCTTGTTGAGAATGAATCAAATTCTAAGTTAAAGTGCCTTAGATCTGACAATGGTGGTGAATACTGTAGCAAGGATTTCAATGATTATTGTTCAGTGAATGGGATACGTAGAGAAAGAACAGTTCTAAGAACACCATAGGAGAATGGTGTTGTAGAAAGAATGAACAAGACAATCATGGAACATGCTAGAAGTATGAGGATACATTCTGGATTTCCCTTGCAGTTTTGGGCAGAAGCAATTGATACAACGGTTTATTTGATTAACTATGGGCCTTCAAGTTCACTAGATAGAAGAATACCAAAGGAAGTTTGGACCGGGAAAGAGGTAGATATTTATTTTCTTAAAGATTTTGGTTCAGAAGCTTTTGTGCATGCTAATAGGGAAAATAGAAAGAAATTGGATGCAAAATCCAAGAGGTGCACTTTCATTGGTTATAGATCTGGTGATTTCGGTTTTCATTTTTAAGATTTAGATAATTCTAAAATGATTAGGATTCATGACATTGAATGGAATGAAAAGATAATGTACAGGGATCAAATTTTGGTACAAAAGGATGAACCGATTGAGAAGTTTGTGAATGAAAATGAACTCTTGGATTTAAAAGTATTACCTACAGGGTTACACAGTAACCGATAGCAGTTTACCTCTGACTGGCATCGGTCAGATGAACTGGTATCGATTATAGAGCATCCAAACTGACATCGATTAGCAGAACCGGCGTCGGTCACTGTCAGATTTGGATAGGAATGTCCAGGAGGTCCAGATTGAGCCTCCGATACCCCAAAATCCTCTAAAAAGGTCATAAAGGGTAAGTAAACTTCCAGAAATATTTACACCTCTATTTTATTTATTATTGACTGATAATGGTGAACTAGAGAGATTTGAAGAAGCAATGCAGGATAAGACTCACATTTGGTGGGAACATAGCATGGATGAGGAGATGGACATCTTAGAACAAAATCAAACTTGGTATTTTGTTAAGTTGTCAGCAGGTAAGAGAACATTTCATAACAAGTGGGTTTATAAGATTAAGGAATAAGAGGGTGGACAAAAAATTTACAAGGCAAGGCTTGTAATAAAGGGATTTGTACAGAAATCAGGTATTGACTTTGGTGAAATTTTCTCTCCTGTTGTTAAGATGACTTTTATTCGTACTGTATTGAATTTAGTTGCAGTAGAAGATTTGCATTTAGAGAAACTATATGTGAAGAGGAATTTCCTTTATGGTGATTTGGATGAAGATATTTATATGTAGCAGCCACTTGGGTATGAAGTTAAGGGTAAGGAGAAATTAGTGTACAGGTTGAAAAATATCCTATATGGGCTCAGGCAAGCTCTAAGGCAATGGTACATGATATTTGATAGTTTTATGCATGAGAATGTTACTTGAGATGTGAATCTTACCATTGTGTTTATTTCAAGAAGCTTGAAAATGGGAGCTATATTATTTTGTTACTGTATGTGGATGATATGCTTATTACAGGATCTAGTATGCAGGACATTGGTGAGCTTAAAGGAAAGCTAGCTCACACATTTTCTATGAAGGATTTAGGAGTTACAAAAGGAATCCTTGGCATGAAAATACATAGAGACATGAAAAACAAGAAATTGTATTTGTCTCAAGAGGATTATATCTACAAGGTGTTAGAAAGGTTCAACATGCAAAATGTTAAACCTATTAGTACACCTATGGCTGGACACTTCAAATTAAGAAAAGATAAGTGTCCTTGATCACATGAGGAGGTCAAATACATGACATGAGTACTATATGCTTCAGCAGTTAGAGGTCTCATGTATGCTATGGTTTGTACCAGACCAGACATTACACAGGCAGTGAGAGTTATGAGTAGATATATGGCTAATTCAGGTAAAGAGCATTGGAAAGTAGTCTAATGGATACTCAAGCATTTGAAAGGGACATTTAGCATGCAGTTACACTATGGAGGTTCGGATATTTCATTACATGGCTATGTTGATTCAGATATGGAATGAGATCTGGATGGTAGGAGGAACACTACTAGATATATTTTCATAGTAGGTGGAACGACAGTTAGCTGAAATTCAAGATTGCAAAAAGTTTTGGCTTTGTCTACTACAGAGGCAGAGTATGTTGTAGCTACAGAGGCTAGCAAGGAGATGATATGGATGAGTAGGTTCATGGAAGAGTTGGGAAAGGAGCAAAGTGATTGTAAACTGTTCAGTGACAGTCAGAGTGTAATTCATTTGGAAAATAACTTAGCATTTAATTCAAGAACAAAACATATTAAGTTGAGGTATCACTTCTTATGACAGGTATTTGAGGATGGACAGTTGAATTTGGAAAAGATTCATGTGAGCAAGAAACCTACAGATATGGTAACAAAGCCATTAGCAAAGGATAAGTTGGAGCTACACTCCACTTCTGTAGTTCTTTGAGTTTGAGACTTAAAGAGGAAGAAACAAAGCTAAGGAAGGATCCAAGAATGACGTTGTATAGGTATGGTGCAGTAATTAATCTCCAAGTCAAAGATTGTTGAGTTGTGGAGCTTAATTAGTTTAGTTTAGCATGCAATGGAAACTTGTTGAAGATATAATAATCATCATCGGTTAGTGGGGAACCGACATCAGTCACCCAGGACCGACCTCAGTTAGGTATGACTAGCATCGGTCAGGAAAGGGAGGAACTAGAAGCGATTAGGTCTAACCGGCGTCGGTTACCTATGCGAGGATGCTTTAATTAACTCTCGATAATTAGATCTATTTTTAGCATTAAATTATTTCTATTAATTGTAATTGCATGGCTAAGTTCCCTAAGTCTATAAATGACTATATAAGCATAAAAGCTAGGGTTTAGAAGACATATAATAATTAACAAGAATTATAAAGAACTTGCTAAAGTTGGTGAGACAAAATTCTTGGTGATGAAGAAAAAGCTTGAGAGAAATAAATTACTACACAATTGAGAGGTGTGGAAGATTATAAATCTTTATTATATATTTTTTCAAAGCTATGGATAATAGATTGGCTTGTTTCTTGGTGGACATATCCCACACTGGGCGAACCACGTTAAATCTAGTTTTGATTTATGTGTCTTTTTTTTTTATATTTCTTCTGGTAGAATATCCGCTTTTATTTGCATGTATTCTTAGATCTGATATATTTTATGTACAACTGGTGTGCTAACCCTAATAGATGAGAAATATCAGATTCACAAGTTCATCAGGGGCCTGAATTAGGATCTGAGTGGTGTGGTACACATTCACTACCCTTAGACCTTGGCAAAGGCCATGGAGAAGGCCTATATTCCAGAGGAGACACGAGAGAAGACGCACAAAGCCAGGGACAGAGTACAGAGCTGCATCTAGTAGATGCAGGATAGCAGGTCGAGGGGGTCAGCTCCTCCTCCTCATGGTGGACAGGGTTTAGTATAGTCTTCATTTCGGCCACCACAATAGCAACAGACACTCCCCCTTTCAGACCTTCTTAGAGATTCGACACTCAGAGGGGACGGAGTATGGGGTCTCCTCCTAGGGGTCCCATTAGGGAACATGGTGTACTGAGAGCTTAGTTAGTAGGAGCTCATTAGTAGAGGCCTCAGCAGTCCATAGTCGAATCATCAGGATCCATAGTGCAGACCTCTAGAGTAGCGGCTAGAGATGCATCTCACTGGAGAGGACCAGACAACTATTATGGTTGTGGAATTGTTGGAAATCATTAGAGAGAGTGCCCACAAAACCCTAGTAATAAAGGTAAGGCACAAATTTCAGAGCATATTGTTGATGACATGGGATGTAGCTGTCGAATCTATAAAGTGGTTAAGAACTGCTAGGCTGAACACTAGTGTACCATGATAGAGACTACAGGTAGATTTGGTGGTATTCCAGCCTCTATATTGTTTGATTATGGTTCATCTGATTCATTTATTTCAGCATATTTAGTAGAGCATTGCAGGCTGGTGGCAGTTAGGCATGGTCTTAGTTGGGACGTTGAAATGGCTTTTGGAGCCAAATTTTTTGTAAAATCCTTAGTTAAGGAGATTGTAGTGGATTTGGGACCCTTCACCACTACGTCAGATCTTTGAATCCTTCCCTTGGGTTCATATGGAGTCATCTTGGGCATGGACTAGTTTTCTACACACAGATCTAGAGTGGATTGTTACGATAATACTATTTCATGTACAAATGATCTAGGAGTTAGTAGGCTTGTTTCCATTCGCACCATCTCCATTATGCAGCTTAAGCGGTGTGTACGAAGAGGTTTTCAGATGTATGTGTTGTAAATATCTTCCCCCCTGGGTAGATATAGACAAACGGAAGATTATGGAAATCAAAGAAACTTAGACCCCAAAATTTATTGTGATGGCGCAGGTAAAAGGCACACGAAAGAAGGTGTCGACACAAAAATGGATGCGCCCATGGCACAGGTAAAAGGTGCACAACAGAAGGTGTCGACACAAAAATGGATGCGCTCATGGCACAGGTAAAAGGCGCACGACAGAAGGTGTCGACACAAAAATGGATGCGCCCATGGCACAGGTAAAAGGCGCACGACAGAAGGTGTCGACACAAAAATGGATGCGCCCATGGCGCAGGTAAACGGTGCACGACAGAAGGTGTCGACACAAAAATGGATGCGCCCATGGCGTGGGTAAAAGGCACACGACAGAAGGTGTCGACACAAAAATGGATGTGCCCATGGCGCAGGTAAAAGGTGCACGACAGAAGGTGTCGACACAAAGAAATTTGCACCTTGGCGCATGTAAGAGTATGTCGACATAAGGATAGATGCGCCGAGGCTCAACTTCAGGAGGCACAACATTTTGAGCGCTGACAGCAAGCAGACCCTGGCCTAGATATTCAGACGGCCATAACTTTTCACAGGGAGCTCAGATTCACGCAAGGATGGAATTTTTTTCCATCTTTGGAAAGATAGAAATAATGTCATTTTTAATTATGTTCATATGGATATTTTTTTGTTAATAAAAAAGTGGTTGTTATTTCCATTGTGATGTTCCAATTTCATAACCAGACCGAGAAATTTTTGCTAGAAGTCAAGCACCTCCAGTGTTTTCTTGACTAATGGGGTGTTTCCCCTATGTGGTCAATCACGTTCCTACGGACGTGCTCGCATGTCACCTCTCACTTCCTTGTCTATGTCACTCTCCTCCACTAACTCGCATCGGGAGAATCAAAGGTGTCGCTCTAGGAGCTGCAGGAACCAACGATGCCCTTCTCCTCGACATCGGTGGTTTCATCTCTCTCGTCCCCCTTCCCTTGCTTGTGGCAGGCTCTTTAGTTTTCTTGGTGATTTTGGTGGTGCTAGTTGGAATGCCCCGCAACAAGGAAAATTCCCATTGCTGGATCTTTCCATTTCTACCTCTCGGCAATCTACTACGGTTCTTGAGTGACAACAAGAATAACAACAATAAAGTGGTTTGGGGTGACAAACCCAACAACCCTCTACTTGCTCTATCCTCCATGTTTGCCCTTGTGGCCTAACTTTCTGGGTACCTTGTTTAGTTTGCCTTTTTTTATTGATTATGGCACTTTTATTGCCGTTTTGGTGTAAAATGACCTCTTTCTCGAGTCTGGTTTGGCTTAAGGTGCTTTGTATTCTGGGATATAACTTTCTCCCCGGAGTTTTATATGATTAACATTATAAATCTCTTATTTATATATATAAAATTACACTTTTCAATTAAAAAAAATTTAAAAAAAGAAGAAGTTGTCCTCTTTCATTAAACCATAACTTCACATTCATCTTCTTTAACCCGGGTTACATAAAGGGTGATAGGAAACATTTTAAAAAGATAAACAAGGCTTAAAGCTTAAGGCAACGCGTCGTGCGCGTGAGTGTATTGGGTTTGTTCAATTGACAAATGTGGTATTCAACGGAGTAATGATAAGGCTCCACGCAATTGACCATGCCCTCGTAAGATATCAGGTCGTTGCTTCCGATGCGAACTATTAAAAAAAAAACGTCACATTCAAGTCTAATGACAAACAAACACAAATACACGTCTAAGAATCTGAACCGCCATTCGAGTCAATAAAAGACAACTTGGATGAACATTCGATGTATTTTCCATGCAAGTCCTGAGAGCCTTTTCTTGAATAGGGATTCCATAAGGAGGTGTATAAGAACATAGTGCCAATTGTGTTTTCAATAATAATTCAGGTGTCAATATAGAGTTGCTTGAAAATGCCGAGATTTCTCCTTGAAAGGGAAGATGCAGCCCTGCCTGCAGGTTGGATGCCAGTGTTAATGGTATTTGTGGGGCGTGATGATGGTCTCCATGGTTGTTTTTTCCTGTGCTTCTGGAAAGAAGAAGAAGAAGAAGACAAGGCGAAGTGATGTTTGGTTTGGAGCAGGAGCTGGTTTCGCTGCCGCAGGAGAGGCAGGAGGCAGTGGCGACGTCGGTGGTGACGGTGGCGGCGGCGGTGGAGGTGGCTGTGGGGGAGGCGGTGGAGGTTGAGATGGCGGAGGAGGTGGAGGTGGTTGTTGATTACTATTTAATATTTAAGTCCTCTACAGTCCGGTAAGTTTGTAGTGTAATCAATTTCATGCTTTCCATATGTTTACGAGTGGTTATGCAATCTCAAACCGAGTGGAAGGAAGGAAGTAAGTAACTCGTCAGTTGTAGTAAAAGCTCCTTCTGTCTCTCCAGATACAGTTTTCCTCTGTGCCTTTTTCTACAAATTATGAGCAGGAAAAGAAGAGGTTTATTTATATTTATAGGCGATTTTACATTTATTCATTAAGAAGTGTGTTCCCTTAGGACATCTACTGGTGATCGCATTATGACCCGAGTTTTCGGTGTTCTCGAGTCTACAATTCGACATCAACCCAGCCCACTCAAATAAGAAAAATATCTATTCAAAAGCCTCCCTTAAAAAAAAAATTCGATTATTTAATGAAGATCAATTCTTCACATGTTATATTGATTTGAGCATTAAAGGGATAATTGTTGTGAGAGTTGCATGGATTGCATTCTATAATACATTATATTTGGTGTGTTTATTGTTGAATTATTCAAACTCATATTCAAACTCTTACACATCTTTATTTTATTTTTAAAAAAAAAAATTAGTTATTCATATTTATGACCATTATTGTAAATGATTTCTAAATAAATGATTGAGGATTTTAAAGCCGTGTATTAAAGAAACATGATTCTATAGTTATATTTATAGTTTTTCACATTTGTCAAATTTATACAATTTAAAATTCATGTTATGCAATTAAAAGAGTATTACCTACTTATGATCAAGGTTTTTCGTATCACTTGATTTTATTGGATATTTTTTCCCTCAATGTTTAATTAGACTTTCTATTTCTAAGAAATGTCTTTGGATTTAAGAATATCTTTGAAACCGTAATTGGCAAGAAGTTTTCAATTATTTTAACTATCTTACACTTTTAGATTATCCTAATACAGGCAATTAAGTTTGATTTCATAAACTATTTCTATTGCAAGTAGAAGCAGTTAACATAGTGTATAAATTATTAATATTAAATTACTTTCCAAACTTAAACATGGGCGAACTCAATTCAACTTATACGCAACGTTTTTGATATTTTTAGGTTTGTTTTTTCTTTTGATTCTAAATCTATTAATCTCAATTATTGCATTTTTTGTTTTGTTAAATTTGAGGCATTTGGAAACATATATTTTTTATGATTCGAGACCATAAGAAAAATGACATTTATTTGACTATTTTATCACACATTTCTTCCATGTAATCATCCTCATATCATCTTTTTCACTTGCATCTTCTAATTCATTATTATGGAAATATTTATATTGCCACTAGTGTAGAGAATAATGGCGGGATTTTGATTAAATCATTATTACATGCATGACATTAAAAATATTCACTAATGATTTAAAGAATTGGACTACTCAGGGATATACCTACGTACGAATCTTTTATATGTCAATAATTGGATGACTTCACCAAGAGATCAAAAGGAAAATATGCAACACATTGGGAGAGGGAACTAGATAAGATACATTAGGACAATGGATCGAGGATGCATGGAAATTTGATGTATTCATGTGAGTCATTAGTATGAAGACTTGACTTGAAATTCCGCACAGAGGTTCCAGTATAAGAGAATCACTTGATACTTTCGAGGTAGGACATAGTTCATGCATGTTTGCTAAGAAGCCAATAGAGGGGTTGGTAAAAAGTGAACTATAATTATTAACTATTGACAATGAGGAAGACGATCCACTTGTAGAACTTGGGAATGATGGTGTTTTTCTATTGATATGTGGTAATTTTGGTGGGATTGAGTATTTATACTACCATTATCATTACGTAAGATGCATGCCCAATAGTTTTGAGTGGATATGAGGAGTTTCATTGTGATGCACTTCATAGAGGTATCTATTTCACAATAAAGTTTACATAAAAATATTACTTTTACAATAATACAAATTTTAACAAGGCAACAACACACTTTCTTTTTCTCAATGAGCATAGTTCATTTTCTTACAATAAAAAATCTCTTCTTTCTAACAATTTGAAAGAATAATTTACAAAATTACAACTTTCACTTTTTTTAACATTTGAACAAAATTATAAAGGTGATCCTCATGGCTCCAACATAGCACGAATCCTCCAATCTTCAACTTCAAGCACAAAAAAAAGGAAAGGGGAGTAGGCAATGCTCTCCACCCAACCTATAATTCAATAAGAATGAGATGTCATCCTCCTCATTGGCCTCCAAGCCCCAAAAATGAAGCAAGAAGATATATTACACAACCATGACAACTTTTACAAGGCTTCCACAATAACCATTTGCACCAAAATTTCCACACACAAGTACAATACAAAAATAACAACAAACATACAATTTTTCCCAAGCACAAAGGCTTACAATTCAAGCCAAGGGACAAAATAAATATGGGGAATCACTTATGCATCTCAATCGGTTTAGGTGTCCACCTTAAAATTCTCCAAAACTTCATTTACACAACCAAAACCAAACTCTTATCCCTCCCTCAATTTCTCTTATGTCTCCCTAAATGCTTATCCATCCCTCAATAAACTATCAAGATAAATAAGAAATCTTCTTACTAACACAAGATGGGACAGCCACCCAAAACTCCCTCCAAATGCATAATTATAATCTTATCCCTCCCTCAATAAATCTCCATTTTCTTTCTCCTACATAACCTTAAGGCCATTCTATCCGCAAAACCAAAATACACAACATTTATTCATTTACAACAATGTATATCTTATTAATATCTTTGTGTATACCTACTCGATCAATTATATATCAAAGGGATTCAATTTTTAGTATTCTAATTAACTAATTTACCAAATTTTCCTGAACATTATGCTTGTGTAAAATCCTATAATATGTACATGATGTGCTCCACATACTCATCCTAAATCTTGTTGAAAATGTGAATTTCATCCAAGTTGATGATGATCAAGGATTTGAGGAAGGTATGAACCAAGTCATCCATTAGTCACATGAAAATTGTTGGTGAATTCATAAATATGAAATGTGAAATCAACCTTTCATATAATCCTTCTCGGGTCTTAAAAGCTATTTTCCAACAAAAAATTTATTAAAAAAAATCATTTAATTTTTAACTAATTTTAGTTACTTTAGTTTGTCAATTTTACCATGTTTAGTCCAATATTATCATGTTATAAAAATTAAGTCAATTAGGTCATTGGTATCAAATTCAAGAGGAAAAAAAACAACTCTTTTTCTAAATGGATGCAATTTTGGTGACCTTGATGTCCCTTTTATGGGGAAAAGGTTTTACTTCTATAAAATATACAATTAAAATGTGATATCCATCTCTTTGAGTAAGCAATATTATTATATTGGAGGATGAAGAAAATGGAGAACATAGGTCAAATAGAATCTTTGGTTCATCACTAATGACGGGTGTAATGCCTATCCATGCAAAATATAAAGCGTCGGAATTTTCTGTCTTCTTGGCCTCAAAGTTAAAAATTTAAATATAACTAAAATTTTTCTTTGAATGATTCATCTTTATTTGATTGGATGGGTACATGAAATAAAAGAACACTTTCATTCGCTTTACTGAAACATGGACCTTTTTCATTGAATGGTAACCGTGATAAAATAGATGACATGGAAATTAGTTTTTATCTATAAGGAAAGCTCTGACCGACGCATTTTGGATGAACCTTTTCTGACTTTTGGTATAATTTTGGAAATTGTGGCTAAGACGAACCTGGTAAACAAGTCTCAGGTGCAATAAAGATCCTTAACTTCAGTTATCTCCCAACCACCCGGCTTGCAAATAATTGACCACTGCATTTTCTTTCTGTCTTTGCGTGAGGGAGACGGGAGTGGGTGGAGCCCCGTTTTTCTTCACCGTGATCTTGTTCCGATTCTCCTTCAATGCGTACAGGTGGGTGTGGGTCTCCAAAAATCACGCTGTACAGGCAGAATCCATGGGCGCAGAATTGAATTTCTCCTGGAAAGTTCCGTGAGGAAGCGCTTGGCTTTATGCAGCAGCTACAGGGTAGAAAAATAAACTTATCTCAAAAAAATCAGTGGCCCAGAGAGAGCTGAGTGCGACAGCTGCTACAGGGAGAGCCCAAGGAACCGTTGGTGTTGATCCTGGTGTTCTGGTTACACATGACCAGTCATGATCAGTTGTTGCAAAAGCTTGCAACTGTGGTAGAAGCCTGTTGAGCACTTCCAACAAGCAGGATGTTCAACTACGTTGTTATCCGTTCAGTTTCGATTGCATCCTCAAAGTCGAGATTCTCCTTCAAGATATTTGTATCAAAATCGACTTTATGACAGTGGGAATGTTACCAGGAGTTTTGAGTTTGTAGATCGCTGCAGCAGGGGAAGAATAAAGTAAAGGAAATGGAAGCCATCTCCAACAAAGCCCTCCGATCAATGCAAAGCTCTTGTCAGCGGGAATCCAAAATACAGTAACTCCTCTCTCATAGTTATGATGGCGGTGACATGCTTCAGTTTGGCTTCGGCCATTGCATTCACCCTCCTTTTCTTCACGGCCAGGGTTTCGACCTTGGGACCTGCCAACCCAACTACAGGGTTTTCCTGTCATCATTCTGGGTAATGGGAAAATCGCCAGGGGAGTTCCTTTGTATAGTGGAAAGGCATTGGGATCTGATTTAGTCCCCTTGACCTATGCTGGAGACATCTCTATTGGGAATGAGATTCACAGTGCCGAAGTAAATATAATAAATGAAAGTATTATAATGTGGTATCAGCGGCAGCATCTACTGTATTTTGACACAATGATATGACGTTTGACATATCTTCTCTTTGTCTTCTATCATGTGTAAATAACATGATACCCCATCTTCAACTTCAATTTTTGTTGGTACCCACTGGCTTACACAAAAATCTAAAATTTGGGGTCCCCTGTGTTTATTTATGCGGGAAATCTGAGCATGTAATATTATTAATAGAACATGGGATTTAGCATTTAAAACAGGCATGATAAGCCCTAACCCTCTCTCTTAATGATTTATTTCTTTTAGCATTTAGATAAATCAATATCTGCAACTTTGTTCGAATGCTGTAGATGTGGGTTTCTTTTAGAATGTGGATGTGTTTTTTTTGTTTTACTAAATAGATAGCGTTTGGACTCTGGATATCATATAACATGTATTTACACATATTGACTCCTCCTTGAAAGATATGCTCAAAAAGAGACGAGTTTTCCAAATGACTTTTAATCATTATTGCATGAGTTGATCTCTCCCCCTTTACAATTTATCCTATTTACTGTTTGAAGTAGAAGAAATCTCTACATCGGTTCTTGCCTATTGATTTTATAATGTTGGGTTCTCTTTTGCCTTGATTATTCCTTTGAATGATGGTTTCTGTAGAAAATAGTATGGAGCGTGAATAAGGTTTATAATTTTTTTGTATTGTTTATATTATGTAGAACATGGCTTGAAAAAGGGAATTTATGATATGACTGTATTTGGATTTTTACTGTGGTTTTATAATAATTTAAACTCCCACTAGGATTGGGGGTTCCATTTGTGAAGAGTCATACTAGTTTAATTGGTCTTCTAGATAGCCCCATCTGAGTCATTCGATTATCACTTACCTTGGGGATTATTGAAAACCCCTCACTAGGCCCTCTGCTATTACTATTACTATGAGCTTATTATTAGATTGGAACCCTCCTGAAGCATGCGTTAATGGATTTTCTATGACCTTTACGAATATGTTATGCACGCAAGTCATTATCCTTTATGGATAATTATTGGGCTTAATTTTTGAGGCACTACTTGTATCCTTGAATCGGTTAAAGTAATATTGGATACATCGACATCCCTCAAGTTTGATTGATATGTGATGCCCCCATGCTTATGAATTCAGGTAATGCCTGAAATATAAAATTATAAAATTATCTTATACTTGACCTTGAAGCTTGTCGAAAGACGTTTGGTAGAAAAACATATGAATAGGGAAGTTAAGATAACTACCCTAAAATGGATTCATGCACAACCTTAAGTAAAGGTAACAGCTACCATAATGGGACTGAGCCTACCATGTATGCCAGTAAGGATGTAAGTCCACCTGAAATTATTTAACTTCATTTTTATATAAAAATAATTAATACCCATAAATTGGTGTATGCAAGTGGAGGTTGAATTATATGACAGGATATATTATATTATCAGGTAACCCGTAACGATAAATATTTTATTTCATTACTTGGTTAACGGGTGGAATATTTTCTGGTATTTACGATGATTATTATGTTAGCTAAAATTTGATACTTGCATCTCAATTGGGAGTTGAGATAATGTTGATACTTGTATTTATAGTGGCTTGGACCGCGCTTACTTATCTTAGTTAGTCAAATGTATCTTTGACATATTAGCAAAACATGACAATTTTTGTTGATCATAACTCATTCCAATGAGTTGGACCCTTGTACTATTAGAAACATATAAAGACATGGAATAAGCAACCAAAAGGATACCTAAATATTACATGAACTTGTGGATTGGTGGAATCCTTGTTAACATAAGTATATCCTTAAAATTGTGAGATAAATATCCAAATTATACTTACATATCACTGATTTTCTATGAAGGTTAGATACTTGGGTAATATCGATGATTAATATAAATTTGAAACTTGTATTTATTATATAAACTTAATATCGTTGGTGCTTTTATTAATTGAAAGATAACAATGTTGGATACTTGTATATGTGAAGTAGGTTGAGGGTATTAGGTGAGCGTTATTATTATTACTGTAATTTAAGTATGATTTATTGCATGGTTAAGGTTGTCTATCTAGTCACTTGGAATTGAGTCCTTATGTAAGTAGATCTTAAAGAAGTGAACATTAATAAGTAGGAAATGTATTATCATGAGATGTGCAGTTAATTTTTAAATGTATGTTAGAAATTTATTTGATAAGGAGTATTGCAAACTTTCATTTATTTAAATGCTAGATGGCATAAATTATTAGGTGAGGTTTATATCTTATCATGCTCAGTTCTAGTGAACTGACTCTAATAAATATTTGTGCACATGGAATATGCGAGTAGATTAAAGGAAAAGAGTGTAAAATTTCATCAGTTCAAAGTATGAAGTTCTTTGTAGAAAGTTCATTGCGTTGTAAATTTTGTAACTTTGCTTGCCGGGAGTTTAGAAAATCTCTTGTCTTGGTATGTTTGGAAAACTACGTGGTGAAGTGTTCTTTCCCTATTGTTGTTAGACTAGTAACTTACCTTGGTGAGAAATGCTATTAAATCATTACATTGGCATAAGTATTGTAAAACCATGATTTTGAGAATAAAGTGTTAAGTCAAAACTCTCTGACACCTTGTAATGATGCGATATAAGTAAAATTAAATGGAGTGGACAACCCTTATAGAAGTTAATTAAAATATATATATTCCGATAAAATAATGTAGAGATGACTTACTTGAAAATAAGAGATTTCTGAAGTACTCAAAGGTGAAACTATCCTTGTTAAGTAAAATTTTATAAATTGTTACCCCTAGCTAAACTGGCGAACACTACCCCTTTTGGGTGAACTCTTAAACAAGCTTAAAGGAAAACAGTGATTAGTTTCTGGAAGATAATAAGATTTAGCAAGTAGGAGAAGACTTTAAGTGAACTACTCTACACTGTATAAGAAAATAACTCGGTTTGTAAGATGAAATTGTGCGAATCTTATATCGATTCTCTCTGAAAACATAAGCCATGAGTAAAAGGGTGTTTTTTCAAAATACATAACCTCCAATCAATTCTTATTTGTGGTTTGCCCTAGCTGTAAGTGTGTTTTGTGGTTGGACTTCTATGTCGTCATGTCTAAAAGAAAAGTAAATTGTCCTTGATAGGTGTGAACGTCTCCGTGCTGCCTTTATGGCCATCCTTGTATCAAGTTGTTCACAGTGTTAGTTGTATCCTTGGTGACGACATGATGCGTCGTGTTATGTGTCAAGCAAGTCCAAAAAAAAAAAAAAGTTATCCTGTATTTCACTGTGTTGTTTGTGTTGGTATTTTTGGGTCGTTACAACGGGGATGCATATTAAAATATTGTACAATTAATCTATGACAAATGCATGGATTCCAAGATTGGTGTCATGTGTAAGTGGGTACTAGTTTTGTTGTATGTGATTAGATGGCGGTGATCATAAATAGAAGTTGAAAATGAAGACTGAAAATTTAGTCCGTATTTTCATATTTTGTTAATGTGTAGTGTTATATATGTAATTTTGATGTTTCTGTTAAAAACCCAACCCTCACTAAGAGTGAATAAGTCATGTGGGTGTATACCTTCATTTTGTAAAATGTGAGTGTACCTATAAGAAATAAAAAAAATTGTTTGAGAAAATAGGAGGTCACGAAAGATTTAAGAGATATGAATAAAATATTTTTAAAAAATCTCCTTGATTTAGAAAAAAAACTACATATATATAAAAGTCATCTTTCAAGATACATTTAATTAAAATTTTATTGTGCTATCTACGTAAAGTCATGTTCCAAGAATTAATTCGAATAAAATTTGATTGTGCAATCTACATACATATGCTACTTAGAATAAAAATTTTGAAATCAAAACCATGTATTTACAAGCAATTGTATGTGGCAACGTGGGTTTACAAATCATAAAGACACATTGTAAATAATTAGCCCATGGACATCCTTCAAAATTCTTTATGTAATAATTAGCGCTTGCAAACTCTTTATTATGGATCCTTGCAAACTCTTTATTATGGCTCCTTTGAGTATGGAAACAAATAATGATGATGACTTTATAAATTTGTTTTTCGTCCCAAATAATCGATGCATGACTCACGTTGTCCTTATTTTATCATTTGGTTTTCATATAACATATTTTCGCTTAAAAGAATGCCCCAGCTGATACTACAGAATCCTATAAAATCAAACCCTAAGATGCTAACTATATTTAAATCCAACCATGAGATGCTAACCATATTTAATATTTAGATGTCCAATTCATATTCACATACCATATAAAATTTCTTCTTTCACGAGTTGACTGTTTCAAATTCAATAGACAGAAAGCGCTGTGCAGACTGTTTCAAATTCAGTGATTCCAATTCATTGACCTCCAAAACAAACCACTCACGTTCTTATTCATTTATCATTTGTTTTTCATATAATATTTTTGTGCTTGAAACAATGCCTCCCGAGTCCAGGAAATGACGAGCTGAAACGCCAAACGGTCTATTTATTAGAGCAACAGGTAGATCAGATTCATACTGACGATAGAAAAATGCTTCTTTCACGAGTTGACTCTTGCAAATTTAATGGATTGAACGTGCGAGATGCATAATAGTCTTCCCTCCATTAAAACTAATATGCGCGCGCCCCAAGCACTGGAGAGAGATTCGTATGATTTGTCCTCACTCCCCCAAAACTGATACAAAAGCAACACTAGTCAATGAGCGAGGCACTCAGGGTCGCTTCAACATGGCATTTTCCCGACTGATTGAGGCGATTTCAGGCCGAGGCACTTATGCTTCTACAACAGCATTAGGGTTCACAGCCATTCTAATTGTTTTCTACATTTTCTGGAAAGCTAGAACATCAAGATTGCCTCCTGGCCCATTTGCATGGCCTGTCATAGGAAATCTCCACCTGTTTGGAAAGATTCCATACCTCTCTCTGAGAGACCTTGCTAATAAGTATGGACCTGTCATGTACTTGAGACTCGGTTATTATCCCACTGTGGTGGTTTCAACTGGTGAGATGGCAAAAGAGTTTCTTAAAACTCATGATTTGGCTTTCGCGAGCAGACCCCAAACTGCCGCCGGAAAACACTTCGGTTATAATTATAAGAACGTCGTCCTTGCTCCTTATGGGCCTTACTGGAGGCATGTTAGAAAAATTTGCGTGACAGAATTGCTGAGCGCCAAACGATTGGAGTCCTACAGATGTATACGAGAGGAAGAGGTTTCTGCAGCCATGCGTGATGTCTGGGAGAAGAGCCGAGAGGGCGCAGTTGCAGTCAATGTTAGCACTGCTATCCAATCCCTCACATTGGCTATCATGTGGCGAATCCTGGCTGGCACCAAATATTCTGCAGATGATGATGATGTTGGCGACATCAACGGCAAAGAATTGAGAGAAATGGTAAAGGAGGCTAAAGCTACAGCCCTGGCCATAAAATTTGGAGATTATATTCCTTATCTGGACTGGTTCGACTTGCAAGGAATCCACAAGCAAATGAAAAAGGCGCATCTCTTCTTTGACAGGGTTGTTCAAAGAATTATAGACGACCATGTTAACGTGAAGCGCAGGCAGACGGAAAATGTGAAGGACATCATTGATGTGCTCCTGTATATGGCTGAGAATGACACCGTGAACATCAAAGCGATCATTTTCGTATGGCACTTAGTCACTCTTCACAATCTTATTCTAACGTCCTAACCTTCGGCAATTTAATATTGGGTTTTTTGTTTTTTGTTTTCGGCAGGATCTGTTCCTTGCTGGAATGGAGACGACGGCTACTTCTTTGGAATGGACTATGAGTCTGATGATGAGAAACCCCCAAATTGCTCAGAAGTTGAAGGAAGAAATTGAATCTGTAGTAGGTAAACACCGTCTGGTAACAGAACCTGATCTTGGCAGAATGGAATACCTGCATTGTGTGGTTAAAGAATCTTTGCGATTATATCCCGTAGTCCCATTAATGTTTCCACACGAATCTACGCAAGTTTGTGATGTGCCAGGGTTTGTTCTCCCGGAGAAAACAATGAAGATTATGAATAAAAAAAAACAGCACTTACACTATACTGTGCAAATAAAACAAATAATACATCTGCTCAATAAAGTGAGCGAACAGCAAAGCTAAAAGAGAACAAAAAATATTTGTTTTATTCAAAACTGTCTTCTTCTCCTTCTGCTTTGTTTTAAAACTGAAGGAGAGGATTACATTTATAAGAAGGAGCAGCTACAGTAATGAAAGAGATAACTGAAGAAGAACTCAGCTAGATCCTAAATTACAGGCATCAATTAAAACTGAAAGATGCTGCAGTTTATTAGGCAGCGAATGAAGCTGCAAACAAAAGAGAACAAAAACTTAACTGAAAGTAAACTAATCCTATGACTGAAGAATTGCTCAGTCTACAATTTATTAACTGAAATAAATAACCAGTTAAAGGAAACTGCAGAAGATGAGCTGCAGTGGTGGCGGTGGAACTGCAGAGGAACTGCAGTTTGAACATGCATCCTTCAATCTCCCCCTGCATGTGAAATGGAGATGAGTCCCAACTGATTCCTCAAAGCAACAAAACTGGATATAGGTAGAGCTTTGGTAAAAATATCAGCAACTTGCTCCATTGTAGGGCAAAACTGTAATTCCACTGTCCCATCTTGAACTAAATCTCTGATGAAGTGATGTCGAATCTCAATATGCTTCGATCTAGCATGAAACACAGGATTCTTTGTCATTGCAATGGTACTACTGTTATCACAGTAAATAGTGGTTGGATGTTCCTGAACCAATTGCAAATCTTCCAAAATCCGTCTAATCCATATGGCTTGACAACTAGCTGCTGCTGCTGCAATATACTCTGCTTCTACGGAAGAGAGAGCAATGGTTGCTTGCTTTTTACTACTCCATGAGACAACTCCAGAACCAAGTGAGAAAATATAACCAGATGTGGATTTTCTATCATCCATTGAACCAGCCCAGTCAGAATCTGTGTAACCACATAGCTCAAACTTATGTGTGAGAGAATAATGAATGCCAAAATTGTGTGTACCACTCACATACCTTAAAATTCTTTTTGCAGCACGCCAATGAGATTCATGTGGATCCTGCATGAACCGAGAGATAAGGCTCACAGCATACATAATATCAGGTCTCGTGGTAGTGAGGTACATGAGGATTCCAACCAAACTTTTGTATAAAGTGGCATCTACTTTGGAACTTGCATCTTCCTTGTGTTAATTTTTCACCAAGGGTGACAAAAGAGTGGCAACTGCAGTCCATGAAATCATTCTAAACAACTTCAATAGATCTGCCAAATACTTGGTTTGAGAAATGGATATATTTTCAGATTGTTGTTTGCACCTCCTCTCCAATAAAATAATGCATGAGTCCTAGATTTGACATCTCAAATTCTTGTTTCATTTCTACTTGAAATTTCTCCATGAGAGATGGGATATTACCTATATAAATGAGATCATCAACATAAAGGAAAACAATTAGAATATCATTACCAAGATATTGGATATAGAGGGTTGGGTTTGAGGAACTTCGAATGAATCCTTTCTTCAAGAAATAATTTTCAATCGTTGCATACCAAGCAACGAGGTGCTTGCTTCAACCCATAGAGATTCTTTTTTAACTTGTAAACCACATTTTCTTTTGCTAGGAAATTTCATAACCAATAGGGTTTGTTCCACATAGAATTCCTCATCAATAAAACCATTTAGGAAGGCCGTTATTTTACATCTATCTGATAGACTGCCCACTTGTATTGTGCAACCATAGCCAATATAATCTTGATTGTATCAAATCTTACAACTAGAGAAAAAGTCTATGAATAATCTACTCCAAGAATTTGTACAAATCCCTTGGAAAATAATCTTTCCTTATGGTCTATTAATAGAATCATCAGGCATGATATTTCACCTTATAGATTATATTTGACACCAAATCACTTGTTTATCTTTAGGATGTTGCACTAATTCCCATGTATTGTTGTTATCAATTGCATGCATCTCTTCACTCATAGCATCAATCCATACTTTTTCTTTCAAATGGCTTCTTCATACACTAGAAGGTTTAACTTGAATGGAACTAAAAAAAGCATAATTGGACAACTACATTCACATTAGAAATATCCTTTGATAAATTTCATTTAAACTTCATACCTTTCATGAAGAACTTGGACTTGATTCTGGACTAGAACTATCACCTAAAGAGGAACTTGGTGAACTTGGTGAATTGGGGTATGAACTTCCACTTGAGATTATGGGGAGAGGAGGAACTTGTTGAACATATTCTAATACCCATGATGAGTGATGTTGTCTGTTGAACTCCTTTTTTCCATTTTCATACTCCCCCTTCATCAAAAGCCACATCTCAATCTAATAATCCATTTCTTTGTGTCAGGATTATAGAACTGTGTATCCTTTTGTGAAACTGTGAATAGCCCACAAAGATACAAATGTGGGGATTTTAACATCCAACTTCTTTCTACTTCTTTTCTAGAACATGAAACATTTGCAGGGAAACCAAATACATGAAAGTGAGCTACTGAGGGCTTGTGTTCACTCAAGGATTCCTGGGGAGTTATATTTTGAAGACAATTTTGTTAGGATTTGATTCAAAATATAAGTTTTGGTTGCTACTGCAACTCCCCAATAGAAATTAGGAAGATTTTTGAGACTGTACAACATACTTCATTCCAGCTCCATAATGGTACAGTTCTTTCTTTTTGCAATGTCATTCTATTCTTGGTGTCTAAGCTGCCGTAACTTGTGTAACGTTGTCGAAAGTAGCTTGATTCCATGCGTCCCGACAAAAACGCAGCGCCACAACTCAAGATAGGGGGAGAGTGCAACACTCTCCTCCCAACCAAAAACTCCTTGGAGAAGAGAAGCAATCTTGCTCCATTGACCCCCGAGCCCCAAACACAACACAATGAAGGGTGGTCTCCCAACTCAAGGCAACAATACTTGCTTCCACAATAAAATTTTCTTCACAACATTCAAGTTTAAAATAGAAGAAATCACAAAAAGGACACACAAATAACACCAATACTTCTTCACAACAAGGCTTTCATGTCAAGCCAACAAGAGATGGAACTATGGGAAAGTTTTCCTTATGCCTCCCCATTGAGATGAGATTGCCCATCCAAACCCTCCACAATAAAACTCAAGCCCCTATGACTCTTATGCCTCCCTCAAAGTTCTTCTTTTTCCTCCCATAATCTGTAGGAATTCCTCTCGCTCATTATGGCTCCCTCAAGAACAAGGTAAGAATGTGAACATTCTTACCCAAGATGGGCATCCCTCTCAAACTCCCTCCACAATATCCTATTCTACTCTTATGCCTCCCTCATGAGTTTTCCCATAGACCTCTCCTACACTACACATTAAGGAATTCTATCCATTTTTCACAAACCTTTTCACAAAAGTAAGCATACATTTTCAACAATTTTAAGCATAGAAGCAATAACAATAAGAAAGCAAAAAGGGAGAAGGTTTCCTAACTCTCCATTGGATAAGCCTAAACCAAGAAGCTTTGTCTAAGCTCCCTCCAAAACAATCCCAAGCATGCAAGTCCAAGCTCCTTACTTTTTTTCCTCCCAATCTTTTCTTCTCCCAAAGAAATTAACAAAAAGAACTCCTTGTCACAAAATCCTCCAACCCCCTCAACAAGAGAGGAAGTTTCCATAAATAGACAAAAGGGAAGGGTGATGGATGATGTGGCTCCTTATAGGATGCCACATCACACATCCTCAAGACCACCTCCCTTTAGTCAACTCAAATTCCAAAAAGACCATAAATGGGTGGTTGGGTTGATTGACATCTCTTTTCCACATCCATCCCTTCCATGTGCTTTAAGGCACAATTAAATGCAAATTTTGAAGACAAGTGCACTCCAAAGTCACATTTCCCTTCCCAAAACAATAAATAATCCCCTTTTTTGGATTCCCAACCCATAGGAACATGGTTGGTAAGGGGTTTTGGGAAGTGTGGGACAAGTTCAACTTGTCCCACAAGTCCCCCAAAATTGCCCTAAATCTCAAATTCGAGATTCAAAGGATTTGGCCAGTGGTCAACACTCAAAACCTAAGCATTCAATACAAGAGGCAAACACAAGGCTCAAGGAGCCAACCATCAAAATTAATTACACCTACTAGACTTCCCTCCAAAACTTAAAAATTTAAAACAAGATGTTAAATTAATCAAAACATACTTAGCAAAAGTAAAAATAAAAAAAGACATCACCAAATGAAATCATCTACTAAAGTAAGTTAAAACAAGTAATTAAAATTCTTACCCCCTTGGTCACATTAGAAAAATTTCCCCCTCATGGAAATTTTCTTAACAAACATAAAAGAACATAAGGTAACACTATACAATTCACTAGTTGCCTTGACGACCAAATGTTGTGACCACCCGACATCCTGTTATGTTTGGTTCCCAATCCCCCTCATGAGTCTGTGATCATGCTGTGTTTCCTGCAAAATACAAAATACCTCCTTCGGCCTTGCGGCCATGTCAAAATGTCCAATATAACCATATGCATGAAATTTATTAACATCTATACGTAATTCAATTATCCATTATTTCAAGGTTTAAATCACAACTTAATAATGCATTCCTTCATTATCCAAAGTTATAGTAATGTGAATTCAACAACTACATCCTACTTATCATGGCGAAGAAATCCAATGTTAGAACACATGCAATATATCCATATAAAAATAATATCAGTATCCAATAGTCTGTCCATGAGTCAGTGTAGATCATACTAAAACAAAATCCAATCATAACCCAAATGCATCTAGTCACAAAACATCATGCTAATCAACGTAAGTATAAGTCATGTCCATATCCAAAAGTCTGCATAACTCAAAATGATAATCAACTAAGTGTCATAGGGAAGTGGGCATTACAAGTTGAGGAAACAATCTTACCCTTCAAACGAGTATGAGAGAAATCAGCAAACTGCATTGGAACTCCCAAAATTACTCCCCCTACTATCCTTGTTCTGGAGTATCTTTAAAAATAACCACTTTGATTTGCGACCATAAGATCGTTAAATGTGAACTTTACCATTCAAGGGCATGATTGTTCAGAGTTATGCTAGTTGATAACAAAGCCAATTTGTACTTTACAAAGGATCAGTTTCCATTACTAAACTGTAGAAATTGTTATCAAGTAGGTCTTACCTCTAATATTCAATCTTATTTCAACATAAATGTCCCAGTTTACAAGCTTCTATAAGGACATTTTGCCAACTCCATTTTATTTTGCTTAAAAAACCTAGGCTACTATGTTGCTTGGCATAGTGCACAAATCAACATTTTACTTCTTCAAGAGCCTTAACCCTTTAAGGAATTCACTCATTATACGACATGCAATTCTTATGAAGCAAACTTGCATCCAAAAGGCACATGACCAAACTCGTTGGTGCCATAACTAGGAAGTCATCTGAGAGTAATAATCCTTGAGGGCATGCCACCCAACTAGTCTAGTATTACCATAGTAGAGGAACATAGATCGATTACCATGCAGTACAAATTTTAGTGCTTTTCCACTGATAAAAATTGACCCACCAATTTTCAAAATTTCATGACAGCAAAATCTCAAACACAACCTACTAAACACCGCTATACAGCTGCCCTCTTCTTAAAATATTCACCATGTGGATCCTTTGGGCACATCCAAAGTCCCATAAATAAATGTAGTTTATCGTTAAACAGAGGATTTATAACCAAGATCGATAAAAATATTTCCCATGCCATCAACCTCTTTACATCACGCAAAGCCATCTGACAGACAGGACTTCGATCCTGAGTTAGTTTGACAGAACTGAGCAAGATCAGATTACACAAAGCAACAATAACCGACCATCTGAGCAACCGCTATCCATGAACCAAACATCTTATTTCAAGAATTAGGTTCTTTAGTGCTCTAAACACTAACAAGCCTCAAGTTATGATAAAGTCATTACCATGCTTCTAATTGAAAAAGACTCTTCAGTATTCAGTTGAATCTTCACTTATTCAAATCAACTATTTTTTATTTCTACATTCAGGATTCATAGTGTCCATAATTTTAACAATACTAGCACTTGGATGCTTCTCCGATCCATAGAACTTCAATCCTCTACCTCCTTTTGTTTCATCTTCCTCTTCCTCTGCCATGTCCTCTAGATGTAGAAGATTCCCCTTAGGCTAGATTTATATTGATTGAGAAGGGGTTGATATACTTTTCTTCAATTATTAGAGTAGACCAGAAGGCTTGAATAAGGTTCACTATAGAAAAGTTACATATATCCTCATGAGATTGTAAACAACATATCAATTCTGTAACTTTGAATGTGGTTAGATCTTTACTTTCTTTAATGGTTATGACCACTGGATAAAACTTTGGAGGAAGAGATCTCAAAAACATTTTCTACAATTTTTTTCTCTGTGACACTTTCCCCTTGAGTTTTAAGATGGTTCACAATACTTTGAGCCTTAGTAATAAAATCTTGAATAGACTCAGCTTCCTTCATATTTAAACTTTCAAAATATCTTCTAAGGATTTGAATTCTTACCAACACTATTTTTTCAGATCCTTCGGTATGTAGTCTGTAGGGCCTCCCATTTTTCCTTTGAATTTTTCATACCATCTATACAGGGGAAAATTTGATATATTCAACCATTCAAATTGGATAACAAAAAAGAACTCGATTGTCCTTCTTTTTGTCTTCTATCAATTGCGTTCATTGATTTTCTGCTTAAATCCATTTAAGCATTCTGATCTGCAGGTTCCGTGTATCCTCCTTCTACTAAATCCTAGATATCTTGGGATAATAGTGGGGTCTTCATCTTTATACTCTAAGGTAATCATAGTTTTCTCCAGTAAAAAACGAAAGATGGAATGAAAAATTGCCACCATTTGACATTATGGTAATTCTTGGAGAAAAAAAAAAACCTGTAAATTTGGGAAAATAGAATATACCACCAACAATCTTCCTGAGAGGGAATTTAGACCAAAGCAATTATATTATTAACGTGGTAATAGATTTGCACTATTGTATCCTCAAACTTAGGTGATCCAAAAAATAGTACATCTGTTCAAGTTGACGAGTGATGCGAACAAGGTAGCTTCCTGAGAGAAGGCTTTAAATATTTGCCTAATTACAAGACCGATGATAAACAAGAGTCTCAAACATGTGAGTGTCTAAAAAACATTGCACAGGAGAGGACTTATTCATTTATAATAAGTTTTTAGCTACCAGTAACTCCAACCCGAGCTAGCCCAAGCATTGATCACTCCAATCCTACGATCCTTTCTTTCCTGGCATTCAATTAATGTTACTGAAAGGGGCTTGCAGTTTATGGAGTTAACAAATGTAACTGCATACAAAGAGAGAAAAACAAACTCAGGTGATAAGTAAGAGTAATCATAGTTACTCGCAAGGAATTACTCAGTCCTAACGATATTTATAATACTGAGCTAGAACAACCAGTAATAAACTTGAAACTACAATCGAAGAAAAGAACTGCAGTGGTGGTGGTGGACACTGCACAGGACACTGCAGTTTGACACACACATCACTTCACACACACAGGCTTATGGTGAACGTGTGGGGCAATAGGCAAGAGATCCAGCTGTATGGGATGATCCCTTGACATTCAAGCCTGAAAGATTTATAGGTAATGATATTGATGTCAAAGGACAAGACTTCAACATACTGCCATTTGGAGCAGGAAGAAGAGGATGCCCAGGGGCACTTATGGCAATTGGAAGTATGGAGCTTATGTTGGCACAACTTATGCATTTCTTTGAGTGGAGAGTGGAGGGTGATCCATCCGATTTGGATATGAGCGAAGCCTTTAGATCGACTATAAAGCAGAAAGGAACCCCTTTCCACTCTTCCTAAATTAAAAATACCCCATATACTATAAACTTTGAAATCGTCTGTAAAACAATGGGGTCGGAACTTGCACGACGGTTGCATTTTTTAGTTTGGTTTTCTATGTTGAAAGATTTCTAGTTTGGTAATCATAAATGTTATTTCCTTGTTTCTCTTTGACCTGATGAGATCCGTTGATTTCGAATGATATTTTGGGTTTGTTCTAGATGGTCTTCATTTACTATATTATATATGTTGAATTGTGTATTTTAACTTATTTGGAAAGATTTCGAATTGTTTAATATTTTTATATTTTTCAGAGTTTATGGGTTTGTGGATAAATTGTGTATGATTAATTTATCTCGATGTATTTAATTCATCACTTATGAT
Source organism: Taxus chinensis (assembly GCA_019776745.2). Lineage (NCBI taxonomy): Eukaryota > Viridiplantae > Streptophyta > Pinopsida > Cupressales > Taxaceae > Taxus > Taxus chinensis. Next base: position 197,281,051 of record CM034155.1, on the reverse strand, counting down.
TCATAGACCATATGAACTAATGTACACATAAAAATACATGTATATAGATTATGTTTTTCGTTAAGGTCAATCAATCAAATATGAACCGACACATAACAAAATAGAAAATTAGAAAAGTGGCGTTTATGTGGTTGAGAATGAAACCGTTTTTTCTCGAATAAACCAATGAATGATTTTGTCCTACTTGAATGGTTTTGTACAACGGGTCAATGGGATCCTTTAAAGTTTCAGCGTAAATAAATTTTTAAACCACTTACAAAAACGCTCACATTAGTCACAAGTTGTTAATTACACATAGTTATTGTTCAAATAACTTCATAGTGTTGCATTTTCCTCAAGGACCAAACCTTCTAACCGTTTGTTCCAAACAAAATGATTTCATCAAGCGCTACCCAATGACCAATTTCCAAATTTTATATATTTTATGCATAGTTACTTGTAGATTCTTTATAAAATGTTATATACGGCAACCCAATGGTCAATATGGAAGGCTTCTCTCTTTTAGTGTAGTGCCCACTTTCCTTCGACACTTTTTACTATTGATTTCGATACTGTCGACTATACTTATGGATATTATTATAGCCTTTTGACTTAGCATGATGTTAGATGTTAGAGATACTGGACTGTTGTTGATTTCAATTCTTAGTATGACGTGTGTGGATTATTAGAGACATTTTATATTGATGATGATATGTTGTTGACATGGTTATATATATTTCTGACATGCGATATTTTTGTCATATTGAGTAGACCTTAACACTTGAACTAATCTTATGACCATATTGATATTGATGAAATGTGGAATCGAGATGTTGTTAGAAATTGTAAATGATATCGTTACTTGCCTAGACGATGATTTGATTCCTATATAGATGTCTATGGAGTTATATTGTATATTTTGTTTTGGATGTTTTGATGCGGCCACGAGGCCGAAGGAGGTATTATGTGTTTTGGAGTTAAAATTATCACAACAAACAACGGGGGGATTGAAGACCAACCACATTGAAGTGCTAAATGAATTCAACAAGAGTCACCATGGCAACATGTATTCGTTGAGTATGTGTGTTTGAATTTTTGTTAGGGGGTCCCCATGGGGGGATTACATCCAATTGTGACCAAGGGGTTGTGTGTTGTTCTTGTATTTAGTTTCTTGTATTTAATTTTAGTATGTGATTTTATAGTTGTTTATTCCCCTTTTATTAATTGCTTGGTTTATGTCTAGATTTGTAAATTAATCTTTTTACTAAGATAATTGTGGATGGGTCAAAATATTTCATTTATTAGATTTGATGGCTTTTGGGTTATGTGTTGTAAGTTGAATGCTTGTGATCTTGAGTATTATACACTCTACCTCTTCATGGAAATTCGGATTTGGCCCTAGGGGCCAATTTTGGAGGCTTGTGGGACAAGTCAAACATGCCTCACCCCTTTTAAATTACTATACCAACCCTACCTATGGGTTGGGGGGTCAAAAATAGACGCCATTATGTGTTCTGGGAAGACAAAAGCTAAAATGTTATTCCATTTTATTTCATGTAATTAAAGTTTGTCTTTAGAGGGTGTGGGCTTGGATTGTGTGTGTAAGTAATTTTTCAATCCTCTCACCCACCAATTTATTGTGCATTGGGGTTGAGGTTTGACTTGTGAGGTGGAGTAGAGGATGAGTGATGTGGCATCCTACATGGAGCTACCTCACCCTCCTCTCTCCCTTTTCTATTTATTCAAGTTCTTTTGCTTGTTTGGGGGTTACTTCTTTTCTTTTATGCTCTTGCATTTTTGGATTTTGAGGATTTTGGAGTACTTATGGATTTTGTTGGAGCTTGTTGGTGATAGTTTGGGCTTGAAGGAGCTTGGTGTGTCTCTTGGATCAAACTCTACCATGGAAAAGTAGGAGATATACTCTTGATTAATGTTTTCTTTTATATTGTGTATATGTGTATATTTTTGAGTGTTTTGGTATGCTTGTTGGGTGCTTGGGTAGATTTCCTAAGTGTGGTGTAAGAGGGGACTATGGGGATCTTACATGTAAGGAGGCATAAGAGTTTATTTCATGTTTTGGAGGGATTTGGGTTGGGTGCCCCACTTTGGACAAGAAAATGTTTGCATTTCTTACTTAGTTTTTTGTTGAGGGATCCATAAGATATTGTAGGGAGGCATAAGAGAATGTGGGATGAATAAGAGGATCTTGGCGGAGGCATAAGAGTGTGTAGGGGTTTTCAGATGTTTATTGGATGGTTTTAAGGTGGGAACCTATTTCCCATTGAGAGGCATAAGTGACCTCCCCATAGATCTTGCTCCTTTAGATTTTACATTTTGGAAGCCTTGTGTATTTTGTTGTTTTCCTCCTTGTGATTATAGTGGTATGGAGTGTGTTTTAGTATGGATGTAAAGTCTTGTATTGTGATGTGGAAGATTTTTTTGTTTCCATGAGTTGGATCCATTTTTCTTTACAATGTGGTTGGGGTTCAGGGGCCAATGAGGAGGATATCTTCTTCTCCTCATTGGATTATTGGTTGGGTGGAGAGTTTTTCCTCTCCCCCCTTTTTTTGGTTGTGATCAAATTAAGCATGGTGAAACTTTCTTATTGGTGATGTGAAACTTGGAGCATTGTTGGTGTCCAAAAGAAACCATTCCTTGTGAGAAAACCTTATTGTTATTCCCAATTAAGGTGGAAGACTTGTAATATTGTATTTTGTTTAAAGGAAATGTTGTATTGTAAGTTGTAATATTATTTGAAGGAAGCTCATTGAAGAGTTGTAAAATTTCCTTCCTCTTTAAATTGTAGTATGGAAAGAAATAAATCAAAATGGAAATCTTGTCTAAAAGTTTAGTAAAAACTTGTTTTGTGAGAAATTGAATTATTTGCATTAGGAATGAGCTATGCTCAAGAAAAAAAGAAAGTTTGTTTTCATGGTTGTAGTTGTATTATTATAAATGAGAAAGAAGAAATATAGAAGTTTTAAGATGCAAATAGTGTATACATAGTAAACTTGAATGTGGAGTAAAGTTGTTATAGTTATTTGAACAAATAAGATGTAGTGGAAATGGAAAGAGGCTACAAATTTGAAGTATGTTGTTATGTTGAAATGTTGCATTTTGTAGTAAGGAATAATAACAATATTAGAAGTAGATTTAGTTCTTTTTTACCATTGGACTTGAAAGAAAATTTATTGAACAAAATGAAAATGATCTTGTAGTTGTAGTTATTATTGAAATAGGAAATGTTTTAAAATGAGAAATTTAACTATGGAATGAATAAATGAAGTTAAATCTTACAACCAGAAACTTTAGGTACATAAATTTAAGTTTAGAATGAATTTTAAGACACTCTAGTGGCTTTTTATAGAAATCTCATATTTGAAGGTTCTATTTCTAAGGAACATGACCACCACCCTGTGTAGAGCGGCGGTCTTGTAACCGCTACTCAAGAAAGGCGGTAGTCTCAAAAACACCACTCAGACAAGGCAACGGTTCATGAATCATCACTTGGATGGGGGTGGCGGTCCCAGGACCACCATCCTACTCTGGGTGGTAGTTCTATCACTTATGGTGGAAAAACACAGATCCACATGTGTGTAATTTTTAACTTGGTCTAATTAAATCTTAAGCTTGTAAAATTACATAAGAAACTTCCAACAAAAAAAGGATGATTAAAACTCATTGTTCAAAGCGAACAAATCTCGAAATGGTTAACTCAAAGTACTCAATCTCATACATATTATGGAAGTAGGATTTTCCCAAAATAGAGAATTCAAAATACAAATAACTTGTAATAACTCCATATTTGGAGTGAAACCCTTTATAATCTTGGAATGAAAGTAATTACAACGAAAAATCTATAACCTAGAATGAACTACGCTTGATCTTGTAAATTCCTCCATAGTTTCTTCCTTCCTTGCTCCCATGGCTTCCATCTCTCCATCCTACAAATTAATCAAAGGAAAAGTGACCAAATGAGGAGATGAGTTTAAAGAAAGAGATTAAATAAAAATACATAAGGAATTTTAGGGTTAGTTTAGAACCCTAGGATATATTGGTCACAATTGAATTGATCCAAGGGTTGAGGATCAAACATACATTTGTTTGGTAAGAATATATTTAATAGATGTTTTAAATAAATTTAACTAAAGCGGTGATGCACTAGAAAAGGAATTTGCTGATCACAAATTCAACTTCCTTAAATGGAGAGAGGTGAGAAATCGAGAGGATGGACAAGATGCATCACATACCAAAGATAAATTTCACACATAACACCACTTCAACCCATTAAACACAACTCCCAAAACCCGCAATAGACATCAAAGACATGCACAATATACCCTGTAATGATGAGAGGCAAAAAGAGACAATAAAATAAGAAAAGGATGGACAAAAAACATCACGAAATAGATTTTATTGAGCTCCATGAGTTCACACAGTACATCATTAATGGGAAAGAGGAAATAAAATACCATTACAAAGCAAAGAGAGGAGGCTTAAGCTCCACATTCAATCATAGTAGGGAAGAAGGAGAGAGGAGGCAAGAGAGAAAAATGACCAACCCTTAGAAAGTTGCCCCCTTTACAATATATAGAAGAATGAGAGAAGGAGAGAGGGAAATTCAGATTTATGCTCCAATCACCCAAGAAAAATACATTGAATTCACCTGCAACAGTGATGGTTTCTACTACAAAACCCATGCCTCCATTACTGTTCCTTGTTAGGAAAGAAAAGAAGCCCATACTTCATTTTGGTGGTAGGTGAGAAGCCTAACAGCCTCAAAAAATGGCGGACTATATTTAAAATTCTTGGTGGGCTTCATAATTCATCTTTCATTTTCAGACCCTAGACATGTGGAGGGGCTTGCACTTGTTTGGGGACATGCCTTTGGATTTTACCTTTGAAGTTGCACTGATGAGGCACATGGAGGTTTCCGCTGGCTCTTCCCATGCTTAGAATTTTCAATGGCTAATACAAATTTCTCAGGCTCTGACCACGTGGAGAGCATTTGCTTGTTTGGGGACCTACCTTTGGATTTAACCTTTGAAGTTTCACTGATTAGGCACTTGGAGGCTTCTGCTAGCTCCTTAGGGTCCTAGGAATATGATGTTCTGACACTTGGCATCATCCACGAACATGCTACTTCATTCCTTTGGGTGAGTAAAAGGCCCCACTATATATAATGTCAAAACCCCTTTTCAGGCAAGACCTTTGTAGTTAGCTCCACGTGGAAACCCTGTGGGATTTCAATATTTTACCCCCTCCTTTCACTCTTGAAGTTGTGACGGTTGGACACTTGGCATCATCCACGATCCTGCTCTGCTTTCTTCGAGTCGACTCGCTCTGGGCTCGATTTTGACTTACCGAGTTATCTTTCTTCATTTCTCTGGTGCAGAAGGTTGTGTTTGATCAAACTATTACTAAGGGGGGTAAAAATGGATAACAATAACCTCATAACTTATACAAAAAAAATTTCTACAACTTTCGAGTTAAGTGTCTAAGGTTTTCAAGTGTTCCTAAAACGTCACTTTTTGTGGGTGTTACACTTGGTATCAGAGCCATGAGTTCAAATCTTGGACCTTTGGGCACAATTAGAAAACACAAGATAAGATTTTTTTTAACCTAACGTAAATATATTATTTTGTTTATAAACTTAAAAACCCACACTATCTGATAATTGTATAATATAGAAAACCTAGAAAACTGAAATGAAACCTAGAACAATGAACTAACTCTCGCCTTGGACTATGAAGGAGGCATGGACTAGATGAGGAGTCCTTTCACATAGACCCAGATTTACCACCTCCAGATCAGGTGGTAGCGTTCATTCTACCTCATATTTTCAAGCAGGACGTCAATGTTGTTATACGCAGAGGTTCTTTAGGAGGATGACTTGCTAGACATGATATGGAGCCATCAGTTGAGGCTCACACATCTCCTCGGCACAATGAGGATTATAGGGTAGAGAACTCCTGCGTGGAGTCGGCTAGGGAAGATTCACCACAGAGGGGACATAGAGACATGATTTCAGGACATAGGGACATATCTTGGAGCCCTAGGAAGATGGAGGAGTATGCAGAGAGACCTAGGGATTGTCAATCGTCAACTATAGACCATATCAGAAAGATCCTGTAGCTATGACCATCTCACTATTCTTGAGATATAGGTGGTTTTCAGGTAGAGGCATGCTTGGTGAGATTGAACATATGCTTCAATCTCTTCCCTTGTACTAGTAACATGAAAGCTCATGTTACGATCCATATTTTGAGGGATGGAGTAGGTGTTTGGTGGAGGACTGAGGAGAAAAATCTCTATGTTGACTCAGAGACAATTACCTAGGGAGCTCTTTGAGGCGTGGTTTAAGAGGAGGTATTTATCTAGGAGGTTTATTCAGTAGCGGATAGATGAGTTTCACAACCTCCATCAGGCATCTATGACTATAGCTAAGTATGAGAGTCGATTTCTGGACCTACTCTAGTATGTCGACTATATGCAGGATGATGTTAAGTTGTGGAGCTGAATTACTTTAGTTTAGCATGCAATGGAAACTTGCTGAAAATATAGTAACCGTCATTGGTTAGGGGGGAACCGACATTGGTCACCTTGGACCATCGTCAATCAGGTATGAACAACATTTGTCATGAAAGGGAGGAACCAACAGTAGTTATGTCAAACCAATGTCGGTTACCTGTGCGATGATGTTTTAATTAACTCTTGGGAATTAGATCTATTTTTAGCATTAATGTATTTCTATTGATTGTAATTACATGGATAAGTTTCCTAAGTGTATAAACGGCATATATAAGCATAAAATCTAGGGTTTAGAAGACATAATAATTAACAAGAATTAGAAAGAACTTGCTAGAGTTGGTGAGATAGAATTCTTGGTGATGAAGTAAAAGCTTGAGAGAAAGAAAGTACTTTATATCTGAGAGGTGTGGGAAATTGTAAATCTTCATTGTATATCTTGTCAAAGCTTTGGATAATAGATTGACTTTTTTCTTGGTGGACGTAGCCCACACTAGGTGAACCATGTTAAATATGGTGTTGATTTATGTCTCTTGTTTTGTATATTTCTTCTGGTAGAATATCTGCTTTTATTTGCATGTATGCTTAGATCTAATATATTGTCTGTACAACTGGTGTGTGAACCCCAACCACTGGTATCAGAGATTTTTTTGAGGGTTTTGTGAGTTGACATATTTACTCATAGAGGGTTTTCTGATTGAGTGGGAGATACAAAAATTGTAGAAGAAAACAAATACAAGGTAGAGAAATTCGACAATCGTAATTATGAATTATGGAAGATGTTGATTGAGGATTATCTATATCAAAGGGATTTATATTTACCATTGGATGATAAGTTTAGACGTATGAAGATAACCAATGAAGAATGGAAGATTCTTGACAGAAAGACTTTGGGATCTATAATATTGAGCCTGGCAGCATCAGTGGCTTCCAATATCAGAGAAGAGGATTCTATGGTAGAATTAATGAAATATCTTGCTAATTTATATGATAAACCTAGTGCTTCAAATAAAGTTTATTTGATGAAGAAACTATTTAGTTCTAAGATGCATGAAGGTGGATATGTATCTAGTCATTTGAATGATTTCTGATCGATTGTAAATCAATTAAAATAAGTTGTTATAACATTTGATGATGAAGTAAAATAACTTTTACTCTTATGTTCTTTTTCTGATAGTTGGGATAACTTGGTAATGGTTGTTAGTAATACAACATATGCTAAATATATTTTTAATTTTGATCATGTGGTTAGCATAATATTGAATGAAGAAATTCTTAGGAAGAATATAGAGCAATCATCATCTGAGAATGCTTTGAATGTAGATAGTAGGGGTAGGAAGAAGGAGAGATCCAAGAGTAAGAGTAATGGGAAATCAAATTCAAGGGATAGAAGATTTAAATCCACATGTAAGGGAATTACTTCTTGGAAATGTGGAAAGAAAGGACATGCAAAGAAATATTGTTGATCAAAGGATAAAGAGAACCAACAACCAGACAAAGGTAAAGAAGCAAATCTTGCTACATCAGAGGTAATTCAGGATGCTCTTATTATTTATTTAGATAGTAGAATTGAATCATGAGTTTTATATTCAGGAGCTTCTTTCCATGCAACCCCTAATAAGGGTTATTTCATAAATTATGTCTAGGGAAATTTTGGGCATGTTTATTTGGGTGATGATGAACCTTGCAGTATTACTAGTAAAGGGGAATTTCATTTAAAATTACAAAATTTAAATACATGGGTATTGAAAGATGTGAGGCATGTGTCAAAGCTCATAAAGAATATTATTTTTGTAGGGAAACCAGGTGAATCTGGGTGTAGGGTTATTTTTACAAGAGACTATTGGAAAGTCACTAAGGGTTCTTTTGTTATGGTAATAGGTAAAAAGGTAGGAACGTTATATTTATCTTCCTGTATTACTGATTCATTTTATGCATTATCTACTTCAAATTTAGATTCATGCATGTGGCATAATCGGTTGGGTCATATGAGTCAAAAAGGAATGTAGATCATAAAGGTTAAGGGTAAGTTATCATATTTGAAAGATTTAGATCTTGATTTTTTGAGCATTGTATCTTTGGAAAGTAAAAGAGAGTGAGATTTCTCAAAGTTAGGGCAACTAAAAAGGAGCAGAAATTAGATCTTGTACACTCAGATGTGTGGGGACCAACTCCGGTAGCTTCTCATGGAGGATCCTAGTATTATTTCACTTTCATTGATGATGCTACAAGAAAGGTATGGGTTTATTGTATTAAATGTAAATATAATGTTTTTGAGACTTTTAAAAGATGGAAAGCCCTTGTTGAGAATGAATCAAATTCTAAGTTAAAATGCCTTAGATCTGACAATGGTGGTGAATACTATAGCAATGATTATAATTATTATTGTTCAGTGAATGGGATACGCAGAGAAAGAATGGTTCTAAGAACACCATAGGAGAATGGTGTTGTAGAAATAATGAAGAAGATAATCATAGAACATTCTACAAGTATGAGGATACATTCTGGATTGCCCTTGCAGTTTTGGGAAAAAGCAATTAATACAGTGCTTTATTTGATTAACCGTGGGCCTTTAGGTTCACTAGATAGAAGAATACTAGAGGAAACTTGGACCAAGGAAGAGGTAGATCTTTATTTTCTTAAAGTTTTTGGTTTAGAAGCTTTTGTGCATGCTGATAGGGAAAATAGAAAGAAATTGGATGTAAAATCTAAGATGTGCACTTTCATTGGTTATGGATCTAGTGATTTCAGTTTCTGTTTTTGGGATTTAAATAATTCGAAAATTATTAAGAGTCATGATGTTGAATGGAATGAAGAGATAATGTACAAGGATCAAATTTTGGTACACAAGGATGAACCAGTTAAGTAGTTTGTGAATGAAAATGAACTCTTGGATTTAAAAGTATTACCTATAGGGTTAGACAATAACCAGTGTCAGTTTACCCCTAACTGGCATTGGTCAAATGAATTGGTATCAATTATAGAGGATCTAAACCAACATCAGTTAGCAGAACCGATGTCGGTCACTATCAGATTTGGATAGGAATGTCTAGCAGTTCCAGATTGAACCTCTGGTACCCCAAACTCCTCTGAAAAGGTCACAAAGGGTAAGTAAACTTCTAAAAATATTTGCACCTTCTCTATTTTATTTATTACTGACTAATAATGGTGATCCAGAGATCTTTGAAGAAGCAATGCAGGATAAGACTTGCGTTTGGTGGGAACATATCATGGATGAGAAAATGGACATCTTAGAACAAAATAAAACTCAGTATTTGGTTAAGTTGTCAGTAGGTAAGAGAACATTGCATAACAAGTGGGTTTATAAGATTAAGGAAGAAGAGGGTGGAAAAAAAAGTTACAAGGAAAGGCTTGTAATAAAGGGATTTGTATAGAAAGTAGGTATTGACTTTGGTGAAATTTTCTCTTTTGTTGTTAAGATGACTTTTATTCATACTGTATTGAATTTAGTTGCAGTAGAATATTTGCATTTAAAGCAACTAGATGTGAAGAGGAATTTCCTTTATGGTGATTTGGATGAAGATATTTATATGTAGCAGCCACTTGGGTATGAAGTTAAGGGTAAGGAGAAATTAGTGTGTAGGTTGAAAAAGATCATATATGGGCTCAAGCAAGCTCTAAGGAAATGGTACATGAGATTTGATAGTTTTATGCATGAGCATGGTTATTTGAGATGTGAATCTTACCATTGTGTTTATTTCAAGAAGCTTGAAAATGGGAGCTATCTTATTTTGTTACTGTATGTGGATGAGATGCTTATTACAAGATCTAGTATGCAGGATATTGGTGAGCTTAAGAGAAAGCTAGCTCACACATTTTCTATGAAGGATTTAGGAACTACAAAAGGAATCCTTGGCATGAAAATACATAAAGATAGGAAAAACAAGAAATTGTATTTGTCTCAGGAGGACTATATCTACAAGGTGTTAGAAAGGTTCAACATGCAAAATGTTAAACCTATTAGTACACCTATGGCTGGACACTTCAAATTAAGAAAAGATAAGTGTCCTTGATCACATGAGGAGGTCAAATACATGACATGAGTACCATATGCTTCAGCAGTTGGAAGTCTCATGTATGCTATGGTTTGTACTAGACCAAACATTACACAGGCAGTGGGAGTTGTGAGTAGATATATGGCTAATTCAGGTAAAGAGCATTGGAAAGTAGTCTAATGGATACTCAGGTATTTAAAAGGGACATTTAGCATGCAGTTACAATATGGAGGTTTGGATATTTCATTACATGGATATGTTGATTCGGATATGAATGGAGATCTAGATGGTAGGAGGAGAACTACTGGATACATTTTCATAGTAGGTGGAATGACAGTTAGCTAAAGTTTAAGATTGTAAAAAGTTTTGGCTTTGTCTACTACAAAGGCAGAGTATGTTGCAGCTACAAAGGCTATCAAGGAGATGATATGGATGAGTAGGTTTATGGAAGAGTTGGGAAAAGAGCAAAGTGATTGTAAACTGTTCAGTGAAAGTCAGAGTGCAATTCATTTGGAAAATAACTTAGCATTTAATTCAAGAACAAAACATATTAAGTTGAGGTATCACTTCTTATGAAAGGTATTTGAGGATGGACAGTTGAATTTGGAAAAGATTCATATGAGCAAGAACCCTGCGGATATGGTAATGAAGCCATTAGCAAAGGATAAGTTGGAGCTACAATCCACTTCTGTTGATCTTCGAGTTTGAGACTTGAAGAGGAAGAAACAAAGCTAAGGATCCAAGAATGACGTTATACAGGTATGGTGCAATAATTAATCTCTAAGTCAAAGATTGTTGAGTTGTGGAGCTGAATTAATTCAGTTTAGCATGCAATGGAAACTTGCTGAAGATATAATAACCATCATCGGTTAGGGGGAACCGACATTAGTAAACCGGGACCAACATCGGTTAGGTATGACTGGCATCGGTCAGGGAAGGGAGGAACCAAAAGCGATTAGGTCTAACTGACGTCGGTTGCCTGTGCAAGGATGCTTTGATTAACTCTCGATAATTAGATATATTTTTAGCATTAAAGTATTTCTATTAATTTTAATTGCATGGCTAAGCTCCCTAATTCTATAAATGACTATATAAGCATAAAAGATAGGGTTTAGATGACATATAATAATTAACAAGAATTATAAAGAACTTGCTAAAGTTGGTGAGACAGAATTCTTGGTGATGAAGCAAAAGCTTGAGAGAAATAAATTACTATACATTTGAGAGGTGTGGAAGATTATAAATCTTCATTATATATTTTGTCAAAGCTATGGATAATAGATTGGCTTGTTTCTTGGTGGACATATCCCACACTGGGCGAACCACGTTAAATCTGGTTTTGATTTATGTGTCTTGTTTTGTATATTTCTTTTGGTAGAATATCTACTTTTATTTGCATGTATTCTTAGATTTGATATATTTTCTATACAACTGGTGTGCTAACCCTAATAGATGAGAAATTCCGGATTCACAAGTTCTTCAGGGGCCTGAATTAGGATCTGAGTGGTGTGGTACACATTCACTGCCCTCAAACCTTGGTAAAGGCCGTGGAGAAGGCCTATATTCCAAAGGGGACACGGGAGAAGACACGATAGGCTAGGGACAGAGTTCGGAGCTGCATCCAGTAGATGCAAGATAACAGGTCAAGGGGGTCAGGTCCTCCTCTTCATGGTGGACAAGGTTTAGTACAGTCTTCATTCTTTCCACCACAATAGCAACAGACGTCCCCCATTCAGACCTTCTCATAGATTCAACACTCAGAGGGGACAGAGTATGGGACCTCCTCCTAGGGGTCCCATTAGGACACAGGGTGTAATGAGAGCTCAGTTAACAGGAGCTTGTTAGCAAAGGCCTCAACAGCCCATAGTTAGATCATCAGGATCTAGAGCGCAGACCTCTAGAGTATTGGCTAGAGCTGCATCTCACTGTAGAGGACCAGACAAATGTTATGGTTATGGAATTGTTGGAAATCATTGGAGAGAGTGCCCATAGAACCCTAGTAATAAGGGTAAGGCACAGATTTCAGAGCCTATTTTCGGTGACATGGGACGTAACCATCGGATCTACGAAGCGGTTGAGAACTACCAGGCTGAACACTAGTGTACCATGATAGAGACTATACGTAGCTTTGGTGGTATTCCCACCTCTATATTGTTTGATTATGGTTCATCTGATTCATTTATTGCACCATATTTAGTAGAGTGTTGTAGGCTAATGGCAGTTAGGCAGGGTCTTAGTTGGGACGTTGAAATGGCTTTTGGAGCCAAAATTTCTGTAGACTCCTTAGTTAAGGAGTGTGTAGTGGATTTGGGACCCTTCACCACTACGTCAGATCTTTGAATCCTTCCCTTGGGTTCATATGGAGTCATCTTGGGCATGGACTATTTTTCTACACACAGAGCTAAAGTGGATTGTTACCATAAGACTATTTCGTGTACAGATGATGTAGGAGTTAGTAGGCTTGTTTTCATTCACACCATCTCCGTTATGCAGCTTAAGTGGTGTGTACGAAGAGGTTTTCATATTTATGTTGTTACGGTTAGTGAAATATCTGAGGATGATTCTATTAGACCATCCCTCGATGAACATCACATCTTGAGAGAGTTTGTTGATGTTTTTCTGGTGGAGCTATCAGGGTTACCTCCCCCATGCGAAATAGATTTTCAAATAGATTTGGTTCCAGGTGCAGAGCCTATCTCACGAGAACCTTATCGGATGACTACCCCTGAGCTATGTGAGCTCAAGTTACAGCTTGAGGGCCTTCTAGAGAAATGCCTAAATCATCCTAGTGTATCCCCTTAGGGTGCATTGGAGATTTTTGTAAAGAGGTACAGATCTTTGCGGTTGTGTATTGATTACCACCAGCTGAACAAAGTAACGATCAAGAATCATTACCCCCTTTTGTGCATTGATGATTTATTTGATCAGATGAAGGGGGCCACATTTTTCTCCAAGATAGATCTTAAGTCAGGTTATCATCAACTGAGGATCACAGAGTTATATATTCATAATACTGGCTTCCATACAAGATATGGCCACTATGAGTTCACAATGGTGCCCTTTGGTTTGAGAAATGCCCCCCGTAGTGTTTATGATTTTGATGAATGGGGTATTCAGGACATTTTTGGATCACTTCATGCTCATTTTCCTTGATGAAATCCTGATATAATCACATATGCGTGAGGAGCACGAGGGGAGTCTTCGCCAGGTTCTTCAGTGTCTTCGTGAGTAGTAACTTTTTGGGAACTTGGAGAAGTGTGCATTCTTTCAAACAGAGGTGCAGTATTTGGGCCACATCATTTATGGGTAAGGTATCACAGTCAATCCTTCCAAGATTCGAGCTATTATGGATTAGCTAACACCCACTAGTGTGACTGAGGTGTGCATCTTCATGGGTTTGGTAGGATACTATAGGAGATTTGTACAGGACTTTTCTCAGGTTGTGCACCCCATCACTTCCCTTCAACGAAAAGGGAATAAGTTTGCTTTGACAGATAGATGTGAGTAGGTCTTTAGGAAACTTAAGGAATTACTCATGACAACACCTATTCTTGCAGTGCCAAACCCTCAGGGCAAGTTCTTCGTTTGCAAAGATGCTTCTTTGGTAGGACTTGGAGGTGTGTTGATGCAGGAGGGAAGATTAGTTGTGTTTGAGTCTCACAAAATCAAATATTATGAGCTCAATTATCTGACTCATGATCTTGATCTTACAGCAGTTATGCAAACCTTGGTGTAGTGGAGACACTTCCTTCGTGGCCAAATATTTACACTCAAGACTAATCACTTGAGTCTTCACCACTTCTTCATGTAACCCAATCTCAACGCTCGTCATCGGTGTTGGATGGAGTTGCTTTGTGAATATGATATGGAGATAGAGCATGTGAAGGGGAAGGAGAATGTGGTTGCAGATGCCCTGAGTAGATGGAGACATGTGGCTATGGCCATTTTAATGGGTACAGATTTGCGGAGCAGGAATTTATAGCAGCTTCATCACGACAGCTTCTACTTTGCAGCCAAAGCAGAGATTGAGTCTTAGAGACCCCTTGAGGGTAAGTTTGATAGTTTTTCACTAGAGATAGATGGCCTTCTCAAGCATAGAGGTCAGATTTATGTTCCCAAAGAGGGAGGCTTGATCAAGGACATCTTGGCAGAGGCACATCGTGCACCCTATTCAGCCCACCCTGGGGTGAAGAAGCTACACGCCACCTTGAGATAGTTGTATCATTGGAGAGGACTTCGTAGAGAAGTGGCCCAGTTCGTGTCATGATGTTTAGAGTGCTAAAAAGTTAAGGCCGAGCATCAGCATCCAACTGGCCTTCTCTTTCCTCATGCTATACTGGAGTGGAAATGGGACATCATTTCCATAGACTTTATAGTTGGGTTACCGACTTCGAGATACCACGTGGACGCCATCATGGTCACGGTGGATAAATTCATGAAAGTGGCTCATTTTTCTCTGATGAATACCACCTACACAACTAGTGTTATGGCATGGGTTTATCTCGATGATATTTTCAAACTGCATGGGATTCTGTGGAAGATCATTTGTGACTGCGACCCTTTGTACACTTCCCACTTATGGACTACCATGTAGTATGCTCTCAGGACGAAAATCATTTTCAGTATAGTATATCATCGTAAGACAGATGGACAAAATGAGTGGGTAAATCAGATCTTGGAGGACATTCTTAGGATGTACATCATGGATCATCATTCGAGATGGTAGGAGTATTTATACTTGGTGGAGTTTTCATACAATAATAGTTTCCATAGTTTGATAGGCATGGCTCCTTTTCAAGCTCTGTATTGCAGAGAGTGCAAGACACCTCTTAATTGGGATAGGTTAGAGGAAAAAGTTTCTCTTGGGCCAGCCTTATTGCAGGATATGGAGCAGTAGGTTATTATGATCAAGTAGAGATTGTAGGAGACGTAGGACATGCAGAAGAAGTATGCAGACCAACATAGGAAAGATCGTAGTTATGAGGTTAGAATGAAGGTGTTTCTTCATGTCAGACATCATAAGAGCCTTATCCATTATGGAAAAGGTTCTAAGATTTCTCCTATATTTGTGGGTCCCTTTGAGATATTGGATCGTATTGATCTCTTGTCCTATCATCTAGCATTTCCACCTAGCTTGTCTCACGTCCATGATGTGTTTCATGTTTTTATGCTTAGCAGTTATATTGCAGATCCTTCTCATGTTCTAAATTGGACCTCATTGCAGGTATAGGATTAAGGGCACGTGATGGTGGAGCCCATCTATATTTTAGAGCATAGGACCCTAGGCCTTCGAGGTAGAGATATTGACCAGGTTTGAGTCCAGTTGGATAGATATGATGAGACAACGGCTACATAGGAGGATGCTACATTTCTACAAGTCTAGTTTCTACACCTATTCTAGTGACTTCCATGAGGAATTTAAGTCTAAGGGGAGGGCGATGTAGTGCCCACTTCCCTTTGACACTTTTTACTATTGATTTCAATACTGTCGACTATACTTATGAATATTATTGTAACCTTTTAACTTAGCATGATGTTAGATGTTAGAGATACTGGACTATTGTTGATTTCGATTCTTAGTATGATGTGTGTGGATTATTAGAGACATTTTATATTGATGATGATGTTCTATTGACATGGTTATATATATTTCTGACATGTGATATTTTTTTCATATTGATTAGACCTTAATAATTGAACTAATCTTATGACCCTATTGATATTGATGAAATGTGGAATTGAGATGTTGTTAGAAATTGAAAATGATATAGTTACTTGCCTACATGATGATTTGATTCCTATATAGATTTCTATGGATTTATATTTTATATTTTATTTTGGATTTTTTTATGTGGCCATGAGGCCGAAGGAGGTATTATGTGTTTTGCACGTAAACTTATCACAACAAACATTGGGGGGATTGGAGACCAACCACAATGGAATGCTAGATGAATTCTACAAGGGTTATTGTGGCAACATGTATTTGTTGAGTATGTGTGTTTGAATTTTTGTTAGGGGGTCCCCATGGGGGAGGATCACCTCCAATTATAACCAAGGGGTCATGTGTTGTTCTTGTATTTAGTTTCCTATATTTAATTTTACTATGTGATTTTATAGTGGTGTATTCCCCTTTTATTAATTGATTTGTGTCTAGATTTGTAAATTAATCTTTTACTAAGCTAATTATGGATGTTTCAAAAGATTTCATTTATTAAATTTGATGTCTTTTGGGTTATGTGTTATGAGTTGAGTGCTTGTGATCTCGAGTGTTGTACACTCTACCCCTTTATGGAAATTCGGATTTGGCTTTAAGGGCCAATTTTGGAGGCTTGTGGGACAAGTCAAATTTATCTCACCCCTCTTAAATTACTATACCACCCCTACCTATTGGTTGGGGGGGTAAAATATAGACCACATTATGAGTTTTGGGAAGACAAAAAGGTAATATTTTATTGCACTTTCTTTCATGTAATTAAAGTTTTTCCTTAAGGGGTGTGCACTTGGATTGTGTGTGTAAGTAATTTGTCATTCCTCTCACCCAAAAATTTATTGTGCATTGGGGTTGAGGTTTGAATTGTGAGGTGGAGTTGAGGATGAGTGATGTGGCATCCTACATGGAGCCACCTCACACTCCTCTCTCTCTCTTTTCTATTTATTCAAGTTCATGTACTTGTTTAGGGGTTACTTATTTTCTTTTGTCCTCTTTTGTTTTTTGAGTTCGAGTATTTTGGAGTGCTTTTGTATTTTATTGGAGCTTGTTGGTGATAGTTTGGGCTTGAAGGATCTTGGTGTGTGACTCTTGGATCAATCTCTAGCATGGAAAGGTAGGATTTATACTCATTGTTGGTGCTCAATTTAATATCGCCTTTTTTGTTCAAAACTTCTCAATCCACATGGTTTGAAGTATTTTATGTCTCCCTGTATGGATGCATGAAATTTTTTTCCTTCATCAGGATGTCATTTTTCATTCCTTTCCTTAAGTCATGGATCACGTTGAGCCAGATATTTTTTACCGTTTCTATGTCCATGAGAAATAATTTGTAATTTTGGCATGAATTCGGGGTTTCCCCTTCTTTCTATTTTTTCATAGTCATGTTTTCCCTGTCAATTTTGTTCCCATCATCTGTGGAAATGTGATCCTTTCTTATTGGATGCATCCTAACGGGTCTTTATGGTGAAACTTGTCACATTTGTAAAAAAACACCAAATTGGTGCCGCTACCCTAATAGTTTCTAATTTTCTATTCAATAAATATGAAGTGGCTTGGAAAAATTCTTATGTTGACCCTGAAGATGGAAACGTGGCCGTGTTTCAATTTAAAAGTGGGGAGGTGGGTCGCTAGAGGATTTTGCATATTTTTTCCTTTTTATGTGAAGGAGAAAAGTTATGAAATGATCCGCAACTCTGTTGGGGTCCACATCAAAAGTTAGAAGTTGAGAGGAGGGTCGCCGGAGAATTTTGCATATTTTTTCCTTTTTGTGTGAAGGATAAAATTTATGAAATGATCTGCAACTCTGTTGGGGCCCACATCAAAATTTAAAAGTGAAGAGGCAGGTCGCCAGGGCATTTTGAGACTCTCAGGCCCACTTCAACTCATATCTTTTCCATGTGGATGGTCTACTCTCATTTGAGGATTCGCCTCTTGGTTTTACCTTTCAAGTTACGGCAAGGAGACATGTGGAGAATTCCGCTGGCTCCTCTCTATACGTAGACTTCTCAAGCAACTTTCTTAAGCCCAAAACATGTGGAGGGCCCACGTCTATTTGTCGACCTGCCCCTAAATTTTAATTTTGAAATAGCGCCAAGGGGACACATGGAGGTTTATGTTGGATCTTCCCATCCTTAGATTTTTTCAAGTGTCCGGTGTAACTTTTTTGGACCCTAGAAATGTGGAAGGCCCACGCTCATTTGGGAGTCCTTCTTTTAAGCTTCATACCAAAGATTCACTGGCCTTGCCCATACTTAGTATTTTTAATGGCCGCGGAAACTTTCTCACACCCTAGGCACGAGGTACTTTTTGATGGTCCTTAAACTCTTTCAAAAACTTTGTCAGGCTGAGACACATGGTGAGCCCACGCTTGTTTGGGGTCTCCACTTTTGGGTACCATATCAAAAGTGTGCTGAAGAGACATGTGGAGGCTTCCATTGGATCCTCTTTATACTGAGACTTTCAAAGGCCAAGGAAAAAATTTTGGGCCCAGGGCACGTGGAGAGCCAGCACTTGTTTGAGGTCCCACCTCTAAAATTCATCTTTGAAGTTGCACCGAACAGACAAGTGGAAGCTTCCGTTGGGCCTTCCTATACTCTAAATTTTCACAAATCGGTGCAAATCTCTAGGGTTCTGAACATGTGGAAGTTTCGCACTCATTTGGGAACCTACCTCTGGACTTCACCTTGCAGTTACACTAAGGAGACACGTCGAGGTTTCTCCTGGTTCCTTTTTTTCACCTGGCCGACTCGGACTCATAGCGCAAGAATGTGGTATAAACCATGTGAGGACACACATTAATGAGAGGCCTGAATGTAGGTATCCATGAGAGGGCACTCATTTCTCAAGGTGTATTCTCGAGGGTGAAAAGGATTGCTTATCAGATCCAGCCATATGGAGCCACTTGAAAATGATTAAAAAGGGGATTTCCTGCATGACAGAGTAAAAGAATGATTTAGAAGGACTGTCAAAAAATTATGATATGGCATCCCAGTCATAGTTGAGGGTCTGAGAAACGTGATCAGTTCATGATTTTTCCACCTGGTAGCTTTGGGTGTAAATTTGTTAAACATCAATTTCTGGGACAAACTTGTAACAAGCAAAGGATTCCTCAAATATTCTTCTTTTGGGGGGAGGAAATTTGGGATCATTGAGCAAGTGAAATGTATAAATGCAATGAGATTACTCTTGCAAATGGTCATTGTGTTAAATTTTCTGAGAAATTTTGAGAGAAACCATTTTTTCCTGAGAGGCCGTCTGAGAGACTAGTTGATTTTCCTGTGTCTTTGGATTCAATCGTGTCAAGGTGGTTGTAAGTGTACAACCATTGACAGGCTCTAATATTTTTGAGGAAAATTTCCCTTGCTGATGAACCTTGAATGAAGTTGTGTTGATCATGTACATTATTACGTCTACTTTTTTTCAGAATTTTTTCAAATAGTTTTTCTCATTCCTATTGCAATCTTATGTTAAAATATCTCTAAGTCACACAAGATCGTCATCTATGTGTTAGTATTGTCGGCATTTGCAATTTCATTATGAGAAGATCCTTCATTTGGTAATGAAATAAACAATTTAAAATAACTTTACTTTCACTATGCTAATAAAGATTGTTTGTAAGCCTATGAATGTATCTTAGGCATGACGAACCAAGGATTTCTAGCATTTAATTGAGTCTTTAGCACAAGAATTTGTGTTGAATTATTGAAGAGTGTGTGAAATCGTGCATTCTCTGGGCCTCCACTGATGCACACCTTCAGGTTGAAGGAATATCTTGGTTGTTTTGAAGCATTCTGTCTATGATTTTTCAAATTTTTGTAAAGGCTCTCAAAGATATGGTATAATCCACTTTATCTTTCTTAACTTCCCACCAAAAAATTTCTCAAACTATGAACCCTACAAGAACTACCCCTATTTGTATTGTGTATCCACAAATGAACAAATTCCAGTGCCAAAGTATGCAGGGACAATCGGGATTCAATTACTGTCTTTAGTAACCTGAACCTTTGTCTAGGAAACATCTCCACTCTCTAGTATGACAAATCGTAAGAGTTATATTGTGCTCTATTGATCATATTTCCTCAAGGTTCTCATTAAAATTATGTAGAGAAGGGTTACAGAACGGGTCCTCTCACCCTTGTTAAAGGCACAACCTAAAGTAGTGATGGTAGATCAAACCCTCAGCAAGGTGTTATCTACTTCTCCAATGCTTGAGTGAAAAATATTTAGCCGAATCCCATCCCTGGCTACAAAATGACTCATATCATGGTTCATTTGTCTCTAAGCATCTTGCTAGTTTCGTGATGTTTCTCGACCCTCGTGGAAGAATCAATTTTAATACCAACACCAAAGTGGTGCTATTTCTGGGGACTATTTTTACGAATGCATACACATACCGACCCTGGTAATGTTTCTTATATGATTCAAGTACATATATGTTGTTTAAATGTCATCCTTTATTGATATCTATACAATTTGTGCAAGATTACATGTGCAGTGTGTTGGTGCTCAAAATAGTCTCGCCCCATTTGTGTCTTATAAAATCTATTGATTTACAACCTCTAAAATTTTCTCCTTCCTTGTGTTGAGCTGTTTCATTCTTTGTTGTTATTTTTATTCAAATCCTGGGTTAAGATTGTGTATGGTTTCATGTTTGTCTCCTTGTTTCTCTGTCCCTCTAGAAAGGTCTGTAATTTGGGTCCCCCGTTCTTTGTTCATCAAAAACTTGGGTTCCCCCATGTTTTATTTTCTCCATGATTAGGATTTGTCTTCCTTGTCGTTTATATCCTAGATAATTGAAGAAGAACGAATTGATGTGTACTTGAAGAACGTATTTGAGCCTTGTAACATTTCTAAACTTTTTGTCCTTGAAGAAAATTGCATTCCCAGGCTCAAATGGTCATTTTTCTGTATTTTACGGTTTGACGGGTGTTTCTCATGGTCAAATTTGCATCCTTGCATGTAAAGGGGACATTGCACCTTTTGGTTGGATGCGGCTCGACTAGATACTTCAAAAAATTCATGGAAAGCCTCAATTCCAAGTTTGTCCATGTGGAGGCACGACGCTCGTTTGAAGATCTACTTTTTGGTTTGGCCATTGGAGTAGTGTCGAGAGGACACGTCGAGGAATCTACTAATTTTTCCGGACTTAGACAATTTTTTTATGTATTTGGAGCAATTTGGTGGAACAAGACATGTGGCAAGCTTATGCTCATTCAAGGTCTCCACTTTGGGCACCATCTTGAAGTTGCGTCAGGGAGACACGTGGAGGAACCGTGCATGTTTGGGGACCGGCCTTTGAGTTTCATTTTAAAGAAGCGTCAGGAAGACACGTGTAGGCCTCTGCTAACTTTGCATATTGCTTAGAATTTTCAATGGCCAAAAGGATACTGCCTCGGATCATGACACGTGGCACCTTTTGTTGAGATTCAAACATTCAGACAAACTCTGCCGGAACAGGACACGTGGCGATCCCGCACTTGTTCAAGGTATTAAATTTTTGGGACTGTCTTAAGGTACGCCATGGTGACACGTGGTAGTTTGAAAATTCAAAGAGGTAGGAAGGCGGACCATCGAAGGCAACTTGGATTTTTTTCCCCTTAAGGATTAAAATCTCAAAATGGCCCGCAAGCATGATGACGGAAATAGTCAATATTTTGCCCAGGTCAACGGCGGAGGTGTGGACTCTCGAGGGAAATTTGGAAAAAATTCCTTTAGGAGAAAAGGAGTCAAAAGTAAAAAAGGAAGCGCAGCCCCGCTTGTACCACATTTGGACACATGTTAGACTCGTATCCCGAGGGCAGAGCTGTGGGGAAAATTTTGAAAATTTTACCTTTTCCAAAAAGAAATAAAAATGGCAAAATATGGCCGCAGTTCCACTCCAATCACATTTGGACACATGTCAGACTCATTTCCCATGGGCAGAGGTGTGGAGAAAAATGGAATTTTTTCCATTTTTCCAAAAAATTGTAAAAATTCAAGGGAAGCCCTCGGGTCTTTTCTAAAGTTTGAGCCTACCACGTGGACAACCCAAATTCAAAGTAAAGATAAACAACAACTGTGAGTCTAAATTTGATTTCCCCCCATTTCTCTGAAACACATCTAGAAGTGCAAGTCTCCATGATTTCTTGGTATTTTCTACATGCCAAGCAGAGAGGGGAGTTAATTTTTATATCTAAGTTTAGTAGGGATATCTCGAACGTGTCTTTCGCCATTAAAAGGGTCTAACTTTCATGCTCGATCAATTTTTCTATTTTTCTTATCCTAAGCACGCAAGGAGCCAGATTTGAGAGATTAGGGGCGGAAGTGGTTGGAAAATTGAAGAAACAATGATCTACTAGAGGAGGGAGTTGAATGCGGTAGATATTTGATGAGATCTACCCCCTCGAGCACCTGGAGACTTTTTGCAGATCTGATTCTAATAATCATGAAAGAATCATGGCGAGAACTAGTGCATTAAACATTTTTGTCTTTTTGGGAGGAAGGGGCTTTGTTGTAAAGGTTATAAATGGCAAAAAAAATTCATGCAAATGGTTAGGATATTTTGGAAAAAGTCAGGGACTAATTTTTCTAGCACAAAAATCTTGACAGAGCCCATCCTTTTTTAAGAAGCCATCTAAGAAGCTTGTATATCTCTCTTTGTGTCAAATTAAATCATTTCAAGGTGGTTGCAAGTGTACAGCCATTGACAAGCTTTGAGATTGTTCTAGAAACTTTCCCTTGTTGATAAATTTGATGAAACTTGAGTTATTCTGTGTTAATATTGAGTAAAGTGTATTTATTTCATCTTTGAATGTATGCAAGTAGTTTTTCTTATTCATGTTGCAATCTTGTAACAAAATCTAGTCCAATCACACAGGTCTCAATCCTTATGATAGTTTAGTGGCATCTACAATTTTATTTCTTAGAAGAGTCTTCATCTAGGAGTGAAGAAAACAGTTTAAAATCACTTTTCTTTCATTTTGTTGACAGAGATTATCTGTAATCCTCTGGGTGTACCTCAAGCGTGGCTTGGTTTGAATCTTGGTTCTTTATTGGGTTCTCTGACTTGATCCTTCATGACAGAATCCCATAGGTTGTATGAAAAAGTGCCAATCTGGGCCTCCATTGAAGCACATATCCTAGTTGAAGAAACATTTTTAACTTTTGTGGCATTTTGTTGTTTGAATATTTCCATTTTGCATGAGCTCTCAAGTATCTGGTGAGTCAAGCACATCATGTCTCCCCTCCCACCAAAATTTTTATTTAAAACAACTAATCCTACCCATACTACCCCTGTTTTTCTCTGTATGCCCACACAAAACCAAAATCCATTTGCTAAAGTATGCAGGAAAAAAAAGGATTCCAAATGCCTTTAGTAACCTCTACCTTGTTGTTAAAGTATCTCCATGATCTGGAAGTGACAACTCGTGAGAGTTAGATCTGGTGTGTTGATCATATTTTCCCAAGGTATTGTCTATGAAATTAATACATAAGAAGGATTTATCATTGTTCTTCAATAAACAAAGGTTAAAAAATAGGTTCTCTTACCTTGGTTGAAAGGCACAACCTAAAATAGTTAGGATCAAAACACATCCTTTTAAGGTGCTACCCACTCCCTTCAAATCTTGAGTGCCAACAAGTCAGATAGATTGCTTCCTGGCTACAAAACCACATACATGATTATGTATCTACCTCCGAGTGTCCTGTCAAATCCATGATGCTACTCGGCCTTTGAAGGAAGTTAAATTTACGTACCAACATGCTTCTGGCACTATTTCCAGGGATTGTTTTAAGTTGAGACTGATTCATTTTCCATTTCATATATATTTGACCCGTCAACACGCTAGTGGCACCATTTTCAGGGAATTGTTAATCTAGAGTTTCATTGAGTTATTGATTTGTAGCCCATATCTATTTAGCCAGTTAACAACACCAGTGGCACTGTTTCCATGGACATTGTGAATTTAGTTCAAAAAAAAGAACCTGGTAAAACACTTCTTATATGCTCCAAGTGTTGTGTGTAGTTTTTTCAGTTTCCACACCAGATGCACTAGCTTTCATTTGATACATCTGGGTAAAGAAAGGTCAAAATATTTCCATTTCCAGTTTCTAGCATTGACAAAATTTTGACAGACCATATTTAGTGCATTTACACAACTAAGGTGGAAATCCTTAGTGGCGATTCCCTGTTGATATGATTCTTAATAAGTATTAGTGTCCTAAAACTCTATCAAAGTCAGATTTGTTACTAAAATTTGCAAAGCTGGAAGAAAGAAGATATTTATTTGCTAGGGATCTTGCTAGGACATTGTTCCCAGAGCTAGGAAACACAAAATCAGAACGAAGGAAAGCTTGGAGAGCTGTTGGAGGTCAGTAGAAAATAAGAGGGATCTCCATTGATGAAATTGATCTACCTATCATTAAATACTACCATTCATGTGACTTTGAATCATGTAGCCTCTTTGTGGAATTGAACTCTCCATCTAGAGAGGTGCCTTCATTTGATTTTTAAAGGTTTTCTTCACACTCTTCACATGTCTTTTCTAAGGTTGATAGATATTTCCAAGAGACAAGGCCTTTGGGGGATCTCCATTTTGAAAATTATACTCCTGTGTTCCAAGGACCCTCAGCCCCTCATCAATTTGTCACCCCTCTAGGGTCACCTCCTCAAAGGAACGTGGCCCATCCCTCACCCAGACCCACTTTTGTTGTAAACACCTTCCGAACTATAAATTTTGTGGGAATGGCTGGATATCTAAATGCAGTGCCTAAAGATGTAAGGAACAGAATGCCAAAGTTCAAAGTAAACAACGCTATTACTAGTCATCAACATCTATAGATTTTTATCAATATGATGGAATATTTTGAGATTGAACATGAAGATGTGTATATCAAGTTTTTTATCCACACCTTGGAAGAGGATGCTAGGGACTGGTATAAAACATTACCAGATAACTCTATTGATTCTTGGGCTGAAATGAAAAATGCATTTATATTACAATATGGTTATAGGAGTGACCCTAGGTTTCTTCTATCAGAGTTTAAGAACATCAAAAAGAACCAAAATGAGTCAGTACATGACTTCAATACAAGGTTTAATAAAACTTTGAGGAGATTGCCTATTCGGATTAGGCCTTGTGATGAGTCATGTTTGATCAAATACACTGATGCATTTGATAAAAAGGTTATGTATTACTTGAGAGACAAGAACCCCAAAAATTTGATGCAGGCCTTCACCATGGATCTGCAAATAGAGAACAACATCAAGGCAATTGGAAAGCCTCAAAAGAGGGAAGGTGTAAAGCTGGTTAACCCAGAAAAACCCCAAACAAGCAAGGCTGCTGATTTGGAAGAAGTTGTGAAGAATTTGGCAGGGGCTGTCAAATATATTTCCTACAAGCTAGCCCATGCTGAGAAGGGAATTGGTTAGAGCTCACAAGGTCAACACAAACAACAAGGCCAAGATAGATTTAAAAATCACCAGAGATTTGATGATAGAAGCAAGGGACTTGTTGGAATTGGAAATAGACACTCCCAAGCTAGGATAACCGAATGGTACCTAATCCTTTGGCTGTCAGAGTTGTTATTGTGGAGGGGACAGATGTCATTGATTAGTGTGACAAATGTTTCATGCCTCATGCTCCTTGTGAAGAAGATCAGCAAGAAGAAGAAGAAGCTGATGATAATGATGATGCCTACATGATGGAGACCCTTGCAAGTTCACCAAGGGAAGCAACTTCAACTGAGGTAATAGGTGTTAGGACTGCTGCTATTTGTTGGGACTGGATCCACCAGGTACCTCTTCTTCCTCCCTCTCATACTTTATAAGTAGACACTGTACAAGCTTTTGGATTGCCCACTAATGATTTTTAATACTTGAGGGCATTAATGATTGAAAATTATGATGGAGGAGTTCCTTCAGAAGAAGATAGGCAACTATTGATGAATGTTGTAGTTGCCCAAGAAAAGGAGCACAATACCAGAAGTAAAGCTGCCAATGGGCCACAAGCCAAGTCAAAATTTCCATTTATTTCTAAAGAAACCCCAAAGAAAAATGCATCTGGAAGAGAGCTTGTTTCCCCAAGAAAAACCTGTGTTCTTCTCCATGCCCACCCTAAAAATAATCCCATTCTATCTGATGAATTTTCCAATCTTTCTCCTAGTGCTAGTTTACCCAAATTTGCTCCATATGACATAGCCCAAGTTTTGAACCAAATCAAAATTCCTGTCCCAATTTTCGAGCTGCTTAGGATCCCTGAGCACAAGAAGAGGGATTTTGAATATTTAGGATTCAAAGGGGAAGAGATTGAATACAAGGTAGAGATGTAATAAAGGTTGAGATTCCCCTTACTGTTGCAGAGTTGGAAAGGTCACAAGTACTAAAAGAGCCATGAGAACCACCAGAGGTTTATTTAGGAACTTCTTTGGTTAAATCCCAGCTGAATGTGGATCCATTTTTCACTACCTTGGTTATCAAAGACAAGTTGTTACATAACTATATGTTTGATTCCGATGCTTCATGTAATGTCATGCCTCTTGAGGTCAGGAATGAATTAGGTATCAAAGTAACAACATCATATGGGAAGTCCACTACCATGGACTCTAGAGAGGTTCCAGTGGTGGGATGTGTTAAAGATCTAGCTGTGCAACTTGCATCTCATCCTCAAATTAACTTTAAGCTTGATGTAGTCATTCTTGATTGTTCTGCCAAGTGGGGGATGTTGTTGTCAAGAAAGTGGGCAGTAAGTGTTGGTGGTAGTGTGCAAATGGAAATGTCTTATGCCACTATCCCCATTGAAGGCAACCTGGTGAAATTATATGGAGAGAAGAAGATGTTGTACTTGATTGAAGACCCAAGCAATGCATCTTATGAGGTTTTGCAAGCAAATGTTGATCTTAACAACTTTGTGAGTTTTGTGGATTTCAGGGAGTGTGAAAGTGTTGAAAATGGAGTTCCTAAGTATGTTTTTTTTCTGGGAATTTAGTCTATGATGCAACCTTGAAAAATTTAAATAATTTTACTTTAAAACAATAGAGGAGCTTCAGAGAAAATGAATGGTTTACAAACTGAACAAAGAAGAAAATGAGGTGTATTTCCAGATGATGAAATCATATCAGAACCTCTTAGCATGGTCATACCCAGGATGGTAGGCACTTGAAGATTTTCCCTGATTTTTTTCTTTGAATCAGGGAAATATCTTTTGTACAGTGTATAGTTTTTCATTTTTTTCATGTCCTTTTGTGTTTTTGCTCGTTCTAGTCCTCGGTGACCTATTTTTGTTGGTTTCTCTGTCTGTTTTTGAAGATGGCTTTGTTTCTCTACTCTACAAGATGACTCTATTTCCCAATGGATATTTTTGGTACTTGGTCTACCGTTGTTCTTGTGGCACTCACAGAGAGTGCCCATCCCCAAGTCG
Organism: Taxus chinensis; assembly: GCA_019776745.2. NCBI lineage: Eukaryota > Viridiplantae > Streptophyta > Pinopsida > Cupressales > Taxaceae > Taxus > Taxus chinensis. The sequence continues at coordinate 197,253,422 of CM034155.1, read as the reverse complement.
GATGCTATGTTGGTGCTCAAAATAGTCTCTCCCCATTTGTGCCTTTGAAAATCTATTGATTTATGGCATCTATCATTTTCTCCTTCCCCGTTTTGAGCTGGGTCAGTCTCTGTTGGTATTTTAAGTCAGCTCCTGGGTCAAATATCATGTATGGTTTGCATGTTTGTCTCTTCGTTTCTCTGTCCCTCTGAAAAGTTTTGTAATTTGGGTTCCCCGTTCTTTGTTCATCAAAAACTCTGGGTTCCCCCATGTTTTCTGTTCTCCACGATCAAGATTTGTCTTCCTTGTCATCTCTATCCTAGATAATTGAAGAAGAACGAATTGATGTGTACTTGAAGAACGTATTTGAGCCTTGTAACATTTCTAAACTTTCTGTCCTTGAAGAAAATTTCATTCCCAAGCTCAAATGGTCATTTTTCGTATTTTACGGTTTGACGGGCGTTTCTCCCGGTCAAATTTGCATCCTTGTATGTAAAGGGGACGTGGCACCTTTTGGTTGGATGCGGCTTGCCTGGATGCTTCAAAAAATTCATGGAAAGCCTCAATTCCAAGTTTGTTCACATGGAGGCATGATGCTCATTTGAATATCTACTTTTTGGTTTGGCCATTGGAGTAGCACCAGGATGGACACGTGGAGGACTCCGCTGCTTTTTCTAGACTTAGAAAAAAAATTATGTAGTAGGAGCAGTTTGGCGGAATAGGACACATGGCGAGTTCGCGCTCATTCAGGGTTTCCACTTTAGGCACCATCTTGAAGTTGCATCAGAGAAACATGTGGAGGAACCGCGCATGTTTGGGGACCAGCCTTTGCATTTCATTTTAAAGAAGCGTCAGGATGACACGTGGAGGCCTCCACTCACTTTGCATTTTTCTTATACTTTTCAATGGCCTTGAAAGGAGACTTCCTCAGAGCATTACATGTGGCACCTTCTACTAAGCTTCAGGAATTCAAACAAATTATGTCAAAATAGGACACGTGGTGAGCCCGTGCTCATTCAAGGTATCAAATTTTTGGTACTGTCTCAAGGTGTGCCATGGTCACATGTGGCAGTTTGAAAAGTCAAAGAGGTGAGAAGGCAGACCATCGGAGGAAACTTGGATTTTTTTCCCCTTAAGGATTAAAATCTCAAAATGGCCCGCAAGCCCGATGAGGGAAATAGTCAATGTTCTGCCCCGATCAATAGCGGAGGTGTGGAGGCTCGAGGGAAATTTGGAAAAAATTCCTTTGGGAGAAAAGGAATCAAAATTAAAAAGGAAAGCGTGGCCCTGCTCGAACCACATTTGGACACATGTCAGGTGTTAGGTTGTGGAGCCTATTTTCTTGTGAGGAAGTGTTAAAGACTATACACTAAGAGTACTATACACTTTCCACAGTTGTTTCGCTAGGGTTCGGGGTCGGGCCGGGCCCCCTATAGTAGGGGTTCAGGGGCATAGGCCCCGAAAAAAAAAATTGGCCTTAAAACGTACCCAATATACTGGGAAACGTGCTTTTCTCATATGGGAAGGATTTTTGACCCATAGGTTTATGGGATGGTTTTGGCCCATTGTTTTGATACCCACAGTTTTGTAAAACTACTTAAGCAGTTGTCTATTTATATGGTTTTGTGCATATGGTAGGTATTATGTAACATTAGAGATGTGTTTTGAATTCGGGTGTGAATTCTATAGAGTTTGTTGAGCATAGCTCCAAACAGATCTGGGTATTGTATTGAGAGAGTGGTGGCTTGTAATAAAATCTGAGCAAGTGATTCTTGGTGGACGTAGCCTAAATTGGGTGAACCACATTAAATATTATCTCTTTGTGTTGTGTTATTTTATTCTGCACTTTTATTTGAGATTTGTAATAATTTATACATATTAGTTTCTACTAATGCGATTATGTGAGGGATTATTCCACCTATTTTATCCCTTATTTCCTAACAATTGGTATCAGAGCAAGGTTTGGTTTGTTAAAGTGTTGAATCACAGGGAAAGTTTTATCTTGAGTGGGAGCTATTGTAGATGATCGAAGATCTAGGGTCGATAAATTCAACGGACAGAATTTCAATCTTTGGAAGATGCAGGTGGAATATTACCTTTATCAGAAGGATCTTTATATTCTGTTGTCTAAGAAGGTGAACAAACCCCTGAGCATGATGGATTTGGAATGGTATTTGCTGGATAGGAAGGCACTTAGGACAATCTGGGAAGTTGTATGAAAAACCCTCTACCTCAAATAAGATATTTTTAATGAAAAAGTTGTTTAATATGAAGATGTCTGAGAATGGTTCAGTAGCATATCATTTAAATTATTTTAATATGGTTGTAAATGTACTAGATTTGGTTACAATAGAATTTGATGAAGAAGTTAGGGCTTTATTAGTTCCGTGCTCTTTACCCGAGAGTTAGAATAGCCTGGTAATGGCAGTAAGCAACTCGGTTCCAGCTAACTCAAATTTGAAGTTTGAGGATGTTGTAGGGGTGATTTTAAGTGAGGAAATGTGAAGAAAAATATCTAGGGAATATTTTACTTCAGGTAATTCTTTGACAGTGGAAACTAGAGGAAGACAAAAGAATAAAGGAAGTCGTGGAAAATCACAGGATCAAGCAAGGTCAAAATCTAAAAGCAAGATAATATGCTGGCATTGTGGAAAGTCTTGGTATGTAAAGAAGGACTGTTGGGAGCTTTAGGACAAGAAGAAACAACAGGAATAAAAAAATGAGGCAAATGTGGCAACGGTTTATGTAAGGATGATTTGATTCTTTCTTTGCACAATATCACTGAATCTTGGGTTTTAGATTTGGGGGCTTCTTTCCATGCTACTCCACATAGGCATTATTTTGTTGATTATGTTCAAGGAGATTTTGGGCATGTTTTTATTGGTGATGATGAGCCTTGCAACATAGTTGGAAAAGGTTTTGTTCAGGTTAAGATGCAGAATGGGAATACTTGGCTATTGAAGGATGTCAGACATGTGCCTACATTAAGACGAAATTTGATATCATTAGGGCAGTTGGGAAGTGATGGTTGTAATGTGATATTTACAATGGACTCTTGGAAGGTTACCAAGGGTTACCTTATGGTAGAAAGAGGTAATAAGGTTGGAAACTTGTATTTAACCACTTATAGTACTAATGTTTGTAATCTTGTGGCTTCAGAAGTAGATACAACATTGTGGCACTATAGGCTCGGTCATATGAGCCATAAGGGCATGGAGATCATAAAGAAGAATTTTCCTGGATATACAGAAATAGGTTTGGAGTTCTGTGAGGACTGCATATATGGGAAATAGAAGTAAGGTTTCTCAAGGTTGGACCTATAAAGAAAGAGAGTAAGTTAGAGTTGGTACATTTTAATGTGTGGGGGCCGGCTCAGGTATCATCTCTTGGGGGTTCAATTTTTTATGTTATTTTTATTGATGATGCAACAAGGAAAGTTTGGGTTTATTGTATTAAAAACAAATCTGATGTATTTGACACTTTTGTTAAATGGAAAGCCTTGGTAGAGAATGAAACATGTCTTAAGCTAAAATGTCTCAGGTTAGATAATGGAGGGGAGTATTGCAGCAATTAATTTGATGATTATTGTTCTAAGAATGGAATCTGTAGGTAAAAATGGTTCCAGGAACTCCGTAGCAGAATGGGGTGTCAGAAAGGATGAACAGAACAATAATGGAATGTGCTAGGAGCATGAGGTTACATGCAGGACTACCTCTTTCTTTTTGGGCAAAAACGGCGAGCACACCTATGTACTTGATAAGTAGAGGACCCTCAAGTGCCTTGGATGGAGGCATACCTAAAAAATCTTGGTTTGGTGAGAAAGTTGATTATTCATTTCTTAGAGTCTTTGGATGTGAGGTGTTTGTCCATATAGACAAGGAGGATAGGACCAAGTTAGAGGCTAAATCAAAAAAATGTACTTTCATTCATTATGGTAGTGATGACTTTGGATATAAATGTTGGATTATTAAGGACAAGAAAATCATTTGATCTAGGGATGTGGTCTTTAATGAGAAATTAATGTATAAGTAACAGTTGTAAGAAAATAGGGAAGAATCCAAGAAAGAATATGTAGCAGTAGAGGATCTTCCGGATGGGAAAGTGACACATGAATCAGTTCAGGAACCCCAAACTCCTATATTGAGGAGGTCTTCTAGGGTAAGAAGAGAGCCTGAACATTTTTCTCCTTCTCTTTATTATTTATTACTCACTGATAGTGGAGAGCTAGAGAGATTTGATGAAGTAATGCAGGTAGATGCCAGGAAGAAGTGGGAGCAAGCCATGGATGAGGAGCATTAGGTTCTCATGGAGAACCAAACATGGGATTTGGAAAAGCTACTTGAAGGCAAAAGAGTATTACGGAACAAGTGGTTGTTCAAATTCAAAGAGGAAGAAGGAGGAAAGAAAAGATACAAGGCCCGGTTGGTGGTCAAGGGGTTTGCACAGAAAAAAAGGTATATATTTTGATGAGATTTTTTCTCCTGTAGTAAAAATGACTTCTATTAGAACTGTCCTAGGAATAGTTGCAGCAGAAGACTTGCACTTAGAACAGCTTGATGTAAAGACTACATTTCTCCATGGTGATTTGGAGGAGGAACTATATATGCAGCAACCAAAGGGCTATGAGGTCAAAGGTAAAGAGGAGATGGTGTGCAAACTGAAGAAGAGCTTTTATGGCTTGAAACAAGCTCCACGTCAATGGTATAAGAAATTTGATAGCTTCATGATGGAGCAAGGTTATATTAAATGTCATTCTGACCATTGCATGTATACAAAGAAATTTGAGGATGGTAGTTATATTATCCTGTGTTTGTATGTGGATGACATGTTAGTTGTAGGTAAAAACATGCAAGAAATAAAAGTATTCAAGAAGCAGCTAAGTGAATCCTTTGCTATGAAGGATTTGGGGGTAGCCAAAAAAATCCTTGGTATGAGGATATCTCGAGATAGGAAGGAACAAAAGTTGACATTATCTCAAGAAGAGTACATTTAGAAAGTCTTGGAGAGGTTTAATATGTAGGATGCTAAACCAGTTAGGACTCCTTTGGCATGCCATTTCAAGTTATCAAAGGAGCAGTGTCCCAAGAAAGAGTAAGAGAGAAACTAGATGTCCAAGGTACCTTACTCACCAGCGGTTGGCAATTTGATGTATGTTATGGTGTGCCCCAGGCCTGATATTGCCCATGTAGTGGGAGCGGTGAGTAGATTTATGAGTGATCTAGGCAGAGATCACTGGCAGGCTTTAAAGTGGATCCTTCAATATTTGAGAGGGACCATGGGGAAAATTTTGTGGTACAGTGGATTAGACACCAATTTGTGTGGTTATGTAGATTCAGATATGGCTAGAGATGTAGACAACAGGAGGAACATGACAGGTTATGTTTACACTATAGGTGGGACATCAGTGAGCTAGATTTCACGACTACAGTAGTTGGTGGCTTTGTCAACCACAAAGGGTAAGTATGTTGCTGACACAAAGGAAAGAAAAGAAATAATTTGGTTACAGAAATTACTTGAGGAGTTGGGGCATAAGCAAGAGGAAGGAAAGGTTCATAGTGATAGTCAGAGTGATATACACCTAGCTAAGAACTCTGCTTTCCACTCGAGGATGAAGCATATATAGTAAGGTACCATTTCATTAGGAAAACTTTGGAGGAAGAGAAGTTGAATATGGAGAAGATTCATACCAGTCAAAATCCTAAAGACATGATGACCAAGGTAGTCACAAGGGAAAAAAATTAAGCTATGTTTAGCTTTGTTTGGTCTTCACGGAAACTAGTGAAGGGTTGAGAAGCTTGCTCAGAGGAAAACTAGTCTCCAAGTGGGATATTGTTAGGTTGTGTAGCATATTTTCATGTGAGGAAGTGTTGAGGACTGTACACTAAGATTACTATACACTTTCCATAGTTGTCTCATCGGGGTTCAGGGGCGGAAGCCCTCGGTAGCAACAGTTTGGGAGCACAGGCCCCGAAAAAAAATTGGCCTTAAAACGTGCCTGATATACTGGGAAACGTGCTTTTCTCATATGGGCGGGATTTTTGACCCATATGTTTTTTGGACAATTTTGGCCCATGGTTTTGATACCCACAGTTTTGTAAAACTACTTAAGCAGTTGTCTATTTATATGGTTTTGTGCATATGGTAGGTATAATGTAACATTGCAGATATGTTTTGAATTCGGGTGTGAATTCTGTAGAGTTTGTTGACCATAGCTCCAAATAGATCTGGGTATTGTATTGAGAGAGAAATGGCTTGTAATAAAATTTGAGCAAGTGATTCTTGGTGGACGTAGCCCAAATTGGGTGAACCACGTTAAATATTGTCTCTTTGTGTTGTGTTATTTTATTCTGCACTTTTATTTGAGATCTGTAATAATTTCAGCATATTAGTTTCTACTATTGCAATTCTATGATGGATTATTCTTCATATTTTATCCCTTATTTCCTAACATCACGCTCGTTTCTAGAGGGCGGAGCTAGGGGAAAATTTGGAAAACTTTCCCTTTTCCAAAAAGTGAGTAAAATGGAAGAATCTGTCCGGGGTTCCACTCAAATCACATTTGGACATGTGTCAAGCTTGTTTCCCAAGGGCGGAGGTGCAGAGAAAAATTGAATTTTTTTCCATTTTTCCAAATAGTTGTAAAAATTCAAAGGAATCCCCCAAGTCTTTTCTAAAGTTTGAATCTACCACGTGGATAACCCAAATTCAATTTAAAGATCAACGACAGTTGTGAGTCTAAATCTGATTTTCCCCCATTTCTCTGAAACACATCTAGAAGTGCGAGTCTCCATGATTTCTTGGTATTTTCTACATGTCAAACAGAGAGGAGAGTTAATTTTTATATCTAAGTTTGGTAGGGAGATCTGGAAGGTGTCTTTTGGCTTTAAAAGGGTTTAACTTTTGTGCTCGATCAGATTTTTTGTTTTTATTCTCCCAAGCACGCAAGGATCCAGCTTTGATAGATTATGGGCAGAAGTGGTTACAAAATTGAAGAAATAGTGATCTACGAGAGGAGGGAGTTGAATGCGGGAGATATTCGATGACCCCTCGAATACCTGGAGACTTTTTGTAAATCTGATTCTAAGAATCATGAAAGAATCATGGTGAGCACTGGTGCATTAAACATTTTTGTCTTTTGGGGAGGAAGGGGCTTTGTTGTAAAGGTTATAAATGGCACAAATTTTTCATGCAAATGGTTGGGAGCTTTTGGAAAAAGTCAGGGACAGATTTTTCTAGTAGAAAAAGCTTGACAAAGCCCATCCTTTTTTGAGAAGCCATCTAAGAAGCCTGTATATCTCTCTTTATGTCAAATTAAATTGTGTCAAGGTGGTTGCAAGTGTACAATCCATTGACAAGCTTTGAGATTGTTCTGGAAACTTTCCCTTGCTGATAAATTTGATCAAACTTGAGTTATTCTATGTTAATCTTGAGTAAAGTGTATTTATTTCATCTCTGAATGCATGCAAGTATTTTTTCTTGTTTCTATTGCAATCTTGTACCAAAATCTAGTCCAATCACATAGGTCTCAATCCTTGTGATAGTTTAGTGGCATCTGTAATTTCATTTCTCAGAAGAGCCTTCATCTGGGAGTGAGGTAAATGGTTTAAAATCACTTTTCTTTGATTTTGTTGACAAATATTATCTGTAAGCCTCTGGGTGTACCTCAGGTGTGGTTTGGTTTGAATCTTGGTGCTTTATTGGATTCTCTGACTCGATCCTTCATGATAGAATCCCATAGGCTGTATGAAAAAGTGCCAATCTGGGCCTCCATTGAAGCACATATTCTAGTTGAAGAAACATTTTTAACTTTTGTGGCATTTTGTTGTTTGAATCTTTCCATTTTGCATGAGCTCTCAAGGATCTGGTGAGTCAAGCACATCCTGTCTCCCCTCCCACCAAAATTTTTATTTAAAACAACTAATCCTACCCATACTACCCCTGTTTTGCTCTGTATGCCCACATAAGACCAAAATCCATTTGTTAAAGTATGTAGGACAGATCATGATTCCAAATGTCTTTAGTAACCTTTACCTTGTTGTGAAAGTATCTCCATGATCTGGAAGTGACAACTCATGAGAGTCAAATCTGGTGTGTTGATCATATTTTCCCAAGGTCTTCTCTATGAATTTTATGCAAAAGAAGGATTTATCATTGTTCTTTAATAAACAGAGGTTACAAAATAGGTTCTCTTACCTTGGTTGAAAGGCACAACCTAAAATAGTTAGGATCAGATCACATCCTTTTAAGGTGCTACCCACTCCCTTCAAAGCCTGAGTGCCAACAAGTCAGATAGATTTTTTCCCTGGCTACAAAATGACATACATGATTATCTATCTACCTCTGAGTGTCCTGTCAAATCCATGATGCTGCTCGGCCTTTAAAGGAGGTTAAATTTGGGTACCAACACAGTGTGTAGTATTTCCAATTTCTAGTGGTTATTGCACTGAATTTGCATCAATAGTGATAAATTTGGGTAAAGGAAGGTCAGATCTGTTAAGCTTTGAAAAAATTAAGCATTGATAGACACTTGGTAAGTTACTTATAGTGCATTTGCACAACTAAGGTTAAAATACCTAGTGGTGACTCCGTGTTGATTTCAAATGATTACCAGTTCCTTAACCTATGTCAAGTGAGATCTGTCACTAATCTATGCAAATCTGGAAGGATAAAGATCTATCTTCACTAGGGAACCTACTAGAAACTTATTTCAAGAACTGGGAAAAGCAAATTTAGAAGGAAAACAAGTCTGTAAATTTTTTGGAGATCAAGAATTACAAAAGGAGATATCAGTCCTGAAGGGTGACCAATCTGTGGTTGAACCATGCATCTCCAAGTGATTTTGGACCAGGTAATCTTTATATAAATTTTAATTCTCCAACTAGAGAGGGGCCATCATTTGTTTTTGAAAAGAGTGCCTCTTTGTTTTCCCCTGTTTCTTCCAAGGTTGATAGCATTTTCCAAGTTGAGTCACTAGAGAATATCTACTTTGAGAGTTATACACCCGTGTTCCAAATACCCCTCGTTCCCTATAAATTTTTTTCTCCTATAAATTCACCACCTTAAGGCAATATGGCCCAACCTCCACCTAGATGTCCATTTGTTGTCAAAACTTTTGGACCTATAGATTTCAGAGGTATGGATGGATATCCTAATATAGTGCCACAAGATGTCAAAAATAGGTTGCCAAAATTTCAAGGGAATAATGCCATCACTAGTGACCAGCATTTAAAACTCTTTTTCAATATGATGGAAGACTTTGAAATTGGGTTTGAAGACATGTATATGAAGCTATTTATTCATACTCTTGAGGAGGATGCACGTGATTGGTACAGGGCTTTACCAGATAATTCAATAGATTCATGGACCGATATGAAAAGTGTCTTTAGATTGCAATATGGGGATAAGACAAATCCCAGGTTCCTTTTATCTGAATTTGAAAATATAAAGAAAAATACAAATGAATTTATCCATGATTTCAATTTTGGTTCAATAAGACCTTGAATAGGCTACTTGTAATCCTGAGGCCAAGCGATGTTTCTTTTTTGATAAAATATTCTGATGTTTTTGATTAAAAAAAGGCTACTTATTACTTCAGAGATAAGAACCCAGGAACATTGAGGAATGTCTATACCATGGCCTTACAAATAGAGAATAACATCAAAGTAGTTGGAAAGCCTCCTAAAAGGGAAGGTGTTAAGTTGATCAATCCTGAAAAGCCTCAATCAAACAAAACTATGGATCTGGAAGAGATTCTAAAAACTTTAGCTAGAGTGGTTAAAGAAATATCCTATAAACTAGTCAGAGTAGAAAAAGTGATAGGACCAAGTTCCAAGGGTCAGCCCAAGCCACACGATCAGGAGAGGTCAGGAAATCATCCAAGAGGTGATCACAAACTAGATGACAGAGGAAAGGGTTCATGGGAACAGGAAATAAATAGTGTAACGAGACACAAATCCACACCCACTATACAACACAAGAAAATACATTACAACTTTTTTTTTACTTTCTTGACACATAACACGACACAACATGTCATCACCAAGGTTACAATATCTCTAAGAACAACTTGATACAAGGGTGACCACAAAGACAACATGGAAACGTTCACACCCATCAAGGATAATTCACTCTTATTTTTAACAGGTAAACATAGGAATCCAACCACATAACACACTTGCATTTATGGAATACCATGGTGTGAAATTCTTGAAGGTTATTTATTTTAATAAAACATCCTTTAACTCTTGACTTACATTTTCAGGGAGACTCAGGATTTGATTCGTACAATTCATCTTACAAAACTATGTTTCTTTCTTATACACTGTAGAGTAATTCGCTTAAAGTCTTCTCCTTTATGAAAATTATTTGGTTAATTTATTTATTTAATAAAGATGGTAATTTAATTCCACAAGGCCATCTATCCACACTTACGCTATTAAAAATTGCATGTACCCTTATTACAACATGGATTCGCATTCAACATACTTAAGATAAAATTACAAAGCACCTTGGAAAAAGTTAGAGGAAGAAGGTCGAGTTGAATTCCTATTTAAGACCTCATTAGTTATTACCAGGATTTAATTGAAGCTTGAGAATTTATCCAAAATTATTAAAGATTTTACTTAGGCTTCACTAAATGAGTTTTATAAAAGAAAACAATTTACCTTCCAAATGGCTGAGAGATAGATTTCGTGGTTTCTAAATTGCTTTCTCCTACTTATTAAATATTATTATCTTCTAGAAACTAACCATTGATTTCCCTTAAGCTCGTTTAAGAATTCTCCATATAAGGATAATGTTCGCTAGCTTAGCTAGGGTTAGTAAGTTATATAATTTTACTTTACGAGGATAGTTTCATCTTTGATTACTTATGGAATTAGTTGTTCTCAAGTAGGTCACCTCTACATTGATTTATTTGAATACAAATTTTAGTTTAAATTCTATAAGGATTAACCAACCCATTTTATTTTACTTATAACACATTGTTACTAAGTCTTAGAAAGATTTAACTTAACATTTATTCTCAAGATCAAAATTTAACAATACTCATTTACGAAAACAAAACAAGGTTACATCAATTCATAGAATACTGATAATCCATTAAGGTCACTCAATAAGTGCTAAAAAAATTTTCTTATATTTTCAATGATAGTCAAATGATCCAAGGTTTCCAAAGTTAAGATGACAAAATCCACAATGCATTATACTAAGACACAGACCCTCTTCTAAAGATTCCACTGGACCTTAACATTAGTTGAACAACATAAAAAAGGATTCGTGCAAAAGAACTTTTCAACTAAGGTTGATGCAAAAATCTACAGTCTATCCCTCATCTACTCGCATAAGCTATCTACAAAAAATTTTCCACAAGAGTCAGTTCATGGGAACTGAGCAAGATAAGGTTACACAAATCCACAATAACTAATATCTAACAACACCATGAAAGGAAACACTTTATTACTAGAATTGGGTCAATGCTCTAAACACTAACAACACCTCAAGTTATAATAAAGTCTCTACCATGCCAATCAAAGAAGAAATACCTTGTACTTCAGTTATGAACAAAAGAAATGAAAGTATAACAATCGTACGAGAAGGGTCCATTGGCCCTATAAGAAGAAAATAAACAATCTATAAGAAACATGATTCCCATCAAACAATTAAGTAATTATAATATTGAATTTTGATATACATGTCATCCATCTAAAATTATCAAAAGATACCAAAATCAAAGGATTTAATATTATATTTCTAAACAGACAAGAGTTGATCAGCCCAACAAGTTGGAAACCACGGTGTTCAAAGATCAAAATGAAAAGCCAAGCATATTAGAATTTCCAACCCTATAATCACATAGAGTATAAGACTGAAATTAAAATACACAAACACCACAAAACATAAGTTTTGAAGCAAAGGCATAATATACCAATCTTGAACATTAACTCCAAGGGATTCCCCAATCATTCAAGAAGGGCCAATGCCCTTATAGGCTAAAAAAACATGCAAGAGAAGAAGGGGGTTTCTGCCGAAAAAGAGTATACAAAACGTCATCGAAAATTTTATATCACTAAGGATTTACAAACCTCCACAAGAATTCTAAAGTTTAGTTAATTTAAAATAAATTACCTCTTTTCCAAATCAGCAATACTTTAAAAGGCAACCCTTGATAGCATAATCAACCATTCAAACAAAGGTACAAATATAAATCACTAAGGGTTGTTATCAAAGCAACACCTTCTGCTATAGATCCATAAGACTATCGATTGTAAGATTAGTTTTCCCCAAGGTTAATAGCGTTCAAGGAAAATTCCCTCACAAAACATTAAGGTAATTATGTGCATAGAAACGACCAATCTTAATTAATAGCATTAACATTATAAAAGAGAAAGGACACAAGCTAAAAAAAAGAAAATGCTGGAAGAAATCTTTCCTAGGGGGGGAATATACCAAAACAATTCTAGTGTTAGCGGTGTACTATATTTACACAATTGAAACCTCGAGCTTAGCTGATCCAAAAAACTAGTTACAGTTCAAGTTGATGGGGATGGTCAAGGTACTTCCTGAGGATGGTTTTAAAAGCCTAGGAACAATACTGATGATAACAAAGGAGTCTAAAACACGCGAGGTCTGAAACATGTTGCACACAAACTTATTCATTCTAAAAGTTTTATTACCGAATCTCCTACCTGGCTTGCCCAAGCATTGATCACTCCAAACCTAAAACCTCTCTTTCCCAATGTCAAAAGGGTTATCAAAGGGGGTTTGAAAGAGAGTTAACAACATATGACAAAAGACAAAGAAAAGAAAACTCAGGTGATAGGAAGGAGCTTCATAGTTATCGCAAGCTTACTTTAACGATAGCAAAATACTAGCTGGAACAACATAATAACTTGAAACTCAATCGTAGAGAAGAATATATATATAAATATAATAAACAATAAAGATGAAGGTCGATCACTCGAGCAAGAAAAACATAACACCTAGAGGAGAGGACACATGCATGCTTTCCACTAACACACTAACAATGATAAAATCAAAAAAGAAGAAAGAAACAAGAAAAAAGGAGAAATCTCCCAACAAGGCGTCCAAATGAAAAACCAATTCAAGGAAATGGTGGTTCAATTTCACGATAATTTAAAAATATAGAAATAGTAGCAAAGTGTAGAATTATCTTTCCTGTTTCTTCAGCTTCGACGAGGTACCCAAACACCTCAAAGTCTAGCAACAATAACCTCCAAGATGAATCTTCATCGTTAGCATGCAAGGTGCCAACATTCCATTGTATTCTAGAATGTTGGGTGGTCCACACTCTTCTCATGGAAAAATTTGGCACAGGAAGTTATAGCCAGGGTATGAAGTCCCAAAAACATAGATCTTCAATACTTTGAAGGAAACGTGGTATTCTAGGATGCTAAGATAGAAATATGAGCATAAAATGAATTGATCAAGACCCTGATTCCACCATATACGACTAGCCAAAACAGGTTTCCAACCTGCTCATCTCACCCTTCAGTTGTTGCACCTTGGATTGCATGAAAAACAAGGGAGAGTATTATAAAGAGGAAGGTGAACTGCCCAAACAAAGTTCCTCAAAGATATGTGGCCTTGAAATGACACGACTACTGGAAAAGCATAATAAGACCAGGAACCAAAAATGACCCTAGCAAACTAATCATGAGCAACCAAATAGCCAAAATTCTATATAGAATGCTCCACTAGGTTCATGCAGCTAGCTTATAGGTTACTCCACTGGGAATCTTGCATGCCGGGGCCCCACACATGACTCGGCAATAGAATTCCCCATGCAGCTAGGCAACAAGGCATGAGCAAAGTTATAGTCAATAACCCAGGTAGATGCACCTTCTACCACCATGAAATCATGAGCATCAGGAGAAAGGAGTTGTCAATGTTGTAACTACACACGGCCAAGGAGGAGAATAAGTAAAATAAGGGAGAAGAGACCATGTAGGAGAGGGAATAATCTCAGAAAATATAGTCTACCAAGCATGATTGACATCAAGAAAACCCTTTACCAGGTTGCAAACACGAGCCAGGGACAAAACATTTTGCATACTCACGCACGTCAAGGAAAAGAAACCATAAACAGAAAGAATAAAAGAAATTCCTCCACAAAAGGAGAAATATGGCTCCAATCACGAGCCAGGAGGAAAAAGGTGTTTCATCCCAGCAAAAATGTAAAAGCATGATTAAATTGCAAAACCACCAAGGAAAAAAATAGGCGGCAGCAATAATAAATTCACACTTAAGCCACCACCGAAACCATACGACAGGTGATGGACTGAAAAAAAAATAGTTTAAGAGTTCAATAGATTAAAGTTTTGACGTGGGGATATCCACCAACATCTTTGAGAAAGATTAGGTGAAACCATAAAACAAGAAAAAGGTAGTTGACTAGAAGATCCAAATCAAAACACATTTCCATGAAATGTTGGGGACGCCAACAAAACTTGCCAAATAGTGGGTGAAAGCATCCAAATTTTCTTATTAAAATAGATACACATAAAAAATATTAAGATAGAGACTTGGTTGGCCAAGGTGGTAGATAATATCATTTCAGCTTTAAAATGACAAATAAAACAAGTACGCAAGCTGAATCCTGGTTGACCAAGGAGGAAACTAGTGGTAGGGAGTTCGAAACTGAACACAGGACAAGGACCAACCAAGGTATCACAACAAGAGACCCTCTTCTTTGCGCGAAATTGAGGCTCGATCCATGAAGCGACCAATCCAAACAATAAAATCACTTATTGATAATTAACAACAAAGTTGATAACAAATTGATGATCAGATAATGAAGTTATCGTCGATCGATAATTAAAATAATAATAATATTATTATTTTTATTACAACTTAATAATACTTATTAATCATATTAACAAGGACCCACTTACCAACTTGACCAAAATAATAATTATAATTATGTAGATGTTCCCTCTAGCTAGTCACGCCCTAACAACATCAAGCCATCATTCAAACCACCTAAATAATTATTAGAACGTAGATTTTCCTTAACCGGGGTAATTGAAAAGGGTGAAGCCAACAAAAGATCAACATGAGCACAACAATGTTAAACACTTAGCAACTCGGTCGTCGAAGAAGGAAAAGAACAATGATGAATGGGGCATTCACAGTGGTGCCTCAACCCAGGAATAGGAAAGCATCTGAAATCCTTCGATACACCGATAACTATATACAAGAAGCAAACTAAGATAAGTTAGACTTGTAGGGAAACTCAAAGAACTAGGTAATGAGCGAAAGTGCACTATATGGTGTAATTTTTCATTTCCTTGAAGCTATGGCCACGAGGTGGCCATTTAAGATACATATTGGCAATAAGAAGCATGACTTTGAAGAGAATTAATTGGCTTATAGATAATATTGTTTGAGGAACCATTCTCTCTTATTCATTACTTCACTAGATTTCTGATTCCAATATTTTTATTTTTTATTAAATGTAAATGAGGGTTAAGGGGACCCTACTCCGTACAAAAGTGGGCACCAATTTTAGATATGTTCAATGAAGATCAAGTAAGACAACCTCAACAAATGGAAAAGTGAAATGGAAGAAACAACACGTCCAAACTAGCATCCCATCCAAATAACAACATAAAAAAGAACAAACCTATCCCTTACACCCCCTTCCCATTGGAATGTAATTGCATCTTAAGAGATTAGTCAATTAACGGAAGGGAACATGCACGGTCCACATAACATAGTACACGTCACACATCTATGACTGACATAAAAAATACTCAAATAAAAGGGTACTACAATAACCAGACATTTCCTCAATTCCACATATGAAGATTTTACATGACTCAGAAAATAGCTACATGTATCTAGGGTCAACAAGGGCATAAATTCCATATCCACAACATCAGAAAACATATCCAACTGACATGAGTAACACATACATCATAAGACCACCACCAAAACGTCACAATAACTCAACATATTTCCCAAAACATCAATCATACACACAAATATCTTATGCCTCCCTCAAACTCTTATACCTCCCTCAAATCTCTTATGCCTCCCTTAAGGATGCCGATTCTCCCCATGGCCCAAGACACGTAGATTTTGAACACTCCTAACCCAAGTGACATAATAACGTGTGGTTCAACAACTCGCTAGTTATCTGTAACTCCTTGGGGCATACCCCTATACAACGAAGTAGGTCCATAGGTCCAACCATTCCATGGTGCATCTCATGACCCTATTCCACACATCACAACAATAGAACTAGCATAACAATCTGATCCAAATGCCAAGTGGCAAAGTATAAGCCTTGGGCAAGGTGGTAAAACCTTAAAATCAATAGGAAATCAAAAACCAAGAAAACTAAATGACCAAATAGCCATAGTTATTGTCAAAATCCACATGTTAGTGCCACAAACCAAGGAAAAGCCCAAAATTGTAAAGCATGGCAATCAAGAAAATTGTTGGTCCTTGCAAAATAAAGTAAAAAGTTCCTGTTATCCAAAATTCACCCCTCAAGGTAATTTTGATAACGTGCATCAAATTCTTCAGTCCCAAGCAAGTAGATTGATTCAAGGCCCGAAATCATGTTTTTGGGGCCCCATCGGCTTCTCTCTAACTCTCCCATCCAAGAAAAATCCCCAACGAGTTAAAAAAATGAAAAAAATGCAAAAGGTAAGGTTACAGGACTGTTGTAAAGCATTTCAGGTCTGAAGGGTGCAGATCATACAAGTGCGGGTCGTACTGAGGTTTGTCGTACCAAGTTTGGAACCAAAAAAGGGAAGAAAATCGGCTAATTCAGACATTTTTGTCCCAGGCAGTCCGCAGGACAGTTGGGACGTCGGGACGCGAAAGGTGAAACGGCCGCAGGCAATAAAAATCGTCAAGTGTTTTTTTGTTGTTGTTTTACGCGGTTTTGGATAGTCGGGACAAAAGTACGCGTGGGGCGTGAATCGGCCGATTTGCCACAAGACGGTCTATTGCAGGTAGTGCAGAGATTTTCGTCTGGGATAGCCAGGACACAAGTACGCGCAGAACGTGAAAAGGTGAAAAAGCCACAAAAGGGGACAAGGAAGCCCGAATCGGCCGATGCAGGAGAATTCATCTGGGACAGCCGGGACACGCGGACCTGATTTTGCCAAAATAGCTGCAATAAAGAAGAAAATTCAACATTTGACCCAAGAACTTCAAACGGCCATAATGTTTGACTCCGATCTCTGATTTTCACAAAATTGGATTTTCTGGAACGAGCACGACATCCTCTATGCCTTCCAGACCCATATTTGGCTGCATGACTTTCTGTAACAAGCACGATGTCCTATACACCTACACAAATTTCTGTAATGAGGGTAGATATATTTAAATAAAAGAAACATATTTTTCTCCAGTCAGTTAATGCTCATTCCCGTCAAATGACAGAAAACGCCTGCCAGACCCAAAATAGCTTCCCGCACTCAGAAGGCCATAAATTTTTTATTTCTCAATGAAATCACACAAAATTGGTACCATTGGAATTGTGGCTGCGATCCTGACACACAAAAATCAAGAAATTGCTGATTTGATTAGAAATCGGTGGGGATTTTTCATAAAACGTGTCCGGGTTCATAACAGTGTTTTATTTGGTAGTTGGGAGTGCAATTAAAAGGCATGGTCACCATTCTTTCTCTGTTGCAACACCTAGAACAGTATGGGGAGCCTTTTACAAGTAATATACAATCATTTTACTCCATTTAATGCCTCTTACAAGTGGTTAAAGGACATATTTCAGGATTTACATTTTCCCTTCTCTCTCTCTTCTCATTTTTTCTATAAATTGGAGTGTTGGGCTCATTGTAAAGTGGGGAAGTTTTCAGATAGCAAAGCTCTGTCAAAATCACTTTGTGAAGCCAATGTGCTACAGGCCCTTGTAGTGGACTCCTTACATGGTGATCCAGGCCCTTATCTTGTAATAGATTGAACTATGCATATCATGAAGCAATAAAATACAAGTTTTTGGATGTATCTTCACCTGCTATGTTTTCTTGCATTCTTCTTGCCCCTCCAATCTTGATTACAAGAATATTGTGTCTACTTTATGTTCTTGCAGGGATCCATTATCATTGTGTATGTGTGAAATATTGTTGTGAATGCATTTTGGTAGATTATGGAGAACTGTCATCACCCCTTCTAGTGTGTTCTTTGCTTCTGTATCTCACGCATTTGAAGACTACTCTCACACCCTCCTTTTCTGGTGTATCACTGCTTTAGTGTAGGCTTTCATTTTATGCATTCTCTCTCCCTGGTCCCTTGGAAATTTAAATTAGAATAGTTAGTTTCCCCTGCATTAGAGTAGATTGTGGCAGGTAGTTTAGGATCAAGAACCAGCTTTCTCTGGAGGTCTATCTCAAGTATCAAGTCCCACAACTTGGAGATAGTACCCATGTTATCCAATCACACCGTGAGTTCAAGTATATGCACTTGTATAAATGGTAGGGGTGTTGTGATTCGGTGATAACAGTTCCATTTACAAATAAAATACACTTATATTAATGTCACATTATGATAACTATGTGGCCTTATCTGGCCACTAAGGGGTACTCAACTAGTCGCTGGCACTCGGAACATTGAGCCTTAGCTCGTAAATATGCATATCAATAATACAATTGTCTAATCATCCCTCCACCACTTCGACCAGGTTAAACATAGTCATAGTTTCACTAAGGTCGTATCCATAAAACAACCACATAAAAAGAGAGAGAGAGAGAGAGGAGAATAGGCCACCATCTACGGAGCCTAAGGTTGGCTCTAGTGATTGGTCAACTGTACACCTTTCCTCACTCTAGACATACACTTTTACCGATTTCCTTTTTAGGGTCAGTTAGTGCAAGGTTCACAACATCACATGTAACTACATCACTAACACAATGGTGGTTCACAAAAAAATACCATAATGTCTTATGTATGGTACATATACAGGGTAGATCACAATCATACATTCACTAGGTACAATACATCACTTTACCACATTATCCACCCAAAGTGCAATCACTATACAATAGGGTTCATATGCTCACTGTATGCCCCTATATCACAACATGAATCATTACATATTACACAAATCATACATATGATGAACATAATAAGTAACATCACAACATAACATCAGTTGCTACATAACAAGGTGATACACACATTTATTCAAAACATAGTAAAACATTATGATACAACTCAATTCACTTTACATCAATCTTGTCATATAATACATCGAAACACCTATATATCACAATATGCCACAATGCTCCAACATTCTATCATCCAAAATAACATTCTTTCCCACACACACAACAAGATGGTATATCACACTCAAATTCTTATTGAATTCATGAAAAGGAGAGAGAATACTGTCATCTCCAACACATTCACATGCCAACAGTTATGCACTAAGTGACATACACAACATGTGCGTTCACAACATCACAATTACGACATAGTTCACATCATGCTTATATCAAATTACTCCTCCAATATAATCCACCATCAAGCAACAACATTACCATCATGCAACACCATCTTGTAACACCATCACAACTCCAAATTTTTCCCAGAGGTTCAAGAGCATGAACCTCTGCTCTGATACCAAGAGTAACGACCCACAAATACACACCCACTATAAAACACAGTAAAATATAGTTAGCTATTTTTTTTGACTTTCTTGACACATAACAAGACACAAAATGTCTTCACCAAGGTTACAACAAACTCTGAGAACAACTTGATACAAGGATGACTAAAAAGGCAACACGGAAACATTAACACCAATCAAGAACAATTCACTTTTCTTTTTAAGAGTTCAAAATAGGTATCCAACCACATAACACACTTGCAGCTAGGGCATACCACAGTGTGAAATTCTTGAAGGTTATTTATTTTAATAAAACATCCTTTAACTCTTGACTTACATTTTTAGGGAGACTCGGGATTTGATTCGTACAATTCATCTGACAAAACTAAGTTTCTTTCTTATACATTGTAGAGTAATTCGCTTAAATTCTTCTCCTTTATGATAATTATTTGCTTAATTTATTTATTTGATAAAGATGGTAATTTAATTCCACAATTCCATTTATCCACACTTACACTACTAAAACTTACTTGTATCCCTTATTACAACATGGATTCGCGTTCAACATACTTACAAGAAATACAAATCACCTTGGAAAAAGATAGAGGAAGAAGGTCAAGTTGAATTCATCTTTAAGTCATCATTTTTTATTACTAGAATTTAATTGAAGCTTGAGAATTTATCCATAATTATTAAAGATTTTACTTAGGCTTCACTGAATGAGTTTTATAAAAGAAAATAATTTATCTTCCAATTGGTTGAGAGATAGATTATGTGGTTTCTAAAATGTTTTCTCCTACTTATTAAATCTTATTATATTCTACAAACTAACCATTAAATTCCCTTAAGATCATTTAAGAATTCTCCATATAAGGATAATTCTTGCTATCCTAGCTACGGTTAGCAAGTTATATAATTTTACTTTACGAGGATAGTTTCATCTTTGATTATTTATGGAATTAGTTGTTCTCAAGAAGGTCACCTCTACATTAATTTATTTGAATTACAATTTTTATTTTAACTTCTATAAGGATTAACCAACCCATTTTATTTTACTTATAACTCATTGTTACTAAGTCTTAGAAAGATTTAACTTAACATTTATTCTCAAGATCAAATTTTAACAATACTCATTTACGAAAACAAAACAAGGTTACATCAATTCTTAGAATACCAATAATCCATTAAGGTCACTCAACAAGCGGTAAACCAATTTTCTCATATTTTTAATGATAGTCAAACGATCAAAGGTTTCCAAAGTTAAGATGACAAAATCCATAATACATTATACTAAGACACCGACCCTCTTCTAAAGATTCCACTAGACCTTAACATCAGTTAAACAACATAAAAAAGGATTCGTGCAAAAGAATTTCTCAACTAAGGTTGATGCAAAAATCGATAGTCTATCCCTCATCTACACACATAAGCCATTTAAAAAAAAAATTCCATGAGATTCAGTTTGCAGGAACTGATCAAGATAAGGTTACACAAAGCCACAATAACTAATATATAACAACACCATGAAAGGAAATACTTTATAACTATAATTGGATCAATGCTCTAAACACTAACAACACCTCAAGTTATAATAAAGTCTCTACCATGCCAATCAAAGAAGAAATACCTTGTACTTTAGTTATGAACAAAAGCAACAAAATTATAACAATCGTACGAGAAGGGTCCTTGGCCCCATAAGAAGAAAATAAACAATCTAGAAGAAACAAGATTCCCATCAAACAATTAAATAATTACAAGATTGAAGTTTGATATACATGTCATCCATCTAAAATTATCAAAAGATACCAAAATCAAAGGATTTAATATTATATTTCTAAACAGACAAGAGTTGATCAGCCCAATAAGGAGGAAACCACGATGTTCAAAAGATCAACATGAAAAGCCAAGCATATTAGAATTTTCAACCCTCTAATCACATAGAGTATAAGACTGAAATTAAAATACACGGACACCACATAACATAAGTTTCGAAGCGAAGGCATAATATACCAATCTTGACCATTAACTCCAAGAGATTCCCCAATCATTCAAGAAGGGTCAATTCCCTTATAGGCTAACAACAACACACGAGAGAAGAAGGGGGTTGTTCCAAAAAAGAGTATACAAAACGTCATCCAAAATTTTATATCGCTAAGGATTTACAAACCTCCACAATACTTCTAAAGTTCAGTTAATTTAAAATAAATTACCTCTTTTTCAAATCAGCAATACTTTAAGGCAACCCTTGATAACATAATCAACCACTCAAACACAGGTACAAACATTAATCACTAAGGGTCGTTATCAAAGAAACATCTTCTACTATAGATCCATAAGAATATCGATTGCAAGATTAGTTTTCCCCAAGGTTGATAGCGTTCAAGGAAAATTCCCTCACAAAATACTAAGGTAATTACATGCATAGAAATGACCAATCTTAATTAATAGCATTAACAGTATAAAAGAGAAAGGACACAAGCTAAAAAATAAGAAAATGCCAGCAACAATTTTTCCAAGGGGGAGAATATACCAAAACAATTCTAGTGTTAGCGGGGGGTACTAGATTTGCTAAACTCGGGTGCTTATCTGCAAACTCGGGTGATAGGAAGGAGCTTCATAGTTATCGTAAGCTTACTTTAACGAATAGTGAAATACTAGCTGGAACAACATAATACCTTGAAACTCAATCATAGAGAACAATATATATATATATATATATATATATATATATATATATATATATATATATATATATAAACAAAAAGATGAAGGCTGATCACTCAAGCAAGAAAAACATAACACCCAGAGGAGAGGACACATGCATGATTTCCACTAACACACTGACAACGATAAAAACTAAAAACAAGAAGGAAACTAAGCAAAAAGGAGAGATCTTCCAATAAGGTGTCTAAATGACAAACCAATTCAAGGAAATGGTGGTTTGATTTCACGATAATTTAAAAATATAGCAATAGTAGTAAAGTTTAGGATTATCTTTCCTATTTCTCTAGCTTCGAAGAGGCACCCAAACAAATCAAATTTTAGCAATAGTAACCTCCAAGATGAATCTTCATCCTTAGCATGCAAGGTGCCAACATTCCACTGTCCTCCAGCTTCTTGGGTGGTCCACACTCTTCTCACAGCCAAATCTGGCACAAGAAGTTATAGCTAAGGTATGGAGTCCCCAAAACGTATATCTAAAATACTTTGAAGGAAACATGGTCTATAGGATGCTAAGATAGAAATCTGAGCATAAAATGACTTGATCAAGACCCTGATTGCACCATATACGACCAGCCAAAATGGTTTCCAACCTGCTCATCTCACCCTTCAGTTGTAGCACCCTGGATTACATACAAAACAAGGTAGAGTATTACAAAAGGAAGGTGAACTGCCCAAAAAAAGTTCCTCAAAGAGATGTGGCCTTGAAATGACACAACTACAGGAAAAGCATAATAAGACCAGCAACCAAAAATGACCCATAAGAATCCTGATAAACCAAACAACTGCTCCACTAGGTTCATGCAGCCAACCTCCAAAATATTACATGTCGCCCCACACAAGACTCAACACTAGAATTCCCCACACATCCATGCAACAAGGCATGAGTATGTTACAGTCAAAACCAAGGCAGATGCACCTTCTACCACCATGAAATCATGAGCATCAGGAGAAAGGAGTTGTCAATGTTGTAACTACACACGGCCAAGGAGGAGAATAAGTAAAATAAGGGAGAAGCGGCCATGTAGAAGAGGGAATAAAAGAGCAAATACAGTCCAGCAGACGACCTGCATCAAGAGAATCCTTTGCAGGTTACAAACACGAGCCAAGGAGAAAACAACATACTCACGCACCAAGGAAAAGAAACCACAGCAGAAAGAGTAAAACAAAACCAAACAAATATGTGGCCAAGAGGAAAAAAGGCGTTTCATCCCAGAAAAAAATGTCAGAGCATGATTAAATTAAAAACCACAAGGAAATAAATAGGCGACCAATAATAAATTCACACTTATTCCACCAAACATATGCCAGGCATGAACTGAAAAAAAATAGTTTAAGAGGCCAATAGGTTAAATTTTGACATGGGGAGATCCACCAACAACTCAAAGAAGATTAGGTGAAACCATAAATAATAAAAATGTGGTGACTAGATATCCAAACAAAACACATTTCCATGAAATGGTGGGACACAAACAATAGTTGCCAACGTGGGTGAAAGCATCCAAATTTTCTCATTAAAATAGATATACATAAAAAATACGAGAGGAGACTTAGTCGGCCAAGGTGGTAGTAATATCATTTCACCTTTAAAATGACAAAAAAAACAAGTACGCAAGCAACCCTGGTCGACCAAGGAGGAACTAGTGATAGGAGTTTGAAACCGAACACAGGGCAAGGACCAACCATGGCATCACAACAAGAGACCCTCTTCTTTGCATAAACCAAGGATTGATCTACGAAGTGACCAATCAAAACAATAAAATATCTTATCGATAATTAATAATAAAGTTGATAACCAATCGACGATCAGATAATGAAGTTATTGTCGATCGACAATTAAAATAATATTTTTATTTTTATTTTTATTACAACTTATTAATACTTATTAATCAGTATTAACAAGGACCCACTTACTTGCTTGACCAAAATAATAATTATAATTATGTAGATGTTCCCTCTAGCTAGTCACACCCTAACAACATCAAGCCATCATTCAAACCACCTAAAGAATTCGAGAACGAGATTTTCCTTAACTGGGTAGTCGAAAAGGGTGAAGCCAAAAAAAATCAATAGGAGCAAAACAACTTTAAACGCTTAGCAACATGGTCGTCGAAGAAGGAAAAGAACAAAAATGAATGGGGCATTACAAACAACCTCAACCTAGGGAGAATAGATTGGTTCCTGATCCTTTGATTGTCAATATTTCTATTGTGGAGGAGGCTTGATGTTATTGAATGGTGTGATAGGTTATTCTTACCACACTCCCCATATGATGTAGATTAGGAAGTTGAGGAAGATGATGATGATGAGACAAATTATGATGTGTGCATGATGGAATACCCTATAAACTCACACCAGAGGGAAACATCAAATGAATTGATAAGTGAAACAAATGTTGAAGAATTCTAGGATTGTGTCCACCGGGTATTGCCTCTTCCTCCCATTAATGCTTTTGAAATTGATATGGTACAAGAATTTTATCTGCCCAATCATGATTTTGAATACTTAAGGGCTTTGATGATTAAAAATTATGATGGAGGGATCCCCTCCGAAGAGGACAGGAAATTGTTGATGAATGCAATAGTTTCTCAGGAGTAATAATACAACACCAGAAGTAAGGTTGTCAAAGGGGGAGGGCCACAAACCAAGCCAAAAGTTCCAGTTCTTACCAATATCCCAAAGGACCTTCCTAGAAAAGATACATCTGGAAAAGGCCTATTTTCCCCAAACAGAACTGGAGCTCCTACCCATGCCTAGACTCTGAAGACTCCCATATTATTAGATGAAGTTGTGAATCTCCCTTCTAACACTACCCTACCCAAATATGTTCCTTGTGACATGGCCCAAATCTTGAGTTAGATCAAGGTTACTGTTCCTATTGTTGAATTACTCAGGATCTCTGAGCACAGGAAAAGGGCATTTGAATATTTGGGATGTAAAGAAGAAAAGATTACTTAGGGAAAAAGTGTGAATAATATAGATTTTCCTCCCATTCTTGTAGAATCAGAAATACCACAAGCATTGGATGAACTGGGTGAATCATCTGAGGTTTATTTGGGAACTTCTATGGTTGAATCTTAGCTTAATGTGGATCCATTTTTTACCACTTTGATTATTAAAGATAGGTTGGTACATAACTGCATGTTTGATTCAAGAACCTCGTGTAATGTAATACCTCTTGAGGTAATGAATGAGTTAGATATCAAGGTAACAACAACTTTTAGGAAATGTACTGCCATGGATTCAAGAGAAATGCTAGTAATTGGGTATGTCAAGGGATTAGTAGTACAATTGGCAGCTTTTCCAAGAAATTTCTTAACCATGAATGTGGTTATTGTGGACTATCTTGCCAAATGGGGTATGTTATTATTGAGAAAGTGGGAATCTAGTGTGGGTGGAAGCGTACACATGGATATGTCATATGCGACCATACTGATTGAGGGGAACCTTGTGAAGTTACACAGTGAGAAGAAAATGTTACATATTATTGATGACCCTAACAATGCTTCTTATGAAGTACTGTATACAGATGTCGATGTTGGTAACTTCATGGGCTATGTTGATTTTAAGGAGTATAAAATTGATGAGTGTAAGTATCCTGAGAATATTGTTTTTCCTTGGACCTTGATGTTTGATGGGGCTTGTTCTAGATTTGGTAATGGCTCTGGTGTTGTTTTTATATCTCCAAGCCAAGAGGAGTTTAATTTTTCTTTTAAACTCAATTTTGAGTGCACATACAATATTTTTGAGTATGAAGCACTGCTCTTGGGTCTAAGGATTGCATGAAAATATGGTGTCAAGGACATTGTTGTTAAAGGAGATTCAGAGTTCATAATCAAAAAAGTCAGAAATTTGTATGCTACAAAGAATCAAAGAATGAAACAATATAAGCGTGAAGTTTGGGACTTCATTGAAATGTTTGATTCTTTCAATATAATACATCATGATAAGAGCTATAATACTGTAGCAGACAAATTGGTAGTATTAGGATCTAGGTTTGAAAATTGTACAATGTCTCCCTATTGTGAATATGATATTGAAATATTGACCAGGTTGTCTATCCCTGACAATAGTAGGTGTTTGAAGATGATGCTCAGGTCCAAAGGTTTCTATAGAATGAAGGGGAATTTTCCAATAAAATTATTGAATGGGAACCAATGGTTTGTACAAGTGATTGAAAAGAGACTTTGTTTGGTAAAGACATTATCTAATTGAAAACCAATACTATTCCCAGAGGCTTGGTCAAATTTTGATAATGTTGATTACATTATTAACATACACATGTCAGCCTCGAGGGATGTTGAAGAATATAACCTGGGCACAGTGAATGAGGCAAGGAGATATTGGATAGGAAACAACTTGAATAGATATGAAAAGAAGTCATATGTCCAATTTCTAAAAAAGTACAAAGACTACTTGGCTTGGTCATATTCAAAATTGAAAGCATACAAGGAAGACCTTTTTCAATATGAAATACCCCTAGAAGCTAACGCCAAGCCTTTTAGGTAGAAACAAAGACCAATTAATCCCCTCCTTTCCTAAAAAATGTAAGAAGAGTTGAAAAATTTAAGGGATGGAGGAATTATATAGCCTACAAGATACTCCTCATGGGTAGCAAACTTGGTACCTATTTGAAAGAAAAATGGAGATATAAGATTGTGTGTTGTCTTTAGAAATTTAAATAAGGCATCAATTAAAGACAACCATCCCTTTCCAAATATGGATAACATGTTACAATTGGTTACAGGTTCAGAATTTTTATCTACTTTGGACGAATTTTATGGGTATAACCAGGTGGTTGTGAAGCAATCACAGAGGATCAAAACCACTTTCACCACTCCTTGGGGAGCTTATGTATATGTCAAAATTCCATTTAGTCTGATGAATACTAGATCTACGTTTCAAAAAGAAATGGATGTAGCATTCTCAGGATATATAAATGACTTCATTGTTGTGTATTAGGATGATCTGACAGTCTTTTTAAGAAAAAGAAGTGATCACCTGCAACATTTAGAAAATATGTTGATAAGATGCAGGGAATATGGTATATCATTGAATCCCAACAAATACCATTTTGGGGTTCAAAAGGAAAACTTGCTTCGACATATAGTGTCGAAAGAGGGAGTCATGATTGATCCTGATAGAGTGGAAGCCGTTAGCAAAATTCCTATTCCAAGAACCAAAAAGGGAATTTATTCCTTTTTTGGGCAAATAAATTTTATTAGGAGATATATTTCCAACTTTTCTAGATTAACTATCCCAAACACCAGTATGTTGAAGAAGGATCAGAGTATCAGATGAGAAGAAGAAATCATTCAAGCCTTTACTAGGATTAAGGAAGTATTGAAAAATGCCCTTGTTTTAGCAGCTCCTGATTATAAAAAAGGCTTTCCAAAATTTTTCCTTTACTTCAGAGAATACTATTGCATCTATGATGTTACAAAAGGATGATGAAGGAGCTGAAAGACCAATTTATTTCTTTAGTAAATAATTACAAGGGGTAGAGTTGAAGTATACTATCATGGAGAAATAGTTCTTTTCTTTGGTCAAAGCCACAAAAATATTTAGGCCATATATTTTGAGCTCTAAAGTCATAGCTTATGTTCCCCATACCATGGTTAAGGATATCCTTTCAGAGATGGAAGTTTCAAGTAAAATATTTCGTTGGGAAAATAAATTGCAAGAATATGATATGGACATCCAAACTACAAAATTGGTCAAAGGATTAGGGCTAGAAAAGCTAATGGCAGAAAGCTACCTGCAAATAGTTGAGATAAATGAAGTTGAAGAAGAAAGATTGAATATTCTTGAGAAAGTGACAAATTCTGAATGGTACAAGAATATTATTTTTATCTCAAACATCTATAGTGCCCTGAGTATTTAAGAAAGAATCAAAAGAGAGAACTTAAGTTGCCCTCCCAGAAGTACATCATCATTGATTATGGGTTAGCTTGCAAGAACCCAGAGGGATTTCTTTTGAGATGTATCACTGAGGATGAAGTCTAGAAAATAATTGATGATTTCTATGGAGGAATTTGTGGAGGGCATTTTGCTGGAAGAGTCATAACCCATAAGATATTAAGGGTTGGTTACTAGTGGCCAACTCTTTTTAAAGATACAACTCTGCTGGTAAGAAAGTGTGAGAGTTGTCAATGTTTCTCAGGAAAATTAAAAGCTTCAGGCTCCCTCCCTTTGCATCATGTATCAATTGAAGCCCCATTTAAGCAGTGGGGAATGGAATTAATTTTTGAGATTTAATATCCTTCAAGTGCATGCCACAAGTGGATTTTAGTGGCCACTGATTACTTCACCAAGTGGGTGGAGGAAATCCCTACCAAGAAAGCTACCCACCAAATTGTTATGGAATTCATTCTGAATCATATAATCTGTAGGTCTTGAGTGCCTACTAAAATATTTGCTAACAATGTTATGAGTTTTCGATCCAAACCTTTGGTATCCATGTGTTATGAGTATAGGATCAATTTAGCATATGATTCAAATTATAATCCCCAAGGTAATGGATAAGCAAAATCAAGAAAAAAAATTTTTAAGATAATCAGAAGGACATTGGAATTAAACAAACAAAAGTGGGGTGAGCAGTTGAAGTTTGCTATTTGGGCTGATAGAATCACTGTTAAAAGAGCTACTGGAAAAATTCCATTTGAGTTGGTGTATGGAACTAAAGCTCTACTTCCCCTACATATGCAATATCTTCTTATCAATTTATTCAAAAATTGGAGAACCAGGAGTTCAATCCCTATGATGCACAGATCAATCAAATTGTTGAACTAGATGAAGAGAGAAGAGAATCCCACCAAAGACATGTGATGTTCAAGGATAAATTAAAGAAACTATTTAATAAAAAGGTGAATCCAAGAGCCTTCTTTGTGGGAGATTTGTTGCTAATATGGGATAGCAGACACAAGGATAAGGGAAAACATGGAAATTTTGACGCATTATGGATGGGCCCTTATTCTATTGACATTCGAATTGGAGAGCACACTTTTTTCCTAAAGGACTTAGATGGGGAATTGCTTGAGTTTCCTATTAATGGTAGGCACTTGAAACATTTCCTTGATTTATTTCTCATAATCAAGGCATGCATCATTGTATAGTGTATAGTATTTTATTTTTGTTATGTTTTCACGTTTTTCTATATTTTGGTTCTCCTGTTCTCCTTGGTGACCCCAAGTCAGATTTTAGTGAATTCGGGATTTTTTTTCCCTTATGGATGCTTATATTTTTCCACAGTCCATCTGTGTTTTCCATGTCAATTTTTTTCCCAACATCTATGGAAACGTGGTCCTTTCTAGTTGGATGTAGCCTGGTGGGTATTTTTTGTGAAACTTGTCATTTTTATCACATTTGTGAAAAATGCAAAATTGGTCCCGCGGCCGTGATAGTTTCTGATTGGCTATTTAAAAAATATGAAGTGGAAAGGAAAAATTATTACTTTGACCCTGAAGATGGACATGTGGTTGTGTTTCAAGTTAAAAGCAAGGAGGTGGGTCACTAGAGAATTTTTTAGATTTTTTCCTTTTTGTACGAAGGAGCAAAGTTATGAAATGATCTGCAACTCCGCTGGGGCCCACATCAAAAGTTAGAAGTAGAGAGGTGAGTCACCGGAGCATTTTGCAATTTTTTTCCTTTTTGTGTGAAGTATAAAAGTTATGAAATGATCTGCAACTCTGTTGGGGCCCACATCAAAAGTTAAGAGTGAAGAGGTGGGTTACCGGGGCATTTTGAGACTCTCATGCCTACTTCAACTCAAATATTTTCCACATGGAGGGCTTGCGCTCATTTGAGGATTTTCCTCTCGGTTTGACCTTTATATTTGAACCAAGGAGACACATGGAGACTTCCATAGGCTCCTCTCTATACTTAGACTTCTCAAGCAACTTTCTTAAGCCTAGGACACATGGAGGGCTCACTCCTGTTTGGGGACCTATCCCTAAATTTTACTTTTGAAAGAGTGCCAAGGGGACACGTGGAGGTTTCCGCTAGATCTTCCCATCATTAGACTCTTTCAAGTGTTCGGTGTAACTTTTTCAAACCCGAGACACGTGGAAGGTCCACGTTGGTTTGGGAGTCCTTCTTTTGAGCTTCACACCCAAAGAGTGCCAAAGATACATGTGGAAGATTCCACTGGCCCTACCCATACTTAGTATTTTCAACAACCAAGGAAACTTTCTCACACCCTATGCACGTGGCACCTTTTGTTTGACCTTAAACTCTTTCAACAACTTTGTCAAGCTGAGACACGTGGTTAGCCCACGTTTGTTTGGGGTCTCCACTTTTGGGTACCATATCAAAAGTGCACTGAAGAGACATGTGGAGGCTTCCACTAGCTCCTCTTTATACTGAGACTTTTCAAAGGCTAAGGAAACTTTCTTGGGCCCAGGGCACGTGGAGAGCCTATGCGCTCGTTTGAGGTCCTACCTCTAAACTTCATCTTTGAAGTTGCACTGAATAGACATGTGGAAGCTTCCATTGGGCCTTCCCATACTATGACTTTTCATAAATCAGTGAAACTCTCTACAGTTAT
Source organism: Taxus chinensis (assembly GCA_019776745.2). NCBI lineage: Eukaryota > Viridiplantae > Streptophyta > Pinopsida > Cupressales > Taxaceae > Taxus > Taxus chinensis. The sequence goes on along the minus strand of CM034155.1, from coordinate 197,222,577 downwards.
GAAAATGTGGAAGCCCCGCACTTGTTTGGGATCTTCCTTTGGGAATTCACCTTTGCAGTTGCGCCAAGGAGACACGTGGAGGTTTTTTCTAGCTCTTTTTTACACCTGGCCGACTCGGACTTACAGTGGAGGAATGTGGTATAATCCATGCGAGGACACACATTTCTGAGAGGCATGAATGTAGGTATCCATGCGAGGGAACTCATTTCTCAAGGTGTATTCTCGAGGGTGAAAAGGATTGCTTGTCAGATCCAGCCATATGGAGCCACATGAAAATGATTAAAAGGGGGATTTACTACACAACAAAGTAAAAGTATGATTTAGAAAGAATGTCAAAAAATAATGATATGGCATCCCAGTCATAGTTGAGGGTCTGAGAAACGTGATTAGTTCATGATTTTTCCACCTAGTAGCTTTGGGTGTAAATTTGTTAAACATCACTTTCTGGGACAAACTTGTAACAAGCAAAGGATTCCTCAAATATTATTCTTTTTGGGGGGAAAATTTGGGATGAGTGAGATAGTGAAATGTATAAATGCAATGATATTACTCTTGCAAATGGTTGGGGGCTTAACTTTTCTGAGAAATTTTGAGAGAAACCATTTTTTCCCGAGAGGCCATCTGAGAGACCAGTTCATTTTCCTTTGTATTTGGATTCAATCGCGTCAAGGTGGTTACAAGTGTAGAGCCATTGATAGGCTCTGAGATTGTTGAGGAAACTTTCCCCTGCTAATGAATTTGATGAACCTTGCATGACTCTCTGTTGATCATGTGCATTATTGTTTCTGCTTTTCTTTTAGAATGTTTTCAAATAGTTTTTCTCCTTCCTACTGCAATCTTATGTTAAAATCTCTCTGAGTCACACAAGATCTCATCTGTGTTATAGTATTGTGGCATTTGTAATTTCATTATGAGAAGAGCCTTCATCTGGTAATGAAATAAACACTTAAAAATCACTTTACTTTCACTATGTTGATAAACATTGTTTGTAAGCCGATGAGTGTATCTTAGGCATCACGAACTAGACATTTATATCATTTAATTGAGTCTTTAGCATGATCCTTTGTGTTTAATTCTTGTAGAGCGTGTGAAATCATGCTTTAACTGGGCCTCCACTGATGCACACCTTCTAGTTGAAGGAATATCTTGGCTTTTTTGAAGCATTCTGTCTGTGAGTTTTCCAATTTTTGTAAAGGCTCTCAAATATCTAGTATGATCCACTTTATCTTGCTTAACTTCCTACCAAAAATTTCTCCAACTACGAATCCTACACGAACTACCCCTGTTTGTACTGTGTATCCACAAATGAACAAATTCCAGTGACAAAGCATGCCAGGGACAATCAAGATTCAATTACTATCTTTAGTAACCCAAACCTTTGTCCAGGAAACATCTCCACTCTCTAGTGTGACAACTTGTGAGAGTTAGATTGTGATTTATTGATCATATTTCCTCAAGATTCTCATTAAAATTGTGCAGAGAAGGATCTCTTGATGTCCTTCACTGAAAAGGTTACAGAATGGGTCCTCTCACCCTGGTTAAATGAACATCCTAAAGTAGTGAGGGTAAATTAAATACTCAGCAAGGTACTATCCACTTGTCAAATGCCCAAGTGACAAAGAGTCATCCAAATCCCATCCCCAGCTACAAAATGAATCATATCATGGTTTTTCTTTCTCTAAGCATCCTGCCAGTTTCGTGATGCTACTCGGCCCCCACAGGAGAATCAATTCGATACCAACACTCTATATTAATGTTTTCTTTTATATTGTGTATATGTGTGTGTTTTTTAGTGTTTCGGTATGCTTGTTAGGTACTTGGGTAGATTTTCAAAGTGTGGTGTAGGAGGGGACTATGGGGATCTTACATGTAGGGAGGCGTAAGAGTTTATTTCATTTTTCTGAGGGAGTTAGGTTGGGTTCCCCACCTTAGACAAGAAAATTCTTGCATTTCTTACTTGGTTTTTTTGTTGAGGGAGCTATAAGAGATTGTAGGTTGGCATAAGAGAATGCAAGAGGCATAAGGAGTTCTTGAGGGATGAGTAAGAGTGTGTAGGGGTTTTGAGATGTTTATTGTAGGGTTTTAATGTGAGCACCTATTTCCCATTGGGAGGCATAAGTGGCCTCCCCATAGATCTTGCCCCTTTGGCTTTTGCATTTTGAAGCCTTGTGTATTTTGTTGTTTTCCTCCTTGTGATTGTAGTGGTATTGATTGTGTTTTGGTATGGATGTAAAGTCTTGTATTTTTATGTGGAAGCTTGTTTTGTTGCCATGAGTTGGATCCATTTTTCATTGCAATGTGGTTCAGGCTTGGGGGCCAATGAGGAGGATTGCTTCTTCTCCTCATTGGATTATTGGTTGCGAACTTGGGTGGAAAGTGTTCCCTCTCCACAATTTTTTGGTTGTGATCAAATGAAACATGGTTGAACTCTCTTCTAGGTGATGTGAAACTTGGAGCATTGTTGGTGTCCAAAAGAAACCCTTCCTTGTGAGAAAACCTTATTGTTATTCCCACTTAAGGTGGAAGACTTGTAATATTGTATTTTGTTTAAAGGAAATGTTGTATTGTAAGTTGTAATATTATTTGAAGGAAGCTCATTGAAGAGATGTAAAATTTCCTTCCTCTTTAAATTGTAGTATGGAAAGAAATAAATCAAAAGGGAAATCTTGTCTAAAATTTTATTTAAAACTTGTTTTGTGAGAAAGTAATTATTTGCATTAAAAGGAATGAGCTATGCTCAAGAAAAAAATAAAGTTTGTTTTCATGGTTGTAGTTGTATTATTATAAATGAGAAAGAAGAAATATAGAAGTTGTAAGATGCAAATAGTGTATACATAGTAAACTCGAATGTGGAGTAAAGTTGTTGTATTTATTTGAACAAATAAGATGTAATGGAAATGGAAAGAGACTACAAATTTGAAGTATGTTGTTATGTTGAAATGTTGCATTTTGTAGTAAGGAAAAAATAACAATATTAGAAGTATATTTAGCTCCTTTTTACCATTGGACTTGAAAGAAAATTTATTGAACAAAATGAAAATGATCTTGTAGTTGTTGTGGTTACTATTGAATTAGGAAATGCTTTAAAATGAGTAATTTAACTATGGAATGAATAAATGGAGTAAATCCTACAACCAGAAACTTTAGGTGCATAAATTTAAGTTGATAATGAATTTTAAGACACTCTAGTGGCTTTTGTTTTTTGAGAAATCTTGGATTTGAAGGTTCTATTTCTAAGGAACATGACTTCCGCCCTGTGCTCAGAACCACTGAAAGTAACATGGAAAGGCAGTGGTCTCATAACCACTGCTCTGGCAAGGTGACAGTCTGTGAATCGTCACCCAAATGGGGCGGCTGTCCCAGGACCGTTGGCCTGCTCTGGGTGGCGGTTTTGTCACTTACAACGGAAAAACACAGATCCACGCTTATGTAATTTTTAACTTGGTCTAATTAAATCTTAATCTTGTAAAATTACACAAGAAACTTCCAGCAAGAAAAGGATGATTAAAATTCATTTTTCAAAGCAAAGAAATCTCCAAATGGTTAACTAGAAGTACTCAATCTCATACACATTAATGGAATTAGTATTTTCCCCAAATAGAGGATTCAAAATACAAATAAATTGTAATAACTCCAGATTTGGAGCGGAAACCCTTTTCAACCTTGGAATGAAAGTAATTACAATGACAAATCTACAACCTAGACTGAACTAAGCTTGATCTTGTAAATTCATCCATAGTTTCTTCCTTACTCCCATGGCTTCCATCTCTCCAACTTGCAAATTAATCAAAGGAAAAGTGACCAAATGAGGAGACTAGGGTAAATAAAAAGATTAAATAAAAATACATAAGTACTTTTAGGGTTAGTTTGGAACCCTTGGATCTAGTGGCCACAATTGACTTTATCCAAGGGTTGAGGATCAGCCCTACATTTTTTTGGTAGGAATATATTTTAGAGATGTTTTAAATAAATTTTAAGATATGTGTAGATGGTTTAATGGGGCCATTTAAATACCTTGGTGTGTAAAGTCACTAATCTAGTTCCTAGTATGTATTAGAAAAGTAATGAAATGGACATTTAAGTTATTTAAATAAGGGAATTATAGTAACTAAGTATAAGGTAAAGTATTAGTCTGTGTATTAGATGTTAGAGTGTGAATTAGATGAATTATAGTTAGATGTTGAGGAGTAAAATATTAAACCAAGTAAATTAAATTATGGCACCTCTCTAGTCGAAAGTTAATTAATTTACCTTAGAGACAAATTAAGAATATTTAATCATTTAACTTAGACCTGGTCCATCCTTTGTAACGTAAAGGTTATTGGAGAAAATTAATTTAATGAACACTAGGGGGTTGACACCCTTGTAACCTCATAACTTAAACAAACAAAAAAATCCGTAACTTTCGGGTTAAGTGTCTAAGATTTTCACCTATTCCTAGAACATCATTTTTTGTGGGTGTTACATTTAGTGTCATTGTAAAATGAATTATTTGTTATAGCACATTTGATTTGGCCTTTTGAAATTTAATGGTTTACGTTTTTTATCTAAGAATAAAATGGAAAAAGGTGTATGTTGATAAAGAAACTAAATCCAGTTTGTGAAGGATGTTCCCTATAGTATTTTTGAGTCAGAATTTGGAGATTATGCTCCTAAAAGGGTTATATGATTTGTAATATAAGTAAGTAACAAAGTTTTGCAGTTACAAAAACACATGGTTGAAAAACATTTTATTTTTAAAACTAAATTTATTTATTAATGTTTTCTTGAAGTTTGATATTGCTTGCAAACTTATTGGCCAAGAATTTAAAAGTAATGGGTGTAAAGGGTTTGTAATATTCATAAAGAGTAAAAAACTGGTTGAAAAACACTATGTTTTTCAACTTTTTTTTTTGAAGTTTGATATTCCCCACAATATTTTTGGGTCAAATTTTATGGATTAGGGTGCTAAATGCTCGTTTTAAATTTTTAGGATTAAGTAACCAAACTAGTTTACTGAAAAACATATTTTACTTTTCAATCAGCTTTGTATTTTAATGTTTTTTGGAGTTGATTTTTAATGTTTTCCTGAAGTTTGATTTTGTATAATCTATAGGGTATGAAACATTATTTCTAATGTATTTGGTATGTTATCCATATGAAATAATATTAAACATAGGATTCATTTAATCTATTATTTCATTCAACAAGCATGTCAAAACTAAGATCGATCCTTGACCAAAATAGAGTCTATAAATTCCTTTTAATGCATTATTCACTTGTTTTCAATAATAGATTGTGATGGTAGTTTTAATTTTTTTAATACACAAATATCGGTGTGTGCAAGTTGAAAAACATGCATTGTTACATTTTGTGTATAGGATTTACATAGATTGTTCAATTTTCCCAAATGAGTTGTTTGTGCTTCTCTAGTTATCTACAACTAAGAGATTATTTATTCTAGTACTTTGATAAATTTATGCAATAAAATATTTTTTCTATTAGCATTTATATGCGTCAAACTCACCACTATCATATAATAAAGATATCTAAAACACAAACTATCTCATACAGTAATATACTATAATACATTTCAAAGAAAATAGACCATAGAATCTATTTTGTGGAATGTTTTTAAAACTAAAATTTAAACTTCATAGAAAACACATCATGTGTTTCAACCAAATTTGTTTAGTAATTTTTTACTGAAGTTTGATATTTTCTGGAATATTTTTGGTCAAGAATTTAGAAATTATGGGTGTAAATTTAATATTTGTAAGAATGAGTAATACAACTGGCACGTTGAAAAACACAACTAGTTGAAAAATACAGCTGGTTGAAAAACAAACTATATTATCAACTAACTTTTTTTTTTGTGTTTGCATGAAATTAAATATTCCTCACAAGGTTTTTGGTCATAATTTAAGAATTATGGTGTTAAATGGGTTTATGAAATGTAAGAGAAATTAATATAATCTGTTCATTGAAAAACATAGCTTGTATTTCAACCAACTTTGTTTTACAATTATTTCACGAAGTTGTTTTTTAATATTCACTTGAATTTTAATTTAATAGAGGATAGGGTATGCAACATAATTTCTATTGGAAAAGTAATTAATGGGTGGCTAGGGACCATACTATTTTCATTGGTCAAAACCATTTGATAGTTTAGTCCCAAAAGAATGGTTTAATGTAGGAAGTTAGTGGGAATTTGTAAAGTTCTATGCTATGTAGTTAGCCTTGTATATTCATGTCAAAAGACATGAGGGAATACTGAAGAGTTTATTTATCTATACAAACTTTCACAAGCACTTATAATAGCTACATGAGGCTTGATTCTGTATCAAGGATATGTAGCACAAAATTGGGATTGGTTCAATGGTTGGGAATCTAAGCTCCCATGGTGGTATAGCCTCAAATGAACACACATGTTTCTCCTTTAGTTTTCTAATTCTCTAATGATGGGGTCTTAAAATTTTTTAGAGTTTCTACTTTATTTCAAGTTATCAAAATTCATCTCGAGGTTGTCTAAGAAAGAGAAACACAAGGTGAGCACCATTTCCAGATAAGGGAAGAACACATAAAGTTTTAGAGCCTAAATTTACCTTATTCTGAAACTATATACTCCTTATCTTAAAGATGTTCTAACCACCTATATGGAAAATGGTATGAGGACCGTAGCATAGAGGATATATCTATTGTTGAGGAATATTTTATAATCGTTCCTTTTCGATATGTGGCCAAAATATATTAGCAACTTAGAACGTATGAGGTGTGTGATATGTGTCTTGGAATTCTGTATACTTAAATTGTGAGTGAGAGGGAATCCGTTGATGAATAGATTGTATATAATGCAAAAACATTTCTTATTTTCTACTTCCCTTTCTTAGGAATGTGACTCATTGTTGAATAATGTGTGGTAGAATACATATAAATGTACCATTCGATCCAACCCAAAATGTGGATGTAATTGACTATGCCCCATAAAATACGAAGACAATAGATAAACATGTTGGATGTAAAGATTCAAGCCATTATCTGAACTATGAGAATAGAAAATTTTGCACTGGTAAAAAGTATGAACTTGAGTGAGGTTGAAAAATTATGTATGTCCATATGTGTGTGGATGAAATGTCATCCAATTATGAAGTTATGTACCCATAGATCTTCATAGTGTTTTCTAGAAATTTCCTAAAAAAGAGAAACATGGGCAGATATAATGGATATTGGGAATATGAAGTTAATATATACATAGGTAAAGACAACACAAATAGTTACAAGTGAATAAATTTTCTTGCCGCAATGAATTGTGATAGCCATATTTGAAATCATATCTACTACAACAAATATTGCATTGTATTTGTACTGTTTCACAGGAAGTCTAGTAATAGACTTCATGTTGATGTATTCTTATGGCCTAGATAGAATTGTATAGGTATAGATGCTCCAAATTCTTTTTTGTGGGATTCCAGATGCAATAAGAAATGCATACATGATTTAACATACCATATTTTTGTGCATATGTGCGAGTAGAAGTGTAACTACAATGTGGCTAGAGATAATATAATGGTAAATTTCCCTAATGTGTTGGAAAAGTGTGCCTCCCAAATATGTCTCTTGTGAGGTGAAGCATTAGATACACAATGATGTCTAAGCTTGTAGAGATGATTTTCATCAAGGTAGAAATCCCAAACCTATTTGGATTACAAAAATGTATTATAAGCATTTGTGAAGTCCTTGTCACTCAAGTCGAGGGATACCCAATTTCAGAATTTGTGGTTGTGTGTGTCTAACAATATGATGAAATCATACACAAAAATAATCAACTAAGAAAATATGTACCATTGTTTTCCTATTCCTTTTAGTTCTTGATCGGAAAATGGAACTACTAAAGGTATATAACTTAGTTAAAGTTAATCAACTAAGAAAATATGTACCCTTGTTATCCTATTCCTTTTAGTTCTTGATCACAAGATCGAACTACTAAGGGTATATAATTTAGTTAAAGTTTTATGCATTCTTTATCCATCATGTTTTGAGTGACTTATGATTAGAATAATTAACTACCCAAGATATAGTGCAGACTACTTGCACAATAACATAAAACACATTTTCATAGTCAATGTAGTGCCTATGTACCATGTTTTGAAATGCTGAAGTAGTGTAACTGATTCTCCATGATGCATGAGTACCATATCCAATGTGTAACTAGATGCATCGTTGTGAAGATAAAGTGAGAGTGCAATTTTAGGCATTGTGAGAACATGAGATGCATACCTTGAAGGAGCATTGTTGAGGAATAGTCCAATCAAACCTAAATTTGGTGTACTATATCCAATGTGTAACTAGATGCATCGTTGTGAAGATAAAGTGAGAGTGCAATTTTAGGCATTGTGAGAACACGAGATGCATACCTTGAAGGAGCATTGTTGAGGAATAGTCCAATCAACCCTGGATTTGGTGTGTGAGATATGTGTAAGAAGCTAAGAGATGTACAAGAAATGAAGGAAGAACCTGCGGTAAAAATATGAGTGTTCAAGAAAATGTGAGTGTTTCATAGAGTAGCTAATTCTAAATCGACGTGTATACCTACTCGGTCTATGATATATCAAAGGGATTGTATCTTATTTAGATCTACGTGTATACCTACTCAGTCAATGATATAACAACACACGTCTGCGCCATACACCAAGATACACGATGTCATTCTTTCATTCTTTTCACAAATATTATTTAACAAACAAATAATAATGCTCAAGGCACCAGGAGGTTGGGTGAAAAATTCACGGGATTGTGACTGACGCGGTTTTAAACATGGGAGATTTGAACCAGTGCCGTGTTCTGTTTCTGTTCAAGGTTTGCGTGAAGATGGACAGGTGGATAGCGGTCCTGTGAAACCGCTACTGGAGATCGAGGACAGATGGCTTATGCTCTGTTTTGGAGCAGAGCATCTGCAGCGAAAATATCTTAACACTAGATTCTGAACCTCCCTAATCACCTGCACAGAAATCGGTAAGATTCAGTTAAGGAAAAATTCAAATATAGATATAATCCCGAAAGCGGGGAGCCAAAAAAAAAAGGTCGACCAAACCAGATAATCCATGAATCTGCGCTTCAATATGTCATTCCCTGGAATGGGTGGGAGCACTTATGCTTCTTGCACAGCCACTGTGTTCGCCGGCGTTTTACTATTCTTCTACATTTTCTATACATTCAGGAAACGAAATTCATCTAGATTGCCTCCGGGGCCGTTTGCATGGCCAATCATTGGAAATCTCCTCCAGATCGGAAAGCTTCCCCATCGTTCTCTTGCAGACCTTGCCAAGAAATATGGACCCATTACGTACTTGCGGCTCGGTTGTCTCCCTGCTGTGGTGGTCTCATCCAGTGAGATGGCAAAAGAGTTTCTCAAAACTCACGATTCGGTTTTTTCCAGCAGACCTGCAACTGCCGCGGGAAAACACCTGGGTTATAATTTCCAGGACCTGGCGCTCTGTCCCTATGGAGCTTATTGGAGGCACGTTAGAAAAATATGCGTCACACAATTGCTGAGCAACACCAGATTGGAATCCTTCAGAAGTATACGAGAGGAAGAAGTTTCTGCAGCGATGAGAGGTATCTGGGAGAAAAGCCAGCATGGCAGGAAGGCTGTAAATGTTAGCGTTTCTATCCAGTCCCTCACCTCCGCTATCATTTGGCGAATTCTGGCCGGCACGAAATATTCCGGCGAGGATGCGGACGGGGACATCAATGGAAAAGAATTGAGACATATGTTAGAGGAGCTGAAGGCTATAATACAGGCCCCTAACATTGGAGATTTTCTTCCTTATCTGGACTGGCTTGATTTGCAGGGCATCAACAGGCGGATGAAAAAGGCGCATCTTTTCTTCGACAGAGTTGTTCAGAAAATTATTGATGACCATGTTAGTGTGAAGCGAAAACAGACGTCAAATGTTACTGATATCATTGATGTGCTTCTGGCGATGGCGGAAAATGATTCCGTCAACATCAAAGCGATAATTTTTGTACGTCTTTAACGGTTTTTTTCAAAAAACTTGTCGTGCCCATTTCGATGTATTGGTTTTTATTCTTTTTTTTTTTGCAGGATATGTTCATTGCTGGAATAGACACAACAGCTGCTTCTGTGGAATGGACCATGAGTTTGTTGGTGAGAAACCCACAAATCGCTAAGAAGCTACAGGAAGAAATTGAATCTGTCGTGGGTAAACACCGTTTAGTAACAGAATCTGATCTTGGCAGGATGGAATACCTGCAATGTGTGGTGAAAGAGTCCTTGCGGTTGTATCCACCGGCTCCATTGATGACGCCGCATGAATCTACAGAAGTTTGTGAAGTGGCAGGGTTCATTCTTCCACAGAAAACTAGGGTTTTGGTGAACGTGTGGGCGATAGGAAGAGATCCAGATGTATGGGAGGAACCCTCTACATTCAAGCCTGAAAGATTTATGGGTAAGGATATTGATATCAAAGGGCGAGATTTCAACATTCTTCCGTTTGGGGCAGGAAGAAGGGGCTGCCCAGGAGCTGTAATGGCAATTGGGACTATGGAGCTTATGTTGGCACAACTTATGCACTGCTTTCACTGGACTGTTGAAGGAGATCCATCCCAGGTGGATATGAGCGAAGGCTTAGGATCAGGTCTCACTAGAAAAGAATACCTTTTTGCTATTCCAACTTTAAAATTGACCAATTGTCTCTGATTTTGTAAATCCTCCACCAAAGATTTCTCTCTTTTTAAGAATTGATTCTTTAATGTAAATGATATATTCCTAACAAACATCAATAAATAAGAAACCTTTTTTTAGTGATGACGATTTTTTTATTTATACTCGCTCGTTTTAAAGTTTTGTTTTTAGCATACTTTCTTGTTCAATAGCAAATATTGTAATGAATCCTCTTTAAATGCAATTAGTGTGTTCAATAGCAATCATTGCAAAGCCGGAGGCCATATGAACTTCCTGGGTAAACTTGAGAGAAGAGATACCTGTAGCTGGTGGCATTTTTGGTGAACATTACTACGCAAGTAAAATTTGCCAATTTACAAAACAGAAAACTGAATTGGGGATTTATTTCTGAAACATTAGAGCAGCAAAAGATCAAAGCTTTAGCAATGCTAAAAAGAGTAATGGTGAAAAGAGGTAGAAACAATTAATAATTTCTTATTCCAACATAGGTTTGCAGCAGCTGCATGGTACTGGTTCTTTCATAACATGAAATGCTCATGGGTGTTGATGGGATTACAATCTCAGCTGACTCAATGATGCTATTGAAACTTCAACACCATTAAAGAAAGGGCTCTTCAGAAGACTACCCTGATATTATAGTTTAGAATTTGTGGAAGTGGAACACCAATCTATTTAGGAACAACTGTCTTGGACATAGAGATTCATGGTCGATTTGGAAGCTGAAATTTGGAGATGATGTCATACAAGGTTGGAGATCAGGAGTCTCTCTATTCAAATGAGGTTCAGAATATTTTGAGGCAATGGATGCTAACTAATCCATCGTTGTTGATTGCTAATTAACGCCATGATACATCAAAACTTAGGAAGATTGAAGTAGCATCCTCTTATCCCTGACTATATTAAGCTGAACTTTGACAAGGCTGCCATGACGAACCCCACTCCAACAGGTGCAAGAAGGGTACCATATAATAGTGATGACAATTTGAATCAAGCCTATACATGTAGGATTGGGCGTGTCACAAATAACATGGCTGTGATTGATGTGTAATATCTGTTTTTGTAATGTTGTCATCTGATCTTCTGATATAACCTGACTATAATAGTACTGCTCATTGGATGGGCTAACACACCTGCAATGCCTTTTAGATTTTCTTGCTCTCTTACTGCAGCAAAGTTGATGAATAGTATATCCATCCATTTTAGGAATTTTAATTGCAACCTCATTCAAGATTTAGGCTAGTTATATCCCTCTGTAGCCAGCACTTCTCCTAGCATCTACGGTGTGCAGACTGTTGAACCTGCTCGTTTTCTTCAGGCTTTCTTTTTGTGTGCGAGCCACCATGGGCATGGTAAAGACATCTACATGTACAGGTATTGTACTCCAAATTATTTAATAGAGAATTACATTCATGGTATTCAATACAAGAACCGGTGACTTTTGGGAATTCTGAAATTCTTTAACTTCATTTGATATTTTTTTCAAGTTTTCTTTATTGGTAGCAAATGAGAATCAAACGATGCCATTCTTGTTTGATTTAGTGAATCTTAGCAAACACCAATATCGTAGGAAAATCATCATGCCAGGTGCATAGAGGTGAGGCTCTTAGGGTTAACCATTGGCAAGGCTGGGTTAATTTCCCGTGTTATATGTTATATGTTAATTTCTGCTGTTATATGTTATGAATTAATTTAGTTTTATTTTCTAAGTATATTTAAGAGCCATATTAAATTCATTTAATTTATCTTATTTATCCAAATAATTCACTCATTAATCACCTATTGAAACATGTTTGGAATGCTAATCACCTATTGAAACATATTTGGGATTTTTTCAAATATTTTAGATTGTACAATAACCACTTATCAAATGATAAATCACTTATTAAAATATGTTTGAGATAGTCTCACCTCAGTCTTTTTGATATTGTAATAAGGAACACAATCTTTAAAATGACTACATCAACAAATTTTGATTGAGAGTATCAAATAAAGCTATCTTAAGGTGAAATAACAATATAATGATCCTCCAACAAAATACAAGCCTAGGCATGATCATCATGATATAAAGTATACACTTAATATGGGATTAAATGGATGGTTATAATTTAGCAATCTTATATCTCTATTCAGCCCTGAAGGAGACTATATGGCACAATAGTCTCATTTAGCGCCAAACCCTGAATGGAATGGCCAATTGGTTACTATTTGATGGACCCTATATCTATATAGAGGGTAGTGCTTGTGTTCAACCAACTATGGTACAGATTAGACCAACAATCGAAGGGCTTTAAAATGCATGGCTATAATTTAACAAGGAAAGGATTCTAGGACAAGATAAACATTTTTCAAACTTTTATGTTTTTCAACATTTACCATCTTGGAGAAAATTGGAGTTAATGCTTTCAAGCTTGATTTTCCACACTTCACATAGATGTATTTAACTTAGTAAAATGTGAGTATTATAAAGTTAATGAGATAAGAAAAGGATACTTTAAAATATCAGTAAGATAGAAAACACTAAGGAAAGAAAATAGTTTTCTAATGAGAAGGTAAGATAGTTGTTCACTCATCTCTTCCCACATTAAGATTTTATGGGATCAAAAGTCTCTCAAAAAGGAGGCAGTGATCAATAAGCATAGTAAAAAAATATTTTCATCAACCAAAGTGACATTAAAGATGTTTCAAAATCAACAATTCACATAAGGTAGGATAAATAGAGATGATTATGAAATAGACAAGATTTATGTAGAGTGGTAATTGTGCAACCTTTATGTATAGTAGTTGTGTAGCAACCGATATTAATAGACAAAGTTTCATAAGTGTCATGGCAATTTCGTAGTTGCCAATGCCAAATACTGAAAGTTTCACCCATATACAATGAAGAGTCGTGTAATGGCCTAACAAGAAAATATCCATTCTAATCTAATTCATTTTTAGGACTATCTAATACACGATAGGACATATCTCATGTTTTTCTTTCACTATGCATAATTTTAAGACATTGTTGTGTGATTGAAATAATTAATGACAAATATATTTGGTTAATGTTGTATAATGAAAAAAGATGATTTTTGACTAATTTGATTTATACATAATGAGGATTAATTGAATATTGTGAATCTTTTATAAAATATCAATCAATGTTCATATGGGGAGTTATTATGTAGTTATTTGGAATATTTTATTATTATTTTGTTTCTTTATTAATTCATATCTTGTGTATATGATATTATGAACTAGATAGATTCCTTTGTTTATCACTCTTTGTTGCATGAGCAACCCCATGGTACAAGGGAGAATATAATCAGAGAAGGAGGTAGATGCAGACTTTGTGTAGTGGAGAGAGAATCACATGGATTGGTTTGTGTTCGTTCTAGTTGCATGTTTTGTAATGATCAGACAATTGTTTTATAATACTTAAGTTTAAGGTCGTTAGCAGACATGCAAACTTAGATTTGTGTGGACATGTTCTCTCTCTGAATTCTTGAACAACTATTGCATGAGGTTTTTCAAATAAATTTTCTCATCTTTAAATTATTTCTTATAGTTACAAGATTTATTTAAAATACTTCATTCGGTCATACAAAACATCTAGGCATAATCAATAACATTTAGGATCTTAAATAGCAATACTATAACTTAATTCACTTAACAAACTCTTTTACTGGTAAAAAAAATTCCATTTGAAGAAGAAACCTATTTCAATTTCAAACTAAATCATAGCTATATCAAATACAACCATGAATACTTTTAGCCTATAGATTATTAAACCTATGGAATGATAACATAATAGATATGTTATAAATAAGTTAAAATACATTAAGATTTAAGCATACATGTGTGTGTGTGTGTGTGTGTGTGTGTGTGTGTGTGTGTGTGTGTGTGTGTGTGTGTGTGTGTGTGTGTGTGTGTGTGTGTGTGTGTGTGTGTGTGTGTGTGTGTGTGTGTGTGTGTGTGTGTGTGTGTGTGTGTGTGTGTGTGTGTGTGTGTGTGTGTGTGTGTGTGTGTGTGTGTGTGTTGTAAAGGTTTTTCAAGAAATTTAATTAGACAATGCTTCTTATGAATAATCATCAATTAATAATAATTTTTTCTATCTATTTTAATAATAATTATGTGTCAAACGACCTTTAACTTACAAATATCATAAAAAAATTTCAATAACCCAATAACATAGAGAATATGAACCACTATGGTATTCTGACAAATAGAAATGCTCTAAATTCTACTTTAACGATATAGCTATTGCATGGTAAAAAGACGGGGGGGATATTAAATGAATAAGTCACTAATATCTTCAAAAATATTGTATGTTTGTCTTATTTGGGTTGCCATATGATTGAGAAATTGTAATCGTTAAAATATAAATTTTAATCACCTTCTGAAATAAAGTAAATGATTTTTGTAGATCTGTGAGAACAATTCCTAGATTCCATAAGGTAAATGGTTTTTGTTAGAATTGTATGAACAATTCCTATATGCATATAGCACATTTGCTATCTCCTTCAATAGAACCTCTCAATAATGTTGTTGTGAGATTATAATTGACGATGAGAGGTAATGAAATTTGGCATTTAGATGATTCTCATTACAATATTGGGAATGTAGAGTTATTATGCCGAACTTGTCTACAAGTTTGGGTGAAACCTTCTCCACTTTGATAGTGAGTGAGGAGGTGGACATTGTGGGTTGACTCATCCTTTGTTGATATAATATTTTTTATTTAGATCCTAAGATAGTGGTACATTCTCCTTATTTTTTGTTATAGACGCAGAATGTGTATCATTATCTCCATTCTCTGGATGTAATTTCCCATGCTTGAAGACACTCTGCATTTTGTGCTAGGAATTCAAGCAATTAAGGCTCCTCTCAAAATGATGGCAAGATAATAGAATAATGCTTTAGGGGATTAAATGTGTAGTGGACTCAAAAACCCTGATCAGGAGAAGGGGATGCCAATGTCAATGCCATGAAGCAGGGGTGGTGCTTTACCCTCATTTTGGCTTTGGCCGAAATAGACAGAGGGTTTTTTATGCTTATTTTTCCCACATTACAAATCCTGTAGTGGAATTCAATATGATGAATAAAGAACTCATGCTCCATACAAATAATTGTATAGTTGCTAGGTGGAAAAATGGATAGAATGGAGTCCCCTTAAAGTATCCCTGCACTTTTTCTTCTCGATCCCCTACAAAACCCTCAAATAGACATCAAATCCTAAAAAATAAATATGGAGAATGAGGGGCCGAACTATCCTCAGCTGTCACAATGGTGATCTTATGCCTAAATAATTCACTACATCTCAAACTCAATGTAGTTCTATGTGTGTGTGTATTTGGAATTATGTCCTAGATGACTCTCGTGCATGTCACACTTGATAGTGAGAAATTAAGTTAGATGTAAAGAAATGTAATATATGTGTGCATGGAAAAGAATGAAATTCCCTCCTATGAAGTGTATGCATAATAACCAACCCTTGTGTCCCTTTGATGGTGCTTGATGGATGCAACCTTAGGTGGTGATAATTAGTGCTTAGTGTTTAGTCCCTTATTATGATCGCATAACTTTATATTTATACCATTCCATTGCTTGAATTTAGTAATAAACCCTGAAAAGGGTGACTACAAAAAAATATAAGATGCTAAAATGGATAGAAAGGACCCAAAAAGTGTGAACAAAGTATACTGAGGTCAGGGGTGCCCAGAGGCGATGAGGGTGTCTAGCGTTGGCATCTTAGTTGGGTGCTGGTGTTCAGGATGATAAATTTCAAGGTGTAAAAATTCATACTGAGCAAGTAAGGGTGTAAGAACAAAATTTGCAACAGAAATCAAATAAAGGTGGCCAAAGACATGGGTTAATTACTACTTTTCTTACTTAAGAAGCATATGAATAATAGTAAGTAATCAGGACTAGATAATTACCCAAAGTGCGTGATTTTTTGTCTACAGGATTGTACTTGAGGTGTAAAGGGGACAAGAGGGACACCAAATTTCACAACCCCATGATCCATTTTAAAGTTTCATCACTTAAAAACATAACTTACGGTGTCAGGGAGATCATATGAATGAGTTTTTTTGCAAGGTAAAATTATCATGATAACTAGACCCCATGGCATATTCTTGAGCACATGTTATCCCCATGGATTTTCCCCAAGGTGAAATCAAGACACAAAATTTTTTCCCTTGATGTGGTAAAAGTTATCACAACTTGCTCGACACATTCTTTACATCCAGGAAAGCTCCAAACTTGCAAATCACTTAACTTTATGCCCCCACCTCGTGATGAGAAAAATTATGGAAAATATTCAAGATGGTTGTGTCCCCTTGGAATTCACAAGGTGAAAATGGGAAAATGGGGAAAAAAACATGTACCCACCATCCTTCCACTTAGTTCTTGGTCACATCAAAAACCCACTTTTAGCTCCCGGTGGCCATTTTCAGCAAACTAAATCTCACTCAAATGAAACCATAAGTTGACACTTGTCCAGATTTGGTGAAAATTGCACTTTGTTTCTGTTGTATCCCCTTTTCCCCCTGTTTCCCTCTTGCACCAGTACAACTCCATTCCAACTATATCTAAACAACAATTAAGCTATTGGGTGAAGCGGTGAGTCCATATTTTTCAAGTGAAATGACTAACTCCTCCTCTCAAGCTCTTGGTAATTTTAAAAAATTCAAGTGGCTTTATTTCCCTCTAAAAACTTCCTTTTTGTATAGGAATTTTTTTGGTTTTTCATGGAACATACAGCTTGCAAACTAATTTTTTCCCATATCTCTCAATCTGTGTACCCGATGTCTGCAAAACTTCAATGGTACACTATGTTTGAAAACACCATCATGATGACCTATGATTCATGTCATGTGACCCTACTATTCAAATTTTATTGATGACTGATTTTTCCATCCATGAACTCAACTTTTGCACATAACATTTGAAAATGTGTTTACAATTTCCTAGTGACTCAGCAAGCCGAATTACCTAAATTTTGGAGCATGTTATCCTCATAAAATTAGTTTTCAATTGATTCATCTCTCACACAATGAAGTGGATAATTTTTAGGTATATGGAGGACTAGGTTTTTTCTCAGTATTTTGTGCTCTTCAAAGGAATTTTCATTTTGTTAAAATTTTGATCAAATGTTCCTCATAAAATCAACTTTCATCTGAGCCAATTCTTACACGATGAGGTGGATGTTTTTTGGAGGTATGGAGGACTGATTTTCCTCTCATTATTCTTACCTCTTCAATGAAATTATCATTTTTCCATGCTTCTAGAGGAAATAATCATCTAAAAAACATAGAAGAGCATCCTTAAAAAATCACGAATTTTTTTAGACCACTTTCATTTCAATCCAACTTCCAAAATACCTCCGTCTAAAATTATTAATTGTGTAAGGCTTCATGTGTCCAAATATACTAATTTTTCAAAAAAAGGTATACTCTCAACATCCTTGTTACTCCAAACAAGAAAAAAATCATCAAAAAGTGAAAATTGGGACAATTTACTAAAAATAACCATCCTACTATGGACCTAATAAGAATAGAAATTATTGCAATTGGGCTCAGGTCGTTTATCTCAACTCATATTCCACCAATCTCATTGATGTTTACCACAATTACAATGCTGGGAAGTTGTCTCGTTGTTCAAACGTGAGAGATAACCCTTTAAGTATCCCAAAACATCAATCTCAAGGTTAATTCTACATGACACACTTGTTGTAAGAAATTGGATGATTCAACACATCATAATTGTCACATAAGGGGATATCCATGGTTGAATCATTTGGGCATTTTTCATGAAGGAACATTGTGAAGATAAATAGAGTCACTTGAACTGCATGCTACCGAGGTTCCCATGGCCATCATGTTTGAAAGATCAAGAATTCATTGCAGGTCTACTTAGTACAATGTCTCATACCTATGTTTTTAAACACTCATTCAATACCATGAAGTGTGTCTACATCTCATAGAAGAAGGATATTGTAACCACAATATTTGGTCCAATAAGAGTTCAGAAGTAAATAATTTCATTTATGGATAAATCCTTCTATCTATAGGAGAAGGTATATTTCAAAGAGAATAAGATAATCAAGAATTTGTTTGGGCATATTGAAGTTGAATGCATTTAGAAAGGAGAAATCTTTATCATGGAGGTGAATTTCGAGGATGAGAGGAGTAAATTGGGATCTCCATGTCACAACTCCTACCTTGTGATGAAATAAGGTCATCATGTTCCTATCTCAGTGTATATCTCATAGAAGTTGTTTTGAACACTTATTCAATACCCTAGAAGGTGTCTATGTCTCACATGATGAAGCGTTTGCACTCACAATGTTCCAATTTAAAAGGTGGTCAAGGGAAAGGAACTTCATTCATGGTCAATCAGAATCATATTCTTTGTCAGAAGGATCTTTATCTTCTCTTGATCATCACTTCTCTCTCTCCTTATCTCTCTTCATCCTCTCTCTCTCTCTCTCTCTAACATTCTATTCCTTCATTGAGAGTGTACTTTTTCACTCTTTCATCTTCTTCACTTAAGTGACTTAATGTTGTTTTGTAAAAGTCCCTTTTCAAAATAAGAAATGGAAATGAGTTTAATCCCTATAGAATTTGAATAGTCACATGGTGGTGAGATGAAAATTCACATGGGGGATAGAGGAAAACACAATTTGTAAGCTATAAATTGGAATGGATTCTATATTCCAAATAGTTGGAAATTGTTGATTGTTTTGAGTTGTCGGGATTTGTATCACTATTAATGTAAGTGATAAAGATACATTTCTTATATTTCCTTTCTAATGTTATTTTACTCTCTCTCTACTTTCCAAATTTGCAAGCATTGTAATTTTATATAACCAAGGAAGATCTTTGTGTCTTTGATTAAATAATTCAAACAAAGTTTTGTCTGCAAAGTGTTACTCTTACTACTGATTACATGGTTGAATTATTCTAATTGAATGTGGACATAATTTGGCTAATGTATGTGAATTATATAATTCTACTCACAACATTAAAGTCCTCTCCCTATTTCTCCTACTCCCCTTCACCTCTTTCCCAAGAAAATTCCTCCCTTGTACATTGTACACGTACTTTGCCACAGGTTTAGTTGATTATTCCTATGTGATCCCTGGCCTAATGGACAGCCCATAGTTTTAGTTTGTTTACATTCAATGATGGAATCCTCCCCATACCCAAGAAGGAGGGGTTTAACCTCGTGATCGTTTGTGAAAACCAATAATCTGCACTGCAGAAATTTGTTTCACCAAAAAACAATTATAACTCTGTTAGGGAAGATATGTCCTTGTGCACCTTTTAAAGATATATAAAATAATATATATATAAATATATATATATATATATATATATATATATTCCAAAATAAAAAATTAAAGGTGACTCTATCAAGGAATTAATCCATGTCACATTTGTTTCCCGCATCATAATGATGAAGTTTTGTGATTGGTGTTCAAAATCAATAAGTGAAAACAACACTGAAGAAGAAGATTACCATTAAAATATGTAGATTTCATATCAACTATCATTCTTGGAAGGATAATACAAAAGTATGGATCTTGACACAACAAACATGTCACTTGCTTCAACTATAAATCTGCAATCAACAAAAG
Source organism: Taxus chinensis (assembly GCA_019776745.2). Taxonomy (NCBI): domain Eukaryota; kingdom Viridiplantae; phylum Streptophyta; class Pinopsida; order Cupressales; family Taxaceae; genus Taxus; species Taxus chinensis. The sequence continues at coordinate 197,202,271 of CM034155.1, read as the reverse complement.
GAAAGAAGGTCAATGATATTCCAACACAAGTTATGGAAATGATATCTAGAATGGATAAAATTTCTGCATTTGAGGATCCTAAGATCAAATCCTTATGCCTTAAATTCAACAGAAGTGCTACTAGATGAAATAAATAGGTATTGCGTCGATTGATGATCAAGAATCTAAGCATGTGATGAGAAGAATGCAAAAATGACATGGAACGTTGTATGAATAACATGCAGATGAATATTTAAATGAAATAAGAAACGAGGAATCTCCTGAAGGTAAGGTTTTGAATTCTACACTAATGACTAAAAAATAAAAACATTTTATTTTGTTCTCTTCCTTTGGATGATTTTATTTCTTATGTGGACAAAGAACTGACAGCCTTGAAAAAGGAGTATTTGCAAAGAATTTTGAGAGTTTTAGAAGGAATTTCTAATCCTCATACCAATATTCAAAGTTTAAAATATGTTATGGCTATGCAAGAAAAGTATGAACAAATTGAAATACTCCATCATGAGGAATAAGAGAACCATATTCCAGAAGTAGATTTGTTGATTCTCTATACTATGAACTAGTTTTCCTAGGAAAACTCTCGTAGATCCTCTCATGACTGTCCTCTTCTCGAGAATTATAATGAATTTTAACTCAGAACCTTGATAGAAAATTAATAAAGTATAGAAGTTGAGTGTCCATCCATATCTACACTATAGTCTAAAGTACTAATCCTTTGGAGAAGTAATGTGCATGGGAGATGAGGGGTCTCATCCATCTCTTGACAACTCAATCAACCCCTCTCCTCGATAACTTAATCTATCTACCAAAGTTAAACTAAGGAGTATATAGAGTAGGTTGTCATCGACATAGAAGACTAAGTTGAAATTTTTAGTACCCTCTTGTATCATAAAAAATCATCTAATACTTGTTGAGACTTTCAAAAACCATGAATACATTCAAGAGATGAATCCTCCTTCGTTGCATGTTTTTCAAGAGAATGACTTTGAGGTAATTATTGATGATTTCCTTTTGAATTTTGGCTCTTCATTTGATGTACAAGCAACCAATATTGAAATAGAGTAAAATGGAAGAGTTCAATTTCCCTCTCAAATCATTTGTTAATGAGTAAATAGTACATGAACTTTCTAATGAGTTTGTTTCCTTATCATCGCCAAGTGTGTGTAATATGGATCATAATTGTGAGTATGGAGTTTTCTATTTTCCCTACAAAGAAGAGGGATTTCTCAGAGATGTTCAGGATTAAATAAATGACTCTTCCTATGTTTCATCCCCAAATTTATGTCTATTCTATTTTCATGAGGAGTATGCATCATGTGATCCTTACCACAATGAGGATGAACTAATATGTACATAAAAGAATCATTTAGAATGAACAAAATGATAGGATAAAAGAATCCGGTGAATGGGGAGAGAATCAACTTGTTCTCATCACTTATGAATCCCTTTCCAATTCTAAAAATAAATCCAAACTACAATTTTCACTCAAGGATGATGACTATTCATTTTGGAAGCAGCGATTCTATTTTTGAAAACATTGAAGAATGGCTTCTTATGGTCACGAGATATTAGGAAGAGACCACATAGAGAAGAACTTTCAAATAAGTAAGGAAGTGGTCATTAGATGAAAATGTTTTTTTTGTGCAATATTAATATGAGAATGGAAATTTTTTCTCTCTCCTTCTTCTAAAACCATGCAGAGACATTATGATAGCATTGTATGACTAGCTTGTTGTTTTTGAGCTTCAGAAGTGGTATTAATTCAACTCACTATTCCATGATTGTATGCATTTTTCTCATCCCATTTCCATGTGTTTTTATATTATTCCCCTACCTCTGTAAATTTCCCTACTATGTATCACATTTTTTCCCTTATGTTAGTGTTTTTCCCTTTCTGTTTGGTGTTTTTGTTTTGCTTTTTCCTGTTCATGTTGTTGCTTGTATTAGTTGGTGAAGGACTGTCTCTATTGCCCAATTGTCAAGGAACTAGTCTACTTACCCATGAGATATTTGAGATTCTTCATTACCCAATATGGTATAATGTCCCTGATTTAGAGCCAATTGATGTCATGCTAAATGTCTCACATGCAAAATTGAAAATTTTGGCCATGACAACCAAGCCCGCACTTGAAAATTCCTCTCCCGGCCACCATAAACCCTTCCTCTGGCTAGACTATTCTCAATTTCACCATATTTATGGCTCAGAATAATATGATAAAAATATTTTCTTGTGTTTTCATGTGCATGGATATATGATTAAGGTGATTGAAGAATTCATTGAGTTTCAAGGAGAAACAACTTTCTTGGAGGCTTAAAAAGGGCCATTTTTGGCCATTTTGCAACTAGTAAACACCCTCTGGAAGTTTATAGGGAATATTCAACAACCCTTGGATTGATGGAGGAAATAAATGAATTTATCTAAGGTATTTTAGGGAAATTTTTTAGAATAAATTGAATTCAAAAATAACTTGAGCAAGATCGGGTCATTTTAGGTGCAAGGAATGATATACTCCAATGGTGAAAGATGACTTGTCTAAATGATTTTGGGATATCTAGGAGGAGTTGGGGAGAAAATAATTAGTCATTGTAAATTTATTGGAATCTTCTAAATGATGGAAATATACATTGTTTTCTAAGTCTTCAAGATTTTCTATGATATCCTAGTACACTGTAGTTTCTCCTTCGAGTCAAGAATGTAATAGTCACTAAAATTAAAATTTTAGGAAGAATTGGATCCTAATAATTGTTTTGATTTTATTGAAATATTATTTTGAGTCAGAATCATATAGTGTTTGACCTAAAAACACTCTTCCATGCACCCGGAACAGAAACAACACTCACGGTGTCCTCAAATGTAATTGGCATATGACATTACCATTTCCAAAAGGTTTAGGTAGGCCTTTTCCCTCTTTGTGTCACCCTATATTTTACTTGAGGTGAAAATGGGACATGGGGGAAACCAAAGTGTACTCCCCCATCCAAATTGAAGTTTTGTGACTTAAAAAACATAATTGAAGGTATAAGAAGAGAAAATAAATGAGTTGAGTTGCAAGGCCCACTTTTCATGATACCTGGACCCCATGCCACATTATTGAGAACATAATGTCCCCTTGGATTGTACCCATGCTGCAAGGGGGATAAGAGGGACACCAAAGTGATCCCCCCATGTTGAAAACTTCTCGTTACTTGCTCACCACATCCTTTACACCTAGGAAAGCTCTAAATTTTCAAATCACTTAGCTTCATGCCCCCACCTCATGAAAATACCCGCCAATGGAAAATTTTCAATATGGTGGTGTAACCTTGGATTGAACTAGGTAGAAAGGGGACAAGGGGGACACAAAAGTGTGCACCCCATCCTTTCACTTAGTTCTTAATCACATCAAAAACCCACTTTTAGTTCTCGGTAACCATTTTTAGCCCTCTGAATCTCACTCACATGAAACCAAAAGGTAACACTTTTCTAGATCTAGAAAAAATCACACTTGTATTTACCTTTTTTCCTCTTTTTCCTATTTTCTCTCTTGCACTGGTGAAACTCCATGCCAATTATCTTCGAACCACATTTAAACTGCCATGTTAAGTAGTGAGTCAAAAATTTGCAAGTGAAATGACTAAATCCTCAAAATGACTTGGTAATTTTACAACATTCAATATACTGTATTTCCATAAAAAAACCTCCGTTGTTGTATGGGTATGTTTTTTTTCCTAGAACCACAATCTTTCAAACTGATTTGTTCTCAATTCATGCACGCGATCTACACAAAACATTACTAGTGTACTCCATTTGAAAACACCTCCTTGATGACCTATGATTCACAATATGTGGCCCCGCCATTCAAATTTTATTGACGCCTAATTTTTCCATCCATGAAATCCACTTTTTTACAAAATAATTGAAAATGTGTTTATAATTTCCAATTGACGAGGCTATCCAAATTGCATGAATTTTGGAGTAGATGATCCTCATAAATTTAGATTTTGATTAACCCATCTATCACATGATGAAGCATAGAATTTTTATGGATATGTAGTGTCGGTGAAATAATTTTTCATGTTGCAAATTACTGATTCTTCACCAAAAGTACATGGCTAATCCCATCCTTCTTGTGTATGTGGAGGTTCCTATTATTGAATCTAAAATATCCTAATTATGTGTGATGGCTAATAGGTTGGGGATCACATAGGAACACCCCATTGTACCTTTGGAAAATTCTTGTAGGAATTGGAAGTGAGGATTTTGTAGCAGAAATAGGTAAAGGGGAGTTGGGGAACTAAGGATTAAGCGGGTTAATGTTGTGAGTTGGCACTAAAAGAGTTCACATACAATAACCAGAGTAAATACACATCCAATTAGAAGAACACAACAATGTAAACCATGATAACACATTAAAAAATCATAGAAAAAGACTTCCATTTATTCAATTATCAAAATTTGTATACATATTTCTTTGTTTTACAAGATTATCATATATGCAATGTTGGAAAGATAGGGTAGAGTAACATAAGACAAGAAATAGAAGAATTACAACTTTTATTGTTGGATGTAGAAGTGGTAATATCAACAACATAAATTCAATAAACAATTTCCAATCCTTTAGAATGACGAATCAATTCTAATTGATATTGTTACAATCTATTCTTTCATCTACCCCCACTTGACTCTTCACCTATCCTCATCACTTGTCACATTTAATATTACAAGAAGTGAGTATTTTTCTTATTATTGAAAAAATGACTATTATAATGTTTAGTTAATGGTCACTTAATTAGATAGGAAAAAATAGATAAATGTACATTATTAATGAGAAATTAGAATATGGAGAGAGAACGAAAGAAAGAGAGAAAGATAATGAGTTGACTGATTTAATGAAGAGAAGAATTTTTTATGAATAAATTGTTGATTTGAAGCATTGTGCTCACAAATTTATCCTTCATCTAGATGCAACTACAATCAAGACTATTGAATGAGTGTTTATAAATACTGTTGTGATGCATATTGATGCAAGCCTGAGATAATTGTGGGCATCACTCATGGTGGTTCCTTATTAATCTCTTAGTGAGAGTGAGGATCAATTTCTAACTCCTTATGGTTTCACAAGTGATTCCCATGATAATGAGAGACAACTCCTTGATTCTCAAACCTCTTGGTTTTTATCTTTAACTTAATAAAATAGACCCTCACTTTACGGATACAAGATTACTTCTTGAATGAGATTCTTTAGAAATGGCCACTGGTTGAAATGGAATGAGATGATGACATTGCCTCTCCTTTTTGAGATATGATCACACTACAATTACTTAGGTGAGTGTTTAAGAACACTTACAAGTGGGTGGTAGAAAATGAAATAAATATTATTTATTATTATTGTATAAACAATACTTTGAATGAAGATCATTACCTTCGTACCTTTCATGGCTCCAAAATCTGTTTATACACTTCCACTTCACATGATCCTCATAAGAAGGTTTTTGACATCAAGAAAGATACAATTTGATGTGCTTGAAGAGAAGGATGCTATGATGGATCAATATTGCTTGAATCAAGAGGCTCTGTGGTATCTATAATGAGCTTTACCTTCTTATGAATCCTCCCAAAATATGGAACTAATGTGCACTCTCTTTTCGTTATCTTCCTTTTCAAATATTCTTGTTCAATGCCTCTTAGTTATACTTGTAATGTTTTATCCTTGTGGGGATTGACCACACTAATAGATGTCTGATTGAATTTTTAAGAACATTTCTATGCCAATGTTATCAAATGAAGACTGGGTGGTTTCTCATTCTTACATTTATAATGCAACACATGGAGAGCTAAGGAGGGTATATGAGGAACAAAGAGAGGTTATGATAAGGGGGAACATTTTTTGTCTCATATTTTCCCTTGGGAAATGGAAACGATGGGTAAAGTGGGAGAAATGAGTGAAAAATTTACATGTGGTACTTGAAAAAATGACTAAGTATGGGATTAGCATTACCTGCACTAGAGGAAACTTGAAAAGAACATTCTCAGAGGTTACAGAAGTCTTTTTAGGTGAAAAGGTATATGAAAGTTACTCCTAAAAAAATTTCAAGATAAATGGAAAAGATTTTAGAACGTAATTCTTACTGAAACTCAAAAAACTCGCCATGTTTTTATCAAGATAGTGAGGTGTGTCTGCATAAGTTGATCTACCTTGATAGATACCAAGGTCTTGTGAAAAATATGTTTCTTTCTCCATGAAGAGGATTATATAAGATTTAGAATTCATATTTTTTTGTGTTATAAATCCTTACGGATCTCCTGAAATCATGCAGTGAAGTCTAGGTTGATATCTAGACGATTCATTCCTTGAACCTGAAAAACCTGCTTTTACACATATTGTACCTAAACTACCAAATCTTCCCAAAAAATCCTAAACCACTTCTTAAAAATTAATTTTTATTTCTTACCACTTCTAGATGATTATGAAATTTTGACACCTTCCTGGAGTATCCACACCTTCCTTGAAATGGCCAAAATTGGCCTTTCTGCTCCTATCGGATAGCTTGTCTTCAGTTGCTCTTCACTAAATGGAATTGTTGACTTTGTCACTTCATTTCAAACACATGAACATGATTTTTAAACAGATTGGGTGGACCTGAAAGGTTTGTATGATCACAAAATGGAATACAAACTAACCAGAAGAGGGGTTTTGAAGGATTTGAGGTGAGTTTTCCCATTTGTCTTAGTTGTCATGTTTCAAATTTTGAATTTTTGGGCTGACAAAAAGTACATGACAAAAACTAGCTTTGAATCATGTACATTGGATTATAAAGGGAAATAGAGAAACTCAACAATCTTTGGTGTGAAAGAGGGAACAAAAACCTAAAGCGCGAGGATCACAAGGGACAACATGAACATCCACAGACATGTGAACGAAAGTGTGATGATTTCTCAAGATGAGAAAGCATAAACTGATTATGGCTGTAAAGATCGAAAACCAAGAAAGCACGCATTAAATAAAAAAATCCTCTATCTCATATATTTGAAGGGGTGTACATATATATGGTGATGAGAAACCCCTAGTACTGCAATTATTACAACTCGAGTGGAGAGGGGGAATTAAATTCCCATAATGGGAAGCAACTCCTAATGATTAAACTGATGCACTAATGTGTAAGGGAATATCATGATGGCCCCTAAATGACACGTAAACCTATAATCTCACCTAAGTGATATGACTCACACCAATACCCCCCTTAATTAAAACTTTGAATGAGGTAAAAAGTTTGAAAAGAGAAATGGGTCCTGGCACAAGAGCCTTATTAGGTACCCATCCACAACAAAGGGTCCCAAGAAATGGAGGAAAACCCTATGGGAAAAGAATCTACCACAAGACAAAACACAATCTCTAATCTAAGAAAAATGCCAAAGATGGTTCCCGACCACTGACAAGCCCAATAAAGTACCCATGTACAAAAGGGAAATCCCTTGGAAAGAATAATAAGAGATAAAGAAAAGGAAGATGAGAGGAACGCAAAAGATTCCATAGACGGATCTGAACTGTGCAACTCTAGGAAGTCTCCCGAAAGAGTTTTGATTACAAGATCCTCTACCTTTGGACTGAGGAAGAGCCACTCACACCGAATAGTTTTCTTGACCTTAGGAAGGATAGAAATAGAGTGTTGGAATTCTACCCACTCTGAAAAGGAAAATGAAGGAAACAACACGAATAACTTTAAGTCTGGTCCACATAAATGTGACATAGGTCTAGAAAATGAGTTCCAAATAACCAAAGGTGATGCCACATGCATAAAAATTTCAGAGTGAAGAAGAGAAACACCCGCATAAATGATGTCCAAGTGATGTGAAGGAAACACAAAAACCCCCACAACAGAAAATGGATCCACAAGAGAGAGTGGATCAATGAAGAAATCCATAAAAGTGGAAGTGATAAGAGTTGCAGAAGGGGAACTCCCAACAATGGAGATGATGAACTCCTCCAAAACACTATTAGAAGGATGAGGAATCTAAAGTGCATCACAAGTGGTCTCTATGAAATGAAAACCACGGTCGGCTAGATACTCATCCTAATGAGGGGCTCGAAAAATAGAAGAGTGATTTTGGACATGTATAAGTCATCCAATCAAGAGGGGAGAGGATTAAAAAGGGCCTCATACACTGGAAGTGGAAAGGAGGCTGGTGTAATGACTATATGAGGCTAAGAATGATACTACACAAGGTATGATGAGATGAGAGGTGTAAAAAAACTCTCTAGAATAGTGAGAGGAGGAGAAAATTCCTTTGTTGTACTCTCGACATTAGAACTAGGTGTAAAATCCTCATCATCAAAAGTGGTACTAGGTGAGTCTGTGTCAGTGGAACTATCATCACATGAAGAAGAAGAGGAGAAAATTATATTGACAATAGAAACAATAGTGGAAATATGTGAAGGGTCTCGAAAGAGGGAATGAAATGTGTTCTAGATGCGGTGGGGAGGATCTGAGTCTGGCACCTTAATGCGGAGAGGTCTAGTGATGGACAACATTAGGTGACCAACAACATAGTTGCAAGTATCGAGAAATTCCTTAAGATAACTAGAATAAGTTGGTATAGGAACTAGCCCAAATAAGAAGTGTGAAAGACCCTCATGGGTGAAGTAGCATTCCATAGAAGCATGTTATGTTAATTAGTTCTCTCTCTCAATAAGAAGTGGTGGAAGCTGTAACGCGATCCTACAATGGTCAAGTCTAGAAAGAGAATCCTCCATGAAGTGGAAGTGGAAGAAAGAAGTGCAAGGTGCAAAAGAAGAAGGGTGCAAGAATGTAAGACGTTGGACTCAGCCGATGATGCATCTGTAAGAAATACAACACCCCATAAGAATAGTGATAACCCCCATGTCATTGAAACTGTATAAGATAGTGCATGACTATAATTTGGTGTGTTCATGTGATGTCAAACAGTTGACCACTCACCTCATGCAAACGAAAATTTTCATGAGATCGGAGGACACAATGAAGTCCTAGTCAAAGGCATAGGAACACACACAATCAAGCACAAAAATCACAAATAAACATAAGGGTATTGTACGGATGAAAATGAACACGTGATCTTCAACCGCACTCGACCCCCTAGGGTCGTGATGGAGCAGTCGATGTCTGAATGTGTGTGGCTAACTATAGGAGGATCAGTGACTAAGATCTGGTAGTGTGATATCCTAGTAGCCGAGTTGACAAAAAGGATATTTAGAGGCTATGAACAGGTAGCATGAATTCCTTATGGCTTGTCTACCTAACTTGGATCTAAGCGCTAAACTAGTTTGAAGTGTCCATGTATACTGGATTAAATTAACAATCTATGCTACTACTGAAAGGAAACTAATCTAAACAAATCACAAAACTGAAATATTACAATCACAAACAACAGTTTTTTTAATTCTAAATAATCAAATCTAATTCTACACTAAAACTAAACAAGCGAGATAACCTTTTCTGGTTATTCACCTATGCTGAGTGTATGGAAAGTAAACTAACTTAAAACAAGAACTTTTCTAAATGATCTATGATGTGTAGACAACCTCCTACAAATATTCTCTCCTTTAGATCCATAGGGATGGGAAGAAGAGGATCCGTCATTGGGGATTGCTCTAAAAGATTCCAACCCTCTTAGAAATTAACTAACTGCTTGTAAATAAAAACATATTGATTTCTACTCTATTTGATATGATGTAATAATGATAAATTGTAAGAATGAAGTAAATCAAACAAAAAATCCAACCTGGAATTCACAGAACATAGGTAAATCCAGTTGTGTAGTAATTTGTCCCCTCATTTTGTCCTTTCTTTCTCTGAGTGTTCATGTGAGTCCAAGAGATTGGGAATGCAAAAACAATAGTAGTAGGATGGTGCTTAGTAATAGTAGCTTGATGGCAGTCTGGATGCAATGTAGGTAGAAGAGAGATAGCACAAGAGATCATAGTTTGGATATGTAATTCCTAGCAAGATCATAGCAACAATACAATGTAAGATACACAAAAAAATCTCAGGGGCTTTACTTGATTACAAGCATGGAATATATAGGAATGGAAGATGGGAGGTGCCTTCATGCACAAGGAAATAAGAGGAAGTTAAAACTAATTAAATCTATTTAAAAATAGAAGATGGAAGGAATACCATGCAAACAAGACTATTTTTAGGAAATTTGGTTCACAAACACACCCTAAAAGTTGAGTTAAGTGAAAGCACGCGTGTCAAAATCACGCATGAAGAATTCTGGAAAAATTGTTTAGAACCACTGCCTTGCGCAGGGTGGTGGTCCTATCACTAAAGCCAAAAAATGCATAGAAATGAGAGGGAAGCTGGAAGAAAGCATGGAAAGGCTAAGTAAGGATGTCTAGGCTACAAATATACACTACAAATGGGTTTTTGGAGCTTGAACACCTTCTTGAAAGTATTTGAATTATCATTGGGGACATTTGTAACTATTTTCTGATAATGTAGCACGTGTAATTTTGGGTGCGTACACATACACTGCTAAATGTGAGCGAAAAGGTGTTTCATGGTGAAAAGAAAAGGCTCTCTTAACGTAAGGTTGTGGTAGATGCATCCGCTAGCTGCAGGAGAAGAAGAGTGCTATAATGAAAGAGATAAAAAATGGCTTGGAAATCCAAATAACCATCTACAATGACCTTGGAATAATATACTGCCCCTGAAAATAATGATTTTTTTTAATATTTTCCTATGTTTACAATGTCTAGGAAGTGAAAGAAGGTGGAAAAATTTGAAACAAACATGAAAGAGGGTTTCTAAGAGTGTCAAGAGAATCAAAGGGCATGTGGAGGGCTAAGACAAATTGGCTAGCTTCACGAGCAGATCGATGAGCTTCTCAGCAAGCTAGGTAGGGAGCTGGCTCACCAGGGAGATCACAGGGGAAAGTTGATGCCGCTCACTCGGGTGAGTTGGGTAGTGTGTTGGACGCTGCAATGGGTGCGTCAAGTTGGTAGTGAGTGGCTTGGTGGGAGGAGAAAGTTGTCGGATCAGGGTGTGATGACATGGAAAATGGTCGAGTCGGGCTGTGTTCGACATGAATTCTGAGGCGAGTTGGGATGCAAGTTGCGGTCTACTGGTTAAGTTGATGCGTGGAGCTTGCATTCATGGAAAGGACATAGTCAGATATTTGGTCCAATGCACCGGCAGGAGGACTCAGCTTGGAACCCAATTTGGTGAACACCGAAAGTAACATTCAATTGGAGATTGTTTGGAGAGAGGGTGAGTCGGAGGTTGAGGTGGGAGGTCTGTTAAATTGGTCGAGTCATCGAGAATCTTGGGCTTAGCAGACAACATGTTGGAGATGGGTCCTTATCGATTTGGGACTGGATAAACATGTCATCGAGGTGTGAATGGGTTGCACTAAATGGAAATGCCAAGAAGGATCAGGAAGTCAGCTGAGATCAGTGAAATAGAGGGCTAAATGGAGTTGTAAAACCAGACGTCGAGGCACGAATAGAACTTGGGAGGCATGACCATGCTAGGAAGGCTAGAGGCAAGCAATGAGTCATGTGTAACAAAGAGGAAATAGATGAAGAGAAGAATGCATGGACCGAGCATAAGACAATGACACAAGGTAGGAAATGGAGAACTCAGGGCAAAGTGTATCCTTGGAAATCTAGAGGAGCTCGGTGATTGGATGATGTAGGTAAAATAGTTAAATCATAAAGGATTGAGGAACTAGTAAGGATGAGATTCCGAAGGGAGAATCCAAAGTAGGCACAGTGACAGGAAAACAAAAGGTGAGCAGGATGAATAATGGAGTCTAAATAGAAACCAGATTGAGTGGTCAAAGACCCAAACCCAACTTGGTGAGTTACAAACTAAGAAACGGGTGAGCTAGTGACTGTGCAAAGACGGGGAGCTAGAGGGTAGCTTGGTTCCTAGCTCGGTGAGCTAGAGCTGATTGGAACCTATAAATAGCACTTCAATAACCTTTTAAAATGCATGACCATCATGAACAAACCCTTACCAAAAGACTCTGAAACTACAACCTGAAATCCTCAAAACATGCATGCAACCCCAGAAATCTTTACAGCCCACTAACACGAATAATGAACCCCAAGAACTCGAATAAGAAACCAAAATCCATGAACAACCCGAGTAGATTTATGAAGCCCAGAATTGATGCACGAAGAGCACATATAGGATATCCATTATAAAACACACAAATGAGACTTGTATATAATGTCAGAAAGCTGAAAACATGAAAAACCACACAGCTGTGAAAATCTACGACATGCGCTCTAATACCATGAAAGAGGGTGTGAAAATATGAATAATTAGGACCAAAAGGGATGATGTGAACATCTAAAAATGTGTGAATGACAGTGTGACGACATCTGAAGAGGGGCAAGCATCAACCAAATATACATGCAAAGATCGAAAATGAGCAGAACCTTGGTAAGGAATAAAAAATCTCACTCTATCTCGTAGATATGAAGGGGTGTACATATAAACGGTGTTGAGTAACCCCCAATACTACAATCATAACAACTCGAGGGGAGAGGGGGAGTTACATTCTCAGAATGGTAAGTAACTCCCAATGATGCAACTGACACACTAACAAGTAAGGGAATATCATGATGACCGCTAAATGGCACATAGACCTAGGATCTCACCTAAGTGAGATGACTTACCTGATGATGTGGAAAATGACTCACACTAACAGGTTGAGTAGACCATTTCTTTGTTCAAATTGGGAAATAGAGTCAATTCTTCACCACTAACACAAGTAATGAGCACACGTGCAAAAAAATCCAAACGAACACAACAATAGAAGGGAAACACACCAAAACAAAAAGAAACAACACAACAAAAAGGGAAAATATGTTAGAGCGGATGGAAATTCATTCAAGTGGAGGAATAATGTACACACACCCATAAACAGGTTGGGATAAGTACATACCATCATGGAATAATGGGTTGAATTCAAATCTACAAATATCTAATATCATTCCCTGATTGTGCATGTTCTCATGATAGCTCTGCATGGTTTGAGAATAAGGGGAGATACCAATATTCTATCATCATACTTATATTGCAAAAAAATCACTCTTACATTCAATGATAACTTCTTTACTTGTTGGAAAGTCTTACCTCTTACAGCTTCCCCTTCCATTTTATCAAAAGTAGAATCTTTGATTTTTCCTTAAAGGCATTCACCATCTATAAGTGAAGGTTGCAACATGGTATCTTGTCCAAAATCAGCATAGAATTTAGAAATGTTGAAAGCAATTTGATTCTGACTCCATTCACAAGATTGTTGCATATAATTTTCTATAGATGAGGTTTCGATCTCATGAAAGAAGACATCCATAGGATATTCAAGTGCTTCCTTTCATTTCCATTCACCATGAATACAACCTTCTTGATAGAAAAAATAAATAAGAACACTCATTTTCACATTCATTCTCATCAACTAAGGATTCAAATACAACATTGAGTTCACCTATTTGTTCCATCTCATTATCAATAATAAGTGCTTAAAAAGGATAATCAATGATGAACTCATAGTTTTATTGAAAATTCATGGCATGTGTCAATATCCAAAGGCTTATTTTAGGATATTTGATCTCTTCCACAAAATTCAATATTTCTTGCACGAATTCATCCTTCAAATCTGCCACATAATCATTATTACCTTTATTTGAAGAATATTCAAATTGGGTCTCAAGGAGATTGATGGAAATCTAATCTAAACATACATATCCAAAACTCATTTGAAAAATCATCATTCTCTTACTCCACATTTATTTTCATCTAGCGCTCACCTTCTTGCAAGTTTGGGAATACCCGATCTTCATCATTTTTGTATAGGGAGAAGAGATCAATGTTACATGGGAAGGGTCTACATTTCATCTTAGGGTTCATCAAATCATCCTCATGGTAGAAAGGAGAACATAATTTTGGGGCTGGAACATGAGGATAATCATCTTGTCTAGAACATCTCCTATAGAGTCTTCTTCTTTGAAAATAAATGACGAAAATCCGTAGTGGCTATGGTGATCTGTATTACACTTGATGAGGATGGTGAAATCAGCTCCTCAGAGAGGTCATGTTCAATATGCTTATCCATATTTGTCTCAAGAAGGGAATTTTATTCTTTAATTATCTCCATTTCATCAATTAACATTTGTTCCTTAATGATTATATCAATAACGAAGTTGAAATTTTTAATTTGCTTTATTCCATAATTGGGGATTTGTTCATCAATTTTAGAACTAGAATGAGAAAGAAAGCCATCAATGATTACTTCAAATTCATCATCTTTAAGAACTTGAGTTCGGGATGGAGGAATAATTTCTTGAATATCCTCATGGTTGGTGGATTCCTCGACAAGCACTTGATCATCTGTCATGGAATAATAATCCTCATCTATCGTATCAATTATTCCTCTAATGGGTTGTGCCTCGAGCTAAAATGAATTTATGAATGGAGGTTCAACTATCATCCTTTCTTCATCATCCTTAAAGGGTTTTATTTGACATTCATTGGAAGGTTTAAGGATAAATCATTCATGAGAAGTGCACAAGAGTCTTTCAAGAAAAAACAACTCATAATATGAGGAATATTTAGGATCTTCTTCCGAAGGATGAATCTCTTATTCCTTATCATTGCAAAGTGCTTCAAGATTCTTCTATGTTTCTTGCATAACCTTTCCATAATCTAGAATTTCATGGTTGGTTTTGGGATCAAAATTTCCTTCTTCAACACTCAAAATCCTTTACACAAATTCTCTTTTCAAGAATTCCAATTCTTAATCCGGAAATGAAAAAAAAAATTCCAAAGGAAGAGAGACAAAATATAGGGATTTAATTTTCTCATTTAGCTATGAGAAGTTTAAAATATTACCTTTAGTAGATTCTTCACCATCATTCCTTCATATAGCATTTCATATTTCATATGTATAATCCTCATTAAGTTCTTGGATTCTGGATCATCAATAGGTGAAATGCCCATTTTATTTCCTCCAGCATTAGTATTTTTGAGTTGAATCCATTAAGATTTAATGACAGGATCAAAAACATCAATTTTCTCCATTCTAGACATTCTTTTCATGAATATTGCAGAAATGGTATTGACCTTCTTTCCTTTAGCTGATTGCATATTTTTTGTTTGAAGCAAGAGACCTCTTCGAGTTGTAGAAAAATATTTACGTTTGCAATAGATGGTGTAGAATGATGGTTGATCAAAAATTTGTTGTGCATCGGGATCATATTCTTCTTCATTTTTGTTGTCACTCATTGGTGATAAATACTAATCTTGAAACTTCATCATTTTGATGTGGGAAACGAACGTGACATGGATTTGTTCCTTGATAGAGTCACCTTCAAAATCTGATTTTTATTTGAAACTTGATTTTTATTTTATTTTTGGAATATATATTTTTTGTATTTTCTAGATATCTTTATGGGTGCACGAGGGAATGTATTTCCCCAGCAAAGTCACTAAAAAATGTTGGAAAAATAATTTTTTATGTTGCGAATTTTTTCTTCTTCACCAACATTACAAGACTAAGCCCATGCTTTAGTCTGGGGAGGCTCCCTTTATTGAATGTAAACTATCTTAATTCTTTGGGGTGGCCAATAGGTTGTTGATCACACATGAACACTCCACCGGACATATGGAAAATGTTTGTATGAAGTACAAGGGAGGAATTTGTAGCAAAGATAGGTAAAGGGGATTTGGGGAAATAAAGATAAAGAGGGTTAGTGTTTTGATTAGGCATTAACATAGTTCTCTTAAAATAACTAAAGTAAATCCACATCCAATTAGAAGAACACAAAAATGCAAAAATGATAAGACATTACAAATCATAGATACAGACTTCCATTTATTGATTTATCAAATGTGTAGAAACCTTTCTTGGTTTTGTAAGATTATCATTTATGAAAATTTGGAAAGAAAGAGCACGGGAAAATAATACCATAATAGAAGAATTACATATTTTTTACTTAATGTAGAAGTGGTAATCTCAACAACATACATTAAATCTATGCTCATGTTTGATTAACTAAGCTATAAAAAAATTAAAACTAAACATCTATATAGCCTCAAAAGCAATTTAATCTAACAATTAACCATCAACATAAGATCTTACAGGAAATTATTCTTCAATGCATAAATGAAACTAACATGCTAAGATATTTCCAACTCTCTATGATTGCTAAATACAATTATGAACCTATGAAAATCATAAGCAATCAAAATGCAGTGGTGGAGACCTCAAGAATTGAGAATGGAAACTCACCAAGAATGGCTATAAGGTCATTTTTGATCTTCCCATATTACTCAAGTTTGAGTCGATGGATGCAAGACGAAAGAGCTAATTCAACACTGGAGAATGCTAAAATCCAAATTCCTATAGTTTACCTTAGGGAAAATGCATTATCCTTGTAAAGATGTAAGGAGCTTGGTCCTTTTTATATATTTAATGTTTAACAGAGATGTGCAACTTCGTGCATCTGGGATAAAGGTAAAGCAAGATTAGAAATGGATAAGGTTTCTTTAGATAAGTTTAATTTTTCATTAACAACCATGGGAATTGGGAGATGTTTTAATTAATCAAGGGTGATTAATTAATAGATAGAAGAAAGATTATAGAAGCTGATTAGAGGAAAGTTAGTGTGATTTGAGGGATATAAAAGGAATTTGATCCAATGGATGAAGATTTAAGGATTTAGAGTTGCGAGCATAATTAATTAATAATAATTAATTAACCCAAGTAGAAGTGGACATTAATTAACGAAAGGATGTTAATTTACATCCTGAATGATCAGAAGGCTAATTATTTAATGAAATATCATTAATTAACGAATATGAAGAGGAATGTTAGCTAATTATCGGAAAAGCGCTAATTATTGTAGAAACGATGGGAAAGAGGATAGTTAGTGCAATTTTAGTATTAAAACTGCATACATGGATTTTAGGTGTCTAAATATTCCCCTTTTTGGGGTGGCGTAAGTGATGCCAATTTTAAAAATAGGAAACAAGTACAAATAAATAAATATTTTGAAGAGATAGAAGAAAAATTAGTAGAATGATGGATGCCCCTACAAACCTATTTATGGATACTGCTATCCTTACCATAACCCCTTCCAATCCTAAAGTTGATCTTTTTTACCCTACCCTTACTGATTGGGATCAAAAAATTCATGTGTCTATGGAACTCTTTGAGAACGATGAGGATATTGTAGAATTTATGGGCATTCATTAAACTATTACTATAGGGGCCGACAAAAAGGGTTTCTACATTGATCTAGATTCATGCGTGTACTTCAAGGGGGAAACTAAACTACGTGGTCAGAAAAATCAAATAAAATGTGAGAGAAAATTTTCTTCTACAAATCCTCGGAAAAAGCATAAGTCTAAATCACACAGTGAAACCCTCTTTGAGGTGTTGGCGGATCAATAAATAAAAATCAATGGACAAAATAAGTGACCATGTCGAGGGTGAAAATATCATCGAGACGCCCTTGGAAGAAGAATTCAACCTCCCTCCCAATCCTATGAGTATGGAGGACATGTCAAAAAATGCTAGTGGAAGAAAACATTGAAGTCAATATTGGTATGGAAGAGTAACCAGAAATAGTCAAGTTGGGAGCTTCGCTCTCAGCACAAGATCAAAAAAAATTGTCGTGCTTCTCATAGAATTTGTAGACATATTCACTTGGTCTTATGTAGATATGTTGGGCTTAGATCCATCTTTGGTAGTGCATAACTTGATTTTTTATGTAGATTCAAAGCCCATGAAGAGAAGCTAAGGAAAATATAATGATGAGTGGCCCTTCTAATCAAAGATGAGCTTGAAAAACTAATAGCCACAGGGTTTATCAGACCAATTGATTATTCACAGTGGATATCCAACATAGTTCTAGTTCATAAGAAACCTATAGGAATTAGAATTTTAACTGACTTTAGAGACATTAACAAGGCATGTCCTAAACATGATTTTCCCCTTCCAAATATTAACATGATTGTTGATTCAACTGCTGGCTACTAAATGTTATCTCTCATGGATGGATTTTCTTGCTACAATCAAATCAAAATAGTGGAGGAAGATCAACACAAAAATACCTTTGAAACCCCCTGGGGGACGTTTTTTTATCAAGTAATGCCCTTCGACCTTAAAAATTCTGGTGTAACATATCAAAGGGAAATAACTGTAATGTTCCATGAAATGCTTAATGACATCATGGAGGACTATGTGGATTATATCCTAGGAAATTAAAAGACAAGAGAAGACCATCCTAAGGTTTTGACACATTTTTTGAATGTCTCAGAGAATATAAGGTTAGATTAAATCTGAGGAAATATTTTATCGGGGTGTTATCAGAGAATTTTTTGGGATTCATTGTATCAAGAAGAGGGATTGAGGTATACCCTTCTAAAGTGACTGCTATTACTGAAATGCCTCCTCTTACGAACCTCAAGCAACTACGTAACTTGCAAGGAAAAATCCAAGCCATCCACCATTTTATCTCACAACTTGTAGAAAAATTTCATCCCTTCACCCATTTTCTAAAAAAGGACGTTGACTTCTTCTAGTGACCTGAGCAGTAGAAAGTCTTAGCTTTGCTCAAACAATATTTGGAAAATCCACCAATCCTCATGCCGCCAACCCTAGGTGAACATCTTTTTCTATATATATCTGTAACCCAATTTTCTATTGGTGTCTTGCTTGCTCAGTATAACCTTAGCTAGAAAGAAAAGGAAGTGTATCATCTCAGTCATACCCTAATTGCATATGAGCTCAAATATACCCAAATAAAAAAATCTTGTTTGGCCATTTTTTTATACCTTCCAAAATATTTGTCATTTTCTATTGAATAATAAAACCAAGCTTATATCCAAAGTTGACCATCTCAAGTACCTATTATCAAAACCAACACTTACTGGTTGGATGGCTAATTGGATCATCCTACTTAGTGAGTTTGACATTGAGTATGTACATGAAAATTCAGTTAAAGGAAAGGTACTTGCATACCAATTGGCTGAGGCACCTTTACCAGGAATAGAGTCGGTGTGTTTGGACCTGTCAGACACATCATTAATATATATTGAGGAATCTTCCATGGGGCAAGTACATTTTTACAGATCATTCACTTTTCATGGTTTAGGTATATGATTAGTTCTAATCACTCCTACAGGAGACTTTATACCTCAAGATTTTCATCTCATATTTCCATGCACAAATAACATTGCAGATTATGAAGCGCTCATCGTTGGGATGAAGTTGGCCATAAAATGGAATATCCACCAACATAATGTTGTTGGTGACTCACAGTTGATTATTAGACATTTCAACGATGAATACAAAGTCAAGGATTAGAATCTCATGCCATATAATAAGTTGGTAGAAACTATAAAATAATATTTTTTGCACATCACCTTTGAGTAGATTCGAAGAGCAAAAAATAGGTCTGTAGATGTTATGGAAACAGTGGGTTCTATGCTATGGATTCCACTGGAGAATAATGATATGCTATTTTTATTTCAAAATCTAAGTCAACCTAAATATGACATGTCTGGCATGTGAAGTTTTTGGTCCTTTTTCCCCATGGTATGAACACATCTTTAACTACCTCCAAAGAGGTACATTTCCCCCAAATATTACCCATTCTGAAAAGCATAGTGTTATCTGAAATATAGTTCTTTACACCCTCCTAGGAGGCACCCTCTATCGTTGTGGATATGATGGGAATCGGTTATGTTGTTTAGATGTAACAGAGTCAGTATGAGAAATCAAGGAGGTACAGGATGGAGTGTGTGGAGCTGATACCAATGGGATGGTTTTAATAAAGAAATTGTTGAGGGTAGGCTACTACTGGCCTACAATGGAGACATATTATTACAAATATGTAAAGAAATGTGTACTATGCCAGAAGTATGGGAACTTCATTCATGCGTCATCACAGCCTTTACAGCCAATTACAACACCATGAATGTTTTCTAAATGGGGATTAGATCTAATAGGGAATCTCACCCCTACCTCATCAGATTACCATACACACATCATAACGGCCACAAAATATTTCACCAAGTGGGTGGAGGTTGTTCCACTCACATATGTTACAGGTGCCCAAATATCAAAATTCATCATGAACCATCTCATCTACCGGTATGACATTCCTTCTGCCATTGTATCTTAAAATGGAAAATATTTCAAGAACAATTCTATGAAATATCTATGGAATTTCTTTCAGATATGCTTAAAGTGGTCCATGCCATATTTACCCCCAAGGTAATGGGCAAGAAGAGGCCTCTAACAAAATGCTTGTTCAGATCATGGAGAAGATGGTGAGCAAAACATGTCACAATTGGCACTTACAGATCCATCCCACCCTTTGGGCTTAAAGGACCTCCATTCGCACTCCTACTGGTGTGAAACCTTATTCCCTAGTTTTTGGAACTAAATCCATCATCCCCCTAAAAATTGAGCTTCCCTCCCTGAGAATATCTCTCAGGGACTATCTAGATAAAGATGAGGATTATCGTGTGGCTAGATTAGCAAAGTTGGAGCTACTAGATGAAATACGCATCCACGCACTCAACCATTTGAAATTGTATCAGAACTGAGTGTCCCAGTGCTACAACAAAATAATCATACCTTATCAATTTGAGGTAGGATATTTGGTGTTAAAGGAAACCTAGTTCAACACGGTGAAGGAAAGAGAAAAGAAAGGCAATTTCGAACCTAATTGGTTAGGACCTTATGTCATAGTGTCCAAATTTGGATCAATAGCATACATGCTTTCCTAACCTGGCGGAGATGAGTTGCGTGATCCCATGAACACCATGTACCTCAAGCAGTTCTATGCTTGAAACTAGGCGCTGAAATTGGAAAACAACAAAAAAAACTTTAAAACATGACAAACAAAAAAAAGAGAAAACAAGTCATCCAATTTTGAAGACCACACAATTGTGGCACTTTCAATAGGTCGCTTAGTGAAAACCAGTTTTTGGTGCCTTGGGAGGATTTATTTTTTACAAGCATCTTACGTCTAGGGGGTACATTCACTTAGTCTAGAGCTAGTCTTTCACCTACATTTGATATTCCTTCTGAGCCTATCCTATCAAAGCCTTGATCTGACTATTTCTCCTCTTATAATGTGAAGAGATTGTCTTTGTATATTCCCATCTAATGATGGGGGCATCTTCACATATTCACTTTCCTATACATAACATTTGGCATGTGCCCTTGTGTATCCCCATCTCATGTTGGGTGCATCCACATTTCACTGGTTTCCTATACATAGCATCGGAAAACTATTGGAAAAGAACAAAAACATTCAAATATGTCTGAAATTTCAAAAAAACACACATATTGTTAGAAAACCTAAAACATTAGAAAACCATAAAAAATACAAAAACAATAAAAAATTATTTCCCAAAACTTCTAAAACATTCAAAAATGGTTATAAAAATCCAAAACATTAGAAAATAACTCATAGAAAATACAAAAACAATATAACATTGTTTCCAAAAACTCCCTAAAACAACATAAAACACATTGTTTGTTACTTGTTTTTTTGTACAGTCTTATGTAGCTTTCCTTGCTTGTTTGTACATTTGTATAGTGTGTTTCTTAACATACTTCTTTTGATTGGTTTATTCTTTTCTTGATTCGATTTATTCTTGTTTATATCCACTGTGTTTTGCATGTTTGTATATATTTATACATAGTTGTGTTATTTAGTGTGTAAATTTGGTAGATTTGTTAACTTTTTTTTGTGCTTGTTTGTTACTTGTACAATTTTTTTTATCACATCTAACATCGCATACATCATGTATATATCATCAATAACAGCTATGCTACATAATCATGAAAATAAACATCCAACATGTATACTAAGATACTATCATCATGCCATATCATAGATGGGGCAATAAGGACCACCTTATGTCCCCCTTCCCCAATATCAAAAATTAAAATGTAAAAAACCATAAGTATCTCATCAAATAACAAAAAAATGTGATATCATCTAATGTTATCTCATAAATCAAACACATGTGATACAATCATACATCATCAATAAAACTCCATCTTCATAAACATAGCTATGTATAGTTGTGATGCCCTCACTTGTCCCTTCTCTTGTTCCCATAGCGCTATAAGGATGACATGGTTCTTCTAATTTCTTCCAACACCCGTCATGATATTTATTTTTAATAAATAATCATTTTTTCCCCGCTTTCGTCTTGTCGGGGCATGGTTTTGCTACCTAGCAACCATTTCTTCTCCCTAGGGAATTTCTCTTGCTTTTAGGTGATCTTTTCTCCTATAAATCTTCTAAAAAAACAAAATTCCTAAGTATTCAAAATAAATCAAAAATATTAAATTGGCAAAAATTAAAAACTCCAAAAAATTTGTAAAAATCAAAAGTTTTCAAAAAATTGGTAAAAATCATGCACGCGGCTAAAGCCTGTGTCAAACGCATTGTACTTAATCATTATATTTCTTAGGTCCTAGTTTTTTCTTGTTCCAATGACTCACATATCATTTGGATCTACCCCCATTAACAAAGATATTTGTTATGTTTGTACTATCTTAGCACAATGAGTTGCCTGGTACTGTCTCGTTAGCGCACGAATGTTTTTTCATTGAACCCCTAATTAATCCATTTTTCCCCTTGCATGTATCCTTGCTTGGGTTAGAATTTTTAGCTCTTTTTTGTTACACACAAACATTCGAGAACTGAATCTTGATAAAAAAAACATTTTTTTAACCATTTTAAATGTTGTTTGTTTGAGTATGTGTGTTTTTACTTGTTTCCATTTTAGTTTAGCTTGTTTAGTTTCTCACATTGCATTGCATTATGTATGTTGCATTAATTTAGTGTTTTAGAAATTTAAAAAAAATTATATTATGGATTTTCATGTCATTATACATGTTTGTTGTATCCTTATATATAAATAAATACCAATGATGTAGATCATTGACAATATGATGAAATAATGTTATTTGAACAAACACTGGATGAAATCTATTTCCATCCCCCTTCATCATCATTTTTCTTCATTATCATTTTCTTCTATCAACATTATCCTTCCAACTCACTTGGGGCAATATGGATTATATGGTATCCCCTCTCCCCCTCCTTATTCTTCTATCCATTTTCTTCATCTTTTTGATCACCGATCGACCTCTTTCATCACCCCATCAAAACTCGAGGAGGAATCCTTCACTCTACTAATTTTTCTTCCACTGATTCAAAAATTTTCTTTTCTACTATATTTGAAGTGGTGTCACTCACACCATTCCAAATAGGGGCAAATGTAGACATCAAAAATCCACTTATGTAGTTTTAATACTGAAATTACACTAATTACTCACTTTTCCATCATTTCTATAATAATTAGCAATTTCCCGCTAATTAACTAACATTACCCTCTATTTCAGTTAATTAAAAACCTTTCGTTAATAAACTAGCCTTTACCCCACTCAGGATGTTGATTAATGACCTTTCGTTAATTAATGTCCTCTTCTTCCTGGGTTAATTAATTATGCCCGCTACTCTAAATCAATAAATTCTCGTTAATTAATTACACTTCACTAAATAATTATCCTTATTATCACTTAGGATGCCGATTAACAACCTTTCAATAATTAATTTCCACTTTTACCTAGGTCAGTTAATCATTCTTAATTAATTTTGACCGCTAACTTAAATCAATAAATTACCATTTATTGAACCAATTTGCACTCTAAAATCCCCTGAATCACACTAATTTTCATCCAAACATCCTAAAAATCTTATTCTATCCTATTAATTAATCACCTCTGATTAATTATATGCACCCCAACTCCCATAAAGTGCTAACTAAAGTGTTAACTCGCCTAGCTTTAATTAATTAAACTAAAGTTACTTTATCCTTTATCCCACATTCACCGATTTTCTAGCCTTGATTTTTCAAGAAAGATATATAAATAACCCTCCTCCTACCTTTCTTCTTACACCTTACATGTATTAGTCTAAACTATAGGCATTTTGATCTTGAGCATTCCTCCATTAGTTTGAGCTAGCCGCTTCATCTTGCATTCATCCACTCAAAGTTAAGTACTTGGGAAGATCCAAAATGGCCTTATAGCCATTCTTGGTGAGATTCTATTCTCAATCCTTGAGATCAAGCAACAATCCACTTTTATTGCTAAATGAACTATATAGGTTCATGTTTTAGTTAGCAATCTAAAGAGTACAAATGACTTAGTATGTTAGTTTGATTTATTTCAAGTTTTCATGAATTTGAAGAAGTTAGTTTCCATAAGTTCTTATCTTGATGGTTCTTGTTTAATTAGATTCACTTTATAACTATTAGGTGTTAGTTTTAATTCATATATCATAGTTAATTACACACAAGCACACAATCAAAAACTTCCAACCCCTTGGAATAGAGAAGCCATTCCATTTTATAGCATTACAATCTATCCTTTCATCTACCCCCACATCAATATTCACCTGTCCTTATCACTTATGACCTTTCATTTTCCTAAGAAGTGATTATTTTTATTATTATTGGAAAAATGACTCTTACAATGTTTAGATAATGGTCACTTAAGTGGATAAGAAAAAATATCAAAAGGTACATTCTTAATAAGAAATTAGAATATGGAGAGAGAGGGAGAAGAGAGAAAGATAAGGGGTTGACCGATCTGATGAAGAAAATATTTGCTAATGAAGAACTTGATAATTTGAAGCATGTTTATTACAAATTTATACTTCTACAAGATGCACATACACTCCAGAGTGTTGAATGAGTGTTTAGAAACACTAATGTGAGACATTGTGATGCAAGTGTGAGATGAGTGTGGGTATCACTCATGGTGGTTCCTTCTTGATCTCACAATGAGAGTGAGGATCACTTTTTATCTCCTTAGGCTTTTAAAAATAATTGCAATGATCATGAGAGACAAATCCCTAATGCTCAAACCTCATGATGTTTATCTTTCACTTACTTAATTAGACCCTCACTTTGGAGATAGAGGATTTCTTCCTGAATGATATTCTTGAGAAGTGGCCACTGATTGGAATGGAATGAGATGAAAAAAATGTCTCTCATCTTGGATATATCCTCACACTAAAATTCCTTAGGTGAGTGTTTAAGAACACTACCAAGTGGGTGGCATAAAATGAAACAAAGATGATTTCCCATTATTATATACACAATGTTGTGAATGTAGATCATTACCTTCATACCTTTCTTAACTCTAAAATATTTTTATACACCTCATGTTCACATGCTCCTCATGGGAAGGTTTCCACCATCAGGAAATATACACTTGGATGTTGTTGAAGAGAAGGAGGCTATAATGGACCACTCTTAGTTGAATCAAGAGGCTCTATGGGACATCCTATGAGATTTACCTTCTTATGAATCCTCCTGGAATATGGAACCAATTTTCCCTCTCTTTTCAATATATTCCTTTTTAAATATTCTTTTTCAATGGCTCTTAGTTACACCCTTAATGTTTTATCCTTAGTGGGAATGACCACACTAATATATGTTTGATTGAGTGTTTAAGAACATTATTATGCATGTATGGCTTCTTGTTCTTACATTCATGATGCTACGCATGGAGATCACCCATTTAGCCTTCATTACACCATGGTACTTGAGTGAAATAAAACTTGGGATACTTGCATGCATTCATGATTAAATTCTTTTGACGATAAAGGAGGATCCTTTGATTGTTTGCATATGATGGCATGAATGCTTTTATGACTTGACTAGTTTACTTTGATTTTCTTCTCAAAGGCATGACGATGGATTTAAGGCATGATGTTTCTTAGCTTTACTAATTATTTTCTCATTTCAATTATGATCACAAGGACATAATTTTATAATTATTGGATTCTAATTGGGCTCATGACTCTTCTCAAATTTTGTTCCGAACTCTTAATGTTCTATATTTTCACATGTTATGCCCCGATATGCTCTGTCTTGTTCATTGACACAATTGTGATTGGGATGATGATTTGGGATCCTTGTGGAGAGTAATTTTTATCATTTTAGATGCAAGAAAACTTTAAAACCATGTCAAAAAGTGAGATGAGTGAAAATGGAGCTTACAACAACTATCTATACTAAAAACTGAAACTTTCTATTTTTTATAGGTGGGACTAGGAGCTGATATTTTGGAATTTTTTCCTTTTTTCTCAAATTTTATTTTTTGAAGCTCCTTACATATTCAATTCACCTCCATTGATGATGATTTACAATTTTTTAGTAATTTTCCATTTTTAGAAAGTTACTTTTTCAAAACTTTTTATTTTGGGAAAATTACCTATTTTATAATGCTTAATGTTTTGCACTATTTATGAATGTTCTTAGTGATTGAAACTTGATTTTTTCAAAAGGTTACTATTTTAAGTAATTTTATAAATTGATAAGTTTCTATTTTTATTATATGCACTTACTCTTGTCTTCCTGCAACAAAATTTACTCATCAGATTCAACTCTATACCGAGATCCCGTGCTCCAATTTTGCATTGTGTTTCATCCACTAGAAATATTACAAGTCAAAAAGAAAAATTTTTGATGGAGGGTTACAATTTTTTACTGTGTTTTTGAATCCATTAATGGAGGCTTGAATATTCATTCATCAAAAAGTTACATCGAAGGAGAGAAATCATTGAAAACTTTAGTGCAATCAAATTTGTTGATAGGAAGTTATGAGAAAAGCTTCATTTTTACAGTCATGACTGGTATGGAACATGTTGGAAAACATATATATATCATATTATAGAGGTTTTAAAGGTTCTAAAACATAAAAAAAAATTGGAATATGTGTCTTATGCAAAGTGTAGACACCAATTTTTGGTATCCCTTATCCCTCACCCCGCGTTCAGTCCATATCTTCGTCATTATTCACATACATACCTCTCTTCCCACTTAAGTCCCCTTTCCCTTCTAAATCCAATTTATCCCTTTAATTTCCCACCTTAATCCCATCCTAATCGTCTTCTTAATTTATCTTCCCGAATCATCTCTGATCACCATTAATTAATCTGAAATCTCCATCTAATATATTTATCCTCCCTAAATGTCTTTATTCACCATCCCTAAACACTCATTTAATGATTTCACCTTCAAATTACCTTTATTTAATATTTTCCACCTCCCTCCTACCCATTTATCTATCCTAAACACCCCTAACATGTACTTATCACTTAAAACCATAATCCCACCTCATAAGGGCCCATTGTCTCAAGCTCGTGACCCTTCCACCGCCCAAATGGAAAGACCTCTGTAATCAACGGAAACCCATCTGGGTTGTTGTCGAACCTCTAAATACAACCATACCCCTCACTTTTTAGGGATGAAACTTAGGAGACTTCGAGCCTTCTTGTTATCTTTCCTTCATCTTTTACTCATCTTTATATACGTTATCACTATCTTGGAGATATTTTAGATATCTTGTGCCCCATCTTTGGAGAGTTAGATTCTCCTTCTCTTTTTGCATGCTTGGATCCATAATTTCCATTTTATCACTTTTTCTTCTTATACTTTTTAGAGGTTCATCATTCATCTTGAATTCTTATATCTATTTTTTCTCATCTGCACATCGTCGTTTTCACTCACTTTTTCTGCTAAATCCTAAATCAATCCCAGTCATTATCGACCATGTCGGATGTCGCTAACCCTATTCATTTTTTTTTCATATCTTTCATTCATTCCACAATTCATTTATTTTCTGATCCCACATCCTGCAATCTTTCCATTCTATACACTTGTAGCTGAGATCCCAACTTCATCAGATCCAATCATCATTAACCTTGTCAAGAAATTCTCATATTCTATTAGTTTTTACATCCTTTCTGTCAGATCTCGATCCATATTTCCTTGCATTTTCCTTGTTCCATCTTAGCCTTGTCACCAGCCCCAGATCTGCCTCTAAAGCCTTCAGATCTACATTTTTCTGTCAATATTTTACTTGGTCTACTCCAATCTCCATTGACTGGGCTCTATAGTCTCGGGTCACTACCAATCAACCTAGGTTTGATTTGTTTTAAATTTACTTAGATCAAATCTTCATTTCTACATTATCTCTATCATTTCATCTGTTTGTTTTATCTTAGATTCTACTGCATTATATCATATCCATCATTTACGTTACTTATATTTATCAAAATTTGGATTGACATCCAGCCTAGGAATATTTCACTTCTCGAGACCGAAATTCTTAGGAAATCCATCCATCTATCTACTACTCCATTTTTCATGTTGAGTTTCCCTTTTTCTGCAGGTCATCTGGCTCGCTATGAGGAGGAGTTCTCTTTTACACTCACATCCATTACCATCCCATTCAGAGGTACCTTAAACCCTCTCATATTTGGTGTTACTCATTTTCTTTGTTACAATTTCCCTAATCTGAATCAGATACAAAAAAATTGATTCAACATTTTGGTGCGCCTAGTGGGACGCACCCTTCTTTGTTGAGTCTTTTCATTTTTTTTTCATTTCTATTTTATCCATTTTGTACTAACCTCATAGGTAGGAGAATTTATTTATTACTTTCATGTATGGGTTTTGTTTCTTGGATCAACTTTTTGCTTTAAAAATAAAAAATAAAAAGGAAAAAACATAATCTAGGTATTCTTCATTTTTCTCTATTTTCTCCTTTTGCATCATTTTCCCCTTCCTTTCTTAATTATCTTCATCGACCATAACACTTCATTTTTTATCTAAAAATAACCTCCATACTTGCTTTGAAATCTACTCTAATTAGGAGGTTAACTCTTTGCATACACTTTTATAACACAGATCCAAAACACATGCATCAAAGTTACACATCTTAAGCATCTCCTCCCATGTGAAACTATTGGGATTTCATCACCTAATAGGAAATCCTCCATAGTTTTATGATAGCATTATAAATTTTTTGGATTTTGGTATATTAGCTAAGTTCCCGACACCCTTATCGCTGCAGTGTGTGATGTACGGGAGTAGGACCCAATACTAGGCCCCATAACAATAGTCATAAAATATTTGTGACTCACATATTTTTGGGTATATCAAGGAATCCATCTAGAACTACCTAAAACCATCCATATTTTTTCCATTTCCTATGCTCCCTTCAAGCCCATTTTTCTTTTCTTCTCACATCTTTAATAATCAAGATAATCAAAACTTTGTTGCATTACTTGTTTGAAGTAATTAAAAATATGCGTATTTTCTTGTATAATTGTTTATTTCATGTATGTTATTACATTTTCCCAAGAAATAAAAATGGAATGAAACATTTCATCTAATAACATTCCTATTTTCACTATTTCCTCCCAACAAACTTCCTCCATTTCTATCATTTATTCCAACCCTTTGGTTGCCTCTTCTGCGGTTACTTAACCAATGGTCCCCATTCCCCCTCTTCAAGAGTCTAAAGTCATTAAACCTAACACCCATGTTGAAACCAACCCCTTTCTTTATCATCACTCCATCCCATCTAGAATAGATACACCCCCTTCTATCACTTCTATCGAAGCTTTTAGGCCTCCTACCATCCCTCGTGGATGTGTGGAATTCCAAGAGCTTCTTTATGCCAACCCAGTTGCTCTTCATGATTACCTTCTTCGAAAATACCAACCTCCCTCTTGATGGCCCCCCTATTCAAAAAAATTATACTTATCATTCCCATCCTGAATCCACTCAATTCCTCACATCACAACTTGCCATAATATTCCCTAGATCTATGAATGAATTTTTCATGGTACAACATGACCTTGTTCCTCACCAGTATTCCTCCACAATCCCTCAAAATCACCAAACCATTTTTTTTGTGTGCCCATTCTCCCTAATTTATCACTCATTAACACTACTATCACCTCTTCTACCCCCATCACCTCTTCTTCCACTACACTTTTTATTTCTCCTATCCAATCATCACAAGAGCCTCATTTTCTTCCTCCTCCACCCAAACAACCTAATCCAACTTTACTTCTTATTTCCACTTCCCATGTTCATGTGAATGCGATTAATTCATAGCCACATCCTTCTAAATCAACCCAAATCCATCAGCCTCTTTTTTGAGGTTATTTTCATTACTTGCTTCCCAATCAATCCACTCAAGCATCCTAGCCACCCATTACCTACATCCCAACTCATCCTATACCAAATCAATCTAATTTCCCCACCACTCAAAAACCAACGCAATCTCATCAATCTTACCACATCCCAATCTCTCAAAAAAAACTATATCTCAACCCATTCAATCATAACTATTCAATTATATTCCCCCTTGCCAACCACTTCCACCAACACCTACTCACCCTCAAACATATCAATCCCTTTCCCTGCCTAACCTATCTATTTCATATATTCCATAACCAAATCCTTCAACTTCTCATCCCCATACATCTAGTGATCCCATGTAACTCCCATACCTCGACATGTCATTCTACCATGATGGAGTGAGGAGTTAGAATATCTAGGAATAGCATTGAACTCCCATATTATAATGACACATTTACAAGTATGAGAGATTTTATGAAAAAAAAAATCATATGTCATATAACTCCCTAAAAGACCTATAGATCAAATAAGTGAGATGAATCACCATGTGTGAGGTGGAAAATTCATAATAACTAAATAAAACGTGAAAAATATATCTCACACCAACATCCCCACTTCATCAAAGCTTATGTACAGGCATGGAAAACTAGAAAGAGAATGAGGAATCCCCTATATAACTAATAAAGATGTGTCATATGGGTCCTAGAAAATAAAGGTCTGAGGAGGTACACATGTAAAAACTAAAATATTTCTAGAATAAGAAGTGTTGGTGTCGAAACGCAGCACCCCTGGGACTCTGCAACATGATGGGTTGAAAGTCTCAGTGCGATTGCACAACATGGAGCTTTTCCCAAGTGTGGGACCTTGCGAAATCGGAAAAGCTCTCCGGATGAAGGCCGGCTCCTATTCATCTGTTTAGATGCACGAATAAAATGCAGAGGGTTTACCAAAAACCTAATCTAACTTGCCAGGGAGACAGGGTAGAGAATGCATAAAAATAAAACCTAAACTACGGAGGTGATGCACCGAGGAATGAAGAACATATGTTTTTCCAATAAACACAAACCATAGAAATGTAATGCAATATCATGCATGGATAAACATATTCATAGTGAAAGATCAGGAGGATGAAAAATGAAACACATAGAGGGTCGAGAAACATCCACAGTCATGCATTTATTTGCTCCGAAGGTTTGATACAATACACTGCAAAAATTCCAAGAGGCAAAGGTTGCATTACAGTTTCAAATGGGAGGTTTGAGCTCCACAACTCCACCTGCCAAAGAGAAGAAGGGAGGGGCCAAAGCAATAATTTCCAACCCTTAGAAAATGCCCCTCCTACATATTTATATGAGGAAAAAATGAGGGAGGAGAGAATGATTCGAATTCTGCCCCAACCACCTCCAAGACTGCACCTAACTCCTCATCATGGGGGTAGGTGGGATCCCCAACAACTCAAAACATGGCGAACTGTATTTTTTCATTTTTAAGAAATTTTTCCCACCCAATTAAAGATATCCAGTCGTAGTTGGGTAGAGGATGCCGAGAGCTTTCCGAAAAGTCCAACCTTGTGTGAATCCGAGCTCCCTGTGAAAAGTTATGGCGATCTGAATATTTCCAGCGTCAGGGTCTTCTGCCTGTCGGGTTCGGGGTTCTCCTCTGCATTTGCATCGGAATTGGAGGATGGATCAACATGCTTTCACCCCGTGCTTCCCCACCATGTTTTTCCGACTCCGAGACCCGATTTCCTTGGAAGTGTTTTCAGGTTTGCGGAACCCTCGAGCATCGGGACATCCTTTGCGATCTGCATGCTTCATGTTTCGTGCTTCCCGAAACCCGAAACCTGATTTTCCTTTGATGTCGGGTTTTCCAACCCTTCCGACATGTCTTTTCTGTCAGGTTTATCAACCCCTCCGACATATTTTCTTTGATGTCGGGTTTTGGAGACCCCCCGACATGTTCCTTTGATGTTTCTCCGCCTTGTTTCTCCGAAACCCGATTTGCTTGCATTTATCTATATTTACCCGGGGGGGTAAATATATACAAAAAGAAGATGATTAGAAGAGGAAAAGATGAAAATATATCCCGAAGAAGATGAACAACTAGAGTCGACCTCACCCCAAGAAGAGAGCGCAAGTGAATAAACTTGAGTTCAGTGAAGGGATTGGTAAAGATGTTTAAAACTTGATCTAAATTTTGACAGTACTGCAATTAAATGATGTCTCCATGGATCAAATCCTAAATGAATTGAATTTGAATCTCAATATGCTTCATCCGCTGATGTTCAAAATAAATTTTTAACAAATCAAGAAATTTCTCATGTTCTCACAATAGATGATCGTAGATCACCCAAAGTGAATTCTAAACTCTATCAAAATCCCTTGTAACTAAATAGCTTATGTGGTAGCATTGATTTCTCCCATATATTCTACATATTTATAAGATATAACAATCACTTTGAAATTATTTCTTAACAAGCTTACAAGACCCAAACCAAGAGAAAATTTATAGCCGAAGGTAGACTTTCGATGATCGAGATCATCTTGCCAAATAAAATCTAGGAATCTAGCTAAATCAATATTTTTCCCTCAAAAGTAGTGTGTGCCATTGGTATGAGTGATATGAACACAGAGAAGGATATTATTAGTTACTTTAAAATACATCTCATGAGGATATTGTATAAATATGGACATAATTTCAACAACAAATGAAAGATCTAATTGAGTGTGAGTTAAGTAGAACAAGCTCCCCAACAACTAGCGATAAAGGGTACCATCGACTAAGGGAGTGAAGTAATCAATAACTAACTTAAACTTAAAAAGGAAAGGAGTGGGAGATGGCTTACAATTAGCCATATGCAACCTGGCTAGAAAATTAATGGCATACATAGGTAGAGAAATCATGATTCTTGAGTCAGATTGGGTAATTCTAGGCCAAGGAAGTAATGAATCAAACCCAAGTCAATCATGGAGAATTTTTTTGGCTAAGGTAATCTTCATAGAATAAATTATTGAGGAAGAGTTACCTATAATCAATAAGTCATAAACATACAGAATGAGGATAATCATGGAATTATATTTCTGTAGAATGTAAACATTTGGGTCATATAGACACCTAATGAACTCTAACGCAAGAAGAAATAATTTTTTCATAGCATACCAGTCCCAATGGTATTTTTTAATGCCACAAAGAGATGTATTTATCTTGAAATTGAGGAAGGAATCAAGGATTTAACCCATAGTTTGTTCCATATAAATTTCTTCCTCTATGTCCCCGTGAAGGAAGGAACTTTGTTAGTGAGAAAAATTGTTGGGTGGAAAAACCTGTGGATTTCTTGCCAACGCTCTAGGAATCTAAGTCCCTCTACTTAACCAGTGTAGATGTTGTATATGCTTGCACATGAAAAGGTGGATTTTTGTGGTGGCCTTTCAACCAGGGATCCAACAGGGGAACTCCATTGACCCTATGACAAAGCTAGCAATTTCTTGCTAGAGAGGACTTTGTCTATAAATCAGGAAAGGGGAGTGATAAATGAGATAGGGGAACTAATGTTGTAGATAGGAAATCAGATTCCTACACACACTAGTTCGAAACTTTAACACATGCATTTATGATAAGAAACAACCCTGCAGATGGAAACAAGACGAGATAAGATTGTGAACTCATATTTTCTAAAATATCCTCATCAAAAAGGCTAAAAACTCTTGCTTCTTGGATTGATCCTTAAACAGAAGTTGTACATAATGTGAGAATGGAAGAAATTTGAGAGTGGAGGAAAGTAGAAGAAAAATGGATATCTCCTTTACTTTCTCTAGGTACAATGCACTCTTGAGTTTACAAGAACAATCACTCACCCTTTGAAATGGGAATGGTGTTACAATTTATAGAGAAGAATATGACTCTTCATCTATCCCCAATGCCTTTTCATATGTCCTCGCACAACTTATAACTTTTCAACTTCCTAGGAAAATTTTAAGTCCCTTTTTATAACATAAAGGTGACTTATTACATTATGAACATTAAGACATGAAAAATTGTAACCCCAACACAAAATTAAAACATTTGAGAAGAGAGAAATTTGAGGGAAAGAGGAGAGAGAAATAGAGAGAGAAGAAGAAGAGGAGACATAGTTCTTGATGAAGTCTATTTATCCTTGTTGATGGAAAGAACCAAATACAGTAAAACTCTAAATCTTTGAACTCCTTGCACATTGTGAATCTCCTTCAAATCAACTCATGAATGCTTACCAAGTTGAGTGAATTATTCCGCTATTGACCACAACTCCCATCCTACGTATGATACACTATTTTTAGTGAGAGGTTATTTTTCCCTGTCTCGACCATCATGATGTGATGAACTCCCTCATTCAATACTGGACACCCTACCCTTGCCTTAGCTGCTTATTTGGGGTGACTTACTATTTTTAGTAATCACCCATATAAGGGATATACTATTTTTAGTAAGTGGTCATTTTCACTGTTTTCTAATCTGAATACTCATTCTGACTTCTTCATGATCTTCAATGCCCATTTCATTTTTCTCATCTTCTTATGATGATGACTTTCCAAACATAACAAGTCTATATAGGAAAACTTACTATTTTAGAAAGTGTGTTTCTAGTACTTGATTTGTGAAAAAACATAATTTTTTGGAATCGCCTTGTCGTTACGACGATCACACCCTTTGGGTTTCACATATTTTTTTCATCTAGAATGATTGGAAATAAATTTTGAAATTTTGACCTGGCAGTGGCTTCGGGCACGGAGCTACCATGGTGGCCATTAATGGAGCTTGAAATTTTTAGGTTTGGTTTTTGTCTCCTTTTGAGAGTAAAACAACTCCATTGTGATATGTTTTTCATTTGGATCTCGTGTGCAAGTTTTTAGCTCACTCCTATTGTCAGAATGATGGGAAATCTGACAAATGTGAGTCGGTGCACGAAGTGGGATTTTTGTTGCAGAAAATGATTCAGAGATCAATTTAACCTCCCATTTGTTTCATCGTGATCATCTTGAAAAATTTAGAATTCTGTAAAATACATAACCTTGATTCGATGTGTATCTTGTGAGATATGAATATTTCTCAATCAAGTGACTTCACGGTTATCTGGAAAAAAAACCTTCATTTTCTTCCCGTTCTTCATTTCTTCGGCACTTTCGATCATTTTTTCCACTAAAATATATGTATTTTCATGAAATGGGTGTTTATGTGGCCATGGAGAAGCTGGTTTGCAGAAAAAATGGTGGACTGGGTGTCTAGATAATCATGCATAGAGCCATGGCAAGGTATGAAGCTATGAAGGAGAAATGAGGGGGAAGAAACAACTAAGTGCCGGATTTAAATTTTCAAAAAATGCACATGGAGGGGCTAGGCACATTTTTATGTCCCTGAAATCCCTCACCTCAAAGGGAAATGAAATACATCAATTTCCACATCAATCCTGGAAGTGACACGTGTCATTGATCCAAGGGTAGGGAATGAGTGCTCAAAATTTAGCTTTAAAGCAATGAGGGGCTGGAAGCGGGTCACATGGGTGACCAAAAATCTCTACTATAGGGTTGGGCACACTTTTCAAGGTCTGATTTCCCTCACCTCAAATGGAAATGAGGGACATCAATTTCCACAGCAATCCTAGAGGCGACACGTGGCACTTGATCCAACGGTAGGGGATTTGAAGCTCCACAAACACCTAGGGGATGAACTGGGAATCCAGGAGGTCATATGTGGGTTTAGAAGGCTTCAAGGGGGATGGGAGAACTTTTCCAACCTTTATTTCCCTGACATTAAGGGATGTCAGGAACACAAAATCCCTCCTAGCTCCTAGCGATGACATATGTCCTCCAAAAATTTGGCTAAGTCCCGAACTTGTGACGGTGATAACTTGAGCTCCCAATGGACTTTTTCAGAAAAAATTTATATGATCCTAACTTTAAATTTCCTTTTGAATACAATGGTGGGGGCCTCATGTCTTTATTCTTCCATTTGATCCTTGAAAAACCAGATTTTCGATTTAGTATTCCACTTGTGCCTGATAAAAACTACCTCTAGACCTAATGCACAAAATTTTTGTGAGAAATATAATTTCACCATCATGTATTTCTTGGAATCCTATTTCTGGTGATATTTTTTTTATTATAACTCCATTTGGAGCTCCCAGAATCTTCTTCTAAAGCCCAGTAATTGTTTTAGGCCTGTGTACTGCCTAGGCTTGTGAACCCTGTTTTCACTCAGACTGCTCTAAGTCTTTCAAAACTTCCTTCCAAAATAATTTCTATGATTTTTTAATGTCTTCAATTCACCTCCACGTTTAATTTTTCCATTTTTTTCTGCTCCAAGGGGCTTGATCCAGTCCAAGGAAGGCCAACGATAGCCCTTCCCAATACTGCCAAAAGATAGGATCTCTTCATAACTCCCTAAAATCACCTAGGGGGAATGAATAGAATTTCCTAAATCACCTAGGGGACCAATTTGACATGAAATAAGGGGTGACAAGATTGATTGATTTGACCTGGGGTGCCTAGGAATGATAAAACATGAAACTTTCGGCATATAGGTATAGTTTTCATGCTTGGAAACCTCCAATTTAGTTGTTGCACATTTGCACGACAACACACTCTTAACGTCCATTTGATGGACTTCCTTTCTTTTAGTGGAATAAATCGAGAGGTTCAATTGAATAGAAGTCATATTTGAAATGGGAGAAAAAATTTCTGAATAATCAAGCCCAAAAACCTAGTAGAAACCCTGAGTTATGAGTCGTGTTTTATACTTTTCGACATTTCCATCAGTACTATAATTTGTTCAGTATACCCACTGCATCAAACAATTTTTTTCCTTTTGAAAGAATGGTGATATCCCAAGTATCATCCTTCATGGGAGACAAAGACTCCTCATCCATAGAAGAATCCCATTCAAGAATCCCAGTAGGGTCTCAAAAATACTAAGGGTTGGAAGTGGAGGAAAATAAGGTGTGGGTTATAGAAAAATTTAAATGTATTCGTATCTAATCTAAAGCATCCCCTATCTAATCATCAACACTCTACTAGGTCTTATCATCCCAGTAAGGACCAGGAGGAGATTCAAGATCATATATTATTGATTCTTCAATTGAGTGAGAGAGGAAATAGTAATCATCATCACTACTACAAAATTCTGAAGATTCTCAAGCATGAGGAATGGGAGTAGTAGAATAATCAGGAGTCGTAGGTTCAATAGGATCATCATCAAAAGAGTCAAAATCAGATTCAGGGAGGGGTAGAAGGACCTCAATGGTTGGATAAGTAGAAGTAGAATATGACTCATCAAAATTCACACTATTCTCAATATAAATATGATGAGTGGCATGGTTTAATAATCTATATCCCTTCGCTTTGTTAAGATACCCTAAAAAGATACAAGGTGTGGATTTTGGTTCCAAGGCCTTACATATATTTTTTATAATCTAATCCATAAAAGTTTATTTAAAGACGCAAAATTGATTGACATCATGTTTGTGTCCATAACAAGCCTCAAATGGTTTCATACCTTTTATTTATTTATGTGAAATGAATTTTTGAATGTAATAAACACAATTAATGGCTTTGCCCCAATACTACGGAGGAAGGGATTTGAAATGAACCATACAAGTACAATTCTTCTTATGTGTTCTACTCTTTCTTGTAAGCAATTGTACATTGTAAATGTATCTCTTCAGAGGTACAAAAATCATCAAATCTATTGCTCACATACTTGCCTACATTATTAGTTAAAAGAACCTTGATATACCTTTTAGCTTGTTTCTCAGTAAGATCATTGAAGTCTCAAAACTGAGCAAATTTATGTTTGAGAAAGTACACTGACGTGTAACGTAAAAATTTATCAATGAAGGTAAATATATAAAGATTTTTAGTGAACAAAGGAGATGGAAAGGGTCCTGAAATGTCACAATGAACAAGACCTAAGCGATGAAAGCTCTCTATGCTTTTCTCTTGCCAAAAAATTTTTTGGGGTACTTCCTAAGGGCACAACCCTCACAAAGACCCTTAGAAAATTTGACTCAAGGAAACCCATTGACCATATCATGTTGGTTCAATTGTTCAAGGTAATAATAGTTTAGCTTACCAAATTAATTATGTCATAACTTACTAATCTCATCAATGTGAGTAAGTAAGGAAGTGGGTGAAAAAATAGAAATAAAGTGGGAAAAGGTGTATAGCCAAGATTGGTTTTCTTCTTTTCCTTCATCCACCATAGTCTCGTTGAAGATCACAAATGATCATTGAGTTAGGATTAAATTACAATCACATTCCTTCACCAATATGAATGACTCAATAAAATGATAGGAGATTAGTAGAGAGATCAGGAACATTTAAAATATCATGAAAGGTTCCACGATCTACTTTTATCAATCCACTACCAGTAACTAACACTAAATTTTCATCACCCAAAGTAATTTGGGACATACCACATGGTTTGATTACAGAAAACTCAACATGTGAAGAACCTAGGTGGTGTACTACACCGAAATATATGACCCATGTTGATGAAGGAACACCTCTTTCTACAAGGGCCTTTCTTCTTCTAATATTTGAATTCCTTTTCTTCAGAAGACTCGGTTTTAAGAGAATTTTGATTGATAGAAGCAAGAACACCTATATTATTTTTCTCAAGTAAATGAGTTAGGTGTCAGTTTTTTTCTCATGTATTCATGCTCTTCATGTCATGACTTCTTGAAATAGGACCACTTACACTTTTCCTTATTGTCTTTAGGCTCATAAGTAGAAGTGTTCATGTTGGGTTTCATTTTTGTGGTCTTAGCTTCTTTTTTAGATTGGTCCTTTTTAGCTTTCTTATTTGTATATTTATTCTTCTTTCCTTTCCTAGAACTTGCAACTAGAGCATGTGACTTTTACTAAATTTATCCCATTTGAATCAACTTGTCTTTTCTTCAATGATTTGGAACAAAAAATTGTTAAATGAGGACATCTTAGAAGAAGTCCCTAGAGATTATTTTGTGGTGTTAAAATTACAAATGAATACAACATAT
The DNA here is from genome assembly GCA_019776745.2 of Taxus chinensis. Taxonomy (NCBI): domain Eukaryota; kingdom Viridiplantae; phylum Streptophyta; class Pinopsida; order Cupressales; family Taxaceae; genus Taxus; species Taxus chinensis. Next base: position 197,163,225 of record CM034155.1, on the reverse strand, counting down.
TTGAGGAAAATCTTAGAGAGAATGGATAAGATCAATAGGGATTTGGTGACTCCACATTATTTCAATAATAATATAGTGTGAACAAACTATGAGAAGAAGGAAGGTAGGTTATCAAAGCTACCAAGAGTTAATCCTAGTATTTTTTTCTTCAACTCATGGGATCTCATGTCATATTGTTTTCCAAACATATCATTAAGATTTTTCTAGGCTCCATCATATTTTTTGGAAGACTCAATGTGGAAGAGAGAGTTGGGAGAGATGGATGTACAAAGAAGACATAACAATTTGTCACATTGGTTGAAGAACTTAGATTTATTGGGTCTGGTTGTTCATTATTTCTCGATTCCCATAGTGATGTGGTATAACCCTTTACCACATAATGTTATAATCATCTTAGATCTCCATTTGAAGAAGTTAAATGGAATAAGCATCTTGAATTTGGATAGAGTTAACACAATAATATTCTTCGTTAAATTCGTTATGAATATCAAATACATATATAAGAAAATGCACTCCTATAATTAAAGAGGTTCTTGTAACCATCAAACTTATATTCTAATGTTACTGAGTTGTTTAAACCAACTCACATAACATATTAATACATTAAATATTAATAAACAAACAAATATCAACCTGATTTAATAAATCACTCACAAATTATAATGGAGCACTAATAGATATTCCTAGCATTCCCCCCTTAGTGTAAACATGGGAGAAAAACATTCACACACTCAACTATAGTATGATCACCCCTATGAAACATGTCCTATAATGTGACTCATAATCTTGATCAAAATAAAGGCTCTCCTTTAATAGTTTCAAATAGGCTTACCATAAACCTCGACATGAACAAGCCCCATCAACTATCCACCTCGTGTGGTTTTCTGGATCCTCCCAAAAACCCTTTTAAGATCCATGAACTGACTTAATATGGTACTTTTGTTTGCCACTATGCTTTTAGATTAGGGAAGTATATTGGAATCAAATCTTGCTTATTAAAAACCCGCACAATAGAACACATACTGGAAACATTTCACATTACTTCCTCTAAGAATCACAATGTTATTAATTATAGCCACTATCGTCAATCGATGCCACTTGATCTCGAATAATATAGGAAACTACCACTTCCACTAGAACTTATCTTTAACTTTAGTCATTTTGGGTGTAGAATGGAAATGGAACATTGGTGTCATGTTCCCCCCCCCCCCCCCCCAAAAAAAAAAAATTTGAACTTTCTACACATGAACATTTACAAGAAAATTGTATCGCAAGCATACAACAAACTAAATATTGCTAGTTAGATCCTTTTGAACTTTCTCACCATTGGAAGTGAACATATTTACAATTGGACCATCTTTCAATGAAGTATGGAAGTCATAGGATCATGTTATTCAAAGGATCTATGAAATTTGTATGTGCTCCAACATGAAATTTTTTAAGGCATTCCTAACCACACAAAATAGGAACTCTAAAAATAAACACACTAAAAAAATAGAAATCAAATACTCACACCACAATAATGTCACCATAGAAAAATGTGGCCCTATCATCTCCTAATTAATGTTAAGGTTCTTGATAGTAATATTTGATAGTCCCCCAATCAATGTGAACTTGACAATAAGAGTTGATAGTCCCTATTGCTCAGTTCTCCTTCCTTGAATTCAGATGACTGATAGAATCTCAACCCCCCGGACCTCCTCTCATGCATAAATGCCAGCTGGTTCTCCAACCATCTATCCCATCAAGGGGCCATACCCTATTGAGGTATAGTTGGGCTCCCTTTGAATTTAAGGGACTTTTGACCCCTATCTACATATGGGGATGGGGCCTAACACCCTATAGATAACTTTACATGTTCTTCACCTTGGTGACTAATGAGATTTCATTGATCAACCTCTAATATCATGTTGCCATAATAGCTAGATTTAATCATGGAATTCATTGTACAATTTATCCCCACAAGATGGACATCAGGTGCAAGTGAAAATGCGTCCAATTATTGAAAAGTGAGACAAATTGTTTTGTTTTTGTAACTTTTTACAATGATATATTTTTTTATAAATAACATTGATGATAACATGACTCTTTTAAGATAAATTTGACTAAACTTATGAATAATAATAACTCTTACAAAATATTTAAACACTAAAAACCTATACCCTTAACAATGATACATTACCAACTAATACCTAAATATAGACACATAATATTGATTTATATTAACTCACATATAAGTAACTATTATCCAATTTTTCCCCTCAGGAAAAATTCACCAAACATGACCTTGCACAGGATAAATTGAATGGGATCATTTTTTCATGAGAGATCACATCTCTGTTACAAAAAATAGGTTTCATGCAAGCTCGAAAATAGAAATGAAAGGTCATAAAATGAATGGCCAAGGGAATGAAGAAGGATATTAAAGCTCAAGGAAGAAGAATGAAGGCCAAATCCCAAGTTTTTCGAACTTCAGAAATGTTGGCATTTTGGAGAAAGTAGGGTGAGAAATGTCTGAAACCCAAAACTCTGAAAGTTTGAAATTTTGGACTTTCAGGTTTCGAGGTTTCAGAGATCCCAAAGCTTGAATTCAGAAAAGGAAACGTCAGATGTCTAAAACCCAAAACTCTGAAACTCTGAAATTTCAGTCTTTTGGGTTTTAGAGTTTCAGAGATATTGGAGCAAAAGTTTAAAAAAATGGAGGAAATGTTTCGAAACCTGAATGTCTGAAAGTCTGAAATTTCAAACTTTCAGATTTTGGGGATCTCAGTGAGAGAAAAAATCTTGAAATCTGAAAGTCCAAAAGTTTGAAATTTCAAACTTTCAGGTTTAGGAGTTTTGGGGGTTTGAGGATTTAGGGTTTCAGAGTCTCCAGTGGAAAAATCAGAAAAGTGACCAAAAATGTCTAAAATCCCGAAAGGGTTCCAGTTTTTGAAATTCAACACAGATTTTGGGGTCAATGTGGTGGTAGTTTTGGGTTTCGTAATTTTGGAACTTCATGTTTCAGTGTTTTGAAACTCTCAAGGTGATTTGGGTGATGAACAGTGGAAAAAGTCCAAAAAAGGAAAAATGTCTGAAAGTCTAAATTTTCAGTACTTTCAGGTTTCAGGATTTTGGAGGTTCAGGTTTCGGACTTTGGGAACTCTCAAGAAAAGTTAGAAAATGAAGAATGTTTCAATGTCTGAAATGGAAATGTCCAAAAGTATGAATTTCAAGATTTTAGAGGATGTGTTCATTTCAGACTCCAAAAAAATATTGAGCCAACCACTTACCATTTTTACAGAGTGACACCTCGACCTTCAAAGATCCATAACTTTTGACTGGGAGCTTGGATTTGAGCAAGAAATGAATTATTAGAAAGCTTATAGTCTCCTCTACTCAACTACCACTGGGTATCTTAGTTTGAGTGAGACTAATTTATTCAAAATGAAGAAATACAGTCTACCATTTTCGAAGGTGTCAGGCTTGCCACCTACCACAGTAATGAGGTATGGGTTTCCTTTCTTGCCCTACAAGGAACAGTAGATGGAGGCATGGGTTTTTCAAGTAGAAACCATCATTGTTGTAAGTATAATTCAATGCATTTATTGGGTGGTTGGTAGCAGGATTTTGTATTCTTCTCTTCCCCCTTCTCTCATTCTTCCTATATATTGTAAGGAGGGGTATTTTTCAAAAGGTTGGACATTTTGGCTTTACACCCTCCCTTTTCCTCTTACTTGTAAGCGGATTTGTGGAGTTTTAAACCTCTCATTCAAATTGTAAATGCATGTTATTCCTCTTGGCCATTGTAATGGACTGGTATCAAATATTTGGAGCAATAAAATAAGTTTGTGGATGATTTCAACCCTCTCTTATGTTCATTGCATCTTCCTGATCTCTCATTGTAATCCTGGATATCTGTGCATGGTGGTTGTATTAAATTTTTAATGGTTTGTGTTTAGTTGTAAATCAAGTGTTAAACATTCCTTTGTTGTGTCACATTTGTTAGTTTAGGTTTATTTTCTTTCATCTTCTTAACCATGTCTCACTAGCAAGTTAGAGTAGGTTTTAGAGTAGATCCTCAGCAAATTGTATGTGTGCACCTCAACAGAGGAATATGAATCGGCCTTCATCCGGAGAGCTTTCCCGATTGCAAAGTCCCACACTTTGGGAAAATATCCATGTTATGCAATCACACTAAGAGTTTCAACCCATTAAGTTGCATGCATTTAGGGGTGTTGTGATTATGCATCAAGAGTAACTACACAAATACAAACATATTGAAATAGATAAAATTCTTTAATTAAATCTTCAATGAAAATACAACATTATTGTGAAACATGTTACTTTGATGCCATTTACAAAATGATTAAAATAATTTAATAAAAAATATTAAAATAAATCACAAGACTGGCCTTTTCAATGTTGAGTTGGTATAGCTGGAATGGTTTGCATGTATCCAAGTAGATTTACTATTAGTGCAAACCATACGGTGATATAAATCTTCTATTTATACTTGAAACAAATGTTATGCATGATTAGGTGTTGATATGAGGTCGGAAGGAGAGAACCTTAGATGGTGATAGAGAATAAAATTTATGATGCATAGTATAATCTGCAGTGAATGAATTCTGAATAGGTGGGAGTTATCGTTGCACCAGGTTGATATAGTAATCAAAAAAATTGTTCAAAGATCTAGTGCCAGTGGCTAGTGCCTTCATATCCATGTATATCATTAAAATGTTCCTCCTAATTCCATTACCCAGTTGCAACCTTAGCTAAAATATGTTAATGCAATATAAAAGATGTTGATCCAAAGTTGTAATCTATACAAATAATAGATTCAAACCCTGATGTAAATCAATGAGTCAGGATCGAATCCAATGCAGGATGGATGAAAATCACAATAGAATGTGAGGTCAACACAAACATTTACAAATGTGTATAAGAACTTGGTCAAATTTCTCTAGGTCATAATCATATCATAAACTCAGATAATCAATGGCTAAGTTGTTTAAATTCCATATCATATTCAATACTATAATTACACCAGCCAAATATGTAGACGCCCACTCAGGAAAATGCTATAGATCTGTGAAATATCAATGAACATGTGAAATCTCCTTGATCATGTTGAACCTTGAGTTCAAGCCTTCGCATAATAGAAGAATAGTCCAACAATGTGAAAAATAAGTGGATAGATGGTATAATTATATGTATATAACAAGATGGAATCACAAAATAGATTTAAACTATATCAGAAAAAAATTCCCATAAATTATATTTTCTCATCCACCGGAGAAAGAAATAAATAATGGTAGTAGCCCATACAATAAGTCAGGACTCCATAACCTTACTCTGATACCAAATATTGAATGTGGATAGAGTTAACACAATAATATTCTTTGTTAAATTCATTACGAATATCAAATACATATCTAAGAAAAATTCACTCCTATAATTAAGGAGGTTGTTGTAACCACTAACCTCTTATTCTAATGTTAGTGAGTTGTTTAAACCAACTCAAATAACAACTTAATACACTAAATATTAATAACCAAACAAATATCAACATGATTTAATAAATCAATCAAAAATTATAATGGAGCACTAATAGATACTCCTAACAAAGTAAAGGAACAATACTAGCATGGAGAGAGAAAGAAAGAATGCAAAAAGAAAGGAAATACACACACACCCTAGACCAATATTTTAACCCTGGTTTGAGGCACTTTATAATTTAGGTGTCCATTACAATAAGATGTGTTCTTACATCATGAAACATTTATCCAATAACATTTCTATTGGAAATAAAAATGTAAATGTGGAGACAACAATAAGTTTTAAGCGGTCACAGCGAATCGACATCATAACAAGCACAAAAAAAGGTTAAAAAAAGAAGAGAAAAAACTAAGTTCTATGAGAGAAATAGTGTATCATGTCTCTTTGAAACTCCCTTTCCACAATGATGTGGAAAATGTGCTCACTAAGATGCAAAAAAAAAGATGTTGAGTATAATAAAACTCTCGAGTAGATAGACATTGTCTCTGTTGTTGAAAGGTAATTAAACGTTGTCTTCTCTAACAAATGAAAAATTGAATTTTTTCTCTGATGACACTATGCATTTTACACCTATGAGCTGCATGGATGCTACACCCATGCCTGAGAGCCTCCCTCTAGTCATTGGGTCCAATATAACAGAGTCCTCTATTTGCACTAAAGTATTGGGGGTCTCTTCGAGTCTTGCTGCTATGGTCGATGTCAATGTTGAAAGCGATAAAGGGGAAAATACTGTGAAAACTTCCTCCCCCATCCAAAAAAGAATTCCAAATCTGAAAAAATGGCATGTGGGGGGATTTTCAAGATACCACTTGGCCAGATTGTTGACCCTAATGGTACTATGTATTCCCATGTTCTATCTATTTTTTCTAGTTTTAAGGATGATCAGGGCATCTTCCACATCCAATATCCTGATATTTTCCTCAATAGAGCAATTCAACAACATCAAATAGTGCTAGTAGGGAAGTTTCTAGGTCCTACACCTAATAATGATGTGGTTAGAAACTGGGCCTCTAGAAAATGAAACCTTTTGGCTGAAATGAGCATCTCTTATATGGCCCATGGTTTTATCTTTTTCAAATTTAATATGCAAAAATACATTGATGTTGTGCTACTTGGAGGCCCGTGGTGTATAGGGAACATGGGGATTTTCATCAAAATATGGTACCTTGGCTTTGATCCCCTCAAGGAAAACATCAACACCATCCCCCTATGGTTTAGACTTCCAAGCCTACCAATGTAGGTTTGGGATGATAAGATCATGTTGAACATTATCAGATCTATTAGTTCTCTAATAAGACCAGAATCTCATTGGATGAGGAAGAGTACTAGCCCTTTCAGGAAACAAGATCAAGAAGGAATCCTTAGAACCCATGTAAAGAAACCTCTAGTGAGGAGAAATATTTGAGTTCCTAAAACGCGTTTGAAAGAGCTGACCAAAAATTATGGTTTACTTAAAAAAATTGATGACAAAGAGGATAAACTTGTTGATCTCGATATGATAGTTGATGAGACTCTTCATATGGTAAGGATCCATCTTCATCCAAGATTTGATTTCAAATGACTCACCACACCGACCACAACATATTCTCTCCATGCTTTTACAGTGAATCAAACTTGGATTCCTCTCTTTGAAGACACATTAGAAAAATTATTCAAGGTTGAAGAGGATACAATAAAAGAGAACTTGCATATCAGTCCTACAACAGCAAAGGAAAAGGAAAAGCATTCTATTGAAGGAAGTGACATTGAAGGAAATAGAGATGTTGTTTCAAAGAACTTGTTATAATCTAAATCACCTATTCATTCTATTAAACAAGGTGATAAAGGGTATGATATTCCTGAATAGGTGAATAGTTTACTGTCTTTTGGATTTGTTGAGGAATGCATCCCTTTCACTGTTCCATCATAGCAAAAAAATAGAAAGGGAAAAAATTCACCCTCACCTCCATTAAAGAGGATTATTGAAGATCTACAGAAAACCCCTTGCTTAGAGAAAGAGGAAGGAGATATTACCCCTTCACACTATGGTTTTCTATAAGATTGTATCAACACCCTATCACCGGGTTTTACCCTTTTGAAATCCAAAAAATTGAAATCTAAAAGATTTTAAGGAATTCATGATGATCTATTATTTGACAAAAACATTTCACTAGGTAATTGGATTACGTTTTGTTCCAGGGTCACTAGATCATCCAAGAGGCAAGCTAATATGGGGGCTAATCCCACCAAATGAATACCATCAAACAATGATCAGACAAAAGAGGAAATCAGTAAAGCTCTTGCGGATGGAACCCAAAATTCCTTGGACCATCTAGTGCACTCCTCTCCCCATATTTTTTAATTAATATCATTTCTTGGAACTGTCATCACCAATCCGGCACTATGATAATTCTTCACCGGGAACTCCTCCTGCTATGATTATTTACTAATGCACAGCCTTTAGTTTGGTGGATGTAATCTGGAAACAAAACAACAACATAACACAAGAATACCATCGACTATGATAAGACGGAATTATGAAAAATCTAAAATATCAAAGTAAATTATAATATTAACATGAAATTGTTACAATCTCACCCATGAGGTACTTCAAGTGTTATTGACTTCACTTGCCTTTCACCAAGACTATGGGAGAAACTTTACAATTACACCTCTTAATGGCTTCTTCAACACACCTTTAAACCGATGGCTTCCTTTGCACACTTCCTACAATATTTCTCACTACTTCCTTCTATGCTAAATGAGGGGGGTGGCCTCTCTATTTATAGAACTTCCAAGCTTATCCATCTTATCTCTAAGATAGGATAAGAAATCCACTCTGATGAATCATATTCCTTACCTTAACTCTTATTTGTACATGTAAGCTTATCTTTTAAGATAAGATAAACCTTATCATTTTACATGGGTTCCACATTTTTAGACTTTTTACAAATTAAATATACAAAATATTTATGACCTCACTCCTTGTCCTTATTACCAATATAATATTTCTAATTCCTAATCACGTAGACCCTACTTCTCTAATTACCCAAACTTTGACATTTTAACATTACCGGACCACTTACGACAAATATTTACTTTTTACAACATTCCTATTGTACTTTGACTGTTACCGTACTCCACATTATTGGCGGCACCATACTGACGGCACTGTTATCTTCTATCAGACGCTACTACTAATTATACTTAACAACAGCATATTCCTAATACATGTACATTAATGAAATAGAAATTACGGAGGAAAATTTTAGTGTCGACATCTTCCCCCTTCCTAGCTTCTACTCCGTCCTCGGAGTAGACTATTCTGGTGCTTGGAAAATCTTCAACTTGTCATGGTTGACCCATTTCGTAATGGGAGTTCCATCAAATTGCTCCAGTTGGTACGTACCATTTTCATGCACATCTGCTATTTTGTAGGGCCCCATCCATTTTGGAAGAAATTTTCTCTGGCTTCTTTTTTTGTATCTGGAATCATATACTAGAACCAAGTCATTCACATGAAATGGAGACCACTGGATATTTTGATCAAAGTATTCCTTCTGCTTCATTTTCTTCTTATGGCTTGTATCCTTTGCTATTTCCCTCATTTCCTCTAGCAAATGAAGATGTACCAACCTTTCTTTTACTGAATCACTTTCATCCATCCTTTCATTTTTCATAACTCTCATAGTGGGAATATCAAACTCAATAGGAAGAACTGGATCAATGTCATAGGCCAACTGAAATGGGGCGTATCCTGTTGCTGACTTTGATGTTGCCCTATATGCCCACAATGTTGTATGAATCCTTTTATCCCACTTATGTACCTGCAAGGCTGCATATTTTGCTAGAATTTGACACAACACAAAATTTGTTCGTTCCACCTGTCCATTTGTGCTTGGATTGTATGTTGTTGCCTTCCTGTGCTTAATAGAAAACTTATTGACTAGGGCTTCTACCACCTCATTAATGAAGTGGCTTCCTTGATCTGTTACAATTTCTAATGGACAACCAAATCTAGTGACAATGCATTCATACATGAACCTTGCCACTTCATCCATGGAAGCTGTTTTCAATGGCCTAGCTTCAACCCACTTGGTTAAATAATCTGTGGCAACTACAATATACTTATTTTGGTGTGATGTAGTTGGAAGTGGACCTACAATGTCTATTCCCCACTTTTCAAAGGGACTAAGGGGAAGAATAGGACATAATGGATCTGATGAAGTCTTACGGTTACCATGTGTTTGACAAATATCACATGTCTTACAATAATAATAAAAGTATTTAAAAAGAGTGGGCCAATGATAACCTGCATCCAAGATCTTTCTTGTTGTAAGTTGTCCAGAGAAGTGCCCTCCACATGTACCATTGTGGAATTCTTCTAGCAATTCCTTCCCTTGATCACGTCCAACTGCCCTCTTGTACTGTCCATCAGGTCCTATTCGAAATAATACTCCATGCAGAATAGAATATGGACGACTGGCTTGAGTAATCTTTCTCTTAGTCTTTGCATTGGCACCATCAGGAAACTTGAATTCATTTAGATAATTCCAAATATCTATGTATTCACTAGGGATTGTGTCAAGGGATAAAAAGGCTGCATCGGGGAAATCATCATCATCACAAGATCATCCTAAACCATCATAGGCTTGAGAGAGTGCATCTGCATTGACATGCTTCTTTCCTGGCCTATCTATAATATCAAATTCAAATTCTTGTAGCAAAATTATCCATCTTGCTATCCTCCCTGATGGGTTAGGCTTATTTACAATATATTTTAGAGCCTAATGATCTGTTACAACTAGAAATTTTTTCCCTAGCAAGTAAATCCTAAACTTCTTTATAACAAAAATGATAGCTAGAGCCTCTTTTTCAGTTACAGTATAATTTACCTCAGCACTGCTCATTTGTCTGCTCCCAAAGTAAATTGGATGTTCATTCCCATTTTCATCCTTTTGGCTCAAAGTACTTCCTAGTGCTACATCTAAGGCATCAGTGTACACAATGAATGGCTTGCTCCAATCTGGATTCTTCAAAACAGGTGAAGACACCAGGGCTTCCTTCAGTTGTCCAAAAGCTTCATGCGCCTTATTTCCTGGTTCATAAGTAACATCCTTCTTCAAGAACTGGGTTAGTGGCTGTGCAATCTTTGAGAAATTCTTGATGAACCTTCTATAGTAACCCACATGGCCTAAAAATGATCTCAACTTACTTCTATTAATAGGAAATGGTAAATCTTTGATTTTTGAAAATTTATCAGGATCAGTACCAATACCATCTTTGGATACAACATGCCCTAACAAAACACCTTTAGAACATCCAAAGACACACTTTGTAGGGTTTAGTGAGGCTTGTGCTTCATCTAACGTTTGAAATGTTGTCTCCATTTGGTGCAGGTGGTCCAACTTGCTCCCATAGATGCAAAAATCATCCAGAAATACTCTGATGAAGGTCCCAATGTAGGGTTCGAACACCCTACTTAGCAAAACTATAGCACTCCTGGCCAGCTACTTCATCCAAGATCTGATCTGAAAATGGAAGAGGGTAATGATCCTTCTTTGTTGCCTTATTGAGCTTCCTGTAATCAACACAAATGCGTAGCTTCCCATTCTTTTTTATTGAGATCACAATGGGAGAAACCCATTCTGAATTCTCCACAGCAAATATGAATCCTGCATCAAGCAACTTATCTATTTCTTCTTTTACAGTCTTGGAAAAATTAGGATTCATTCTATACGGCATTTGCTTTATGGGCTTAGCACCATCTACCAGCTCAATACAATGTTCTACCCAACTTACTTGACGGAGTTCCTTGTAATCAAAAGTGAATAGGTGTATGTACCTTCGAAAGAGCTGGAGGTAGGATTCCTTCTCACTCTCCATCACAGCATCACCAATCTTTATTTGTTGGAGACGATCATCAACTTCTTCTTAAGATAATTTTATGGGGTCATGAGTTGGTGTGACTGGAAGGATATCCATGACTGAAACATCCACCTCACTTTCTTCATTTTCAGTGTCCACTTCACTGGTACTAGAGTAATCAGAGGATGTCCAATCATCAGTTTCATCACTTGAATCCACAGGTTCTGCTTTATGATGTCGAGGGATCACATTTATCTTCACCCTCTCTCTACCACGTCCAAGTGTCATGAAACCTTCATTCCAGTAGTTTCTTGCATGAACTCTCCTTAGCCATGGTCTTCCCAGTAACATTGGGTACGCAACAGTACCATTTTTCATCACCTGAAAGTCTACCACACATACAACACCCATAACAGATATTGCCACATTTGAAACTACACCTTCTGGTTTAGTTTTTCCTTTATTTAATGACCTTAACATAAGTGTTGAAGGGCGATCAATTTTTAAACCCAACATATTCATTACAGACTCGGTCATTACATTAACTGTAGCACCTCCATCAACTAAGACATCATGAATTGAAATACCATTACATAATACCTCAGCTTGTGGAGCATAGGGATCCACCTCTGCCTCCAAAATAGGGACCTCAAACTCCTTTCTTTGTCGAGCATTGAGTCCACTTCGCAACTCCCGCCTCTTCTCCGAAGACATAGCCAAGAGTTGACCATATGTAATATTTGCAGGCCTTTTGGACAGATCTTCCAAGATGGAGTATGGTCCTTGCTCCTGTGAAATCAGAAAATCCTGCACACCCAACTTTCTTCTCCTATGTTTCTTACTAGTTTCTTCTTTCATCTTCTTAGGATCATTTCCATCTTGATTATCTTTTTCTTTCTTTATTTTTGTTACAAACACATTTACTTGATTATTTCTTCTCTTATCTACTACATCAAAAGAATTCACAGGTGATTTTCCTTTATCATTATCTCCTTTACCAGATGTAGAAGCTCTATCTGAACAATTATACTTATAATGACCATTTTTATAACAACCATAACATACAACTTAAGAAATATTTCTTTTTGGACCTCTATCTCCTCCCTGAGAACTAAATTCCTTTCCTTGAAGAAGATTAATAGTTAACTGACCCATCTTTTTGAGCAAATCTTCATACTCAGTAGATGTACTAGGAGAAATATTTGTGCTCACTGGGAGTGGTTGTGGATTCTGGACCAAAGGTGCTGGTGTAGGCTCTACTTTAGCAACAATTTCTTTGGGCTCCTCTTCCATGCTTTCTTCTTGCCTTCTTGCAATCTCCTTTGCTTGTTCAATGGTAACTGGGCGGTCATAATTCACTCGTTGTCTGATATCTGGCTTCATCCCAAGAATGAACTTACATAGGAGATTATCCACGCCATTCATCAACCCATCCGTTAATCCTTCCTTCCGGATCTAGGCATCGAGCTTCCTCCTTAGCTCTAGAACACAAGCATGATAATCCCTTATCTTCTCCTTCTCTCCTTGGGTTAGCTTTGTGATATCGATCATGAGATCTGCATATTTCTGTTGTTCACCAAATTATTCAAGAAAACTTTCAGTTAATAAATCCCATGAATTTTTCACATTATCACCTAGTGTTTCAAACCACGTAAGTGCTGAACCATCCAAAAAGGTAGGAAAAAATTCAGGCCATTGTTCCCTTCTTATAAGGCCATTACAAATACAAGATCGCTTAAACTCTTGAATGAAAGAAGAAGCATCTTCATTAGATTGAGCTGAAAAAATAGGAATCTTTCCCATTTTCAAAAGTAACCACCATGAATACCAACCCACAAGTACAATCAACAAGACTTATGTGCACAAATAATTGGAATCACTATACTAGAAAGTGACTTTACACCTTTCTACAGTAAAATAGAAATGACCACGGTAAACTATGGTAAAACTTGACTTACTGCAGTAAAAACTGACTTTACTGTGGTAAACACTATTCACGGTAAAAAGTGAAGTTACTGCGGTAAATACTATTCATGGTAAAAAGTGACTTTACTTGAAATACTATTCCCAGCAAAAATGACTTTACCATGGTAACTACTATTCATGGCAAAAATGACTTTACCATGGTAACTACTATGCACAGTAAAAACAAGGTTACCCTCCAATTGATTTTTGACTAAGTGGGAATATCTCTCCAGAAAATCCACCAACGAGGAATGGTCCCGGCAACGGAACCAAAATGTCATCACCAATCTAGCACTATGATAATTCTTCACCGGGAACTCCTCCTGCTATGATTATTTACTAATTCACAGCCTTTAGTTTGGTGGATGTAATCTGGAAACAAAACAACAACATAACACAAGAATACCATCGACTATGATAAGACAAAATTATGACAAATCTAAAATATCAAAGTAAATTATAATATTAACATGAAATTGTTACAATCTCACCCATGAGGTACTTTAAGTGTTATTGACTTCACTTGCCTTTCACCAAGACTATGGGAGAAACTTTACAATTACACCTCTTAATGGCTTCTTCAACACACCTTTAAACTGATGGCTTCCTTCGCACACTTCCTACAATATTTCTCACTACTTCCTTCTATGCTAAATGAGGGGGGTGGCCTCTCTATTTATAGAACTTCCAAGCTTATCCATCTTATCTCTAAGATAGGATAAGAAATCCACTCTGACAAATCATATTCCTTACCTTAACTCTTATCTGTACATGTAAGCTTATCTTTTAAGATAAGATAAACCTTATCATTTTACATGGGTTCCACATTTTTAGACTTTTTACAAATAAAATATACAAAATATTTATGACCTCACTCCTTGTCCTTATTACCAATATAATATTTCTAATTCCTAATCACGTAGACCCTACTTCTCTAATTACCCAAACTTTGACATTTTAACATTACTGGACCACTTACGACAAATATTTACTTTTTACAACATTCCTATTGTACTTTAACTGTTACCGTACTCCACATTATTGGCGACACCGTACTGACGGCGCCGTTATCTTCTATCAGACACTACTACTAATTATACTTAACAACAGCATATTCCTAATACATACATTAATGAAATAGAAATTACGGAGGAAAATTTTAGTGTCGACAGAACATAAGAGGCCTTAACAACAATGGTAAGCTATGCACTCTTAAGGATATTTGTAAAACTTGCAAGCCCACTATTATGGCTATTTAGGAAACCAAGATGAATCCAGAAGCTATGAAGAATTGTAGAAGATACATCTAGAAAAAAATTGAATGGACTACTATAGATTCAAGAGGAGAATCTGGAGGCATATCTATCCTTCGGGACCCTGTGTTAGTCTCTGGTAAGTTTATATTCTCCTCTCCTTTTCACCTTATGGTGGCTTTTTATACGTCTAAAAACACTCTTAGTTGGATTCTCTCAATCATTTATTCCCCTAATACTCTTCATGGGTGAAGAAAACTTTGGAAAGATCTCCAATATTTTTAATCTAGTTGTGATAGCTGGCACTAGATGGTCATGGGATACTTTAATACTTTGCTTTCTACCTCTAAAACTAAAGGTAGTTCTTCTTTGCATACTCTAGAGATGGATGACTTGGTTGACTTCAATTTCCACTCTAATATTCATGATCTTGAGATCAATGGTAATCCTTTCACCTGGTCTAATAAGAGAGTTGCGGATGAGCTCATTCAAGTTTGGCTAGATCGGGTAATTATATTTGTTGATTGGATTCTTTCTCAAGGGTTCCACCTCTCCTCTCTCCTTAGGACCATGTCAGATTATAAACCTATTTTTTTGAATATGCTCAATACTAATAATCATTCTCATCCCTCGTTCAAGTTTGAGAAAATTTGGCTTGACCATCTAAACATTAAAGATAAAATTAAGGATTAGTGGGGATTAGAGTGGATGGTACAACTCAATTCATAATTGTCCAAAATCTCAAAAATGTAAAACAGAAGGTGCAGAGTTAGAACAAAATAGCTTTTGGTAACATATTCATTCAGAAAAAGAAGGTTAAAGAAGAGCTTAAAGATCTAGAAAAAAGAGTTGCAATGGTTGGTATGTCTCATGAGGATCATGTTAGCAAAAAAATCCTTTTATCTAATTTTCATAATCTCTGTGCTAAAGAAGAAATTTTCTAGAGACAAAAATCTAGAGCCATTTGGCTTAAGGATGGAGACAGAAACAACAAGTTTTTCCATATGATAACTCTCAAGTACAAGTCTCACAATAGGATTTCATAGGTCTCCCTTTCAGGTGGTTCTGTCACTCCAGATCATAATACTATCAAGAAAGAAGCCTTCAATTTTTACCATAATATTCCCAAAGATAACTCCTCCTTATCCTTGGAGGAAATAGAGACTTTGTTCGACTCTATTCCCCATGATCTTCTGGATCCAATGGATTTCAGCATGCTTTGTAAACCTATCACATTAGAGGAATTTCAAAAAGCATTTTTCTCAATGGAAGGGGACAAATCCCCAGGCCTGGAAGGATTCTTTGTGATATTTTTCCAAAATTTTTGGGATATCTATGTTGATGATCTCTTTAAAGGAGAAAATGAATTCTATTAGAAAGGGAGACTGTTGAAAGAGATCAACAACACTTTCATTGTGTTAGCTCCCAAAAAACCAAGGCTAAATATTTTAAACATTTCAAACCTATTAGTCTCACTAATGTCCTCTAAAAAAATTTCACAAATATTTTAACAAGTAGACTACAACCACCTCTCATTCATCTCATCTCTAATCATCATGGTGGATTTTTAGAGGGCAATATTATTCAGGATGGTGTTTTGATGGTTCATGAAACCATACACTCTATGGAAAAAATAAAAAAATCAAGCATGGTCTTGAAACTAGATCTGCATAAAGCCTTTGATAGAGTCTCTTGGTTTTTCCTAGACAAGGTAATGGAAAAATTTGGTTTAGATGCTCATTTTAGAAAGATCATTAGAGTATGTATTTCAACTCCCTAATTTTCAATGATTTTAAATGGCACCCCCGTGGGTTTATTTTCAATCAATAGAGGTATTCGTCAGGGAGATCCCATCTCCCCTCTTCTCTTTATCATTATGGCAGACAGTCTCAGTAGGACCATTTTTATAATGGTCTCCTTGGGTTATCTCAATGGTTTCCAACCCACTTCTCTGGAGATCATTGTTTCCCACCAGCAGTTTGTTGATGATACTATCCTTCTACTTCTAGTCTCTATTATGGAATAAAAAATGATGAAAAATATTCTCTAGACCTATGAGGAGGCTTCAGGAAAGTAGATTAATTTTGACAAAAGTTCTCTCTTCTTCTTCAACACCCCTCCTGGAAGACAAAGAAAAATTTCTTAGATTTTTTGGTGTGTAACTAACTCTTTTCCCACCACTTATCTTAGTATTCCCCTTGGTACTAACAAAGTCTACTTGAGTATCTAGAATGATTTTCTTAATAGGTTTCAAAGGAATTCGGCTGGTTGTAAGGGGTTCATTCCCTCTAGTGATTGAAAAAGTATTCTAATCAAGAGCACTCTTCAAAACCTCTCCATCTACATTATGTCTCTATTCTTCATCCTTTCTTCTGTTGTTTACAGAATTGAAAGAATTCAGAATAACTTCTTGTGAACTTAGATGGAGTAGAAAAATAGATTCCACCTTGTAGCTTGGGAAAACGCTTGTACTAGAAAAAGTGTGGGAGGATTACGTATCAAAATTATCAAGATTATGAATGTTGATATTTTCTCTAAAATGAGTTGGAGGTTTTTCAAGGAGAATCTCTCCTAGACTACTATTATCATAGCCAAATATCTAGATCAAGATACAACATAAGACTTTCTCAAGGTTGATAATCCTCCTGGTGGCTCTATTTTTTGGAACAATATGGTTAAGACTATAAAAAGTATTGAGGTTGGTTGTAAATGGAACCTTGGAAATGGTGAGGTATTAAGTTATGGGATGATAGCTAGGTGGATTTTCATAATCTTACAAACAATTGTCACTAGGAATAGCTTCAAAACAACCATTGGAAATAAGGTCAATGACTACATCTGTAGAGTTATTGGTAGTCCTCAACGGATGACTTTAACCTCTAACACCTTTGGGCATAAATATATCATTTTGGAGTTACAAAAAATCCTCAGTAATATTCCCATTATCTAGATTCATACTAAATATGAGTATATTAGGTATCACTCCTTTGATGGGGATTACTCAGTTTGAACTGGGTACCAAGTATTTGCAAATGAAGCCCCCTACGGTTTTCCCTGGAACAAGATCTAGTTCAAGTAGCTCACTCCTAAAATTAATCAGTTCCTTTGGCAAGTCTTGAATAAGAGCATCCTTACCATTAACAACCTCATTAAGAGGGGGTCAACTGGGCCCAATAGATGCTACTTCTATAAAAGATACAATGATACTATCCATCACCTACTCCTACACTTCCCTACTATTGTTGCTTTATGGAATATTATCTTTAGGAGATATGGATTAAACTGGAATTTCCCAGAGCATATTGTCTAATCATGGGAGCAATGATAGCCTCGTTTCAAACATGGCATGCTCTAGAGATTTTAGAGGATTATTTTTCCTCGCACTATCTAGAGAATTTAGAAGGCTCAAAATTATCTCATTTTTAGGAATGTCATAAAATCCATCAAAATCCTCCTTAATGAAATCACAGTTTCTACCAAGAGAAAAATTATAAATTTCAAGCCCCCCAAGAATGCTAAGTACCCTAAAGAAGAAGATATTTTTTTGAATGCCTGGAATATTGAGTTTCAAGAAGCAAAAATGTTTTCTGAGAATTGATAGTTCTACTGTTCAGTGGATTCACCCTAAGGCGGGTTGGTTTAAATTAAACTTTGATGGGGCCTCTAAGGGAAACCATGGCTTAGCTAGGGGAGGTGGTCTTATCAGAAATCATTATGGTCATCCCATTGCTATTTATGTTGGTCTTATAGGAAAAAATTCTAATCACTATGTGGAGACCCTTGTAGCTATCTAAGGAATCAAACTTACCAGGGATATCAAAGTGAGCAATTTTATCATTGAGGGGGACTCTATGAATATTATTAACAACCTTAATGGTTCTCAACCCCCCAACTTGGCCATTAAGGATTTTATAAATGAGGCTAAGGTATTAAGAAAAGGTTTCCTAAACATCATTATTTTTCATGTATATAGAGAGTGGAATGGAGTGGCGGATGCCTTATCAAATGATGGTGTAATCAATGAATTCAAAATTTGGCATGATTTTGAGAAAATATCTCCCGCAATAAAAGTAATCATTTTTAGGGAAGATAAGGTCATTTAGAATTGGTCGGTGGCTTTGGCATGTGCGAGATAATGATTATTGGTACTCCTAGGTTTGGCGAGTTAATCCTTCTAAATGGACCCTTTCCCTGATAGGAAATAAGAGATAAAATATGCGGAATAATCCCTTACATAATCGCTACAGTAGAAACTAATATGCAAAAAATATTACAGATCTCAAATAAAAGTGAAAAATAAATAACACAACACAGAGACACAAGATTTAACGTGGTTCACCCAATTTGGGCTACGTCCACCAAGAATCACTTGCTCAGATTTTATTACAAGCCTCCACTCTCTCAATACAATACCCATATCCATTTGGAGCTATGCTCAATAAACTCTATAGAATTCACACCCGAATTCAAAGCACATATGTAATACATTTGCTTTTTTATGGATCATATGCATAAGACCATATAAATAGACAATTTCTTAAGTAGTTTGATACAAAACTGTGGGTATCAAAACCATGGGTAAAAACCATGGGTATTAAAACCATGGGAAAAAAACCATGGGTATCAAAACAATGGGTACCAAAAAAACCATGGGCCCAAAAACATCCCATAATGGTTACCCATTACCCATGGGTTAATAAACCACCCATGTAAATTTGCTTCGAGGGCTTCACCCTCGAACCCCCTTAACCCGCTCATCGGCGAGCGGGACCACCATAAAAATACCCAAGTGTAACACATAAAAGGTGTACCACACTCTGACATGAAAATAGGATCCAAAAACATAACAATATCCCACTTGGAGACTGATTTCCACTGAGAAAGCTTCTCAACCCTTCACTATCATCTACGAAGGCCAACCAAAGTTGAACATAGCTTTAGTTTATCCCTTGTGACCACCTTGGTCATCATGTCTGTAGGATTCTGACTGGTATGAATCTTCTCCAACTTCAACTTATCTTCCTCCAAAGCTATCCTGATGAAGTGATATCTCAACTTTATATGCTTCATCCTAGAGTGGAAATCAGAGTTCTTAGCTAGGTGTATAGCACTCTGACTATCACTATGCAGCTTACATTCCTCCTATTTATGCCCCAACTCCTCAAGCAATTTTTTTAACCAAATCATCTCTTTGCTTGCCTCTATGGAAAAAACATACTCAGCCTCCGTGGTTGACAAATCCACCAGCTTCTATAGTCAATAAATCCAGCTTACTACTGTCCTACCTATAGTGTAAATATAACCTGTCATGCTTCTCCTGTTGTCTACATCTCTAGCCATTTCTGAATCTATATAACCACGTAAAGTGGTGTATGATCCACTGTAGCATAAAACTGTCCCCATGGTCCCTCTCAAATACCGAAGGATCCACTTTACTGCTTGTCAATGCTCTTTACCTAGATCACTCATAAATATACTCACAGCTCCTACTGCATGGGCAATATCAGGCCTAATGCATACCATAGCATACATCAAACTGCCAACCACTGATGAGTAAGTTACCTTGGACATATGGTTTCTTTCCTGATCTGTCTTGGGACACTGCTCCTTTGATAACTTAAAATGGCCTGCCAAAGGAGTCCCAACTAGTTTAGCATCCTACATGTTAAACATATCCAATACCTTCTTAATGTACTCTTCCTGAGATAAAGTCAGCTTCTGTTCCTTCCTATGCCGAGTTATCCTCATACCAAGGATTTTTCTGGCAGCCCCCAAATCCTTCATATCAAAGGATTCACTTAGCTATTTCTTGAGTACTTTTATTTCCTGCATGTTTTTACCTACAACCAACATGTCATCAACATACAAACATAGGATAATATAACTTTCATCCTCAAATTTCTTTGTATACACACAATGGTCAGAATGACATCTGATATAACCTTGCTCCATCATGAAGCTATCAAAATTCTTATACCATTGACATGGAGCTTATTTCAGGCCATACAAGCTCTTCTTTAGTTTGCACACCATCTCCTCTTTACCTTTGACTTCATATCCTTCTGGCTGCTGCATATATAGGTTCTTCTCCAAATCACCATGGAGAAATGTAGTCTTTACATCTAACTGTTCTAAGTGTAAGTCTTCTGCTGCCACTATTCCAAGAACAGTTCTAATAGAAGTCATTTTTACTATAGGAGAAAATATCTCATCAAAATATATACCTTGTTTCTGTGCAAACCACTTGACCACCAACTGGGCCTTATATGTTTTCTTTCATCCTTCTTCGTATTTAACTCTGTATACCCACTTGTTCTTCAATGCTCTTTTTCCTTCCAGTAGCTTCACTAAATCCCACATCTGGTTCTCCATGAGAGACTTATGCTCCTCATCCATGGCTTGCTCCCACTTCTTACTGGCATCTACCTACATTGCTTCATCAAACCTCTCTGGCTCTCCACTATCAGTGAGTAATAAATAATAAAAACAAGGAGAAAAACATTCAGGTTCTTTTCTTACCCTAGAAGACCTCCTCACTATAGGAGTTTGGGGTTCCTATTGAGTAGGTTCCTGAACTGATTCATGGGTCACTGTCCCATCCAGAAGATCCTCTACCACTGCATATTCTTTCTTGGATTCTTCCCTATTTTCCTACAACTATTGCTTATACATGACTATCTCATTAAAGACCACATCCCTAGACCGAATGATTTTCTTTTCCTTACTACTCCAATATTTAAATCCAAAGTCATCACCACCATAACCAATAAAAGTGCATTTTTCAGATTTATCCTCTATCTTGGTCCTATCATCCTTGTCAATATGAACAAACACCTCACATATAAAGACTCTAAGAAATGATTAATCGAATTTCTTACCGTACTAAGCCTCCTCAGGTATGCCTCCATCCAAGGCACTTGAGGGTCCTCTGTTCATTAAGTACACAACTATGCTCACCGCTTCTACCCAAAAATAAAGAGGCAGTCCTGCATGTATCCTCATGCTCTTAGCACATTCCATTATTGTTCTGTTCATCCTTTCTGACACCCCATTTTGTTGCGGTGTTCCTGGAACTTTCTTTTTCCTGTGAATTCCATTCTTAGAACAATAATCATCAAATTCATTGCTGCAATACTCCCCTCCATTATCTGACCTGAGACATTTTAACTTAAGACCTGTTTCATTCTCTATCAAGGCTTTCCATTTAACAAAAGTATCAAATACATCAAATTTTTTTCTAATACAATAAACCCAAACTTTCCTTGTTGCATCATCAATAAAAGTAACATAATAACTTGAACCCCCAAGAGATAATACCTGAGCTGGCCCCCTCACATCGGAATGTACCAGCTCTAAATTACTCTCTTTCTTCGTGGGTCCAACCTTGAGAAACCTTACTCACTTTTGTTTCCCATATATGCAGTTCTCATAGAAATCCAAACCTATTTCTTTATATCCAGGAAAATTCTTCTTTATGATGTCCATGCCCTTATGTCTCATATGACCAAGCCTATAGTGCCATAATGTTGTATCTTCATCTGAAGCCACAAGATTATAATCATTAGTACTATCAGTGGATAAATACAAGGTTCCAACCTTCTTACCTCTTGCCACCATAAGAGCACCCTTGGTAACCTTCCAAGAGTCAGCTGTAAATATCACAGTACAACCATCACTTCCCAATTGCCCCGCCGATATCAAATTTCTCCTTAATGTAGGCACATGTCTGACATCCTTCAATAGCCATGTATTCTCATTATACATCTTAACCTAAACAAAAAAATTTCCAGCTATACTACAAGGCTCTTCATCACCAAGAAAAACATGCCTAAAATCCCCTTGAACATAATCAACAAAATAATGTCTATGTGGAGTAGCATGAAAAGAAGCCCCTGAATCTAAAACCCAAGATTCAGTAATATTATGCAAAGAAAGAATCAGAGCATCTTGACATACATTACCCGATGCCACATTTACCTCCTTGTTTTCTTCCTATTGTTTCTTCTTGTCTCAAAGCTCCCAACAGTCCTTCTTTGCATGCCCAAACTTTCCACAGTTCCAACATACAATCTTGTTCTTGGATTTTGACCTTGCCTGATTTTTTTATTTTCCATGGTTTCCTCTATTATTTTGTCTCCCTCTAGTTTCCACTGTCAAAGCATTCCCTAAAGTAGAAGATTCCCCAGAGCTTTTTCTTCACATTTCCTCACTTAGAATCACCCCTACAACATCCTCAAACTTCAACTTCGAGTTATCTAAAACCAAGTTACTTACCGCCATTACCAGGCTATTCCAACTTTCAAGTAAAGAGCACAGAATTAATAAATCCCTAACTTCTTCATCAAATTCTATTGTAACCGAAGCTAGCATATTCACAACCGTATTGAAATTATTTAAATGATCTGCACCTAAACTATTCTCAAACATCTTCATATTAAACAACTTTTTCATTAAAAATATCTTGTTAGAGGCAGAGAGTTTTTCATACAACTTCCCTAATGCATCCATTATATATTTTGTAGTCTTTTCCTTTGAAACATTAAATAATACCGAAGATGCAAGACACATCCAAATCGTTCCAAGTTCCTTTCGATCCAACAAATCCCATTCCACATCTTTCATACTCAAGGGTTTGTTCACCTTCTCAGACAGCAGAGTATAAAGATCCTTCTGATAAAGGTAATCTTCCATCTGCATCTTCCAAAGATTGAAATTATGCCCATTGAATTTATCAACCCTAGATCTTCCATCATCTGCCATAGCTCCCACTCAAGATAAAACTTTCCCTGTAATTCAACACTTCAGCAAACCAAAACCAAGCTCTGATACCAATTGATAGGAAATAAGAGATAAAATATGCAAAATAATCCCTTACAGAATCGCAACAGTAGAAACTAATATGCAAAAAATATTACAGATCTCAAATAAAAGTGCAGAATAAATAACACAACATAGAGAGACAATATTTAACATGGTTCACCCAATTTGGGCTACGTCCACCAAGAATCACTTGCTCAGATTTTATTACAAGCCTCCACTCTCTCAATACAATACCTAGATCCATTTGGAGCTATGCTCAACAAACTCTACAGAATTCACTCCCTAATTCAAAGCACATCTGTAATACATTTGCTTGTCTATGTATCATATGCATAAGACCATATAAATAGACAATTTCTTAAGAAGTTTGATACAAAACCATGGGTATCAAAACCATGGGTAAAAACCATGGGTATCAAAACCATGGGCAAAAAACCGTGGGTATCAAAACAATGGGTACCGAAAAAACCATGGGTCCAAAAATATCCCATAACGGTTACCCATTACCCATGGGTTAATAAACCACCCATGAAAATTTGCTTCGGGGGCTTTGCCCCTGAACCCCCTTGACCCGTTCACCAGCGAGCGGGACCGCCATAAAAATACCCGAGTGTAACACATAGAAGGTGTACCACACTCTAACATGAAAATAGGATCCACAAACATAACATTCCCATTGTTTTTTGTGCCTTGATTTTGTTAGAAGGATTTTCCAAAAAGTGTTTCAGTATTAGATGATTGATTTTAAAACTCTGTAACTCCACTAGTTCATAGCTTTGGTCAAAGATCTGCTCTCCAGATGTGTTTGGGCTATACCGACTTCATCCGCAAGCATCTCTTACAGAATGGGAGGTCCTTCATGTCATGTGGAGCACATTTGAGACCATTCCTGGAAGGAAAATACACAATTGTGGCAATCCTTGAGTGTGGATGGATTTATTGATTTTATGCAAAGAATTAAAGGCCACGATGTCCACATATCTCTAAATTTTGCTCGCAACTGGAAAGACAGAGTTATCACTGTCAAACGAAAGGATTTTACTATTACTAAGGGTCTGATATCATTCATCACAAGCTTGAGCATGGAAGGAAATAATTTTTATCGCAATAAGTTTGATAAATATGTTGAGGAAAAAATTTTTGTGGTTGGAGATGAAGAACTTGAGATTAGGAATTCAAGGATTCTTTGTGCTTCTATCCCCAAATTGTTTGATAAAGTTGATAAAATTGTGGTGCGCTACGTCACCCTGGAAGGGCATTTCTCAATGCTTCCACTTCATCATCTGCTTCTCTTAAACAATTTTAGGCATGAATATAGGGTGAGTCTTCCCTATTACATCTTGCATTCTCTTGAAAAATTAATTCATGATGTTCAGACCCACAAGAGGGTGCTCCCCTTACATCAAGGTTTGATTTTCCTTCTGCATCATTATTTCCTTAGTGTTGTTGGCAACGAATGTATTCCCTCTCTTCCCCCTACCCCTCCCTAATATCCCAAAACCCACACCAAAAATCTCAACATCAGAGAGCCCCTTTCTGACCCCCATCTAGCCAAAAGAGTTCTCCATAGCAGTGCCAGAAACAAAGACATTATAGGTGCTAAAAAACCTATTAAAGATAAGTAACCCAGCTAATGACCCCCTGCTATTTATGGTCTTTTAGCTCATCTTAAGCAACAAGCCGAGGTTGTAAGGGGTATTGAAGATGATGTAGATTTCCTCCTAAAGGAAGGTACCAAGAACAATCTGGATCCATTTTCCCTCTCAACTCTTGAGGACAAATTTGAGATCCTTTTTTATGTAGTTCAAAGTTCTTCAGGGTAAATTTTAACAAGTCAAAAACCGGCTAACCAACCATCTTTCCATTCTTAGGGTGGTACTTGATTATATCCAAATGAATGTCAAGCATATTTGTGGTGCTTTTGGTGTTCTAGGATCATCCTGGAAGAATAAAAAATTCAAGAATAAATTACTTGCTGAGAGCAGTCAGGACTCTGACATGCAGAATTTCATCAGCCTTTATAAGGTTATGAAGATTTCTCTAAAATTTTATAAGTCTCTTAATTATTTATTTTTTCTATTTTGTTGTTTTGGTACAGTTGTGTTACTGTGGTTTTTTTGTTCCGTGTCTATTATTCGGCTCCTTATAGGAATATAACCTCTACCTTGGTTTCTATCGGTTTATCTAGCTCCTTTTTGGATTTTTCTATTGGGGAGTGGCCCACATATATCAAAAAATCACTCTGATCTCAATGTTTCTACTAGGTTCTAAGCTTATTTTATATGGTATGGTCCCTTCAAAACCATTTACCTTTAATAATAAATAAATAAAACTCCTAAATGAGGAAATAAGCTCCCAAAATGTAAAAAAACTTCCAAAAATGACAATCACCTTCACAAGCATGCGTTAAAAAATGGCTAATAATTATAAATTTTAATATTTTTTCCAATTATTTTAATTAATTTAATAGATTAAAAATAATAAGACATTAAAATTTAATTTACCTCGTATACCAAACGAATGACCTAACTAATTAAAAACCCTTCCCTTTTAAATAATCCTAACCTTGTAGTTTAAATTAAAACTACATTTACAAAAAACAAAGCCTCTTAATAAAAAAACATGGTCTCAATCAAAGGAGGGAAAGGAATTTCAAAATCGATCAATAGGTCTAGATTGGCTAACAAGCGGCATGTATATAGGCTTGAGCTAGTCAATTTGGAGCTCTATTCAGTGAACGACCCAGATGTCAGGTGTAATGTATGTAAAGTGGGGTCAGTTAGGGCCATAAGACGTCGTGTAGGAGAAATAGATGGAATCAAATAGAGAAATATCCAAGCATGTTTCTACGAGGCCAAATAGGGTAAACAACCCATAGGGAGCCAACTGAAGGGTTGAATGCATCATGGGTTGATTAAGGTGATCTCGGGTTAGAAGATGAGATGGCGCATAGGGTAAATAATGAGCTAGGAAAATCACGGTGACCCAAGACATAGTTGAGCCTAAGCACATCCACGATGAGCTTAAATGGGGTAGAAAGGTTTAAGGTTGAGTTCAAATAAAAAATCAAAGCCGATTCACCTCAGAGAGCTCTGAGCTAGACATAGAGCCTTGAAGGTGGAGGGTGTTGGGTGAAACTTGAGTTAAAATATTATCCAAAGGAGTGTTTGTAATGGATGCAAGAAGGGTTCAAAAAAAAATATTGAATGGTAGAACAGAGCTCAAGAAAATGAGCTTGATACCAAGATGAGGAGAGGGAGAATGGGTTGAGCCCGAGGTGGCTCGATCAAGTTGCAAAGAGAGCTCACATATATCAATATAGATCCCAAACAGATCTTGGTAGGATCTTGGGCATAGAAGGGATCTAGTTAGAGAAGATTATGTGAGAGAAAAAATGAGGACACAGACGAGGTAGGAAATGGCTAAGGAAAATTCTAAAAAAATCCTAATAGAGCTAGATGAATAAAAATCAGAAAAAAAAAAAAAAAAAGCAAGAATAAGAAATACCTCCAAATTTAGTTTTTTGTCAAAAATAGTTGTGGATATCCATATTTATCTACAAAACACCTATCTGTGCAAACACCAAAGTAAACACCAAAAAACAAATCTAAAAATAGAGATTAATTCGGATTACTACAAAAATACAGAAATCAATAATGGATTATTGAAACTTGCTAAAGATGCTAATACATTTTGAAATTACAAGTAATTAGTAATCAACCAATAATGAGTTACACATTTACTGAAACAGTATAGCTCTGATACCATGGGAGAATGAATCATGAGGATCAACATAACTCATGTACATCAAAGTTGTTGCACTCTAAAGGAAACAAGAAAAATCTCCCAAGTAATCAACAAGAAAATTAACCACAAGTAATTTTTCATGCAAAAATAATAGGTCTACTCATGCTCATGGATCAAAAAGAGACGTACACAAGGGAGTGTTTTGTAACTCTCATTCCTAGACATGTCATACTCTAATCATTGAGTGAGGAATTACAATACTAGGAATAACATGTAAGTTCCATATGACAATGACGCATATGACAGATTCTACGATGGAATCTATCATATGTCATATAACTCTCTAAAATACCTAAGTGAGACAACTCACCATGTGTGAGGTGGAAAATGCATAATAATTAAATACACAGAAAAAAATATATACCTCACACAAAAAATTTATTCCCATCCATTTTAAAGATCATCTTTTTAATTTATTCTAGAGAAAAGAGAGGCATTAATTAACTTTTATATCTTGTAAGATGAGAAACATAATATTTTGAAGGAAACTCTCAATTTCATCCTCCAAGAAATCATTACAATCAACAATGCAGAATATACTTACATAATGATTTTTTTTAATTTCTTATATATAAACTAAATTCAAGGATTGAGTCATTTTATTTAGATTTTTTTGTATTTTGTTTATTTACCTTCTCACTACAATAGAGGAAAGAATAATTTTTTTTTGTTATCTTCATGTTTGAGCCAAGATTATCTTGATTTATTTCTTCATTGAATTTCATATCTTTTTTTAATTCCTCAAGGAAAAAAGTAAGTATTTTTCTCAATTCATTAAGAAATATATTAGGTCCTCTTTTTAATAGTTACGTTTATTTCGTTTAAATCTTTCTCCATGTGTATTTTTTGGACAATTTTTTTTAAAGAGGTGTAGTTCCACTCTTTTATACAACCCTTTAAGAATTTGAGTTTAAAAAAATAATCAAAAGGACTTAGAGTCCTTTAATTTCAAGAAAGATATCCACCATTTCTTGACTAGCGAAGGGAAGTCCAAGTCCCTAGCCCACACTTGTTCGAATATGAAGTGGAACTTCTTTGGGGAATTGTCTCTCAAAATTTATAGCCAAATCAGTGTATGGTCCAAGCTAGATATAAGAAGAATCCTTGTCTCTATCTTTCCAAAGTAGAAAATCCATTTTTTTGACATCAAGTATATATACAACATCTATGATATTTTATAGAATTTTTTCCTTCTGTTTATCCACGTAAAAATACCTTCCTTTAGAGGAATATCTAGGAGGTTACATTCATAATCAGAAAATTTGAGATATCTTTGTAAAATATTCCTTTTGGTTCCATATTATTGTTATATAATACCTTCTATTAGGAGTTGCGAGTTGGTGCAATGACAAGTTTTACTCACATGGACTCTCTCTTGCAGTATTGATTTTATGTATCTAATACCTTCATAGAAGGGTATAGCTAATCTCATTGGATGAGAAGTGTGTGGGGGACTCGAGAGGCTATGTGGTTGAAAAAATATCCCTCCAATAATTCTCTCCCTCTTCTCTTCCTATATGGTCCTTTAGTAATAGTGACGACCTTCATAACTAAAATGGAATTATTTACAAATATTTAATTGTATTTCAATAAATTAGTTCAAGTATCATGTTTTTTGGAATAAAATATTATTATTTAGAAATATGAAATCATGCAATAAAAAATATGTTACAAAATGAAGTTTAGTATACAAACATAAGATGTGAGTTGATATGTCTTTTAAAGAACTTGATTGGATGGTAATGTTGTTCAAAGAGATTAAACATGTAAATACACTCATTTTCTTATCCACCTTCGATGAAGGTTCCTATAACCTCTAAAAATAAATATAAAACATGGATAATAAATATATCATTGATACAATACAATTGTACCTTCCATGCATGAAATTATATTGTGACGTGTTCGATTTATTATTAATAATGTAGATGTGTACTTTGGTGCTAGTATTAAAACATTAAATCTATCCTTTCATAAAACTTGTAATTGAATTTGCATTGGTGAAAATTGTAAATGGAATAGCATATTGATTACTTATAATGTGCATAGTGATATAGTGAAAAAAATTACATGAATTTCTACATGATTTCATAATGAATTGTTATAACCAAATTTAGATTAGAGAAATTACTTTCACCTCTTATCTGTTACAGTAGTCATAATTAAAGATGGTGGGATATGAACTAGTCAAGAGCTATTCAAAAGGGATTAAATGCACACACATACATATATAAATACATACATAAATACATATATATGTATATATTTATGTATGTATGTATATGTGAAGACACAAAATCATGCACTTGAGTGCATTTCTAAGTCTTAAAAGCATGCTAACATTTACATGATTCCTAAGAAAGAAAATTGGTGGTTGACAACTATCTTTGGCCTTTGTTTTTTATCTCTTTCTTTCCATTTTGTCTTACACACCTGAAAAATTATTAGGAAATTTACCTATTTATCTTTCAAGGCTTTAGACACCAATGCCCAGGTAGGACAGCAGTTCCCACACGCTCATATCCCTCTTGGGCACCCCTGACCCTTTCTTACCTTACTCACTATTTTTGGGTCTCTTTTATCTTTTGGACATATTTTTCACTTATGGGTCAACCTTCTAGTTGTCAATTATGAAATTAAAATAAGGGAATAATATAAATACATAGTTATGTTTTCAAAATAAAGGACTAAGCATTGAATATTAGTATCATCACCTAATATTTCATTCCAAAGGGACTAAATAAATTCAAAGGCATCCATCTAGAATACATTCAAGGGAAAAGGGATGCATACTTATGTGTACATAGAATAGGAAGGGGAGTTTTATTCTATTCCATACACACATACTATTACATTGCTACATTCTAGATCCATCCCACTATCAAGTGTAACTTGCACAAGGGAATCCTAGGGCATCAATTCTACACACGCATACACACACCAAAACTACATGGAGTTTGAGATGTAGTGCAGTAATTGGTCGTAAATTCACTCTTTGGTTAACCGTCAGGGTCAGTTCAACTCCACATTCTACATATTTTTTTTTTATATTTGATGTGGTTTGTGGACATGTGTAGGTAGACATTCGTTTTTCATGTTACATGTATGATTGGAACCCTAACAACGAATTTGGAGTAAAAAAACAAATATTGGAGCGAAGACCTTCCAACCTAGGAAAATTTAGAATATGAGCACCTGTTCGAACACTAGCGCAAAGATCTGGTCACTAATTTTTGGGAGCTCCTATCATTCAGTGGGCACTCCTTTCATGTCCCATTCTTTAGTTATTGAATTTACAGTGAGCAATAACAACATTGTTTCCATCTTTTTCAGCACTTTAACCTTCTCATATCACTTCCTATCCACTCAAAAATCAGCTAAGTCTTTTAATCTCTCCTTCTTGCTTAGTTTTTTGCATTGTATATATTTGTTTACTTGTGTCATTATTGTATTCAATAATTTATACATTAATTGTTACATTAGTTAATTTGCAATCAGATTTAATTAATTTAAATTAAATTAAATCATTTGGTGAGCATGTATCCTCATTTGAACGCCATTAATTCCTTCTTTTTTCCAGTTTTGATACCCTAGAATCATTTCACCATGAGTGTCTCCATCCCTACCTTTTTTATGCCAATCTTGAATGTCAAACTAAAATCCAATCTTTTTTGTCCAACCCTTATATTCATCTTCATACTTCTCCAGGATATGTGTATCATAAATTTACTACAACATTATCCTTTAAGGAATAACATATTACTTTTACATCTACAGAAAATTCTTCTCAATCTATTTTAGATAATGATTCCCCACTTTATATTCATGTTTACATCAATAACATTAGGATTAAATGAGTTTTAGTTCATAATGGCTTCATCCTTAACATTTGTAACCTATCATTCCTTCAACAACTTGGCCTTTCTAAAGCATCCTTAACACCCTCATCCATTTGTATTCATGTCTTTGATAATATTACTAAAAAACTCTTAGGTACAATCACACTTCCCATTAATTTGGGTCATGCACCTTTTTTGTCCCATTCTATGTAATTCCTAGCAATCTTAATTATAATATTATGCTTGAACAACCTTGGATCCATGTCATGCATGCAGTCCCTTCAACACTTCATGCACGTATTAAATTCCTATACCAAGGTGTGGTCTATGAGGCTTTGACAGATCCCTTCCTCTTTTTTTTTTGCAACACTATTGAATATTCACCTAAATACCCAACTTTAGCCATCCCTCCTCCCAATTTTAAAAATTTTTGTCCTGGGTATTGATATATTCTTTGTTACGGTTTCAATGGCACTGGATTAGTAAAATATGGAAAATGAGTCAAAGAAACTATTTCCATTCCCAAAAAATCCACCATACCCGGCCTCAGCTATCTCCCTCCACTTTCTCCTTTTATTCTCACCGCATATCCTCTTAAGGTTTACACTATTTCACATAGTCACCATCACAAAAAGAAGTTTTCATTTGTTCTCCATATTGTAGCTTCAATTGGAAAACCTACTCCTCTTAACACCAATATTGATACTCCTGACACATTGCCACATCTGCCATCATAGCATGGTCTCTCTTCCATCCTCATATAGGTCTCCATCACTCGAACACTTGGGGGGGATCGAAATCCCCCCTCATAGGCACATGTTCTAATCAGCAAATTTTTATCCATATTATTCACATACACATCTATAGATTACTCTTGCTTTGTAATTCATGTGAATATTTCTATCAGTAATTTATCATATCTACATTATGGGAACACCTTACTAAATCTTTCTATGCTCTTATACTACTCCATAAGTGATTTGATACTCATGCTTACTTATGGATCCTTCTATTCATGGTACACATACTACTTTCTATAAACAATATACATCCTTACTTGCATATTATGGATACTATCATTCACAATGATCACATTTTTTACTAACATCTATTGATCAACTATCTCTAGTGTCTACTGCTACATTATGTGCTTTGTGCCTCATCACTAATATTCATAGGCACTTTCACACCCTTTTTACACACATTGTATCGTCATTACCCTATGACGCACTCTAGTTCTACACTTCATACTCAAATGTTGAGGGTATAATTCTAAAATTAACCTCACATCATTCACACTTTATGCTATGTGCTTCATGATACATCTTTCTAGAATATATTCTCACACCTTACTCGATAGCATGCAATATTGTTCAATGGTTCATTATTGATTATTGAAAGTTCCTATAAATGAACCTCATCTCATACACATTTTTTGGGAGGAAAACTCCTCATATCATCTTCACACTTTTCATTCTATATCATCACACTCATACATTTCATTTGGATATATTGGTTGCAGTTATTATTTCTATCTCATTCTATTTACATGTTCCACTTTCTTTTCCATACTAAACAAATTTTTAGTATGCCATTACCATTACACACACACACATGGGAATTCACTTAGTATTTTTCACTAAATGCATCTCTTACAGGTTCTTACATGCTACAATGATGTTTAGCACTGTACCTTTTACCAATCACACCAAGGATCCTACAGGATCTACTTTCTCTACTGTTACAGACTACATAGGTTCTATTGCAACATTTTTCACTACCTCTAATTATATTTACTATACCTTCCGTTGATTTATACACACTTTGACATACTATTTATCTTAGTAAGATGTTAATGGGTGCTTCTTATGTATCATTTTTATTGAAGGACTATTTACAACCATAAGTTTCTGAGACAATTTACTTGATATTGCTTGTTATTGTATACTATTGTTTTTGGTTATGCCCTATGTCTTTTTTGCTTATGGATGCTTCATCCCTGATTGTCTTGTGACATTTTCAGTGATATCCCTTGTTTGAAACCCACTTTTCATGGTCTATCTTACTTACACACTTGAATTATTACATTGTATTCTTTTGTATGCTACTAACACATGTTACTAGCCCTTTTATTTTCATGTGCCTTGGTTTCTACCATGCACATCTCCTACCACTGTAGGTATCCACTTCAGATCAACATCAGGTCCTCTCCTTTAGGCCACATTCTCCTACAGATGTCACATGCACCCCAAACAAGGGGCATAAATTGGGTGAACAAATCATCCCTATAGTATCTCAGAGCTACAATTCAGATCAGATAAATTAAAAAAAAAAGCACAAGAGAAAGTCACATAATGGCCCAGACTCAAACTTGGGTCAGAATCACATAACAAACACAAGTGCTCAGTATCAGAAAGTAGCACCTAGGTTCTTGTGTCCTCCATTGGGTGCTAATGTCCTGGGGGAAAATACATTCATTTCTCAGTAAAACATAGTCTTCAGGAGTTCTAAGTATAGTTCTACAATTACATGCACAAACCTTTAGTTACAAAAATTCATACTATCTCCTATAATCATTAAAATCAAAACAATTCAGAACAATCAAAACAATAGGAACAATTCAGGACGCACCATCTGTAGTGGTGTTTATCATGCAGAGTCATGGAATGAGATTAAAACCATATGTCTCTACTCAACACTTGATCTTTGGCATGAGATCACCTAAAAAACTCACAATTGGCATGAGATTTCCCAAAAAACTTTCACTTGGCATGAGATATCCCAAAAACCCCGCTATCGGCGTCATATCATCACAGTATTTTAGGATGCCTTTTTATCCTTTACACTCTTTTGCATCAGTGCACATTTTCTGTTACTACTACTTTTACATAATTTTCTCATTTTTTTCATAAACAGTACTTTGAATAATCTTTTTCTCTTATTTGCAGGTCCATCCTTAACACACACCAAGAATAATCCTACAAAAATAAATATAAACACAAAAAAAATTACAAACAACGCATACGCTTCAACCCTAGGGTAACTTTCCTTTCCAAGTCTTCACATTTCACTTTCCAATCATTCCACACTTCACTTGTCCACTCGGCACGTTAATTTTCACACGCTCTATAGGATCATTCTCTTATCTAGTTTATTTTAATGATTATTCACTCAACAACATAAAGTGGGGAAAATGTAGACACAAAATCATGCACTTGGGTACATTTTTAGATCTTAAATCATGCTAGCATTTACATGATTCCTAAGCAAGAAAAATAGTGGTGGTTAACTATATTTGGCCTCTTTTCTTTGTCTCTTACTTTCCATTTGGTCTTACACACCCTACAACCTAGTCATAACTTTACTTTTTTATCTTTCATGGCTTCAGACACTAGGGCCCAGCCACAACAGTAGTGCCCAAGTCCTCATGTCCCTCCTGGGCACCCCAAACCCTTTCTTATGTTACTCATTATTTTTGGGTCTCTTTTATATTTTGGGATTTTTTTTAACTTATGTTTCATCCTTCCAATTGTCAATTATGACATTCAATTGAGGGGAATCATATAAATGCATAGTTATGTTCTCAAAATTAAGGACCAAGCACTAAACATTACTATCATCGCCTAATCTTGCATTCCCAAGGAACTAAAACACTTCAAAGGCATCCATCTAGTATCCATTCAAGGGACAAGGGATGCATACTTTTTCATACACAACATACAAATGGGAATTTTATTATATTCCATATACACATACTATTACATTGCTACATTCTAGATCTAGCCTATTATCAACTACAACTTGCACAAGGGAGTCTTAGGGCATCAATTCTACACACACACCATAAATACATGGATTTTGAGATGTAGTGCAACGCTCAATTGTAAGATCACCCTTTGGGTGACCGTAGAGGTCGTATTGACTCAACATTCTACATTTTTTTATTATATTTGATGTGGTTTGTGGACATGTGTAGGTAGACATTTGTTTTGTAGGTTACATGTGCAATCGGAACCCTAATAGTAAAGTTGGAGTGAAAAAATGAATATTGGAGTGAAGACCTTCCAACCCAGAAAAATTCATAATATGAACACTTGTTTGGACACTAGCACCCAGATCTGGTCACTAATGTCTGTGTGCTCCTGTTCTGCCTCTTTCCTAAGTTCCAAAAATTACACTGAGAAATAATGATGTTATTTCAAGCTTTTTCAACACTTTTACCTTCTCAGATCAATTCCTATCCAGTCAAAAATCATCTAAGTCTTCTTATCTCTCCTTATATTGCTTAGGGTTTTACATTGTATATGCTTGTTTACTTGTGTCATTATTGTATTTCAGCATTTATACATTATTTGTTAGAATAGTTGCTTTGTAACCAGATTTTATTAATTCAAATTAAATTAAATCAGTATGCATATGTATCTATATAGTTCTATATGTGTGTGTAGCGTATGTATGTGTGCTTTTCATGTGTTCTAAGAGATTTTATAATATATTAAACATGATAAATAAAAGGATTGAGTTGAGATGAAGGATTTTGTTAAAAATAATAATATTTCATAATAAGTACTTGGTTTTATAAGAAAGGTAAGATCGTTGAGTATGTATTTGTTCCAAATCTCTTTATAATGGTTATCCTTATCCATAAGTTAACAAAGAAGGTGCCATGAGGGCAGTTTTCATTCCTAACTCGATTTTCTCCATAATGATGTTTTCTAAGACAAATATCTTTTTTATATTTTTTTTTCCTCATTTTTAATTTTTTTATCAATCAAAAAAAAGGCTAAAGGCATCACTATTATATATAAAAACCTAAAAAATATAAGGATAATTTTTATTAAAAAAGTCGATCTAAAGATGGATTGATGGATATGCCAACTGCAACTATACTAAATTATAAACAGATATTAGATTAACTAGTGTTTTCATTTTCCATCCTCCTCTAAGGATCTAGTGACCATAGTGGTGGTGTCTACATTTCTATCCTCATCTTTGACCATTAGATAAGCTAAAGAATTCACAAGATTGGAAGCTTAAAATTTCTTGGCAGGGATATTAACAACAAAGCAATTTTCTTACCCTGTTATAGACTTTTCATGGCCAAATCCTTGGTGAGTTGCCAAATCTAGTCCAAGTGGAGCCCGAGATAAAATCTGAGTTATTCCATGCATTCATGGATGACATATGAGTTACTAGCACCAAATAAAATTATTTTCACACCGATTATCTAAGAAAATTTCAATATGTCAAACAGAGTGGTGAACTTACTAGGGTCATTCATGGCCTTCACAAATTCTTCGATGGTCATTGTATCACCAAGTATAGTGGAAATATATGCTCTTAGAAAATTAGTAGCCATCTATCTCAACAGCTTAGGTTCCTTGACATCGTCAATGAGAACCTTTTTCCAAAAATCTATGGCTTATTTGGTAGTGAGCCTTGTGCCCTTTTCTAGTAGGTGAACAAAATTGAGGAGCTTTTGGAGTGTTAGATCATTGACAACACCTAGAAAATAACAACAGACATCATCAATGTTGTACTTATGCATCAATTGATCATATATTTCCTTGACTATATTTCTTTCGATTGCCTTACATTTCCCCACCCTAGTTCTCATTTCTTTCTTATCACTATTTTCTGCCTTTTCCATATTTTTCGAAATGACATGAAACTTGTGATGAAAATTCTTTCCAAAGGTGGGTAGTAATAACCCAATCTGCATGCGTGAGAGATATTCCAACACGTTCCCATAAGATGTGATCATTAAATCCATGCATGGGTAGTTGATAGGATGAATTTGCATCAATAATTATAGGGGAGGTAGGGGTTTAGCACATCAGCCACTTGTGGTGATGTGGACAACCCATAATTTTTTATTATATATCCCAAGTTAGCTATTAAATCAAGAGGTAAGATAATAGTGAGACTATCATGACCTCATTCTTCACCCCTAAATTAGAAAGGTTATCTACAACCTTTATTAGTTATTCTAGGGATATGAGTAAATATTTTTTTATTGAGTAACAGTGCATGTTCTTCCAAAATATGTTGTAAGTTCTTGTGGTCATCTCTCCCTTTTCTTATTTCATTGATGATCATTTGTGAATCACCTTCCACCATAAGATTCATCCAATTTTTGTCATTGGAAATTTTAAGACCGTGCCAAAGAGCCTTGGCTTTAGCAAGGTTATTGGAGTGCATACCTAATGCTTCTTTGAACCCAACGATAGGTTTCCCTAGGAAATTTAGGAAGATACCACCAACACCAACTTTTCCTGGATTGTCGTTGGCAGCACCATCAAAATAAAATTTGATAAAATTATAAGGAGTGCACCATTTGGTATGTATGTTTTCTTTTCTTTTCATTCCAACCCCTAAAACTATGCCTTTCCATTTCATGTAAATACAACTTTCATTAGGAGATATCTTGCCATCATGGGGGTGCTAAATCATGATTAATTCATTTATTGATCTTAAAACAAGTGAAATAATAAAATTGATATTTTTATACTCATTTCTGAAAATTCTCATATTTCTTTCAAGCCAAATGTTCTAGAAAACTATAGCAAGAATGGAATTCCATATTTAGAGAATAGGAACTGATCAAATTTTGAGATCCCTATCAATGATGATATTTCTAATGGAATTAGGAAGCACCATAGAAAATTTGATTTCAAGAAATAAGTGCCAAATTTTATTAGAATACTAATAGTGAATGAGGAGGTGATTGGTATCTTCTTCAACTTTAAGGTAGAGAGGGAATTGCGAGGGACCAAAGAAGCAATAGTTTCATAAATTAGGTTAACTAAAAATTTTATCCCAATATGCAGACAAAAGAAAGGCGTTAACATTTGGTAATCCCTTTTTGAACCATAATTTTTGAGAAGGAAAAAAAAATTCCCTGTTTCGAAGAGAGAGAATGGTGTGTCCATCTTTGACATTGTAATTTCCATATTTATCTCTTTTCCATATTAGTTGGTCATTGTTCTTAGACAAATGAAAAGGATGAAGGATCTTCAAGAGAGATGTCTTTTCTTCCCGCAAATCATGTGGAACTTGTAGATCAATCTAAAAGGAACAATAAGAAGATTTTTTCAAGCCACGATCTCAGATGATAATAGCACACCACATTAGATTTGCAAAAAAAAAAGCTAAAATACCATATATGGTAATCCATAATAATCCATAATGCTCAATACATTACAATGTTAGAGTAATATTTACCTTAGCTCATGTTCACCTAGGTACTTTAATTAACTTTATTGTATTTATCCTCACCCACTTATGTGTGTGGATATTTATTTTTATTTATTTATATATTAGGGGGATATTGTCTAGTTGTTAGGTATAGTTCTTTCCTTGATCTATGGTATTGACTAGATCATTGATGTCTAGTTCTGTCATAAATCTATGGAGTTAACTTGTTCTTTGATGACTAGTTCTTTCCATGATTTATGGCTTGATCTACGACCTTGACTGGTTCTTAGATTGTTATTCCTTGCCTATATAAGCAAGGCCCATACTCATTGTATTTTATTGAGTTCCATAATAATATATGATATTGTTTCTCAATTGTTTGCAAAGGTTATATGTAAAGTTATTCTGGCGAATTGCTTTCATCTCATAGATCGTGGTGTTTGATTAGCATCTATGTTCTAGCTTGGTATGATCTGGTTATCGTTCCTTTTATGGTATTAGATAAATCTTGAACATATTCCTTCTTCTTCTTCTTTCTCTTTCCTTATAGCAGGATTCTTTCCTTCTTTTGGTTCGAGATTTCTTCATGGATATATTGTACATGAGTACCTCATCAGGCCTAGTTTCTGAGACTCATACTATGGACATCCCACTTCTATTTTTTCCCCTAGCTTCACTTGAGGGGGTGTTAGAGTAGGTATTTACCTTAGCTCATGTTCACCTAGGTACTTTATTTACCTTTATTGTATTTATCCTCACCCACTTATGGGTGTGGATATTTTCTTTTATTTATTTAGATATTAGGGGGATATTATCTAGTTGTTAGGTATAGTTCTTTCCTTGATCTATGGTATTGACTAGATCCTTGATGTCTAGTTCTCTCATAAATCTATGGACTTAACTAGTTCTTTGATGACTAGTTCTTTCCATGATTTATGGCTTGATCTACAACCTTGACTGGTTCTTAGATTGTTATTCCTTGGTTATATAAGCAAGGACCATTCTCATTGTATTTCATTGAGTTCCATAATAATATATGATATTGCTACTCATTTGTTTGAAAAAGGTTCTATGTAAAGTTATTCTGGTGAATTGCTTTCATCTTATAGATCGTGGTATTTGATTAGCATCTATGTTCTTGGCTTAGTACGATCTAGTTATCTTTCCTTTTATACAATACAATGATCTGAATTATTCAATATGAAAGATGTACATATAGGAGGAGGGAAGTGTAACTACTACCTAAATCAGTGGTGAAGAACTCCCACTAACTGATACTGATAGTTAACTCCAAAAGACTAGTAAGCTAACTCCACATAACTGAGAAGCTAACTCAACACAACTTGTAAGCTAACTCCACACAACTAGTATAGCTAAGCAAGCTAACCCAATAAGTGTAGGGCTAACACAAGTGTAAGAATTATCCTAATAAATAAATTAAAGGATAAATAATAACCTACACTAACACCCTCCCATAAGCATAGCTTAGGTGGGTGA
Source organism: Taxus chinensis (assembly GCA_019776745.2). NCBI lineage: Eukaryota > Viridiplantae > Streptophyta > Pinopsida > Cupressales > Taxaceae > Taxus > Taxus chinensis. Next base: position 197,123,459 of record CM034155.1, on the reverse strand, counting down.
AAAAGAACATGGATCCCGGAAACAAGGCCTGATGAGGTACCCACGTACAATAACTGGGAAACTTAGACACCGCAAGGTACCCAAAACCAACAGTAACAAAGTAAAGAGAAAAAAATCTTGATGCAAGATATCCTAAGAAGCTCGGCTCAAAAAATGGGTACAATGTTGAAGAAGTGTGGTGCACACTATGGCATGAATCCACTACTCGATCATAGAACTCAAAAATAATTTACACTGGGCTTCACCAGAATAGCTCCATGTAAGGATAATTTCAATGGAGTGATGTCGAAAATGAAAAAAAAAACACCAAACATAATTTGATCAACTGCTATAAATATGTGTGCCACGATCCAAGACCAAACAAGGCAATAAGGAAAGGACATGAGATCCAAATAAATAGGAGTGCCATGATCCAAGAAAAGCCAAAGTAACAAGGCAAGGACATGAAACTTGAAGAAGTAGTATCAACATGTAAAAAAGCAAGGACATGAAACCCAAAGCATCAGTATCAACACCACACCCTCCTATAATACTGAATGAGTAGAGTGATACCACATATTTTTATGAGTTGCCAAAATCAACTACTCGAACACTAACAAACTAACACTGTGCTTCACCATAATAGCTCCCCCACAAGAGAGACAATCAACATGCCAAAAAAATTGTTGAAAATACATATCCAAAATATCTCAACAAACAAGAGAGATATAAATGTATACACCCATAGATACAATAATGCAACACCTAAAAGTTTAGGACGTCAGGCTCAACCGAAATTTTGTCCACAAGTGATTACAACACCCTCCAAAATTTTTCACTTTATAATTGAGTACATGAAAATATTACAATGAGTAACAGTACCTTTTGCATTTGAAATATGTGTATAAAAATTTCATCGATGCGTAGATCTCAAAAAAAACATCACCTTAATCCAAGCTACGGATCAAAATTTATGAGCTCTAGAAGGTTTTACTATTAAAATAATATTTTAATGCTGATGTTTTTTTAAGGTACACGTGACATCCAAATGTCCAAAGGGTAAAAGAGTGCATCCACATGATATAGGCTTGCGACCAAAGGATAAAATTCTACGCCCAAAACCTAAATTTCTAGATGGTAAATCATTGCATTCATAGGGTACATGTCAATATCCAATGGATAAAAGAATGCACCGAGAGGGTACAGATCTGTGTCCAGTGGATAAAAGACTGCATCCAAAATAGAAATATCCAGAGGGTAAAAGAATGCATCTTGAAGGTACACACTTATATCTAATGGATAAAAGAATGCACCAAGAGGGTACAGATCTGTGTCTAGTGGATAAAAGACTACATCCAAATTAGAAATATCAAGAGGGTAAAAGAATGCATCCAGAAGGTATAGACTTATATCCAATGGATAAAATAATGCACCCAAAGGGTATAGATCTGCGTCCAGTGGATAAAATACTGCATCCAAAAAATAAATAGCCAGAGGGTAAAATAATGCATCTGGAAGGTACACGCTTATATCCAATGGATAAAAGAATGCATCCAAAAAGTATAATTGTGAATACAAACTTTGATTACAAATATCTCTTTTTCTGGCACTTGTATCAAAAAACAGAGAGAAACCCATAAAATTTCTAAAAAAACCCACAAAGCTGATATAATTTTTGAGTCAAGTAATATGTCTGTACATAATTGTACGGAATTTTCTGAGAAATGTGCCAAAAAACCTTTAAAATGTTCAAATTTGACTATCTCAAAAAATGGTCAAGTTTACAATCAATTCTGGAACCTTCCAAATCCAATGGCACACTCCATTTTGCACCAAAATGCATGCTACAGAAAAGTGCTAACAAATTCCAAATACATGAAAACAATAAACCCTTTCTTGCAAAGAAAAACTTACAGATGGATGTCTACATCATCTATAGCTCTGCTACCATGAAAGTAACAATAAGAAGATTGTTCCAAGCCACGATATCATATGATAATAGCACACCACATTAGATTTGCAAAATAAAAGAGCTAAAATACCATATATGGAAATCCATCATAATCCATAATGCTCAATACATTACAATACAATTCAATTGGAGCATATTATTGTAATGCAACACAAGTAGAATCTACAAATAGATAACTTAGGTCATGCAGATAATCGTCCCAATGGGGTTGCTCAATGATAGCAATGTCTGACAAGAATGTATAAACATCACAACATGAAGTAGGAGGAGAAGATTGCTGCAAATAGCTACTGTAAGTCCAAGATGAAGTAACGCTGCACTCAAGGGTAGCAACATGTGTATGTGGAATTTCATCATCTAAGCAATCAAGATGCAATGGAGCATGAGATGCAATGGTCACATTTGTCTCAGGGGAATTTTTCCAATAGAACAATGCTGCGGAGAGTGAATTGAAGCATGAACATGGGATACAATGAGCTCTGTGGAGGAAACAATAGTGAGAGTGTGCTCAATAGCAAGATCCTATGGAAAATGGTCAACATGGGACTCATGAGTAGCAATAGGTGTAGATGAACACTCAACAATGAAAGGGATGTGAGAGGGGGAAGAATCTATGAAGGCACTAGAGTGGTCCAGGGAAGCGTCGATATTGGATAGTGAAACAAGGTTGTCATATAATTGTCAGATAATGGTCAATTCAGTGAAAGGGAAATCAGTGTGCTCGAACAAAATAAATATATCCCTAGAAATATTAATACTGAGAAGGCCATAGACCTCATCATTGTTTTTAAACCACTCATACTTCTGTAGAGGCTCATCAGGCTCAGGAACAAGACTATGGAGGTAGGGCAGTAAATCATTCATAATGCAATGATAGATAATGCATGCCTTCCAAGATAGAAAGTTCTCAGAGTCAAGCATAAAAATATAATGGTGAAATTGAAATTCCATAATGTAGATAAACCCCCAAAAATGATCCCAGATAGCACTTTATAACTTAGTGTGAAAATAACAAGTCCCCAATGAGCTTTGCTAGAACCCCCCAAAATGCGGCATGTTATAAAGTAGTCTGTTTACAAAAATAAATGATTCCATCATGTATATCATGAGAAAACATGCACTTTTGACCATAATAGTGCTAAAAAATGAGCTACCGATCAAACGTTATAGCAAAAACAATTTCCCACAAATAATGACTTCTTTAATTAAAATTTTGTAAATTGATTAAAAATTTGCCAGAAATGAGGGGAAAGGGTGTCGTGCATATACTTGTTAGAACTAGGACAGAATGAAGAATAAAATGGTTTAATTTGTGATGGGAAATTGTCGTCCTGCCAACCCTGGCCTCACCCTTCGTCTTCATCAAGCAAAAATACAAGGTTTAAAGAACCACTTAATTCTCCCTATTGCAATTTTTTTCAAGCGAATTATTTTCCAAAAGAATCAAAAGCTAATATATAATTAAGGTAAAGTAAAACTAAGAAAAGTAATGCAATAAACTCCTTGATAGTGGAGTCCCCGTGGAAAGAGGAACAAAGAGTTGTTTTAGGTTTGAGAAGGAAACCTAAAAACAAACTATGTTTTGATGTTGTTTTTTGTTGCTGAGCACCGCCATCCAAGGAAAATGTAGCAGGGAGAAACCACGGTGTGTAGGACAATGGAAATTTCTTTAGAATTCCTTTCCAAACCAGCAAATGACTGTATGTACCATCCAAAACCACCTCAGGAGCCTACGCACAGTTTGGGGGTGCTAAACACTTTCCAAGGGTTTTAAAACGCCATGTATGGGCCATGTTACTGCTCCAAAGGTTTGAAACATGCCATGGGGGCCTGCACAACTCCTTATGGGTCTGAAATACCCATCAAGTTAGCAAAAATTCCCTTTGCAAGCCAAAAAATGCCTCAACCCTACAAAAAATGCCTCATACATGTGAAAAATTCCCAACGTAGTTAGATCCGAGGAATACATGTCATGTTGGCCCAAAAAAACGTCCATTACAATCAAATCCATGCATCTTCAAGTTCGTTCCAGGCCTGTACAGAGACGTGAGCGAGCTAGGGCATCATGGCATGGGATAATAACCTGTGATAACCCCTAATTTTATTTATATATTTATTTTTAGGTAAACCCTTTACACCAAACTCACATGTGCACTAAATCAAAGAGTCAAATCTATTTGCATATGAATTGTTAGTTTCATAGATGAAGTATTCGAAAAATACAAATAACTCCATTATGAAAAATGTTTCACTAGAACCGCTCTGATACCATATTAGATTTTTTGGATCTCTGATGAAAAATGAATGCACGAGTAATTGCAGAAATCAAAATAAATAACAATAAGATGTAATATGATCAAAACTCACAAAGGCAAGAATGGCTCCAAATCAGCTCCATGCTCCATATTCACCATGTAATAGAATGATGCAAGTCAAGTACATATAGGTGGTGAATGTGCAACCTCTTCCTAGATCAGTGGGGAATAACTCTCACTAACTAATACTAGAAGTAGAGTTGACTCCACACAACTAGTGAGCCAACTGAACACATATTGGTTTTATCTTAAGTAAACCTAAAGTGATAAGCTTCATTCTACGCAACCTGTGTTACTATGCTTCTGTAACACGCGACAAACAAACAACCCGAAATGTGACTTTTTTTTTTCAAGATAAGGGGTGTGCCCACATACTAGGACTTGAACTGCCATAGTCACGATACAAGCTTCGTGAACAATGCGATTTTTTTTTTGTAGACCTCTTTACGATGTTAGCTCCAAGTTCTAAGTTTAGGGTCGTGATACTACATTGTTTTGACAAGGATGTACTATAGGTATGGCGTAAATAAAAACATATGATGAGTGTTGACTCCAGAGTCACTCCATATTCAAATTATTTCTGACCAGTGGAATGCACTAACCAAGTATGGTTACTTTAATTTGAAGCAAAGAGTTTTGAGCAATGTTAACTTCAGAAAGGCTTATTGGATTTAGAATTTAGTGAATCTCTCGTGATGCAAGGCATTAGGGGTTACTTTTGGAAGTCTTCATCTGTTGTACCTATCCACGATAAGGGTTTAAGATGACACCATCAAAATTGTCTATTACATATTCTAAAATAATATTACGCATAACATATAAAGTATGAAACACAACATAGTTTTATTATATATGTTTATTACGATTATTCTAATATAATACTTAACATTATATAATTAAATATAAATAAATCTTCACTTACATGTCACTTATTGTAATAAACACAAATTGATCAAACAAGTCTCAATAAAGGATATTATCATAATACATATCAACGTTCATGAAGTCATATTCATGTAGACAAAGAAAAGCTCTGTTCGATTCTATGACCAATTTACATCATAATATATACAACCTACCTATCTACCACTAATAGTATTCCTATAATCACATGGCTTGGGGGCACTATTGCTATTTCTAGGTTATTGCATCACTTTCATAATCAAGCTATGGAGGCTCAGGCGTACGTGCTAAACTGTAGAGGACTCGCTATAATTGCTGCACCACTTGAAGTCTCTTTGTAGAGGATGACAACCAAAAAAAATTTGGCCATGCTGTCATCAAGTTCATTGTTGTTCACATGGATGATGACGGGACAGGATTAACTATTGCATGTTGATTGTACAACTAACAACGGGGAAATCCAGAGTGTTTATGAGGCACTTGAAACCAATTAAAAATGAGTACAGGACAATATTAAATTGACCTGTTTCATCGTCAGTCTTTCTCTATCGCTTTTAAGTATGAGAATATATCAGTCCAACTGACAACATTGTTTTGATTCCATTGTACCCGAAATGTCATACATTTACATTTAAAAGTCATGGTTAGAGAGATAATTGACTGAACCAACTCAGTGTGGGCGCATATATGAATTCCCCTCTAGTTTGAAAATAAGCTTGGGGTGGGTGGCTTTAACTAGCCACCTGCCATTCATTAAAGCTCAGATCCCCTTGCGAATCACAAGATTATCACCAACTGGGCTGCCATGATTCTGTCCTGTCATTGTAAATACACTTAGTATCTTGGAGGCGAAATCACATACTCTGGGACAGTCGCCCTGGAGTCCCATTTTTCTACTGCCCTGGCCGCGTGAAGAAAAAGGTTAGGAGGATAATAGATGAAGTTACATGTGAGTATAGGGAGGCGCCTAAACAATGAAAAAAAAAAACATTACTTTGCACGTCCAAATGTTGTACAGTCTTTCCCTTGTTGTCCCAGCCGCGTGATGGCATTGAGGGAAGAATGTTACAGAGCGAGGAGGTGGGTAGGCGTTACCTCCACTGTAAATGGCGCTGCTAAGGTGTGTTCTTTTCCAGGATCCATGGCCGCGTGAAAACTGACCACCCTTTGGAGACGCTTCCAACAAGCAGGTCGTACCAACTATGTTGTTATCTGTTCAGTATCGAACGCACCCTCAAATTTCCGGAGTTCTCACCTTCAGTGATGTTTTTATCAGAAAATCGATTGAGGGACAGTGAGAGTGTTGATAGTCAGGCCTGGTGGAAAACTAATGCGTAGATCTTCTATTAAGATCCCGTCGCATATACAGTATGGCTCATGGAAGGAGCCTCGTAGAGGTGAATCTGTTTCATAACAGTAAATGCATGAAGCGCAGTCTGCTGTGCAATTAGATGACGCCTCCTTCGTGGAGGTGGGTCAGTTTCAAACACAGAAAAATACAAAAGCACAGTCGCTTTGCAAAAAAAGAATACGGGATCATTCACATTACCTTGGGTGGGGTGCATACAGTACTTGCACATGCGTATGTTCCCTTTCATGACAAGTTTAATAAAATTGTTTGGCTGCGGTTCAGATTATTATTCTTTGTTAATATAAGAGAAGCATCAATAGTATATTGGTACTTTTAATGTGATTATAAGTTATTATCAGTAGCTCCGTTACTTTTATTATTACTTTAATATGAAATACTATTTAAAATATTAGTATCCTTGTTAGATACGTTAAGGAGTATTGGATACATAAATCTTAATAAGTTTAAAGTCTTGCCATTACAGATCTATCCTTCTAGCACAATTTCAATGGACATTGTATGGGATTTTTAAGCATAGGTTGATTTCATTTCCTTGTATTAATTTGCAAATGTATTTTACAATGAATTCGTAAATGAAGAAAAACATAAAAGAGCTAGAGCTTGAAAATGCTTCGTTGGCATATTACAAAGCCATTTAAAAACTTAAGTCTTTCCATCAACTATACAAGAAGGAGATAATGCACTATTTTTCCAATCCTTTCCAATACATCACTTTCAAGTAACAAAACAAAAATTTAATATATTTTCTTTTGTACCAATTTCCAACACCCTTCAAGAGGGTTCCAAAATTACTTCCACTAATTTTAAAGCAAGGTCTACTAACATGTAAACAAAATTGACATACTCATAAGAGGTTCCAAATCAAGTAAGAAGGAGAATAGATAGATTGTAATCGTTTCAACTTTTGATTCTATCTATTTTACATGCTTATTTTGGAATTCAAAAAGAACAACTTTCATTCAACATCTTGTTCACAACACTTTCCTACTTCATGTGGAAACAAATTTACAATAATGGAAGTTAAAGATACATAAGGCAATATTACATTTTTCCTCCACTCAAGGTGGGTAAATACATGATGTTTTTACATTGTCAACAACAAGATTCTCTTGTGCTCCAATCGAGTGTCCTTGGTCAATGCTCCAACGAACCAAGGATGGAATCAAATCACATTAAAAAAATAGTTTAAGAGGTAACACTCTCATAACAATATTGATAAACTCAATTGACACTAAAGAAGCAAATGATCATAAATCGACAATTTAGCCCCAAATCATAATATTATTATTAACATTATTTTTTATGATTTTTATGGCTAAAAAATAATTGCTTCCATTATTAGTACAATCATATTCTAATGGCGACAACATTCAGGGCAAAAAAAGAAGAATCGAGAACAAGGATTTTCACAATTAACCGGATAATGCGTACATGACACTACAAGGTCCATAGTTTGGGGTGTCGACAATGACCAACAAGAGAAGGAACTATGGGAAAGTTTTCCTTATGTCTCCCTCTTTGAGATGAGATGCCCATCCAAAACCCTCCACAATAAAACTCAAGCCCCTATGACTCTTATGCCTCCCTCAAGTACCCCTTTTTCCTCCCATACTCTTATGCCTCCCTCCTCTTATGGCTCCCTCAAGAACAAGGTAAGAATGTAAACATTCTCACCCAAGATGGGAATCCCTCTCAAACTCCCTCCACAATATCCTAATCTACTCTTATGCCTCCCTCATCAGTATTCCCATAGACCTCTCCTATACTACACAATAAGCATTCTATCCATTTTTCACAATATACCAAAGTAAACATGCATTATTCACAATTTAGCATATAGAAGCAACAATAATATGAAAGAAAAACAAAGGAGAAGGTTTCCTACCTCTCCATTGGAGAAGCCTAAACCAAGAAATTTTTCCAAGCTCCCTCCCAAAACAATCCAAGCATGCAAGTCCAAGCACCCTCTTTTTCTCTTTCTCTCAATTCTTTTCTCTCCCCAAAATAACAAAAGAGAACTCTTCAACCAAAAAAAAACAAAACTCCAACCCCCTCCACAATAGAGGAAATTTCCATAAATAGACAAGATGAAGAGTGAGGGTGATGTGGCTCCTTGTAGGATGCCACATCACACATCCTCAAGACCACCTCCCTTTAGTCAATTCAAATCCCAAAACACCATAAATGAGTGGTTGGGTTGAATGACATCTCTCATCCACATCCATCCCTTTCCATGTGTCTTAAGGCACAAATAAATGCAAAATGAAGAAAAGTGCACTCCAAAGTCATATTTCCCTTCCCAAAACAATAAATAATCCCCTTTTTGGAGTTCCCAACCCATATCATATGGTTTGGTAAGGGGTTTTGGGAAGGTGTGGGACAAGTTTAACTTGTCCCCACAAGTCCCCCCAAAATTGCCCTCAATCTCAAATTCGAGATTCAAAGAGTTTGGAGTGATCAACACTCAAAACCAAGCAAATACATGAGGGAACACAAGGCTCAAGGAGCCAACCATCAAAATTAATTACACCCACTTGACTTCCCCCAAAACTTAAAAATTAAAACAAGATATTACATTAATCTAAACACACTTAGCAAAGTAAATCTAAGAAAAAAACATCACAAATAAAATCACCTACTAAAGTAAGTTAAAACAAGTAATAAAATTCTTACCCCCTTGGTCACATTAGAAAATTTCCCCCTCATGGAAATTTTCTTAACACATACAAGAATAAAGGTAACACTATACAATTCACTAGTTTCCTTGACGACCAAATGTTGTAACCACCCGACATCCTGTTGTGTTTGGTTCCCTATCCCCCTCATGGTTGTGATCATGTCGTGTTTCCTGCAAAATGCAAAATACCTCCTTCGGCCTTGCGGCCATGTCAAAATATCCAAAATAACCATATGCATGAAATTCATTAACATCTATACGTAATTAAATCAATCATTATTTCTAGGCCTAAATCACAACTTAATTATGCATTTCATCATTATCCAAAATTATAGTAATGTAAATTAAACAACTACATTCTACTCATCATGGTGAAGAAATCCAATGTTAGAACACATGCAATATATCTATATAAAAATAATATCGGTATCCAATAGTCTGTCCATGAGTCAGTGTAGATCATACTGAAACAAAATCCAATCATAATCCAAATGCATCTAGTCACAAAACATCATGCTAATCAACATAAGTATAAATCATGTCCATATCCAAAGTCTGCATAACTCAAAATGATAATTAACTAAGTGTCGTAGGGAAGTGGGCATTACACTAACTCAGCACAACTACTACAACTAAGAAAGCATATCCCATGAGTGTAGGAAAGCTCCAAGTACATAAACAAATATAAGGAAAAAAAATATCCTACACTAACACAATCCAACCATTATGCTCTAGGATGGTGCAGCTATGAACCGGTGAACCAAGTCAAGCTTCACACCAGACCTGAAGATTGTTTAAATTTTGATAATTCATATGGGAGTGTTTCATAGTTTTCTTTACATTTCTGACGAAACAGATAGAGTTATGGGTTGAGGAGGAATACCTATCGTGTTGGTCGGTTGGAGGATGTGCGCGTTCTAAATTATCGATATGATGCTAACTGTGAGAGATTCCTTTTGGCTAGGAGGAACTACCTTAAATAGAAAACAAGACCACAAAATAAGAGTTAAACAATATATGGCAGTGGACTGCCTAGTGTGTGCTAGATCCGGGAAGTGTGATACTCCCTAGATGGTTGTCAATCCACTGTTTAAAACAACTTAATGCGAGAAATAAAAAAAGTCATACTATAGTTTATATGATTTAGGTATCTCATTCAAATACAATAAGCAAATCTAATTATAACATGCTAGGCTATAATTAGATCTGAATGGAGGGGTAATTGTCAAGGTATTGGGATTGGTTAGGGTTAGGTTCTAGGTTACTTAGGTCACTTGGATGAAGGTTCTTAAGTTATGTTACTAGAAAAGGTATTAAACACAAAGACCGACGTCGCTCTGGTATAACCGATGATGGTTTAAAAGGGACCGATGACAGTCATGGGTAACTGGCATCGGTAGGGTCAGGGTGAAAGAAACTTAATGGGATCTAGTTGTAGAAGTTGCTTTGAGGTTACACACAGAAAAAGTGGGGGTGGAGAGGTCTATAGGAATATTAGGTATACTCAGAGATGTGTAACAGTCAGATATAGGTGATTTAATGGTGTGGGTGGAGGAATGGTTGAGTTTACATGCAGGTAAATGGTATGGGAATGAGAGTGCAAGTGGAAACTGAAAGCAACGGTAGAAGAACTTAATAGACTAAAGTAGAAATAAATGATGTTGGTTAAAAGTATACTTAATATGGTGAAGGTTCAAATGGCTGGATGGTGATGATGGTGGATTAGAGGAATGATGTTTGGTACCACAGCAGTGCTTCCCAGAATGTTACTGTGAGTGCAATACCTCTGGATTTGTCTTGGTGCTGGCTATGGATGCCTGGAGGTATGAAAAGGCTTTGGTCCTGCTTGCATGTAGCTCTCTTCTCTTCTCCTCAATTCCAGAATCTGCTAACCTCTCCCAAAAGGTTCCTAAAGTGAATAAATGGTAACCAACAATGGTTCCTGATTGACCAGTGTCGGTTTTAGGATGACCGGCGTCGATTAAGGTAGGATTCCCTAGGTTTACTAAAAATGGTAGATCTTGGCAATCACTTAGGCCAAGTTTTTTTATTCTCGCAGATCAAAACTGAAGCTTCCCTTCTAATGAGAGGGAATGTGGTTAAAGGAATAATAGGCATGTGCTTTTAGGGTTAAACTAAATCTTAGCTCATTAAGGTAAGTGGGACTAAGTCTTAGTTAGTTATGAAAACATGCTATAAATAGGTCTATGGTGAGGTGTCTAGGTGAGGTGGAAATTAGTTTAATTAGGATAATTAAATAATAAATATTGTGAGAATAGGTATTAATTTAATTGAAGTAATTGAATTAATATTAATGTGGGGTGAAAGGGGCCATGGTTAGAGGAACATGTTTAAGTTGGTTATTCGACCAGGGGCTAAGGGGAGTGTGACCAAATTTTGGTGTCTACATTTTCCCCTTTTTTTCACGTAGCTTGTATTGGTAAGCGATGCTGACAAAAATAAGATGTGGGTGTCCCATGTGTGGGTGAAGGTGATCCCCCTCAAACCAAGAACTGATGAGGTGTAAGACAAAATCGGTGAGTGGTTTGATAAAAAGGTGGATGTGACGAAAATGAAGGTAAGTGGGCCTGAGTGTAGATGTGAGCATATGGGGTACAGGGGTAAGGGTCAAAGTAGGAAAATAGGTAAATGGGCCAGGATCAAAGGTATTGGTAGTAAAATGCATGCACACGTTATAAACTGCAGTAGGGTAATAGGTGGAACAACATGCAAACTCTACGTCATCCAAGGTCGATAGGTTTATCTCAAAAAGGTTTAAGTGATTCTGGTATCCAAGGTATAGGATATGGTGTGGAAACGCAACATAGGTTAGCTGAAGGAACATTTAGGTATGTTCCGGTACACCAAAGGTTGGGTCAGGATAAATTACATGGCAATAGGCAAGGTAAGGTCATTAGGAAAAACAACACAGGTAGCAAGCACTACAAGGTATAACGAGCACATGGGTGCAAAGGTCTCTAACAGTGTGTTGGGTCTAGGCATATAGGTCATGGCGTGGGTAGGGCCAAGGTATAGGTAAAATAATAGGTCCCTAAATGTAATTAAGGATAGGTATAGGTAATGTGGGCTAGTAGGTAGGTGGTAATAAATGTGGGTAAGGTCATAAGGTGGTGGGAAAGGGTAATGTTGGGATCAAAATGGGTAAAAGAGGGGACAAGGGGAATGAGAGAAAACCAATGCCGGTTATGGAGTGACCGAAGTCAGTTGGGTAGGGTGTGACTTGACCGATGTCGTTCATGTCAATTTGGGTATTTAAAAATAAAAATCCATATAATACAGATTCATTTGTATTGCTTGGCTTTTGTGAAAATAACAGAGCACCAAAAATTTTGTACCTTTTCGAGAGGAAAGTATGAGGGACTGTACCCAGCTGAAGTGGAGAGATTTGGTTGGTGAGAGGAGCTAGATAGATGGGTACACAAGATCGGTGTGGAGAATTTGAGTGGGTGGAGAAGAGGTAACTATTTGGTGATGGAAAAATCGAGAGAGGGGTCGTGTGGGCCACCAATGTAGTGGCCAATCGTGCCACCATGCTGACGATACTAAGACGAGGTAAGATCTCATCCTTTCTTCATATTTTTTGTGGGAAAAAGGGGATATGGGTAGGAATGGTTGGGTAGGGGTGATAATTAAAATTTGTGGTTAAAATTGATGTAATGAGGGATGGGAGAGGTCATAGGTAGGGTAAATAGGGGTGGGGAGGGATTTAGGTTAGGTTTGGGTAGGGTAGGAGAAGTTATTAGGTGAATTTGGAGAATTTGTGGGGAGAAACAATAGGGGTTTGCGGGTTTAGTCACGGTGACAGTGACCAATGTCGGTCAATAATTGGTCAACATCGGTAAGATATAGTCAGTATCGGTCAAATAATAGATGACCAATGCAAGTTACTAGTGTCCAAGGTCAGTTAGGATTTTAAGGAAAAAAAGGTAAGACAAGGGTTTTAAGGGGTTGGAAACTGATAGGTGTAAATGTAAGTGGGTTGAGGGTAGGTAGGGTAGGTTACGGAGGTTGCAGGGAAGGAAAATAGGAAGGAATTACAGGAATGGGTTAGTCAGGTAAGGGGTGTTTTGGAAATGGTTATGGGTTTAACAATGGTGTGATTGTTTGGATGCAGGTGAGAGACCAGCTACAGATGCGGGATAGAGTTCCACCTCTATTACTAGGGGTGCAGGGAGACGTGACCGATGAGGAGTGGAAGCACGTGACCAATGTGGGTCTGATTGGTATCTGACACTATAGGTGTATAGTGTGTGATCCTAGTTTGATGGTCACTCTCATCGATAGATGGGATTCTGTTACCAACACGTTCCATCTTCCGATAGGTGAGATCACAGTCACCTTAGAGGACATGTACAGGATCCTGAGATTACTAATAGTGGGATCACAGGTGTACTCCATTTCATCAGAGGCCTTCGAGGAGCTGATGTTGACAGTATTTGGAGAGGGGATGGCCAAGATGAGGTTCCATAGTGTGAGCCTAAGCTATGGAGAGATGTACGTGGCCCATCCCAAGGAGATGCAGTTAGTTGTTTTGATTATGGAGGTAGTGTGCTGTTTTTCACTGCTAGATGCAAAGGGTGGGAGATTCCCATGGGAACTGATGGGAGTTCTCCATGATATGATGGAGGATTGGAATTTCTTTTCTTGGGCACCAGCCTACCTAGTGTAGTTATACAAGGAGTTATGGGTCTACCGGAGGCTACAGAGGTTCAGGTTGTGTTACACCTTCCTTCTTCACTGTTAGGCCTACGAGCACATTGTGTGTGTGTGGCCGATTGGTTTTCCCTGACTAGATGCATTTGAGCCAGGTATATTCTGGGTTGGTTATAGGCATTGGGTGCCAGTTGGTGGAGTGCACCGAGGGGGCTAGGGCTACGCATGATGTAGCTCACTACAGGCGGATGCTAGAGGGGTTGTCTGGAGTAGACATTATCTGGAGGTTGTATGTAGTATATCCATCATACAGGCACATGACCGATGAGTTGGATGAGCTACAGCTGCTTAGGTGGATAGAGGGGTGTCGTGTTGGGGAGCATGAGATGATACCAGTAGATAGAGTCTGGCGGTAGTTTGGGCTGCCCCAGGATGTGCCACCACCATTTCTATAGTATAGGAGGGATGACATGGAGAGACCTATGTCTCCACCCTGACCTACAGTGCCGACAGGGTAAGAGGAGCAGCCGATGGACCGACAGATAGATGATGTCGGCTACACAGATGCATATAGATAGTGGTGGGTAGCCCAGCTACGAGCAAGCACCACCCAAACCAGGGTAGCCAGACATGGCTACCCTCACAGTCCAGAGAGACACATTATAGGGACAGGTGGCCACATTACAGGCCCAGATTACTAGTTTACAGGGGTAGCTGACGGGGTCACAGGAAGAGGTGGCCACATTATAGGCACAGGTGGTGGCCCTTCAGGCCCAGATCACAGTGTTATAGGGGTAGGCACCCACATAGGGTGGAGATGGAGATGGGGGGCAGGTAGCCACCCTACAGGTACAGGTCACAGGGTTGCAGGGCTAGTTGGCCACTACATAGGCACATATTGTGGCCCTACAGGCCCAGATCACTACACAGGCCCCAGACACAGGCATAGGAATAGGCACAGGGATAGGGTCCCTTATTACATGTAGCATCGGGATAGGGTCTTGGGAGATGTATAGGGGCTGAGACCGATGGCGCCTCTGCAGACCTTAACAATGGCTAGGTTCAGGGATGCCCTGGGTGAGGCATGATACTATCAAGATCACTTGATGACCATAAGGATAAACATCCCATCTTATGTCGAGTATAGAGTATAGCAGCCCTCGAGTGAGAGGACCAAGTCCCACAATCACAGTGTGGAGAGTACAGGGGGCTGGTGAGCCCAAAGACAAGAGCAGGGCGAGGCCACTAGTGTACGGAGGCCAGCTCTAGGTGAGGGCCATCAAAGGTTAGACTGAGGCCTACAACAGGTGGTGAGGTGGTTGTTGGGCATCGTATAGGAGTAGCAGAGGATGAGTCAGGAGAGACAAGTTCAGACATCTGATGGGCAAACGATTGATATCATCATTTTGATGACATTTTTAATATATACCAGCCTACATGTTGATGATGGTGAGGCTATACATGATAGTTTTTGAGCTTTTTTATATGATACCGACCTACATGCCGAAGATATTGAGACACTATTTGAGATATTTGTATGGATTCAGCATCTAAGTATACATTGTATGGACACACAGATTTTGATGATCTATATATATAGATGATGATGTTTATGGTATGATGTTAGACTTATGTATATGATTTTTTTTCATGATTTGTACATGTGATGGAAACTAGGTACTTTAGGCATGGATGGAGTCAGGTTGGTTTAGTCATGGTGGTGTCATGTTGGTTTAGGCATGGTAGATTCAGGTTGTTTTAGGCATGGTAGAGTCAAGTTGGTTTAGGCATGGTGGAGTCAGGTCATAGGCATGGATGGAGTCAGGTTGGTTTAGGCATGGTGGAGTCAGGTTGGTTTAGGCATGGATGGAGTTGGGTCATAGGCATGGTGGAGTTAATTTTTTGGTGTTGATTTAAGTTCCAAGTTATTGGTAACAAAGGAAACAAATGGTGATGTATATGCATGTTATGGCTTAAATTTCCAAATATTTTCTATGTGTGGAAATATGAAATGATAAATTGGTGAATGTTATGATGATGTGTGGAAAAATGGTTGGTAGTTATGTTTGTTAATTGATGTGTGTTTGGTTTTATTTCCAGTTATTGGTATAAATGGGAAACCAAGGTAGAATGTGAAATAGGAAAATGGGGGGAAATTAGTTAGGGTAAAGAGTGGCTGAGCTAACCTCCAAGGGCCCCATGCCCTCAAAGTGCTGCCTACATAGTCCCAATGAAAAGGGACCTCAGGCCGATGTAGTTCTCCCTTAGACTAGGGAAGAATATGATGAGGTGGAGAGATAGGTTGGTAGGTTGTAAGCATGATCGAGTCTAGATAAATTAGGCATGGTTGAGTCTAGGTAAATTAGGCGTGGTTGATTCGAGGTCAAGTAGGCATACTGATGTTGGTGAAAGGGAATTTAGAAAGTGTAGGTGTCGATGGTTTGGTCCTGTAAAGGAAAATCAATAAGTAATGAAGAATTTAAAATATAAGAGGAGGTAGGGAAGAAACCAAATTGATAAGAATCATAAAGGGCAGACTATACCACAGAAAGGCTTATGAATATAACACCCTAAAGGTATTGCATGATCGATTATTCGAAGGGTGAAGGAAGTAACTTAATCACAAAATGTCACATTTGCGGCAAGTCCCTTGAGGTGGTAGGAAATGAGGGTGAAAAAGGTAATAAGGTAAAAATGGTTGGTGCAGTGTAACATGGTACAAAACGGATTGCCCACGTGGCAAGAGACCCAAGATTCAATATAGACAAGTCCATGAAAAAAAAGTTGATATTTTTATGCTTTTTCTTTGTGACTTTGATAGACTGATCAATACGGGAAGTCTATATAGGATGAGTATATTATCTCCTTGAGGTCCTTGTGAAGTTGATCGATGCGGGAAGCTTCAAAATATTTTATTTTATTTTTGCAAGAATAGTATTTTCTTAGACTATATGTAGTATGGCGAGCTTTGTATAGCTATCCTTCGAGGGAGCAGTCTATTTATAGCGGAAAATCAGAGAGAGATAGGTTTCCATTTTGAGGGAGTCATATTTTTTATTGGAAGTTTGAATCAAGGAGTTGAATCCCATTTGGAAGTTTATTTTTGGACTTTTAAATCATGGACAAGACTATAGAGAAAATTTGGGTCGTTGGTGTAGGAGGCAAAACTGGAGCACTCAGAGGGTAGCGATGATGGAGGAGTATCAGGTGATGAACGACCATCATATTCCATCTTTGGAAAAGATGAAAAGTATCCATGAGAATCATGCCATGAGTAGAACCATGGTACTCATATTGAAGATAAGGCTGAAAGGTGACAGTTAATCACAGTATTCTTGTTTAGTCGTTAGGGAAAATGGAAAATAAGAGGTGAAAATGACACTCAATGGACGAGCATGAAATGGGGAAAAAGTGATAGCAAACTTGACGTCAATAATAGAATGGTCAAAGATGTAAGGCATTGAGGGGCTCAAGTTCAGGTTTACCTGCGAGTGAAGATAAATGATAAGCACCTGATCTGTAGGCATGAGTCACGATATATGGTCTAAGCCAATTAGGAGAAAATTTGCCCCATTTACATTTTTCTTCTTTGGTTACATGTTGATTTTATTTCAAGACAAGGACGCTGACCTGAAAGTTTCATTCATGGACACGTTTTTCGTAGGCACGTTTGATATGTTTTTGGTAGATTTGGAGATGGTTAAGAGCATTAAGATGGTGTTCGTCTAATAACTCGAGTTGTGCCAAAAAATCTTGGTGAAAATCTTCGTTGTTAAGCAAGTCTTGTATTAAGATGTGGAGAGATGGAATCTGGACTTCTAGAGGCAAGATTGCCTTGGTACCGTAGACCAGAGAGAAAGGTGTGGCTACAGTCGAAGTGTGAATACTAGTGCGGTAAGCCCACAAGGCAAAAGGAATGTGTGTATGTCAATCATTCCCAGTATCATTAACTACTTTCATAAGAATTTTGTTCAAGGCTTTATTGGTTAATTCTTCTTGGCCATTTTCTTGTGGGTAATAAGGTGGTAAGAAGATGAGTTAAATGCCAAAATCATTGTGAAGATTTTGTAGGGTTTTGTTTTTGAATTTTTTTCTGTTATCTGTGATGAGGCGGTGAGGAATTCCAAAGTGACAAATGATGTGATGGTTGATGAATTCACATATTTTCTCATATTTTGTAGAAATGAGGGCGATGGCTTCTACCCATTTAGTGTAATATTCAGTAACGGTTATGATCCATTGATGGCGTTGTGAAGAATGGGGATTTATCTCACCAACAAGATCCAAGCCCTATTGATAAAAGGTCCAAAGGTCTCGTACTACCCATAAGGCATGACTAAGTGTGTGATGAAGATTAGTATGTTGCTGGCATTTTACACAACATTTGAAATAATCGCAACAATCATGGTTTACGGTTGGCCAATAATAGAAAAGGTAAAGAATGTGTTTTGTGATAGCTAAACCACTAAAGTGGCCTCCACAAATTCCATCGTGAACTTCCTTGATGGTGTAGGGAATTTCAAAACTTGTAAGGAATCGTAAGAGAATACCGTCGAAGTCATGCTTATAAAGGATACCGCCCATGATGACATAATGAGAGACACTTTTAAGAAAGGCATGTTGTCCATTATGAGTGAGATCGGTGGGTAGAATGGAAAGGGAAAGATATTCTACAAATTGCTTATACCAAAGGTCACGAGGGTTAGGTGCAATGGTTCCGACAGAGTAGACCTCATGAGGTAAATAAGAGGGTGATTGTAGCCTTTGTATTATGACAAAGATTTTAGAGTTGGCAGGCGAAGTGGGTATCTGAGAAGCCAAGAAGGCCATGGTATCCGCAAACATATTGGTAGAACGTGGGGAGGTTAGAAGTTCATAACGGTCAAAGGTGGTCAAAATTATGTCTACGTGATGCTTATACTTTTGAATTATCTCATTACAACACTGGTATATACCATTGTTTGGTTTACAACCAACTGGGAATCACCAAAGATATTGATTGACTTAACATCTAAGGCATAAACATCCTAGAGACCCAATACGAGTGCTTCGCATTCGACAATATTGTTTGTATAATCAAAATCAAGCTTGAAAGATAAATTCATAGGTTCACCATCAACAGGAATGAGGATAACACCAACCCCACCCCCACGTTGACACTTGGATCCATCGAAGAAGAGTGTCATTTGGTAAGTGGGTTCATCTAAGGAGAGGGTAGCTATGGATTCTTCTGGGAAATTGAAGTTAGAGGGTTGATTCCTGGAAAGGGGTGCGTCTGCTATTTGGTCAGTGATAACTTGGGCCTTGATGGACTTTTGATGAATAAATTTGAGGTTGAGGTCGGAAAGAAGCATAAGCCAACAGGCGACACATTGATATTGATAGGGTTTTGCATACATATAGTGTAAGGGGTCAGTATTAGTAATAACGAAGGTTTTGTGGTTGAGTAGTTAATGGCGGAGTTTGGTGGTGACAAAAACTAAGGATAAGAAGAGTTTTTTGTCATGGGTATATCTAATTTCATAGTCCAGAAGGGTACGACTTTGTTGGTTTGAAAATCTATCAGTTAGACAGGTCCTGGGGACAGGGTTCATTTTAAGAGACCTCCTGGAAATCGGAGATGGAGAATACCTGGCGAATATCCCCAGAACCGGTTTCACGGGAAGGTGAATTTTTTGGGGGTTGTATGAAAAAATTTCACCTGATTATCAAGCACTGCGACAGAAGGCTGCAGACGCACGACGGAAGATTTTGCTATCGCGCGTCAAAAAATGTAGTGACGCGCGTCAATAGACCTTAGTGACGCGCATCAATAGACCTATTGATGCGCATCACTGAGGGTGTTGTCCGACAGCATCCTTAGTGACGTGCGTCAATAGGTCTATTGATGTGCGTCACTAAGGTCTATTGACGCGCGTCACTGCATTTTTTGACGCGCGACAGTAAAATCTTCCATCGCGCGTCTGCAGCCTCCGACCTCTACTTTCTCATCAAAAAATCTCCATGTCGCGCATCAAAAAACACTTTGTCGTGCATCTGCTATGCGTCAATATCTGTTGTACCTCCTTGTCGTGCATCAAAAAAATGTAGTGACGCGCGTCAATAGGCCTTAGTGACGCGCGTCAACAGGCCTTAGTGACGCGCGTCACTAAGGCCTGTTGACGCCCGTCACTAAGGCCTGTTGATGCGCGTCACTAAGGCCTGTGACACGCGTCAATAGGCCTTAGTGACGCGCGTCAACAGGCCTTAGTGAGTTGACGCGCGTCACTAAGGCCTATTGACGCGCGTCACTAAGTCCTGTGACGCACGTCAATAGGCCTTAGTGACAAGCGTCAATAGGCCTTAGTGACGCGCGTCACTAAGGCCTATTGATGCGCGTCACTAAGGCCTGTTGATGCGCGTCAATAGGCCTTAGTGATGTGCCTCACTAAGGTCTATTGACGTGCGACAGCAAATATCCTGTCGCGCGTCTGCAACCTCTGCCCTCTTCTTGCTCATCGAAAAAAACTCCATGTCGCTCGTCAACAAAATCTTTGTCATGCGTCTACTATGCGTCAATATCTACAGTATCTCCTTGTCTGCAAACCCTCCTTGTCGCGCATCAATAACTTACCCCCTTGTCGCACGTCTATAATACGGGATATATCATATTGTTGAAAAATGTGAAGTAGAAGTGTTCTACCTGGCTAATAATCTAGGTTTATATAGGGGATATTTTTCAAGGGTAGGCGAAGCCGACCCCTAAAAAAAATTAAAGTGTAATTTTTAGGCGAACAGGTCACTGGCCCGTGCCAAAAAATTTGCCTTTTCAAAATTTTCAAAAATGGAATATTCGCCATATTACGAATATTCGCCACTAAAATTTTCCCTGCCTGGGGAAACAGGCCAACAGTGTGCAGGGCATAGCCCCTCTTTGAGACAGCAAAGTGAAACTTTTTTATTATTATTCTATCAAGTAGGAATATGTACAAATATACACTATTCTAACTTCAGAGGGTTTGGAATCTCATCCTAGTAGAGGTAGTCCCAACTGCGAACAGAAATGTAAGAGGGAAGGAACAGAGGAAGGTAGATCTGAAGGGAGAAAAGAAAAGAATTCCAAAGACGGAAAGGTCAGAAGGTTTATGCTTTGGGCTGGTAGTAAACAGAGCCAAAATTACTTGCATAAACGAACAAAGCAATACTAATGAATCTATGATGAGAAAAATAATGAATCCAATAGAATAGAAACACATATCTAACTTAAGAAAAATATGATGCAAATAACACTTATATTGAGCACAAAGTCTGAACATATATATTAATATCTCTTTTGTTACAAGAATGCACAAAGTCTTTCTTTCTTCACCTCTTTTTTCATACAAAAAATGTCTACCTTGAATACAACAAGTATTCAAGTATTCATAGAAGGAGAAGGAAAAAGAAGACAAAAGAAACCAACCACTATATACAAAATATCTAAAAAGTCAAAAGTTGACTTTGGGCAAGTTTTGGATGGCAACATCCCATGATGCAACATGGATGATGTCATCATAAATGCCAACATACTTTTTAAATATTTTTACAAAAATATCGAAGCGTACACCAAAAGAGGA
Organism: Taxus chinensis; assembly: GCA_019776745.2. Lineage (NCBI taxonomy): Eukaryota > Viridiplantae > Streptophyta > Pinopsida > Cupressales > Taxaceae > Taxus > Taxus chinensis. The sequence goes on along the minus strand of CM034155.1, from coordinate 197,101,972 downwards.
ACTACTCGTCATCATTCCTTTGCTTGAACAGAGTTTCTTGCTTCTGATCAGGAGAGGCAATGTGATACTGAGCTCGGTATTCCATAAACTTGTCGATTATTATCTGAAGTTGATTATGATCAGGACCCTTGAAATTTTTTCCAATGACTTCACAATTTTCCTTTTCATTTTTGAGCTTATCTGGTAATCCGACGTACTCTTCGCATGCCTCAATCAAGTATCCAATGAAATCACAGCAAGCCAAAAGGTTATTGATAGACTCTCTGTCAAAAGAGATTTCTGGCGCTAGACCTTGGGTTGCGATATCCTTGAAGATCTGGATGGTATCGTTTGCCTCCCTCAAGGTGAATGATTCATTGAGCATCCCTAGAGACATCTTTGTAACCATTTGCTCCATGTTATATTTTACATCCAAGGCTTCCTCCTTGATTTTATCTATCCTCTCCAGGATAAATTCCATTTGATCAACCCGATAATCTAAAGTGACGAGAGCTTTGTTGTGAGCCCACAGGTGATCAATGACACCGACCTTTAATAGGTCATCATCCGAGAAGTTGAACATTACTTGAAATGTTTCATGTTGCAATCTGGCATTGCCCAACTCCTCAGATAGGGATCCTGTTACTACTTGTAGCTCCTTATTTTCCTGATTTATACCCTGGTAGACCCCTGTGAATTTCTTGATTATTTCCTCACTATCTCTGAGGATTTTCTCTATCCAAGAGGAGACTGCCGCACCTTGTTCGCCAATCTTGGCGTATTCATTTATCTTGTCCTGACTGAGAACTTCAGTAGGCTCGGTGGCAGTCACAGGAAGTGCATTGCCCATTCTTTGCAATGCTTGGAGAAGATGTTTGTCATGTTCCTTAAGTATTCTCTACTCCTCCTTTGCTTCTTGAAGTTTCTTGCAGAGGGCATCTCCTGTAAACAAGGCCTCTCCTTGCAAGCTCTCAGATGAGGTTCCCATCGTGACTTGGGTCACTGTAAAGTTTGTAGGAGACATATCTTTCTTATCTTTAGTGGGATCTGGGTATGCAATCTCCATGACTCTCTCTCCTAAAATGCTCTTAGAGAAGTGAGTTATAGCTTTCTACTTCTTGGGTCCCTTCTTTGGAACTACAGAGAAGTCCATGGGTGCAATGGGAACCTTTATCTTGAGTTGACCCAGATGGTCAGAGATCTAGCTTGGACTTATGGGAGGAGTAGAGGGAATAGAGGAAGAAACGGGGGTGAAAGGGGAAGCAACTGAAGAGGCCGCAGTGAAGAACGTTGAGACACTTGGTGGTGGCATCAACAAGGAGTCCAACGTGTTGCTATTTTTAGGGCCTAGAGTTACTATAGGGGAAGAAAAGGACATGGAGATGGAAGGGATTTGTAATGGGATGGAGGGAACACTAGGCAACAGATCCACAAGAGAGGAGAAGATGGAATATGTGGGAGATGGTATGGAGGAAGGGAGAGAAGAAGAAACATCCATTGGAATAGATGCTTAAATGACAGGGGGAGGAAAAGGAGTAGGAGGAATGGTGGGTACCTCAGTAATTGTAGCTATGAGCACATCCTAAGTGGATGTATCTGTTGAAACTTCGGTGGTCTCTTCTTCTTTACTTGGAGACACCAGGTCAACCACTTCCTTCTCAGAAGTAGTAGGAGGGCTTTCAGAATTTTCCTCCTATTTTCTTGATTCTCCCTCCTTATATTTTCCTTTTCCTTTCAGCACCAAGGCCATTCTTGGAGGCACTCTACCTAAAGGGGAAATAGAGAAATATACTCTAAGGTAGGTGAGACCATTCTATTTGCACCAATGCTTGGTGCACTGTAATGTGGGCTTGACCCTTTCCTGAATGGTCTTTGGTGCCTTGGCTCTGTCAATTTCTGTGAATGGCCAATCGTCCCCATCCATATCAAGATAAACTTGATCAATTTCTTGATCAGGTTCTTGGAATCCTTTTGGAACGATGGCTACGCCATAACGAATGATCTTTGTCAGAGCCAGCCGAGAGTAATCCTTTCGCCTGAGATCTATTTCATGTGTCAGGTCGATGTAGATGTCCTCGATCTTAGGGACATGAATGGGATCAATTTTTTCCTTTGGTAGGCAACTCTGGCAATTGAAGGTGGGCCTTGCTGGGAAGTTGTGCTTTAGATTCAGCAATTCAAGCTCATCATACATTTCCTATGTTTTGGCTAGTGTGGTGCAGGTGTATCGGCCCACTGTAAGGGGGAATGGAGTTCCTCATTTATTTCTTTTCATGCACCTCTCGTGATAAGTGACCAGTTGTCTGGACAACTCCAAGAGGATTAGCTTGGGCCCTACATACCTTGGTATATTTTTCAGTTCACCTTCGAAATTCACAGCCCTAAGATATGTGAATGTGGGGAACTGTGTGAACAATGCTCCCCACTTCTTTGTGACAGTAGTTACACTTGGACGGGTCCGACCATGTCTCATATTTGGCCTCAAAAGGTGGATTACCTCATAGAAGAAGGTGTCATTGATTTTTGAGAACTAGGGGATGTTATTCTCAAGCCTTGGCTCTGGGTAGTATTCATATATTTTGACCTGGCGCCATACCCCATTTCAAGCTAGGCCTGTGAAATCTCTCGATGATGCTGCAGCATATACAACATAGGAATTCATATAGAACTTCCCAGTTGTGAGGACCTATTGGATCTGTTGAGAGATGGTGTCACTAATGATTTCACCCCAGCCAAAATGTTTCTTGGGTACATTCTTGGTCATGGTCTCTAAGTACCTCAGCAACTATTTATGTAAATAGTGGGCATCAGGGAGCCCAAATATTTTGTTCAAGAAGGTGATTGTATCACTCAGTTCCTCATTGAAGTCACTACGATGGATGGTTTGTGGCCATCTTCTCACCAGCTTCTTGTTCTTTAGATATATCTTGTTCATCATTTGTATGCACTTGTCCTCATTGTCATCCCATGCCTTCTTGCAGTCTTCTAGGCTTATGGCGACATACTACTTGTGATGAGGAATGCCCAGGGTTATTTCAAAGTGATGAGCAGTTAGTTCGATGACCATCTTGCCCTCTTTATCTTCGACACATCTTTTGTCCTTGTTATAGCATCGAGCCACCAACATGATGAACTCGTTATTCATAGCACTTACTGGCAGCCTAGCTGCAAAGTGCAATCCACTACCCACCAGTTTGTTCATCCAGGGGCCACTAGTTTCCTAGTTGGTTCTTGCCCAGAAGTCTTCCATATCAATGTGCCCTAGCTTGGAGCCTTTGATGTCGAGATCACTCTCTGCGTATGAATCAGGCATTCTGACTTTCTAATATTTGTACTTCATCTCCTGTTTTGTCAACTTTTCTTTTCCTTTAGACTTGGTTGGATTTTTGCTTGACGAAGACATGTGTGAGCTCGAGGATGGTTTTTTTGTTCAACAAGGAGAATCAGTGAGGTCCAACACAGAAGAGCCATGTCAACCGTCATGTTATTCATAATAAAATATTGCAGAAAGAAGAATGAGCAATTATGAGGCTTATGGCGTAATGCGCAGGTTCATAGCATGTTGTAGAGGCTTAAAAAGGTTGGGTGCACTTTTGGGGATGTCAACATGTAGAAAGGTGTGCCTATGTTGACAGGAAAAAAGTTGTGCCAAAAGGGTTATAAAGGGTGCACATTGGAAGAGTGTTGCACAAAAGGTTTTAGCGCTAAGGAGAAAGGAACAGGGTGCGGTTTCACAACACACAACATGGCATGTTGATGTCAAGGATCATGCACTTGCACCTTGGAAAATTGCTTTAGCTTGGAACTACAAAATATGGTGTTGCATGAATTTTAAGTGCGCCCAAGGCACAATTTCAGAAGATGTTGCAAAGGAACTTAATGCGCCAAAGGAAAACTACTTGGCGCATCTTTGGAGGACACAAAATCCAATGTTGATGTTGGTCAGGATGCGCCTGCGCCCTTAGGAAATTTGTTAAGTGTTCAGACTTGGCGCAAGTTATAAATATGTTGCATGTGGGGGCAGTGCGCCAAGGTGCAACTATGGGGGTTGCAACATGAAAGGATAGTGCGCCAAAGGAAAATATTATTTTTTCACTTTCTCTGATTTCTTTTCACTTTACATGTCTCTCTCTTTGGTTTTGCAAAATGACAGGGAGGAGAGGGAATTTTGCAAGGCAGTAGGTAGATATATAAAGGATGGCTTCTTCTGAGGCAAAGCCTTCTTAGATTTACAGATCTAGGAGGGATAAGGTAGTTTCTAGATGGTTATGGAATGGTAGTTTATTCATTTTTAGATTTAATATTTTTAGATTTATAACCCTAAAACCTAATAATAACCAAGAAACAAAAGCCATAACAACAACAAGAGAGATAAAATCCACTTACCCGGTTTTATAAAGGACAAAGAATGAAGTTGGGTCCACAAACTCGAAAAATGGCAAGTGGGTGTGACAGGGATAGCTGACAGGCGTAGAGAAATACTTTTCACAATTTTTAATTCGTGAAAATGATAGGTGTTAAGTGCCTATTTATAGAAAAATTAGCATTTATTACACCACCAGCTTTCTTTGGCTCAGTTTTCAGAGTGTCGACATGGGTTTGGATGCACATTGGCGCAAGTTGGTTAGTGTCGACATAAAAGTTTCAGTGCCTTAATCGCATATTCTATGGCGTCAACATGTTAATTTTAGTGCCAAACGGAAAAAGGGGGCACAATTAAATTGGTGGCAACATGAAGTTTTCAACGCCAAAGGGAATTTACTTTGCGCACATTTTGATGTGTTGACATGCCGATTTTTGTGCCTTAAGCGCATATTTTAGGCATAGGTTAGAGGATTTTGACATGTTATTTTCTACGCCAAAAGATTTTCTAAGGGGCGCACATTTTATGGTGTCGACACATCATTTTTTGTGCCCAGTTCTAAAAGGTGAAAAATGGCTAAGTTCTTAAAACTTTATTTCCGGAAGGGAGTTTAAGGCCATTTTGAATGTTATCGAACTTCTTCTGGGAACCATAACGGAATTTTGGTATGGTTACCTACAAAATTTCACTTGTCAATTTTACAGGATAACAGACTTATGTAATTAGATGCTTGCTCTCTGTGTTTCTTTTCATGATGAGTGAGCATGGCACCTAAAGAATGGTCAGTGGAAAAAAAACATAGGTAAAAGGGTTGGTCATCCTTAGGAGGAATGAGCACTGGTGGTTGAAGAAGGTATTGTTTTAAGGATTCAAAGGCTTTATGGCATTCATCATCCCATTTGAATGAAATTTCCTTCTTGAGAAGATGATGGAATGGTTGACAGTGGTCAGAAAGCTACAAGATAAAATGATGAATGGTTTGCAACTTATCTTGTAGGCTTCGAAGTTGATGGAGATTAGTATGCGGAGGCATTTCTAGAATAGCCTTTACTTTAGCATGATTGAATTCTATGCCATGCAAAGAAATGATGAAACCAATGAGTTTTCCTAAAAGTACCGCAAAGACACACTTCTTTGGTTGAAGACAGAAACAATACTTGATGAGGCAGTCAAAGATGACATTAAGGATGGTCAGGTGCTTGGCTCAATGTTTGGATTTGGCAAGAATATCATCTACGTAATCTTCCAATATGTGATGCATGATGTCATGGAATATGTAATTCATGGCTCGCTGGTAAGTAGCACCGACATTTTTAAGGCCAAAAGGAATGACTTGATAGTAGAAGGTCCCCCAAGGGGTGATGAAGGCAGTATTGTGTTGATCTTTTGGAGCAAGTAACATTTGATTATAACCCAAGAAATTTTCCATGAGTGATAGCATTTCATGGCCAACGGTGAGATCAACTAGTTGGTTAATGCCTAGTAGGGGAAAATCACCTTTGGGACAAGCTAGTTTGAGATCATGAAATTTTGTGTAAATAAAGAGTCCCCCTATCCCTTTTGTGACAGGAATGATGTTAGAAATCCAACGGGGATAACCAATGAGTAGGATGAAGGAAATTGAGAGAAGGCACTGAAGCTCTTCTTTGACCAGAAGAGCAATTCAAGGATGCATTTTCTGCAGCTTTTGTTTGATGGGTTTGGCATCATGAATGGTTACGATATTGTGGACCACTATTTTTGGGTCAATTTTGGGCATATCGGCATAGGACTAGGAAAAAGCATTGCTATGGTCCCGAAGGAAAGAGGAAAAAGCTTCCTACTAAGTAGCATATAAAGATTGGCCTATCTTTAGAATGTGTGGGTCATCCTGAGTGTTAATGTTGATTTCAACGGTCGATTTGTTCAACATGGTTTGCATCTCAGAAGGTAATGACTGGTGAATATAAGAATCTTCCGCACCTAGGTAGGTGAGGATGGACTCATCATCCTGACATTGAATGAAATTAATAGAAGGTGTATTGTCATCAATCATGTCAGGATACAGGAATGGGAGAGAAGAGGGAGCCTCGCCATCATGTTGATAAGTCAGAGGTCCCAGAGAAATCAAGTGTTTATGAAAAAAAAAATTATGAGGAATAGATTCAGGATCTATGGACTCCGTGGGTCAGTATGGTGATGTTGGTGCATAGGGTGGAGATGGTTTATCTTCCTCAATGAGGTCGACGTGGGAATTCTTGGGAGGCGGTGCGGCAAAGCCAATGCCACTACGATCACTGTGTTTATGGATGGTATAGGAAATGATAGTATGATGGCCCTGTCTATAAAAAATGAAGCCAAAGCCTTTCTATGGGAAACTGTGAAGGAAAGTGTGAGCAAAGTGGCGGTTAGTAAGGGAGTGTAAGTCAAATGAAAATGGTTGTGATTGGAATGAAGGTTTGGGTTTATAAGTGGTAATATCAAGTCCCCCATATGTTAGATTAATGTGAAGGTGGGGAGGACCATAATGAAAAACCTTTCCTACACAGTAGTCATAACTAGGGTGCTAACGCAGGTTCCCATACTCTTGTGAGGTAAGGAACGTGTCGATATTGTATAGGTGGTACTCCCCCAGAGTGAGGCGTTGAAAAACACCTTCTAAGGTATCAGTAGTCGATATGTGGGTAGCAGGGATAAATGGATCGCTAGATGATTGGGAAGTAGGTGAGTCAGCTATAGAGGTTACGGCGGCAATAGGAATTGTATGTTTAGGTGTGGGAGAGACGATGGTAGGCTTAGTGGATGGGCTTGTGGGTGAAGGTGAAGTGGGGGTAGTGACAAATGCCTTGACTGGTAAAAGTACATCATTGGGCCGGTATGGAATGTTACAAGTCCTAAAAGGAGATGGGTCGATCGGGATGGTGTAATTATGTCCTTCATGTTTAAATTTGAGGCAGCTGTGTAAATTCGAAGGGACACAACCCATGGTGCAGATCTAAGGTCGGAAAAGCAACAGATTATACTGGAACTCCCCTTCTAGGACATAGAATAGTTTTGGTACAGTGTGGGGACCTATGCGGACATGTAGAATGACAGTACCCAAGGTAGAGGTCATGGCATCATTGAAGGAGCGCAACATAACTGGGTAACCATGCATGCAATTGGAATGTATACACATTTGGTTGTACGCATGGGAGGAGATGATGTTAATACTAGCACCGCCATCGATCATAATGTGTCGTATGAGTATATTATCTATATAGACGGAGATGAAAGAGAGGGATTGGGATCATCAGACTGGAAGGGAGCGATCTCTTTTTCTGAAAAGCTGAGGGCGGCTACTTGGCAAGTAGGTGGAGGTGTAGAAGAAGGTGAAAACTTAGTGAGAGAGGCTACGTGATGAGTGGTAATGATGGATTATACAAGTGTGGGGTCATTTGGAAAAACCTCAATAGATTAAAGGACCTCCATGAGGGCTTGACGATGTGACTCAGATGTTTGGATGAGGTCATATAAAGACATTTTGAGGGAGGATTGGTGCAATTGTTTTAGCATTGTGTGATGTGTGACCCCATCGGAAATAGGATACGCGGGACCTCGAATGGTGACTTTGGGTGTGGGTGCAAATGGTATGTTGGGTAAAGGGTTGGTTGATGGGCTAGTTGCCTTTTCCTTTCCTTTGTCTTTCTAAGCATGGGTGGTAATGTGAATCATGTTGATTTCAAATTTTAGGGTTGGATAAAAGGGTTGCGGGGGTGGAGATACTGGTCACTGAGTAGGTAATGGAAGAAGATTTGGGGAGATTAGCGAAGGTGGAATGGGGTCCTCATCAAGAATATTGTCGTCATCAAACTTTTCTTCGGGAGGACATAATTAGACAAGAGTATTTTTTAAAGCCTTACAGTTCTCTACATCATGTCCTAGCACATGATGGTAGGTGCAAATTTTAGTTTCATCAAACCCTTTTGGTTTGGGTTTGAATGGGTCGTAAGGTCTAAGAGGTGGTAATGTGATGACAGAGGTTTCGAGGAGATTGGTTAAAATCTTGGCGTAGGACCCCACTAATGGATCGCAATGGGAGGTGAGTGTGGGTTTGGGTACTAGTGTGACTGATTGTGAAGGAAGAGGCTTTATAGGAGGGGGAATGGGTTGGTCCACTAGTTTGGTATGTGGAGTGGTCTTAGGTCTTATGGGCATCTGTTTGGGTAAAGGTGTGGTAGAAGAGACGGTGATGGAAATTTTGGTTGGTTTGACTACCTTATTGGAGGGTAGCATATTCTAAGCGTTGGGTTGCAACTTATTATGTAAAGGTGAAACTAGGGTACAGGATGTAGAAGGAAAAGTAGATGGTGGAAGGGGGTGAGTTACCCATGGGGATAATCACAGTGCAGTAGTGGTCATTGCAGAGATCACATGGAAGGTGCGAGTGGAAGAGAGGAGAGTGTAATGGGTAGTGAAGAAGTTATGGAAGGTAGTGGTGGTATGGGTGGTAAGGTCACGGGTGACGGCGAGGGATATTTGGATCACTTGGGTGTATTAGAGGGTCGTGATGAAGAGGTGGGCTGCTGCGTTCTTGGTTTACCAGTGGAAGAAGGTTGTGTTGCCAGGGTCGAGGGGTGAGGTCCTAGGATGGACAGAAGGGGTGAAGGTGACAATGGTGTGGTAGGCGAGGTTGGTGTATGAGGCCTAGCAGGTTGGATCTTCCTTTTAGGCATAGGAATGAGTTTAGTGTTGGTTTGGGAAGATGTGGCTAAATCTAATTTGACGGGTGGATGAGTAAGGTTCGATGTTGGTATGACCCCTAAGGTAGTGATGGGTTTAGGTAAGGGAGATGATATAGGCATGGGTAGGTGTTTGGGTATAGGTGTGTGTTGGGTTGTGGGAAATGACATGGAAGGTGTTCCAATAGTCATGGTTGTGTTTGGTTTGGTCGCTTGAAACACTTTTGGATAGATTGTGGAGGTTTCAGTGAGTGACAACTGCATTTGGGTTGAAGCAGGAAGTAGAAGACGTCCCCAAAGCAAGGCTCTATCAACATAATCCAGGCAATCGACCAAGAGTGAAAATGGTACTGCTGCAAGTGGGGCTGATGTGGATTGAGTAGAAACCCCATAAAATATGTTTGAGAAACAGGGAAATGGTTAGCTTCAGACTCTGTGGGTAAGAGAGTTGAAATCAGGTAGGCAGGATCTTGGAAGGCTAATAGAGAATGGTCACCTAAAGGAAATGGTGTTTCTACAAGATCCTCTATGGGTAAAGGAGATGATAGGCAAGACGAGGTAGAATCTCCTTGCCATGGTGTAGGGAGTGGACATGTGTCCCCTATGGGTAGGAGATGTGTTACTGATGACTTCTCGAAAATTTGTGAGGAAAGAGGTGGAGTGCTAATTATGGGCTCTTTCATAGGTGAAGGAGAAAATGAAGGGGGTTCCTCTGTGGGTGGAGGAGTAGATGAAATAGGTTCCTGTGTAGGTAGGGGAGTTCAGGATAATATTTTTTCTATGGAAGAGATAGGGAGCGATTGGGGAGAAACTGGTATGTCATCAAAAATAGCGTGGACCTCACGGACATTGCTATCATTGGTTGAAGTGTCACCAGTTTGGTTGGAAGATGGGGCATGATTAGGGAATGGTTTTTTGAAGATATGTAGGTTTTGGTTGGCTGGTGCATTTGGGTTATCCAAGACTAGATCTCCGTTGTCTAACATTTCTTGGACGATATTCTTGAAGGTGATGTAGTTACCATCACTATGACCTTTGACACGATGATAGTTGTAAAATTCATGTTCTTTATACCACGTGGGCATGGGGTGATCAGGGTCAAAACCAGTGTGTGGTTTTATAGGTGGAAGGGTAATGGCACCAGCCTTAATAAGTTTTTCCAAAATAGAATAATATGGTTCCCCTATTGGGGTGTACTTTCGTTGTTCTCATCTGAATTGGAAAGTTTGGATGAGAGAGAGATTAGAAGAAGGTTTGGCTTGGTTTGATGGGTGAGAGGGTCCAGCCTTGAGAACCACAGCGTTGGTAGATCCTTTGGATTTTGAATAGTTGTTCTGGGGTTTCAAAGATGAAGAAGCATCATTCGATTTGAATGCGGTGTTTTTGTTACGTAGCTAAATTTTCTTCTCTTTGATAGTAGGAATATTAAATTTTCATGCCATGGTAAATGCCTCATCAAAGGTGAGGAAGATCTGCACCTGTAGGGTTGGTGAAATGTGTCTAGCACAAGCCCAAGTAAAAATCTCTATGAGCTCAGTTTGAGGTAATTGAAATGTGATTTTGTTAATTAGGTTGCACCAATGAGTGACAAAGTCCATGATAGACTCGTCATCATACTGTCGAGTGGAATAGAGATCAGTCATGGTGACTTTCTTGACAATGTTGATTGAGAAGTGGTCTAAGAAGGCTTGGGATACTTGATTAAATGAGTAGATGGAATGTCTGGGTAGCCCACTGTACCAGTCTAATGTAGGTCCTGTCAGGGACATCAGGAAGGTCCGTAGGAGTAAAGCGTCATCATGGGCAATCAGGTAACACCCATGTTTGAAGGACTGAAAATGTTGTTGCGGGTCTTCTTTACTATTGAAGTGGTTGAATTTTGGCATTTCCCAATGTACAAAGTATGGGTGAATAGGAATGGATGGATGAATGGGCTCATTACAGATTTCATTGTAGGTGAGAGAATTGTGTGAGCCAGAAACCAATGCTTCTAGTGTCTGCATCCTTTCCATCATTAATTTGATGAGGTCATTGGTAGGTTGTGATAGAAGGGCACCTCCTGTGGTGTAAGAGGGCTGGTGTTGAACATGTGATGTGGGTGGCATTCTAGTGTATGGTGATGCCAAATAGGAAGGTTGAGAATGGGGGACCGACATGGAGGGCATATACCCAGAATGAATGATGGATGAGATAGGGGGTTGTTGATAATATGTATATGTAGGTGGGGTAGTCAAAGTGACTCTAGTAGCAATTGGGGCAGAGACTGTAGGATGGAGAGGACAAGATTCTGGAATGGGGTAGGGGTCACCGAAACCATGGGTGGTTGTGTTGTAATTGGTATATGTGAGATAATGGGCGCGGATGGATTTATGCTATGGGTGGTCAATGAAGGAACAACCAAAACTACGGGTGTGACTGATGTTGCAGATACAGCGGTCATAGCGGGTGTGGGGCCTAGCTGTGAAACCACTAGGGGTAAAGTAGGTGAAGGTAATGTTGAACTAGTAGGGGCTGATGCAAGAGTGAGGAAAAGGGTAGGAGAGATGGATACAGGCATGCCATGTATCAACTGACCTGAGGAATCCCAAGTGGATGAGTGGGAAAGATAGAATTATAAGGCTGTGGGATTTTGATTGAGGAGTCATGTGAACTCCTTGTCTCCTGTAGCAATGGTGGTAGGCAGGGTAAGATCCATGGGTGACAGGATAGAAGGTGGTGAGGGACTAGGTGGGAGTGGTTGATGGCTGACGTGGAATATAAGAGCATTAGTTTGGCTGCGAGTCAACACCATGTGAATAAGTGTTGACCTGGTAAGACTGTATTCTGTAAATGACACAGAAAACAATGAGGACAGAGAAAAATGAGGCTGGGAGGGTGAATTCGGTCAAGGTTTGGATTTTGAAAACCAAACACAGACACCGAAGACAATCAGATTGACCGATGATGGTTAATGGGGAACCAATGTCGGTCACAACAACCGATGTCAGTTACTATGGAAAAACACCAGTTTCAGAAAGTGAAACAAGACTGATGAATGTGTAATGGGGAAACTGTGTATGACAGAAATATCAAAAGAGGGGAATAGGATGGTGCCCTGAGGGCCAAAAACATAATAGAAGGAGTGATGAAGGCTATTCCAGGAAAAATAACTAGAAATCCAGAAGTGACACCAGTTAGGTTTAACCGACGATGGTCAGATGTGAACCGATGACGGTCATTGGACTGACACCAGTTACTGTGAAATGAGAGAGTAATGAAGAAACTGGGCTTTGTGAATTAAATTTGGTGAAGAATCAAACTTAGAAATATGAGAATGAGAAGATGGGGCCCTGACGCACTCAAACAAAGTCAGAATACTCCAACTACGATGGTGGAGTGTGCAAGGAAGAAGAAAATGTAGATTCATAGTCTCACACCTCAAAACACAAGTCAAGAGGAATGTTAAGAAAAAACATGATCCTAAAAGTGATTTTCTTATGTTTGTTTAGCTTATGCTATTTAGAACTGACCATGTGAATTCAAAATAGAATTTTTGGTTGGGAAGGCATCCTACAAAGAAGGATATCTAAAAGGTGAGGTTTCAGGTTATGTTATGGCGGGGGGTGCTCTCTGATAGGTGACTGGATAAATATAACCAGCTGGGGAGTACCTATCAATCCTCTGATCGTGTGATCGTTGACAGGCATTCCCAGGTAAGATGTCATTTAAGAAAATGTGTATATTCATATTTGTGCAGTTTGGTAGAAGAAGAAAGAGAGTGCTTTCTACGGTTCAATTGTGTCAACCATCAGCTAGGCATGACTTCTAGTATATAGGTTTCCCTCATTTTAATGTGAACTAAAAATGCAGCAAATCAGAATGCAATGCAAGTGTTTTAAAAACCCAAATCAAAATATTATTTTCGATGTAGCAAGTGATGAATAGGAAGAGGAATGCTCTTTCACTAATGCAATGCGAAAAGAAAGAAGAATGTGTTCTTTTAAAGCACCAAAAACACGATTGCTTTTAGACAATAAAGAGAGGAAGAATGATTCCAGAGAAGAAAAATTAATGTGTAAGATTTTTGAAGGGAAACAAACACACAAATTTCACCTAGGAATGAATAAATGCAACAGAACCCCTGGTGGGTCCCACCGGGCATGCCAAAATGTTTCACCATTTTCTTTACGTTTTTTACGAAACAGATAGAGTTATGGGCTGAGGAGGAATACATGTCATGTTGGTCGGTTGGAGGTTGATGCACGCGTTCTGACTTCTTGATCTGATGCAGACTGTGAGAGCTTCCTTTTGGCTAGGAGGAACTACCTTAAATAGAAAACAAGACCACAAAAGAAGAGTTAAACAATATATAGCAGTGGACTACCTAGCGTATGCCAGATCTGGAAAGTGTGATACTCCCTAGATGGTTGTCAATCCACTGTTTAAAACAACTTAATGTGAGAAATAAACAAATTCCTACTGTAGTTGATATGATTTAGGTATCTCATTCAAATACAATAAGCAAATCTAATCATAACAAGCTAGGCTATAATCAGATCTGAATGGAGGGGTAATTTTCAAGGTACTGGGACTGGTCAGGGTCAGGTTCTAGGTTGCTTAGGTCACTTGGATGAAGGTTCTTAGGTTATGTTATTAGCAAAGGTATTAAACATAGAGACCGACGTTGGTCTAGTATAATTGATGACGGTTTAAAAGGGACCAACAACGGTCATGGGTAACCGATGTCAGTAAGTTCGGGGTGAAAGAAACTTAATGGGATCTGGTTGTAGAGGTTGATCTGAGGTTAAACAGAGACAAAAGGGGGGTGGAGAGGTCTATGGGAATCTTAGGTATACTCAGAGATGTGTAACAATCAGATATAGGTGATTTAATGGTGTGGGTGGAGGAATGGTTGAGTTTACAGGAAGGTAAATGGTAGGGGAATGAGAGTGCAAGTGGAAACTGATAACAATGGTAGAAGAACTTAATAGACTGAAGTAGAAATAGATGATGTTGGTTAAAAGTATACTTACTATGGTGAAGGTTCAAATGGCTGGATGGTGATGACGGTTGATCAGAGGAATGATGTTTGGTATCGTAGCAGTGCTTCCCAAAATGTTACCGTGAGTGTAATACCTCTGGATCTGTCTTGGTGCTGGCTATGGATGTCTGGAGGTACGAAAAGGCTCTGGTCCTACTTGCATGTAGCTCTCTTCTCTTCTCCTCAATTCTAGAATGTGCCAACCTCTCCCACAAGGTTCCTAAAGTGAATAAATGGTAACCGATGATGGTTCCTAATTGACCAACGTCAGTTTCAGGATGACCGGCGTTGGTTAAGGTAGGATTCCCTAGGTTTACTAAAAATGGCAGATCTTGGCAATCACTTGGGCCAAGTTTGTTTTATTCTCGCGGATCAAAATGGAAGTTTCCCTTCTAATGAGCAGGAATGTGGTTAGAGGAATAATAGGCATGTGCTTTTAGGGTTAAACTAAATCTTAGCTCATTAAGGTAAGTGGGACTAAGTCTTAGTTAGTTATGGAAACATGTTATGAATAGGTCTATGGTGAGGTGTCTAGGTGAGGTGGAAATTAGTTTAATTAGGATAATTAAATAATAAATATTGTGAGAATAGGTATTAATTTAATTGAAGTAATTGAATTAATATTAATGTGGGGTGAAAGGGGCCATGGTTAGAGGAACATGTTTAAGTTGGTTATTCGACCAGGGGATAAGGGGAGTGTGACCAAGCTTTGGTGTCTACAGGGAGCTTAGAATCTAAGCATTACTCTAAAATTTATATTTTGTGCCTCTTCCCACAGACCATCTAAAAAAATGTTTCAGAATAACCCAAGCATTGACGATGAGGTTGAAAGGAACGATAACCAGATCGTACCAAGCCAAGAACACAGATGCTAATCAAACACCATGATCAATAAGATGAAAGCAATTCACCAGAATAACTTTACATAAAAAAATTGCAAACAAATGAGAAACAATATCATATATTATTATGAAACTCAATGCAATACATTGATAATGGGCCTTTCTTAAATAGGCAAGGAATAACAATCTAAGAACCAGTCATGGTCATAGATCAAGCCATAAATCAAGGAAATAACTAGTCATCAAAGAACTATTCAAGAACATAGATTTAGGATAGAACTAGACATCAAGGATCTAGTCAATACCATAGATCAAGGAAATAAATATACCTAACAACTAGATAATATCTCCTAATATCTAAATAAGATAAAAGAAATATTCACACACATAAGTGGGTGAGGCTAAATACAATAAAGGTAAATAAAGTACCTAGGTGAATGTGAGCTAAGGTAAATACCTACTCTAACACCCCCCTCAAGTGAAGCTAGGGGCCAAAATAGAAGTGGCATGTCCACAGTATGAGTCCCAACAAATAGGCCTGATGAGGTACTCATGTACAATAATTGGGAAAAAGGGACACCGCAAGGTACCCAAAACCAGTAAAAACAAAGTAAAGAGAGTAAAGACCCGCTCTAAGGCATCTTAAGAAGCTCAGCTCAAAAAACTTGTACAATGCTAAAGAAGTTTGGTGTGCACTATGGTCTAAATCCACTACTCGATCAAAAAACTCAAAAACAACTGACACTAGGTTTCACCAGAATAGCTCCATACAAGGAGACTATCAATGGAGTGATGTTGAAAGTGAAAAAAAACACCAAACATAATTTGATCAACTACTGCAAATAGGTGTGCCACGATCCAAGAACAAAAACCAAAGCAACAAGGCAATGTCCAAAGCGTCACGATCCAAGAAAAGCCAAGGTAACAAGGTAAGGACACAAAACCTGAAGAATCAGGATCAACACCACACCCTCCCATGCTGCTGAATGGGTGGAGGGATGCTAAAAATCTATATGAGTTGTCAAAACAACTACTCAAACACTGAAATGCACCAGAATATATCCCCCATAAGAGATACTGTCAACATGCCAAAAGTGTCGAAAATACAAATACAAAATCTCTCAACAAACAAGAGAGATACACTACACCTGCTAAAGAAAAATTCTCAAAACAAGAAGCATCACAATGCATAAGGTATAGAAAGTGGAGCAAGAGGCCTAATGGTGAAGGAGCCATGCCTGTAGAGTCCTCTCAACGAATGCCTAAGTCACCACCACGAGTGATCAGATATCCACCCCAAATCAACACGGATGGATGAAGAAGATGCCAGCATATGACTTGGTGCAAAATGCACAATGGGTGCATGTAAAAGAACATCAGAATGTGTGTCAGGCTGATCATGTCTGACAGCTGAAATTAAAAATTTCTCAAGCCTGAGTGAAGGTGCAGAACTCATGTTTTTCTCATGATCCTCAGAAAGAGTCGAGTGAACAAAAAAAGGAGCTCTGTTAATGTGTGATTCCAATTAAATATCTACTCGAAAACCAATTTCATGACAAAAATTCCACTTAACATGTGGAATAGAGGAAACAATACCCTTTGAATGTCTACCAATAACTCCGCTAGTGAGACCCATAGAATGGAGCATGCGAGAAATGAATGCAGTGGTATGCTTCTTTAAAAATCCATGCAACTAATCAGAAGTAGGATACACAACATGTGGTATTGTAATAGGCACAGATGTGGAAGAGCATGCAGTAACAAGCCGCACAGCTTTAGAAGCATCAAAAGCAGGTTCAGGCTCAAAGACTGACAGATCAATGTCATTGGGTTCAGGAGCAATAGCTGCAAGTGGACTAGAAGCATGGATGTGGTTTTCCACAATATGATGGTGATGTTATAGGCTAGCAATTTTATTCTACAGGGAGTGTATTATTGTATCCTTATCGTGAATGAGTGATTGTAGAAGAGAATTTTTCTTCTTGAGCGATCTATTTTCTTCCACAAATTTTACAATATCCTCTTGAATTCCACATACTTCAAAGAAAATCATATCATTCTCAGAATCCATGATAGGTAAAAACTACAACTCCCAAAAGTTTAGGTCATCAGGCTCAGCTGAAATTGCATCCACAATTGATTACAACAATCCTCCATATTTGGCACTTTATAATTATAGTGCAAGTCTAAAATTAAATAACTCCAATGGAAATAGCATGAAAAAACAAGCACTTTTGCAAAAAATGGAAATCAAAACCGAGTTACCGATCAAAAGTTACAAGCTTTTTACTATTTTGCTCTGTTATTTATTTTAGTTGCCACTAAAACAAAATAAATTGTTGTTGCCTTCACCACAAAAAAAAAATTAAAGGGGGCTAAAGTTAAGCACCTATTAGTAGGAATCATAATATTTAAGCCATCATATGACCATTCCATATGACCAAGGGCTAAGGATTTTAATGAAAACGGTGTGAATCCCGAGGCAGATCGGTGTGCTTCCCTGCAACAATACAAAAAACCCAGAAAAATGACTACCTCTAAAAATGGTCGAGCTTACAGTCGATCTTATGGTTTTCCCACCTTTTGGATCCAATGGAAGCCTCTGTTTTGCATAAAAATGCATGCAACAACAAAATACGACCAAGTCCCAAATATATGAATATACAATGAATTTATTTACGAAATAAAACTTACATACGGATGTCAACAACAATCTCCTACTCCGATACCATGAAAGGAATGATAACTAGATCGTACCAAGCCAAGAACACAGATTCTAATCAAACACCATGATCAATAAGATGAAAGCAATTTGCCAGAATAACTTTACATAAAACCTTTGCAAACAAATGAGAAACAATATCATATATTATTATGGAACTCAATGCAATACATTGAGAATGGGCCTTGCTTAAATAGGCAAGGAATAACAATCTAAGAACCATTCAAGGTCGTAGATCAAGCCATAAATCAAGGAAATAACTAGTCATCAAAGAACTAGTCAAGACCATAGATTTAGAATAGAACTAGACATCAAGGATCTAGTCAATACCATAGATCAAGGAAAGAACTATACCTAACAACTAGATAATATCTCCTAATATCTAAATAAGATAAAAGAAATATCCACACACATAAGTGGGTGAGGATAAATACAATAAAGGTAAATAAAGTACCTAGGTGAACATGAGCTAAGGTAAATACCTACTCTAACAGAGGTTCCAAGTTTGGGAACCAGATAGGTGGTTCTGAATAGTAAATATTCTTTCCGAAAGCATGTTGTCTAAATATTTTTTCCTAAGAATAATGATAAAAATGACATCTGGTTCCATGTAAATCCTCCAGAAGAGTTTGGCACCAAGGGCCAAATTCATTTCTTTTATAAGTCTAAACCTCAATCTGCCCATCTCTTTAGGCATATAGATTTTTTCCCGCTTAATAAGAGGGGTCTTATTGTCCTCAGATGTGCCACTCCAAATAAATTTATCTTGAATGGATTTTATTAGTTTCCTTACATTGGAAGGAATCGTCATGACAGACATCATGTAAATAGGAACCGCTTGTACATAAGATGGAATCAGTTATATTCTTCTAGCTAAATAGATCCATTTACCTTTCCATTTGTCAAGTTTATTTAGGATCTTGGAAATTTTTGATTTCCATATATCAATAGAGTTTCTTCCTTGGAAAAAGGGGATTCCAAGATAGGAGCACGAAAGCAAACCAGGATTGATATCAAGGATCCTGTAAATTAGAGTTTAAGACACTCTATTTTTATTGAAGAAGAAAATTTTAGCTTTGCTTTTGTTGATTTATTGATCTGAGGCATTTTCGTAGAGATCTAGAGCACTTTTGAAGGCCTTAGATTCATTGATAGTGGCCTACCTAGCAAGGCCATTATCATCATCAAATTACAAGTGAGGGATCCTTGGAGCTCCATTTGCAATGAGAATGTCATTCAACTTTCTTGTAGACTTAAGAGAGGATAGCCAATGGGTAAGGTAATATTACATGATAATGAATAGGAAGGGTGAGAGAGGTTCACCTTACCTAAGACTTCTGGAAGAGATGAAAAAACCAGCAAGCTCACAATTGATGAGAAAAAAGTATCTAGTAATGCTTATGCAATTGTATATCCATCTTCTCCTATCTTAATTAAACCAAAATTTCTCAAGAACTTGCATGAAAAAGTTCCAATCAACTCTGTCAAATGCTTTGGTCATATCTAGTTTGATGAACATGTTACATGAATGTCAGTCCTTAACCAAGTGAAGAAGCTCATGGGAAAAAATAATACCATCCAAGATTTTTCTTCCAGCCAAAAAAACTTCTTGTTTCGGGAAGATGATCTTTGGGAGAATGCATTTAAGCCTATTGATAATCACCTTAGAGATAATATTATAAGAAACATTGCACAGAGATATATTCTTGTAAGTGTCAAAAGAATTTTCTTGCTCATTTTTAGGAATGAGGGAAATAAAGGTGGAATTGAGCTGCTTTAAAATATCTTCAGAGTCCCCAGATTATTGAACCGCTTCAACAACATCTTTACCCATAATTTCCCAGAAATGTTGATAGAATCCAGCAGGGAAACCATCAGGTCCAAGATCTTTGTCAGGCTTGAAAGAGAAAACAACATATTTTATTTTAGCTTCCATGATTTCCTTATTAAGCTCCATATTGTCATTTTTGGTCACCAAAGAGGTAATTTGACCAAGAATTTTTTCTCTAGAAATATCTTTGTTTTCCCCAGAGTCAAAGAGAATAACTTTGAATTATCTTTCAGCGTCTTTGCAGATGATTTTGTTTTCATTAGTTACCTCACCAAAAGGTAGCTTAATATTTTTTGTTCTATTTAAATTCCTTCTTATGGTGGCAATCTTGTGAAAGAAACCTGTATTTATATCCCCTTTACAAATCCATTTGTTTCTAGATTATTGTTTCCAATATATTTCTTCTTACATAAGGACATGATTTACATCATCTATAAGGTGATCCTCTTCTTTTAGGTCTTCCAATAGACCTTTTTCCTAAATTTCTTTCTCACTTTGGGAAATCTAATCCTGTAAGGTAGATTTTTTGGAAAAAATCTTTGCCAAAGGAATTCTTGTTCCACTTTTTTAGATATTGTTTGACCCTCTTAAATTTTTCAACCAATTTATACATTTTTGATCCATTGATGTCTATATCCCACCAAATATTCATGTTGTAAAAAAGGGTGGGATCTTTAATCCACATCAACTTGAATTTGAGAGGTCTTCTAATAGGGGGTGAGGTTGGAGTGATTGAGAGCAATATGGGCCAATGATCCAAGCCCACAACACAAATGATTTCATAATCAATGAGATCCTGATGTTGGATCTAATCTTCACTAATGATAAACCTGTCATATTTTTTAGCTAAAAAAAATTCCATTCCTTCTATTAATCCATGTAAATTGACCATTTTTAGGGGGACATTCACAAGATCAGCTTCCTCAATTAATTTCGAAAATTTAAGGAAGAATTGGAGATGGACCTAATGCCTCCATATTTTTCTATAGGAGAGATGATAGAGTTGAAATCACCTCCAAATATCCATTTTTCTCTAGGAAAGGAGAATTTTATAGTTTTTAGAGATAGCCAGTAGATTTTCCTCTAGACATTAGTTCTAGGACCACATACATTGT
The DNA here is from genome assembly GCA_019776745.2 of Taxus chinensis. NCBI lineage: Eukaryota > Viridiplantae > Streptophyta > Pinopsida > Cupressales > Taxaceae > Taxus > Taxus chinensis. Next base: position 197,081,400 of record CM034155.1, on the reverse strand, counting down.
CACAAAGGAAGGATTGATTGGAGTCAATAAATTGGAATTCCATAACTTTCTAATGGTGCAGTCATCAATGGGATGCTCATGGAACTTTTCAAGGTTCCAAATGATGGCAAGACCCCCATAGGCACCTGTGGCACTTTTGGTTACATGTTTTCCATTTCTCCACAATCTATTAAAGATCATATAAGAGAATTTGAGTCCATTTTTGTTTCCTGTAGAAGGATAATGTCTGGTTTTTGTTTTCCAATTCAGATTTTAAATAGTATCTGCTTGTGTGGGACATTTAGCCCTCACAAATTCCAAGATGCAATGCTCATTGATTATATTTGATCCCTCTGGTACTGCAAGTACTAGGCCTTATTGGGGATTTTTTCCCAATTTTCAGGCGATGCCCTCTTTCTTTTATCTTTTTTCTTATTTTCTGCTTCCAAAGGGGATTGCTTTTATTTTTCTATTTCATGCATTTGGAGAATTTTTGAAGAAAAAAAATTGGCTGCCCTTACTGATATTAGTTTGAGCTTCTATGTTCCTGGAGTTGGACGAGGGAGGCCTGTCGAACTTGTTTTTCCAAATTCTAATTGATTTTGTTGCATTTTTTGTTTCCTCTAATTTGTTTTATTCTTGATTATCCAACAAGGTTTTGAGATTTTCCAGAGAGCAGTCGTCTATTTGGAGTTCTTTTATTTCAGGTTCAGATTCTTGGATTTCTCCATCTTCTTGGCCATCTTCACCAAATTGGGTAGTGTGGTTAGGATTTTTACTAAAGTGTTCTTCTTCATTTTCGAGTGCTCCATAGCCATTTTTCAATGGGATATTTTTATCCTCTAATTTTTCTTTTTGAACATTTTTGTTCCATATTTTATTCATCATTGTTCTTTTTCTATTTCTCTATGGAAAATATCTCCTCATCCTAACCTTTTTTTTTTCCTTCATTTCCGGACATTAACAAACAAAGTGGCCATGATTATGGCATATTTTTCAACATCGAAAGGGAACATTTTCATAATCCAGGTCTTGAGACCATTTTTTAGTTTTGGATTTGAAACAAATGGAGCTAGGAAGGGGATCCGATATATCAAGACTAATGCATATCCTGGCATAGACCTCCAAGATCCCAAATTCAGATGGTTTCACAGTACGAATGTATTCACCCAGGGTATTGCCAACTTGAATGAAAGTGTTTTCATTCCAGAGCTCCTTGGGGAGCCCATAAAGCATAGTCTAGACATGGACTTTATTCATGTTTTCCAAACAAGGTTTGAAATTTTCCACCCAAGGTTTCATGAAGAGGATATCCCTACCCAGGAACCAAGGGCCAAAACGAAAGGCATCATCCCTTACAGAGGAATTATTGAAAGTGACTTGGAAAAAACCTTGAAGAAGGAGTTTTACCTGGTTCGAAGAGTAGATGTTCTAGTTCTTCTTTAGCCAATTAAGCAGATCATGATCCTTGGCCTAGAAGCCCACAAATCGATCGATTAAAGCACACTCCGAAATGTGGCGAATTGAGGAGTTAATGTCATCATCTTTGATGCTAATGACAAGAACACATTCCACCACCAAAATAATTCCGCGAGTAGCACCCATAAAGCGGAGAAAACCAGGCGTGCCAGGTGCAAAAGCACCCAAGCCCGCAGGATAGAACAGAGCGATAGGGGAAGAGGAGACCGAAAAACAATGATAAAAAGAAGCGAAAAAGTGCAAGCAACCCAATTATCGAGGGCTCACGATTTTTTTTATTTAGTTTCAAAATTTTATTATGCTTTATTCCTATTCAATAAGTCTTGTATTTATTCAAGCAAGTAAAATATAGTAGTTTGAATTCAATTTAATATTATTTTATGTCATTTCAAACAATGATTTCTCAACAAGTGTAAATCAATTGTATGTAATCTCCAGTTTATCATTGGCAAAGATGTCGATATCTATTTTATCATTGGTTTCCAAAAATTAAATAAATAAAACAAAAAATTTGTGTAAAACACTAAGAATTTTATTACATATAATCAACATTAGGCAATCTTACCAAAAAAAAATGAGTGGAAGAAGTGACACCCCATAATACAAGTCAAATTAAATTGAAAAAACCTCAAGAAATGTAATCTCATGTTATAAGGGCATCAAAATATAAATATAAATAATTTATCTTATATCTTTGTGTATTATATCTTTCATATTAATAAAAGTGTATTTTTCAATTAAAAAATTAGACAATCTTAAGCGTTTACAATCATTTTTCATCGTGGAAGCCTGAAAATGAAAGCAATGATTAAAATACAAATTCAAAAATTAAAATTTAAAATTTAAAATAGTAATGATTTTATTTATATTTTTATTTTTTAAGTAATAAATCTTACTGAAAAGTAAAAAATGAAGAAAAGAAAAGTAAGCGGCATAAACCATGGTTATTGCATACATATGACGAACTTTAAAACAAGCATTCTATACTGTGGAAAATCACAAACAGCATCTTCATGTACATGTCGTGTCTTTGTTAAACCAAAGTAGCTATTGCTTTAAACTTTGTGTTTCTACTTTTATAGTGGGCAAGATTCTTGGCTGCTTTCTAGTCGCTTATCTTCCAGGTTAAGAATAAGCATTCATGTCTGATGCGAGAAGAGCAGAATTTTAACGAAATCTTTTTCAAAAGAAAAGAAAAGAGTTTCACTAGTAAAGTAGCCAAAAATATAACAATGAAAAACTTATAATATGTGGTGGAGAAGTATTTTGCTTATTCCAAAATTGTTTGTATCTTCATATAAATTGTAGCCTCTGTAATAGAGAATGTATTTTGGATTTGATTGAATTTGGAACAATGAAGAGGGTTTCCCTTTTACTTTCTCAAAGGACATCAAACTCTCCTGCTTGGGTTATTTTTGTGGTATTTGGAATGGTGGTGAGTGGGGCAATGGTGTCCACGATAGTTATTTTCTGTGTTGATTCTGCAAAGAGAAAGAAAAGAAAAAGGCATCATTGTCAGGGTGGACATGGCCATTATGTTAATGGCAATGGCAATGACCATCTCCATGGCCAGGGTTTTCATGGTGGAGGAGGTGGAGCACTGTGGTTTGCAAGTGGTATTTATGCAGGTGAGTATGACTGTCAATATGGTGGAGGAGGGGGCTGTGGTGGAGGTGGTGGGTGTGGAGGCGGTGGAGGCTGCTGAGGAAGCACACTTAAATTCTTATGTTGTATCTTCCCAATGGATATATTGGAGGTTTCTCTGTGTTAAATCAAACTGAAAGATTTGGTGTTTATTAAACGATTGTAGTCTAATTGGTGGGGATGATGGTTAAATCTGTTGTCCTTTTTAAATATATGATATTTTCATATCATTATTTTTCAAACTTGATATCATATTATTATTTATTACATTTTAAACATTGAAATTGATTATAATCTATATTTCAAATAAATCAATAGCCCAAGCTTTACAAATCTGTTTTATCCAGAGTTGCCGTTGCTATATGTGATCATTAAAATAAAAACAAAAACATTTGAATTAATATGGATGGAACGGTTGTGGAAGAAAACATATTTATCGTATTTGAAGAGCTGTGTATCATATGGGTCTCTATAATTTGTGGTTTTTCCGTTGTTAAAGGTTATAATGGATAGAGGTTAAGCTAAGCCTTATTAATTTTATTTTGTATTGAAGTAGTTTTAAGGATTTTCATGGTTTTTTAGATTTAATATAAAAAACAATTCGATTAGTAGTATTCGTTTATTTTGACAAGCTAATTTATATTGTATGTGTATCAAATTAATTATAGTTAATGGTGTATATGATAATATAAAAATTGTTGTTTAATTATTTATTAGAATATAAATCTGAAGAGATATCAAGTCATAAAGGATGAGATCACCTCTACACATTCTGAAATCAATAAAAAAAATGAATATTAAAAATAATGATTAACTTCTGAAAACAAATAATTTTGAAGAAACAACTAAAATAACATACATGTTTTTCTTGTGAATATTATATAAAAATAATATTATAAAATCTTAAAACTTACATGATTAGCCAACAAATCTCTTTTAACATTGATAGAAATGTTTGGATGAGGCTTTAATAGAGATTGAGATTACATATCTATTTCCCATTCCCATGTACATCAGCTTATAACAATAGAGATACCCAGATATACTAGCAGCCTATGAGATTGAGATTGTAAATCTTTTTTCCATTCACATTAGCATCTTATAATAACCTTGAAAGCACCCAGAGATACCAGAAAGCACCCAACCCTAACCTGCATACAAATACATATATACTGATGAATACTGAATATTTGGCTATAAGATAGAGCTGACAATAATCGGCCATAAGATAGAAGGTGACCTCATTATTTAGCTGTTCAAAAGCACCTACCAAATGTTCCCACAACCAAATAAAACAAGAGTACGCACCCCCCAATGGAACTCTATTAATTCAGCTAAAAATATGACAGAAGATGAACATGGCAGCTGCAGTTAAGCTAAGCTATAGATATGGCATTCATAAGCCTTGCAAATCATACTTAAATCTACGAATACATATGCTTTAAAAAGGATTTCAAGTGAAACACACTCCAGCAGATCCTCTAGTTCTATCCTCTAGTTCCACACAATCCTCCAGTTCCTCCACAAGCCCCACCTGCAAGATAACCATCACCACCACCTGCATGTGCTCCACTTGCAAACCACAAGTCTGTTTTCTCTCCACCCACCTCCTTGTTCTTCCCTCTGATTTCCTCAGCAGCACATGAAAGCACTACCATTGACACCATCATCACCAATGCCACCATTCCCAGCACCATGCCCATAAATGAACCGAACAAGCCTAATTCTTTCTCAAATTCAATAGCTAAATCCCTCGGCATGGAGACTTTTTGAAAGAGAAAATTATATTTCTTGGTGATACAACTTGTCTTTACTATGCCTTCATACACATAAGCTGTAACATTAAAGCAGTTTCTGGAGGGAACTAAATAGATGAATGTCATAGCAAATCAATCTGATTTTGACTGAAAGTAGCTAAGATCCGGGAATAGACAGAGAGTAGTGGAAATATATGCCATATGTTGTACATAAGTTGCATGTTATATGCTATAAAAGAGACAGTAGGACCAAACCTTTTGCTGTACAATATTTGCGGACTTAATCATAGGCCTTGTTGGGACAGAAAGAAGAGATTAAAGAATTTAGAATAAAGGACTAAAGCAAATGCCAAGGCATAAGCGTTTTCTATGTTTAAAAATATCAAGTGAGTGGAATTCATCAATGTTTCATCTTTAATTATTTCTTATTATTGACATCAATGCTTTTGTTTTTATTAAGATATTATTATAGAAGATTATATATTTTAATAAGCTTAACAGAATAAATATTGAATTAAGTTAATAGAAAGTCAACACTTAAAAGTATGTAATATAATAATTATTATAACATTTTTTAAATTAACAAATAAGCATCCCATCCAGAACCACCATTGAGCCTACACACTTCTCCAATTTTTTAATTCCAACCATTGTAGTTAATGAAAATTCTTTATAAAAGAACAAATTATTTGTAAAAATTTAGTAATTAAAAATGTTAAATGTGACCATCATATGGAAAACAAAATTGTATCAATAATTCAGGTATTTAATAATACTAAGTGTTCAAATGTTGTATTTTGTGTTCAATACTAAGTGTATAAGTCTCTTTATGTCATTACCAAATTTCAGTGTTAGATTTGACATTGGACCTTGTCTTGTAATAAAATTATTAATTAAATACTTCATAATAATCACATAATATGTATATTACTATTATTTACAGATATTTCTATATGTATTGTTTAATTCATTTAATGGGGTAGAACTTGTGTCCTTTAAAACAAAGCACAATTAATACATATATATATTGAGAGTGTGAAATAATCCTATATACTATAAATCACTTGTAGACTAAACACTATCTATATATTTATTTACAAAAAACATTAAATTTGAAAATCACTCATATATTTATTCATTACCGCGTCCACAATTTCTTATGTATTAAATTTTTATTCTTCAAATTAAAACTAACTATTCCAACCCTACACTAAACATGTGATTTATAAAGTAATTATTAATTTCCTCATTTTTTCCTCAAGGCTACAACCTACCTCTTACCCTATCTTCGGTAGTGGATGCTCTTGTTGGTAGTATTCTTACCATATTCGCCCCGTTTCACAAGCATGACACCAATTGATCATGTAAAGCTCTTAAAATGCTTTTATATCTTGTTTCTTACATAATAACTTTTCATATCTTTTTTTTACATTCCATTATTTGTTAAATATAAAAAATTTAATATAATGAACAATTTTTATAAACGTTAAAAAAATATTTACATGTTACAATTCTTTTTGTTATACTATAGATAGTGGCCAACCATTTGTTGTTAATAAATATATTTCTAGCAAATAACATCAATTTATCTTGAATTAATACAAAATACCTCCTTTAACTGTTATTATATTATGATTGATGCCCATTAGGGTACAAATTTAGAAGGAAATTTACATCTAAAACCATCCCAAACATCTCATAGATACACTACCAATTTTCTATGAGAGTTAGATTTGGCATACATCTTACCCCTCCATGATCCCTGGGCCGAATTAAGGATTATGAGCGCCCTAAGAAATACTAAAGTTAAGACTCTCTTTAAATAAATAAAATCTATAATAGAAAAAATAATTAACCTTAACCAAATATCGTATTACTTGATATGGTATGCCTCTACCATCTAAGAAAAACTTCCTGATAATAATTTTTATAGCTACTACTACCTAAAATCCCCAATTAATTCTCTAACATATAGTTTATTATAATCCTCTTTTTCTCATATATTTCTCAACAATTTTTCCCACCTTCTTTACATATTCACCTTTCTTGATCTCTCCTCCAAAAAAAATTCCAAGACTTCAAAACAATACAAGGTATGAAAAATACATGAGTATGAATTAAATTTAAGAATCCTACAACAAAGGCATTTGCATAAATATTTGAGACCTACTAAATATCATATTCTTAATGTAATTATGTAATTTTTATTTTATTTTGAATGAAGTGAATTGAATTGGTATGTAAGGTTGGACACTAACTATTTTTTGGAATTAGGGTTATTTTTTAGGGTGTTGAAAGGACCCACATCCTTGTACAATTGAGGATTTTTTGAGAGGATCCACAACCTAGGTTACAATGAAGGGGGTCACCATTAGGAACCCAATTGAAGCAACCATGAAACCATAGTGAAGATGAAGCCACCAACGACAGCGACCGCAGTGAGTGGAGAAACAAACAATGACAGCAACGAGAGGATCAACAACTAGTGATGGCAGTGAGAGTAGCAACCAGTGATGGAAGCGAGAGGAGCAGCCACCAGTGATGATAACGAAAAGAGATGCCACCAGCGACGACAGTGAGAGGAGTAGCCACCAACGATGATAGCAAGAGCAACAACCACTAGCGCCAACAGCGAAAGGAGAAACAACCAGTGATGACAGCGAGAGGAGCAGCCACTAGCAACAGCAATGAGAGAAGCAGCGACCAGTGATGGCACATCAAGAGAAACAGCAACCAGCAATGGCACATCAAGAGAAGCAGTGACCAGCAATGACACACAGTAAGCAAAGATGTCGCATCTAGCGGCAGAACCAGCTTCGAGGAGGATCTTGCCTCAGGGGGATCTGAACATGGGTGGGAAAGCACACAACCATGTGACTTGATTGCACCACTCCCACCCCATCGGCAAGTTGGACACTAACTGTTACTAACATATGTGGAACTAATAAATTAGTCCACTCTTCATAAAAATGATTGTAAAATAAAAATAAATTAGCACCCCCTAAATGTTAGCGCCCTAGGTAGTTGCTTGGTTCGCCTGGACCTTAATTCCCCTCTACATGATCCCAAATGATCAAATTACGAAGATCTTCCCATGAAAGTAAAAATTATTCCTACAACTCAAAATATGCTCAAGTAATTAACACCTACCAACCTCCAAAGAATGGCGCAACCTTAGCCCAACGAAAAATATATATATGTTTGTCTTCATGATTAAGGAAATAATACGATTTTGCAGGGACTAGAGATCCCCCATAGGAGGTTGATTAGGGAAATTTCACAAAGATGGGGCTAAGAAAGGTGTAAGATGACACTTTTTAATATAAAATAGAGAAATATAAATTACAAAATATGGTTTAAGATGTTTCTTCTGAAAATTAAAAAATATTTAACAACATTAAATTTAGTGTTCTTAGTCCAGCTTCTAAACTACTAATTTCTCTTGAAAATGGGGGATTTTCAGTGTGTGAACTAGTTGATTTCCAATGAGATGTACTTGGATTTATAGAAAGATAGACAACTGTGCTCCCAATCATTTTTATCTTATATATTTTTTTAACTCTTGTGTAGAAAGGGAAAAGACATAATCAAAACTCAATTTCAATATTATTTTGTATTTTGTAATAACTATTTCCCTAGTTAATTTCATAAGGTGAACTTGGAAAATGATGGTTGGTCATTGTCTCAACATGTAAATATCCTAATTTGGTACATTCCTTGTTTGGACATGCACATTTTATGTGAATTTGCACATATAAAATCTCATCTTGAACTAAGAAATCATTGGTAAATTTTTTCTTGACTTTGACTCTCTATTTTTCTCAATACACTCATATGCCTCATTGTTTCAGTCTCTCTCCTTACTTATCAATTTGTAGTTGGGGTCCCTAGAATTTCTTGTTTGACTTTGCACATATTTATATGCCTAGAACATTATTGGTACCTAAAGATAGTACCATCAATTAGTATAATCTAAGGAGACTGATATCAGTAGTATCTAAGGAGACTAGTAACAGTAGTATCTAAGGAGATTGGAAGCATCCTCAATTAGTACTATCTAAGGAGAATAGTGTTGAACCATGTTTCATTGGTTGGTGTTGTCATTTATGTCACATGGCATTGACGGAAAAGTAGGATTGAAATTTCATGTAGTTTGGTTCCTTATCAATGATGTTTAGTGGTCACAAGTTGGTTTCTTGATCTTTCAGGATGGTTTCAGGGTGCCATAGGCTTTGTTAGTGAGATTGGTGCCCACTGGATGTATGGAGATGATTGGTATGATTTTCTTAGATTTCCTATAGGTTATAAATGATGTTGTTATTATATGAAAGAGCCTTTAGAGTGAGTATCAGGTCAAGTTTTGGGAGTCACAGTTGAAACTGACTCATTTAGGCCTAGTTCTAGTGTTTAATGAGGTGTAAGAGGTCAAGGCAGGTCATTAAAATCCTAGGTAAGAATGGTAGACATCGATAAACACTCCTTAGGGAATGTATGATCATCTATATGGCTTACTTTATCTTATAGAGGTAAAATTCAATTTTTCACGAGGATTCATGTTAGAGGGGAATATTCGTAAAATGGCGAATATTATGATTTTTGAAATTTGAAATTGGTGATTCTTTCATTACCATACAATAGCAAGTTTGCCAAAATTTTATGGGTCATAATTAAATTTGACCCTGGTTTCTCCTGTATGTTTCACTAAGGGCTGACTAATGTTGGTATATTCACAATTATGTTATAATATACAATTATATATAAGATTTATTCTCAATAATGTAGTAATACAATATCATTTTAAAACACGTTAAGTTTGAGATTTGGAGTTGAAGATAAAGGTAAAAGTGAGTAAGCCTATGAAAAAATCTAAAAGTACAAGATGTGTGTCAATGCAAAACTTCTATCGTGCGGCAACATAAAAGTGCTACCACGCGGTAATGCAAAATAGCTACCATGTGACAACATTTTTGTGTTACCGTGTGGTAGCATTTTTGTGTTGCCTCATGGTAGTATTTTTTCATTGACGTGCAATAGGCAAAAAATTCTACCATGTGTGAAAGAAAAAATTGCTACTACACGATAACATACAAATGCTATTATGGGACAACATTTTGCATTACCGTGCAGTAGCATTTTTACATTACCATACAATAGCATTTTTACGTTGACGCACGGTAGCACAAAAAAATGTTACTATACGTCAATGTAAAAAATAAATCTACCACTGAGATGATCATTTTAACTGCTAACATTAAAAAAATCGAAAAAAAATTCCCATACAAAATTAGTGAAATGTGCAGTTTTAAAAAAAACACTTTTTAAAAAAAAAATCTTTGTGCCATATTTTGGGAGGAAAATTTTCTTTTCGAGCAATTCATTTTAACTGCTATTGTCGAAAAATGATTTTCCAAAAATTTACATATGTTTTTGGCCGACATCATATATTGTCAACCAACAACATATACTTTTAGTCAAAAATGCTACCGGTTGATACCATTATCAAATTGTTTAAAACTTGTTTTCTTCAGATTCACCATCATTTCAAAATTAATTTTCTTATATTTCCTAAGGAATCTATAGGAATTTTTTGGGGAGAGGTCTTAAAGCAAACCCTAGTTTTCACTAAAACAACTTTTGAGAACTAGTTATGAATGTTTAGGAAAATGATATTGGTAGTGACTGTACATGAATATTTATGAGAAACCAAGCTATAGATCATATATAGGGATGTGTTTTGGTTCTCTATGTCAAATTTCATCAAAATTTGAAACGGAATTTTGAAGGTATTCAAGTTTTACTAAAACCGGTTTCTTGAAAAAGGAAAACTGAGCACCCTATCTTCTTAGCATCCAAAAAAAAATCAAGAATTCTTCAAATAAATCATAGAATGAATTTTTTAATATCACTCCAAGACTAAACTTTTTCAAAATGTTTGAGGTCAAAATTATTAAGAAAAAGAAATTTATCTTGGTTTTTCTAACACTATTTTTCTCTCTCCAAATCATCTTCTTGAATCGATAGGCATGAAATAAGGTTGTTTGTCATGAAATCACTTGTGTAAGGTGTTTCAATTTCTCAGGGTTGAAAAGGGAACTCTCTAGGTAAAAATTATTCTATTTATGGTCTTCAAGCATATATTCTCCATACTAGTCCAGCTCAACTCCTACAAGAGTGTGTTCATACAGTCATGGTGCTTGAAAGGTACAGTAATGATGGCCGTGATGTAAAAATCTAATATTGAGATATAAAATGATCCTAGTCTCCTTCCATAGGTCAATATTTATTTGATTAAGAGTTTGGTATGTTCTTCTTATGGAATTTGAAGTCTAAAGATCTATCCTTAAACTGCTACAGTACATTTCTTGTTCAAGAAAAGTGTGGTATGTGATTGTGTTTGCAATCTTTTCCTTCACAATGTTTCACTCAAGATGGTGGAATCAATGCATATGCTTTGTTTGGAGTTTTTTTTCCACAAAAGGATCCTTTTAAATGAGAGTTTGATAACAAGAAGTGTCCAAACTCAATCTTCCTTGTGATATATTAAGAAACAATGAACTTGGAACTAAAAATGTCCTCCTTTCATGTTAAACCTACTTTAGTTGGTGATTAAAATCACTGTAATAAGGTGCATTGGAAAAGTTCTTCTCAAAAAATTTCTCAAAGTGCAATTTGACAGAGATATTCCCTAGTAGGCAATCTTTGGCTTGAAATTTCTTATTAGTCTCTGGTAAAAGTCAAGGCTATGAGCATCACTATCCACAAATCATGAAGTCTTATATTCTTCAATGCAAAATAAGGCCTAAGAGTGTTGAGAGAATCTCAAATGAATATTTTTCTCGCATGTCTTAGCTCTAAAAGAAATAATAATGTGTGGAAAGTTTCAAAATAGAAAACTAGGGTTTGTGTCTAAAAACCCTGACTGAGCAGCATATGGAGATCAAACACAGTACAATGCATGTATTACTCCATGATGAAGGTAAGGATGTTATGTCTCCTCTTAACTATAAAAAAGTGTCTTCAAGGCTTCATGTCATGCTAAGACCCTGATAATCCTGTGAATGACTCAAATTTTTACCGTCCCAGCCTAGGTACTGAATATTTTGAAGCAAATTTTGTACAAAATTTTTTATATCCTCTCTCAATTGTATTTCATGAAGCATTGTGTGCCCTTTGAAGATAAAGATGACATATAATCCCTATACCCTCTCTCTCTTTCTTGAGAACATATGTAAACCTGATCTGTGAAATCCCTCAACACAATCATAACTTAGCATGAAGACCATCATTCTATACATGAAAATAGTGATGTGGTTGATGAGAATCTTCAAACTGAAATGTGTTCAAAGCCTTATTGATGATAAGAACATCTAAAATTCAGGTTTGATAAGTTTTTGGAAAACTGTATATTCAAATGATCTTCCAAAGCTCCTAGTTTAAGACATTGATCTTTGGTTTAAGTATTTAATGCACTTACAAGTTCTCAAATAAATCTTGAAGGCCAATATGTGAGTTTTGAAGATACTATAAAAGGATACGAAGCATCTCTAATCTCGATTATAACATATAAATGGGTTATTACACTTTGTAATTGACCTTTCACTTGCCAAACAATGAAATGAGTCATATTTTGACAGTTATAAAGCATTTTTTTGGTAGAAATAAGATTGTATCAGTGCAATCAAAATCATCAGAAATTTGAAAATTCTCTATCTATCATCATTTATCATCAAAGATTCTAGCTAGAACTTGCAAAATGTGAAGGAGTAACTGAAGATAATTAGATGTTGTCAACATATCAAAAGATATTTTTCATATGAAGATTTTTCAAGTTCCTTGTACGTGGTTAAGTGATAAAATGAAGAGTTTTTGAATGGGAAGTTGAAAAGCTAAGTGTAGGTTTTGTCTTTTGTACAAAAAGTAAAGTCTTAAAATTATACTTGTAGTTGACAATTTATGAAAGTGAGTGCAAGTGTGTGATAAAAAATATTGCTAATATAATTTAATTATGTCAAATTAGGAGAGGATGTAAGAGCATCAAGGCATCCATCTAGCACTCACTCACTCAAGGGATAAGGGACTACATTTTTTGCATACATGCACAGGAAGGGAATCTCATATTTCCATCCACACATCTATTTACATTACTACATCTAACTATCACACGCACTTGCGCAAAGGCTTCTGAGGGCACAATTATATCACACATGCACAATAACTACATGGAGTTCGAAATGTAGTGCAACGCTCGGTCGTAAGTTTACTCAATCGGGTGACCGCCGAGGTCAATTGACTCCCCGTATTGCATATTTCTTTTTATGATTTGATGTAGTTTGAGGGTTTTACATGTCATCATTTTTTTTACAGGTTATAGGTGAATTCGATGATCATCCAACGATATATAGGTGACCAAAAGTGAAGGTTAGTGAAAATTGTGTGACACAGCAAGAACTAGTTTATGAGCTCCTACCTAGTTACGCGCATCCAGCAAAGGTTCCTAGCACCTAGGCACCCTATTCTAAGCTCATTTGGTGGTTCCATGATTTTTTGTGGTCAATAGTACTAATCTACATTTTTTGTTCATCATTCTTCCATTCCAAAATAGTCCCAAGGATAGCATGAATCATCTAAGTCTTTATTTCCCTCTCTTGCACTTTGGGTTTTTATACTTCTTTAGCTTATTGTTTGTGTCATTTATATTCCAGCAATTGTTTATAATTTATTTATCATACGTGACTTTGCAATTAGGGTTTTAAAAATTCCATATTTGTTAAATAAGTAAGGAGAAACTTTGGATTGAGGAGACAAATTTTGGCGTGACGATTTAATTTTTGGTGGCGGGACGGCGATGGCAGCGAAGAACTCTATCCCTGCAAGATCTAGAGAGAACAGTCATGGATCGGATGGGGGAATGGATTCACTCTACTTGGAGGTACCAACTTGGGTCTCGTGAGTTTAGGGTAGATCTGTGGGCTGTAGGGAAGTTGCTCCAGGGAGCCTGAATGGAGCCCCTCTAACCCTAATCTAAACCCTTCCAAATTGGACAGGGATGCGTACAGGTCAGAGGCAGGAGGGAAAGGATTCGAGCCGAACAGTAAAAATAAAACTTTTGTTGTTGCTTCTAAGTCTACATCATTCAAAGATATACTTGGAACTTGTGGTGGTTATACTCCTAGTAACCAAGCATATCTGGTTGATATGGCAGAAGAAATCCCTACCCTAGAGATCAAAAATTATGAGGTGGAGGAATACTTTCAGTCTCTAGTTCGAGATGTTGTGATTGGGCGCTTCAATGGCCTTTGGCCTTCCTCTACCGAAATATATAAATGGATATTTTAAAACTAGACCAATAAGTGTTAAATTTCACTCTATTCTAGGGGTTTCTTTATTGTCCATTTCAAAGAAACCGAGGATTATCAGCGATGCCTATCTGGAGGACTGTGGTTTTGGGGTAATGTTGGTCTGTATTTGACTCCTTGGTTTCCAAAATTTGATCCAACTTCTCATTCAGTTACCAAAATGCCTATTTGGGTAAGGCTTCTAAATCTCCCTCTGCATCTACGGTATGCCCAAGATAATATTGGTAATTGTCTGGGAAAGTTTATTAAAGAAGATTTGGATAGAAGTCACTTAGGGTTGTGCACATATGCTCGCATATGTGTTGAAATTGATCTGAGTAAAGGATTACTATATCATATTTTATTAAAGTTTCAAAAAATAAAATATTCACAGGTTTTGGATTATGAGAACACCGTCTTTCGATGCAAATTTTGTAAAAACCCAGGGCATTTGCAATCTTGTTGTCCTTTAAATAAAAATGGAGCTAAAAATCAAAGCTCGTCTACTCCTTATGGATGGGGAAGTGTAAATCTGGATATGGTGTCTAATTCAATTTTCAAGGGGGGTTTGAAGCATCAGATAATAGAGACAACAGAAAATAAGTAGAAAATTTAAGAAGTTGAAAATCGGGAGAACGTGGAGTTAATGGGACAAATGAAAAGAGTACACGTATCTAAAAAATCAAATTCAGATCAGGATTCTTTTCCTGAGTTAAGGTAAGTCCCAGGATATCACAATGATCTTATGATTATTGTTCCATTTGACACAGGCATTTGGCACATGAAGTTAAGAGCGGGAAAAGTAAAAAAGGTCGAATGGGTAATATTAAAGCTTCTTCCCATCCCAGGGTGGTAAATAGTAGACTATTGGCTATTTTGCCTAGTTTAGTTTCGTAGGCTTGTTTTCTGGGATTTTATCTCGACGGTTCTTGTTTATCTTCTCAGGTTTTAGACCTTGCTTTTTATAGGGAATGGGTCCCTTCAACTCGCCTTATCAATCAAAAAAAAAGTAAGGAGAAAATTTGGGTGCAAATGGACTATGTAGGAGAAGTGAAGAGTCAAGAGAGAGAGAGGTGAAGAAGTAAAGGTGTGCTACAATTGAAAATTTTGAGTCTATAAATCACGGTACAAGGATTATAAGGTGTGGGTTCCTAAAGAGGAGCTAGGTTGATATGAAAAATAATAGGGGAAGAAAATTGAGTGTTAGGTTTGGAAATATGAATATTAATGGTAGATGCCCCTGTATTAGTAGGGGGATAAGAAAGTGGAATAGAAGATGTGGGAGCCTCAATGGGAATGGCCTTAGTACCCGAAGGGGTTGAAATAAATAACCATTTTTCCTCTTCATGAGTATCATATAACAAGATATCTAAGTTCTCGGGATGGTCAGCAATATATGTGTTTAAGTCATTAATATTTTCAATAGTAAATTCATGAGAAGCACTAGCCATGATAGGAAAAAAATAGATCCGATGTGCACAATTTGATAATCGAGTTCACCAAATGATTTAATAGAAAATAAATCATAGTCAGAGAACCGGTGATCAATCAGATATATTATAAACATGCAATGATGAGAAAGTATAAGTAACAATAGGATGAGAGTGGTTTAGATGATATTCGGTTGTTTGTACTGAATCTAGGTTGGAATGATGGTGGAATAGGCTTAATATAGACTATGCATGCTTCGTATGGGATGTAATGATTTATAGGTGTGTTGGACACTATCACCTGGATATGGATATGACCTCCCCAAGCACTAGTATCTGAATTGGGTGTTAGTGTCTTGGTAGTGAGTGTGGATCTATTTCTTCTACAGTTGGATAATGTCACCTTCACTTCGCTCTATGTCACATCTGCTTCACTTTAGGGTTATCCTATCACACTTGTACCTTTAAAAAATACCTAACTACCTCCACAATACTCAAACGCACATTAGATGAAATAAAAGATGCATATGCTTGCATTAGACTGGCCGCAGTGGTCACCCCAATGTGATTTTCACCCACCATTACACTACATTTTAGACTCGATGTAGTTCTAGTGTGTGTATGATAGAATCGTGTCCCTTGAAGTTAGGTTTCCCTTGTGTAAGTTGCACCAAGATAGTGGGCTACAACTACTTTACCCCCAAGATAATGTATGTCATGGAATTCATAATTTTCCCTTCCTATGTAATGAATAATGTAGCCCAAATGCAGTCCTCAAGTGTTCTTTTGGCCCAAGTAGTAGATAGAAAATAGAGACCTCATTTCCAGCTTAGAATAGTTAGTAGGTTATGTATATATATGATTCTTTTTCTTGAATTTTTACACTTAGTGACATAAAATGCCAACCCCAAACATGAAATAAGAATTAGAAAAATCCAAAAATCATGCGTCAAGTGGTAATTTGAAATATAAGCAAGATTGCAAGAAAGTGTCAGGAAGGGATACTAGTACCCAAGCACTAGTATCCTTGCTAGGGGTTACTTTCCCTAGGACAAGAAACATAAAGTAGACCACGGACAAAGACAAGGATCCCTGTGACATGACCATAAATTATAATACAATTTCATAATCAAAATTAATCAAAATCAATATAAGGACAATGAGAGGTGTCACCAATAGCTAATCTTGTCACATAGGAATCATGCATATAATGACATACTAGAGGCATAGTGTAATATTAATAAGTACATAATATTTTTTCTACAAAATATACCAAGGCATATTGCATCCATAATTTACCTTATTGTTTCATTTTTTCTTAAAAGTAAATAGAAACAAATCCACCTAGTGGGACACACTCATATGCTTTGACCCTACTGGGAAAATTGTATCCCTAATCCAAGATCAAATGTGAAGGGGCACTTGGAAGGAGTCGGGTCTTCAAAAATGGATATAAGGATTGGATAATGATCATATCTCAAAATTGGGAGAACCATACTTTCAATCAAACAATCCATTTGCAACCAATCCAGATTGACCAAAAAATGGTCCAAGAATTTTGTAATGTTGTTGAATCCCAGTCACCGTTTGGACCAAATGAACCACCCATGCTTAGGCTCGGTATTAGCCAAATTATTAGAATTTATGAATTATTTAAAATCCTTTTAGGAATAGGTAGAGTAATACCACAATCGTTTTATCTTTGCGTTAGAATAGTGTAAAAATCCCCACCAAAAACATAATTATGAAGATTGTGTTTATAGAGCTCAATCTATATTGCAAAAATTATTTTTGAGATAGGAATCTTAGAGGCATTAAAAATGAAAAAATTAGATTCATCCCTAAAAGAGAGGAATTTTTAAAGCATCTAGTTAATATTTTGTTGGACTGTTGCAAGCAAAACCTTTCCAGAACAACATATGATTCCAAGGTCGTCGGATGTGCGTGAAGTATCCATAAAAAAAACCTATTCCGCCCTAATAAATTTTAGCTCCAAACATTTCTAGCCTCATAAACTAGCATCTTTGTCTCTTGAGGAAAACAAATATCCTTTGTTGGGCAATTATACCATGCTTATTTAAACGTCGTTTATTAGGGGAATTTAATCCCATAACATTCTAGTAAATGACCTTAATTGTGGGGGAGGGGGGAATCCTAACCCCTACCTTTCAAGAATAAAGAAATTGTTGATTAAATTTTAAGTACCAACATCCACCTCATCTTTTTCATTATCATGTTTTGATTTCCTTCCTAATTTACATTAAGAAACATTTGCCTTATCTAAGAGAGGAATTGGCCAAATGGATAGATCGCTCTTACGGGTCACTAATAAAAAATTCATCATCAAATAGATTGATGTTATCTTTAGAATCCCAATCCTCAAAATATTTGAGAGAATCCCCCCTCCCATGTTTGATACCATGACACAAGACTAAAATAAAGTAGGTGGATTACTTAGTTATACTTTTTGTTTCTAAGAGTAAGGACTTGGGAGATATTTGATTACAGGGGATATCAAAAACTAGGCCATACAACTAACCAAGGCTTGAAGGGTGAATGAAGAGGTAGAAGTTGGAATAATAAAGGGCGGGGTGCCCATTTCATGTACTTAAAAGCATTTGATGGTCCCTTGGGCCTCGCCTTATGGCTTTCCCTCATATTAGCAACTTTAAACACGCTTGTTGATGTCCATGGAGTTTATTTACAAAGTCCAAACATTTGAATTGAATATGTTTATAATAAATAGTCTAATTCTAAAATCCAGTTGCAAACAAATTTTTAATTAATTCTAGAAAAGGCTTAATCCACGGTCCTGTCATTGATCTAGATTACCCATCCAATTGCACCACAAATATTATTTAGAATATAATTTTCCAATATTTGATATGAAGAGCATATAATCACACTCAAACCAGAGTGTCCCCCATAAGAGTGGAACAACCATCAAAATTTAGAACTCATGCTTGAAGAAGAAGTCAAAAATATTCGAGAACCCAATCTACATCGTAGGGATTCCTCCTCTATTATTTTCTCTTGAAGATAATAACAAAGAACCCTTGTGGTAAAAATATGAGTGAGATGTTGTTCCCCCACTATCGATCCCACCATTTATCAACTGCTACTATAGCAAGCCATTTCCTTGAGAATTTATCGATTAGGGAATGCCTCAGAGTGATGAATTTTACATCAATCTTGCCCCAGATATCCACATCAATCATGTGTTAGCATGGATTTTTTTCACCACAAATTTTAGAAACTGTGCAACCGGCAGCAACAAAAATCTTGCAACATGGAAAAAATCACTATCGAAAGGGTAATCTTCCTCTTCTTTTAAGAGGGGCGGTTCCCTCATATGGTGTCATTTTTTGGGATTTTTGGTGTTCTTTTAACCAAAAAGTTTCAAAGGAGTGAAAAAATGAGACAATAAGGAATGCAGGGATATGAAGGGAAAATGGAAGAAATGAGGAAAATGAGAAGCATAGAAGACATTCTATGAAATAGATTCATAGCACCATCCAGGAAACCAATAACAAAATAAAATAGTCAAACTCCTCTCATGATTTAAATAAATACTTTGCAAATGTAAAATAAATTCTATTATTAATAGCAGAAAGTTCCATATCATCTCTTACACAAATGTGGTAGAAATTCTACCATTCACATTCCATCAACACAGTTTGTCTAGACAAGAAATGTATGCAAGAAAATAAAATTATTTTCATTTGCAAAGAATAACTTACCTACATGTAACTAAAAACACAAACATGAGGAAGAAAACATGTATTGCAGTCTCAAACATCTTGAGAGGATGAAAAGAACCCATTTTACTCATTTGTTTATTAAATATTGGGAGATCTTACATTATATGCATTAATGACTTTAATTTTTTGAACAATAATTAATTCTTATTAAAATCAATTACACTTGACACTACCACTTAGGGCCCACAAACTACAAACATCACAAACTTGATTAAAGGGACCTAATATATATAAGTGTTTGCACATTATATGCCACCTAGAGTAGATTCTCTTTCTAAATTTTAGCATATTCAAAATTAGAGGCAACAGGTGGTTCTTATTGGGGATAACATTCCCTTACAGAGTGTAAGATAACCCTAGAATCTCTTGCATGTAAGTATATTGTCCCTTTCATTAACCAACATATTTTAGAGTCCAAACAATGTCATGTTTGTTCTCCAACCCAGTCTTTGCTCTATCTAGGGCATGTCCCTAATTAGAGCAATATATTGTCACATAATAAATCGAACTTTCTGACACTTATGATTTTAATCCCATTGTAACAACCTAGCCACGTGTGGTCATGGATATGGTTTGTTCCAAAAAAAATTCATGTTAACCCACCTGACACAACAAAAAAATTATTAGTGCACTCTATAACAATATAGAATTTGAAGCTCGAGTGGAACTTTATATATTTGAATGGTTCAAGTTTAAGGAATTTCTCCATTATAATGGGAGAACTATGGAATTGTTCCCATTTTTTTTAGTTTTCCAATATGACGATGGCCAAGATGACCCATTATTGCATTAGTCCTTTATAAACACTTATTAACACATGAAGACATGAAAATATGTGTTATGATTTGGTTCCTACTCCAGATGTTGGGATTATGATAATAATGAAGTTATAATTGAAAATATGTCATGGAGTATTATCATAGTATTACCAAACTAATCACAAGTTTTGGAAATTGAAATGGCCCTATTGTACATCATGAATCTCTAATTAAGATAGAGTTTCTATTTAGACTTCATTGTTTTCACTCATTGAGTATACAGATTTCTACATTCCTAAGGCCAAAGCTTCCTAATTTTTATTGTACCTCCAAGTGATAGGCTCTTAATGGTAACATTGTTTAATTAGTGTGAGCTCGTCCCGAGTATCAAAGTTTCATTTCATGCTTAAAAGAAGCCAAATAAAATTTTAAGAAATAATTTACGTTTTGTGGTTCTTTTGACATAGGCTATAATGCAAAGTGTTTTCATAGTGCTTCAAAAGAGGTACTAGTAGTAGCACATTTCATTTAGGGAGGCACAAAAAATGGATGTACAGGTACACCACTACTAATGGGTCTAGTTGCACATATGAATGGGATGAGAAGAGTGCAAGTACAAATAGGAATGTGTGATAATGCTTGAGTTTCAGGTAGATTTTTAACTCAATCAAGCTCTTGAACCAAACTTATATGCAAATTTTACATACATTTAGAGAACACATGCCAACTATTTGACAAAACTCCTTAGCAAATCATAGTCTTCATATATGGAAACTAAGAATCTTTGCTTACTTTTGTTCGTGTTGAGGTGGATCCTTCTTACAAAATTTTCATACAAATTCTCTTGGTGGATTATCACCCATCATGTAGGTTGTAGTTAATTCAAAAGTAGTTATTTTACTACTTTTAGAATCAAGTGCTTATACAAGGCTAAAATAAAATTGTAATTAGGATCTCTATGCACCCCATTGTGCACGATATCAAAGTTAAAGTACCCGGTGATGATGATGAGGATCTCCAAAAATATGAAAAGATGTTTTCAAGAGCTCAAAATTGCCCCATATATCTCTCTCAACCCTTCATCCCCTGTTAATAATCTTTCTGACTCTTTCGATCTCTTCCGGACTCCGTTCTTTTCTTTATTGCACCATTCCAAGATGTGACCGTCATGGTGGTTTTACCCCTCGCTGCACATAATTCAAATCAGCCTCATATCAATCACAAGAGCAAAGGTAAGATCTAAAAAAAATTGTTATTTTAGTTAAATTTAAATTTAAATTCCTTGCTTCAATAATAATTACAAAATCAAGAAAGAGACAAAAAAAGAAGTTTATTTTTAGCCTTTGCTTTGCGTAATTTTCCTAGTTAATTAGTTTAAAATCTTCAATTTTCTCTAGGATTTCCCCATCTTTGGGATTAAGCTCTAGGTGTTAGAATAGGGAAGTATTTTGTTTGTTAGATCTAGATAAGTTTAGCTTTGGAAAGCACGAGAAAATCCAAAAAAAAAAATAGTTTTAGTTGTTTAGATTGTAGGCTTTCATTCATTCATAGATTAGGAACTATACGTCGTGATTTTAGTGGAACAGATGTCACAGTAACAGTGTTTTTTTTTTTTTTTTTCTTTGTTGTTGTGTGTATATGACCTGCAATAGGAATTATGAATGTTAACTGTGTATGGTGAATGTTGACTCCCCAAGATATGAACTGGTTTTATAAATATTTTTTTCGAAAATTTCTTTGTGTATTTCCAGCAAATGTTAGCAAGCACGGATTTATATTTTCCCGTCGATATTAAATACAAAAAAAAAATTTAACTCTGTATTAACTTATTAAATTGCCCGTGAAACAAAGTTCCAATGGATGAACTGGGAAAACACAACATTGAATATTTGTAGATATAATTGCTGCATTATAAGAACTAATTAACAACATAATAATTAATAGGATTGAAAATGTTCCAACTATGCTATTAAAATGCTGCTGGAATGTAACCTTAAGTATTGAACTTGTATTTTGTAATATTTATAGCCTTTTTGAAGATTTTTCCAAATTAAACTGATATTCATTGCATAAAAGAAAATAAATGAGACAAAATGCTAAAATAAGAGGCCATTTATTCGGTGAAAGAGGAAAAAAGCAAAACCTCGATGATAAATTGCTTGCCTCTACAAAGATAAATTGCTTGCCTCTACAAAGAGGCATTCATTCCGTCAATGTATGAGATAAATTCCCTAAATTAGATGGCACTCCTTCCCCCAAACACATGAGGATGATTTCTTTGCAGAATTGAAATTGTATACCTTACGAAAGCACGGAGTGGGAACTAGCTTCTGTAAGCCTGGTGCAAGAAGAAAAACTTATTTTCCTCCCTGCTGCCAAAAACACAAAAAAGCCTCGTAAATAATGAAACTTTCTCTTTACTCTCAAATGTCTCCACTCATGGCTTTCTTCGTGATGGAAATTGTGGCGACCTGCGGCAAGGCCAAGATTTCCCTATCACTGGGTATCCGGTTTCCAACTTTCCGTTCCTGAGAATTGAACTCGTGACATGCTGCAGTTCAATATTTGGAAAAACAAAATACAGAGATAATTTATGCGACCGAAAAAACAAAAAGTTTACCCCGGGAGGGCAACGAGTAAAAACAGATGCAGCTGAGAGATTGAATGAAGGGCAGAATCCTGCTTTCACTCCTGAGACAATTAAGGTTTGCAGTCAACACCCTGCGCAAAACTTTAACTAGTATTGTCAATCCTCACACCCAGCCAGCGTTGAACCTGTGAACCCCACACCTTATTTCTCATGTCCCACCATCCTGCTATGCGCTCACATATGAAACTATATGACACCTGTTCTTTTTTTAAAAACCACAAACGGAATAGGTAACAATACATTACATTGTTACCTATATAGGTAACAACACTATAAGTAACAACGTAATGTGTTGTTACCTATTCTATCAAAACTAATGGGGACGCGACCGAAAATACTTTTTACCTATTGTGAGAACTTGCGTGAGAGATAGCCTCTTCCCTTCACACCTCTTTCACCACTGAAACCTGGCGAAGATTTTTCAGCGAGCAATGCTATCAGCTTATCATATCTCTTGCTCCTTTCCAAACCGCTTCTTTATTTTTTGAAATCTTTTTTTATTGGCTATCCATAACCAAGCAGGATTTTCCCCCTGCATGTTTACTAATACTTTCTTATACTTCCCATAATCAGATTCTCTTTCCGCTTGAATCTGAATGCTGAAAGATTTCTCTGCACATAATCTTGAAAGTGTTTCAAATGATGATCCTGCCACTTGCTTAGCCAAAAATTGGTTGGAGAGCAATAGATGTGATAATAGAGAGCATCCTTTGCCTGAAGAAAACCAAACACATCTGCAACTAGAGAATCAGTGGAATTAATTTGTGAAATCGCATGCTTCTCAGTAGCATTATGATTAATTTCTTGATATAACTTTCTCCAACTTCTCCAGGCCTGTGCCTTTTGGCGCTCTTTATTAACTCAAGGATGTGAATTGTCCAGAAATCTTCGATCCAAAAATATTCTCTGAAGCTGGAGAATTTCCACTCCACGCCTCTGGGGTAGTATACTGTGATACATCTGCAGTATATGACTGCGGATCCTATTACGATGACCATATAATGAAGGATGAGGGGAATGGATATGGGGGGTCGTATGCACCCTTCAATATAATCATCTCCTTCGGACTAACCTCCGGATTGGAAGTGTCACGGAATAAAAGCCTTCTTGTTTTATACGAGCAGCGGGCTGTTTCAGACACTAAAACTGCATTGCAAACTGTAACGACAAGTGCGACTGATGAGGGAAGAATTGATCTGGCAATTATATATTGAGGATTGGAAGTGCGAGCTACAATCCACGACTTTAGCACCTGTTCTTCCACCCTTTTCAACAAATATTTGTGGGGATATAACTGAGAATTAAACTTTGAAGCGGAGAGAATAACGAGTATTCTACAAGATACAATTTCTCGAATACCAATACTAGCCAAAGCTGCAGGGCCTAAAAGAAGAACCAGAGTGATCATGGATACTAGTATTACGAAGACCAGTAAGTTTCATTAGAAGACCAGGGGTCGTACCCGGATGTTTGATAAGCTGTAGGAAGTATGGAAATCTCGTAAGGAATTGTATGGAGGGTAACCAGTGCAAAGCTAATGAAGAGCGCTACCATGTCAGTTCTCAAATTTGTAGAGAGAGGCATGGCTACTCCAGGCAACAAGCATCCCATCAACACGCGGGTGGAAACCCTCCCAGTTAGAATATTAGTCTCTTCAGGAATACTATCACTTGAATTTATTTACTTTGTAGAAGCTGTAACTTCATTAAGAACACTTTCAATTTGATGTTGTGATTTGTTTATTCCCATGTGTTTGTTGCAAGCCATAAACTAATAAAAACACTAAGAAAATTCTTTATCCACATTTTTGTTGAATCAAGTGAAGTAAATTGGTACCTTGGTTGTTATAAACACTTGTGAAACAAACTGAGTTTGATTTCCAAAACCCCATTTCCAGTGACAACTTGATTTCTTGATATCACATGCAAACGTGTCTCAAACAATCTTCACAAACTCTCAACCAAGAAAATATGAACAACGATCTAGAAAGTGATTTTGAGCACACATACAAGAAATTCTTGAACCCAAACAAGCTTTAAAACACTCACACTCAAAATTATAACAAGTATATTACACAAATGTGTCACTTAGAGTGCAAGGAATGAGCATTATTTTAGCCCGAACAACCTTACAAGACATCCTTAAGGCTCCATTTCTATCCCGGTATTGCCTAAAGAAAACCTCTCATCACATGATCGGGATCCCTTTGTGCTTTGCTCCTGATCATAACACACTACACGATGATTATTTCCCCTCAATCATGGATGACTCTAGATAGTTAAGTAATCCCGAGAAGAGTTTGACACTTTCCTTGTGTCCCCACTCCACTCTAATCCCAAAACCTTTCTTATCTGATCTCAAATGAGAAGTCTTTCATTCCTCACCTCTTCCGCACATGTCATTCCCCAATTAGTTGTTCTTGACGATGAAGCCTCGAGGGAGAAAAACCACATCCGTCACCTTATCAAACATTTATTGCCATTATAGATTTGATCTTTCTTGGCTCTTCCACCACTCACCACTTTCTTCCGCATGACCCTTTTTGATCAAGGTTAACCCACCTCAAATGACCATTTCACTTGAGTAGCACAACCTAACATCCCTCCATTCAATAACCAAGATATAAATCTAGGGCTCTGTTCCACCGTTATCTTTGACCGTACTATACATTGTGATCAAGTCTGTAAAAGTATCGTTGTCCTCGACAAGAAAGTCTTGCTTTCTCAAGAGTACAAGTAGAGTTTCTCTTTTAACTTGATTGTGTTCCCATACCCCCATGACTTCTATCATCTTCACACCATCCACAGCCCTAGCCCAACATCATCCCATCATCCTCTACGTCGACTACCTTGGCCCGTACTCACGAGGAGTCAAGTGCACACAAAATGTCCCTACGCTTTTTAGTGTGTATAGGATCCCTCTCATTTTATCGAATTCTAAAGAATTTATTGCAATTTTCTATGTGCTTGCTCTTTCATGTTTTTTTAATATAGGAATGCAATCGAATGATATATATTTCGCCTAATGGTATTAATGTTCTTCAATCACAAAATTGTGCCTTGTTTATAATTAAATGGAGCCAGTAATACTCCTACTCTTCCTTGTTGCATATGTTTCCTTAATGCACAAACTTTGTGGTGTGTATCTATCTACATGGACTTTGTGTCACATCTATGTAGTTCAGGAGTGGTGAATACTTTGTGCTTCTGGGTCTTATTCTTTGCATTTGTTATATTATGCTTATTATGTGTGTTTTTGTGTGAGAGAGAGAGAGATAGAGTTATATTTTGTCTGGAGATATCTAAGCAATTCTCTATGTACACTCTTTTGTGGGTTTCTTTCTTCTTACATCACTCTCTCCTTTCTCTTATCTATCTGCTTCCCATTTTTTCCCCTTTGTGGTTTTAGGTTAAAAGCGCCAAATATACAAAAAAAAAATTATTATATGAGGGAAGTGCCCCTCTCGAACGTAGAGACTGGATCGCCATGTCAATAGGTGATTTTCCTTAAATGTTGTAGATTGTATGACATTTCCATTGAGCGAGTCTGAGATCATGCATAACGACATTAAAAAATATCAGCACCGTGCCAGCAGGATAGTCTTCCATTTGGTCTAAATGATCTTGCTCGCCAACCGCTCCATTGTCCACTAATTTAGTGTGAAGGTCTTCGAACAACACCTCACAATTACCCTTCGCCACATAACCTTGATTCACATCCTCCTTATCCACATGTACACATTCACATATTTTATATTTACTTCAAATATTCATATATTTTTCAAGTTGTAAGCAATTTAACTTAACTTTTAATGTTATAATTTTATAACTAATTTTTAAATATTTTATAAAATTGTGTTTGGAAACCTTTGTGAGCTTTTTTTTAATAAATAGACAAATTATTGTCCATACCTTTCTATTTGTGGAAATAATAAATTTATCTTCCATTAAAATGTTTGAGTATTAATAACCAAGCCGACAACACAAACAAGTCCACATTTAGGACTTTAAATGCCTATTTCCAAGTAGAAGTTTCCCATTTATAAGCTTTAATATTGCGACAACATACACTAGGTACTGGTATTGAAGAAGAGAAATGTCATGAATAAATGGCATTATTATCTTATGTCAAATCATATAAATGCGCAATGGAAGCAGCCCTGGAATTTCAAATTATGTGGCTGTCAAATCAAAATTCTAAAAATTTATATATATATTTCTATAATCTATTTATATATGTATAAACGTATTATATTTTTATATAAACTGTTTAAAAAAAACTTATGATTTAAAAAAAGTTCAGCCTGTTATGGTCTACGGTTTCCAAAAAATTTCCCCTGTAAAATATAGTTAAAATTACGAAAAACGACCTACAGCTTGTCAATTTCCAGGCTTGAATGGAAGGACTTTAATTTGTGCTTAGTAAAAATCTACAATCTTAACTGATGTTTCAGCCACAAACCCAATACCAAAGGCATTCTCAAACTTATATATATAATTAATGACTAGCCCTTTTAACTATACACCAAACAAAAGTGTGTGAAGTTATTTTAATATAACTAATCATTTTAGTATTTAGAGGGTTTTTTTTATTGTGAATATATTCAGAAATATTTAAATAATTAAAAAATGAAATTATGAATTCACAAAAGAAAAGAATGGAAGTAAAGTTCAAGAAACTTTGATATTGTAACAAAAAAAATTATACTAATATCAAATTTAATTATGTTTTTTTTTTTTCCCGAAAATACCTAATATTAAATTTGATTGTCCCTTTTTTCAATAATGATCATCATTAGCTCCTTGTAACATGTGTACATGTTTGGATATTCAAGTCCTGCTAATTAGTACATGTATCTAAAATACATCTCCAAAAATGCAGAGATATCAATCTTATGGCACAAGTGTAAAAAATCTATTACCTCCCTTCGAATTGACACATACCGCTTGATAAATAATTCTATTACCTACTTCGCACTACATGATAGCATAGTGATAGATGGCCCCAATCTTGCTACACCACTATGTTGGGTTAGAAAAAAAAAAATATTCCGCCCAAAAAAATCCGGGCCCCAAATTCTATTATATAATTACGAAGTTGATAAAACAAAATAAAATACTTCAAAATAACTATAAAATAAACATCAAATTTGAAACCAACAATTTTTAACAATTTGGAGATATTCTACTCAAGTATCCCCTCAAAACCTGATTTTCATTGTCATTACTACTACCATTACCATTGTAGAATACCTATAATTAAAACCTTCAACCTCAAAAATATTAAAAAGTGTTACAATTTTTTTCCCCTAAATTCCTTGAATGAATCCAATAATATCCATACATATTCAAATGTTTTACAATAGAAAATGACACTACTATTTGCGGACCCCATATTACATTATGTTTACCACTATTCAAGAATATCAGTAATTCGGAGCCTTCTTTTACAAGGAAAAAGATTGTTTCCCCACCTTACATTATTTGTATCGTCGAAGAATATTTTGATCCAATGCATTAACCGAGAACTTTCTTTTTAAGGGAAAACATAATATCACATAATATCACTTAGGTACTCCGGAACAAAAGATTTTTAAAACAGTGAAAAGGAAAGATATAATAGAGATCACATTTGGTCCATGTATGGAATGGATAATAATAACACATTATTATGGTATCCTAGTGCAAGTGCCCTTTTTGAAAGGGACCACAACAACTCTATTCAATATAATAATAATATCTCAATAATAATGACTATATCTTTTCAGTGAACTAATCTCAATTTTGTTTATCTTTAAAAACATTAATAATCACATCGCTTACATTTTAATGACAATGATTTTTAAAGAGAAAGGTGAGACCATCCCTATTTTTTAGACTAAAAATTGATTCAAAATAAATATTTAACAAATATAATATTTGATTAGTTAGACGATATAAAGACCAACCTTATTCTTATAATTATAATATCCTAGTGCAAGTGCCCTTCTTAAAAGGGACCACACCAACTCCATCCAATATATATACCCCAATACAATAATGAACATATCCTTTACATCTCAATAATATTGACCACATCTCTTCCAACTTCAATTTTTTTAATCATCTGAAAAATAAAAAAAATAATGACCATAACCCCTACATTTTACTGGTAATGACCTCCAAAGAGAATGATCACCTACACCATTATTTAGATAAGGACCGTCTCTATTAATGAGATGAAGAAATCATTCAAAATATACCTTAAACAAATATAATGTTTCATTGGTTAGAATATATAAAGACCAATCTTATTCTTTAGACTAAGGATACAATTAATTTTATTAGATAAATTTACAATTAATACAATGGTTTATTATTTGTAGGACATGAAGATTGTTCCCATTTTTTTAAGATTTAAGGACTTCTTCATTTTCACAGATAAACCTTCAACTAACATAATGGTTGGTTGGTTTACATGTCATAAGGACCACCCCCAAGCGCTCATCTAACATAATAGCTGGTTGGTTGTAGGACAAATATGTATACTTGTCATGCCTTCCCCTTTCATTTTCACTCAATCCTTTGATTGGTTGTAGAACAAGTATATTTACTTGTCAAGTATAATGGTTGATTAGTTCTAGTCTATATTTATTTATCTAGCCTTCCTCTTTCCTTCTAACACAAAAATACATTAGTTGTACAACAAAAATGTCTACTTATTAGTGTTCCATTTTTCTTCGTCCATTTTGATAGATAGACTTCCAATCAACATAGTTGCAAGACAAGTATGTATACTTGTCATGTCTTCCACATTTCCTTCTCACACAATAGTCTTATAAGACACACAACGGTTGCTTATTTATTATATAAATATCCCATTGTATTTATATAAACTTCCTTTATTCCTTCTCACACAAAAAATAATTAGTTGTAAAGGAGGCATGTTTATTTATTTAGTCTTCCCTTTTTCAATGTGGTTGGAGGACATAAGGACCCTATATATAAAGACATGATAGTTAATTAGTTGTAGTACAAATATTCTCATATATTTAATTACATAATTTTTCTATCTTACTTTTTTCTTATCACACAAAAAATTAATTAATTAAAATAACCATATTTTTATTTTCAAATTTTATAAACAAATACTTCTAAATACATGTTTTGCTGTTAGATAAGATATACATAGAACAAAATACTAACCTATTAAACTGTGAAATTTGGTAGAAAATATTCCTATGTCCATTCAATTTAATGGTGAATTATTCAAATGGTCTTTGTTTTTGTTAAATTCCATATGGCTTAAAAGATGGAATATGGGGACATTAACATATTAAAATGTAGCTCATTAAGAAAGGATAAAGATGTACCAGGTACAAAAATAAGAAAGGATAAACTTGTACTCAATATGTAATTAAGACTATATATTAAACATAGGTGTCATTGTCATACCGACGAGGATATAATTGAGTAGCAATGTCTTCTTCCCTTCAATAAAATACATGGTGAATAAGTCAAATGGTCTGTCTTTTTTGTTTTACAGTTCATGTGGCTTAAATAACTCTTTTTAACACACAGATTTGACATCTTTAATGATATGGATTGGCCATTTTTGTGAAGAAAAAGAAAACCAGTAACAATTACACACAACAATGTTGCTTGATGAGGTCTTAACCTGCAACAAACCACATGCTCATCAAACAGTTTTTAAGGTGAAAAAAAGGTTTCTAATTCCAGATGAATCACTTATACACACCTGTCCACATATTCCTGCTTGTAGAAGAAGAGGACACACCGAACAGTATAATTA
Organism: Taxus chinensis; assembly: GCA_019776745.2. Classification (NCBI taxonomy): domain Eukaryota; kingdom Viridiplantae; phylum Streptophyta; class Pinopsida; order Cupressales; family Taxaceae; genus Taxus; species Taxus chinensis. The sequence continues at coordinate 197,050,816 of CM034155.1, read as the reverse complement.
CAGTGATTGAAAAAAACAACTACACTGGATTCCCCTGCTAAGCTGAAGTAAAACAGGGAAGGAAGAAACATATGGTTCATGAACAATTCCCCCATCTCTGTTAAAGAGCGGGTTGATGGTTCTTCAATAGACTCATGTGGTGCTGCTGCTGCAGCACTAGATCCAATCCAGAGAGCAGAAAAACCTTCCACCAATGTTGCTGTCCTGCTGCAATTCAGAACAACTACTACTACTACTAGTACCAACTAAGAGTTTGTGAGAAAACTTTACAAGCTTGTACCCATAACTCCCTTGTCCATATACTGCTCCCTGGTTCTCATCCAGTGGTTTACATACCCTTTCATGGCAATTACTTATTCTAGACCTACAGACTAACACAAGCAACTGTTACTGCAACAGTGTTACTAAATTACACATTGGGGTTGCTACGGAACGATCCCAAAGCCTTGATGGCTGCTGCCCTTAGAACGAACTGGTGGTATAAAGCAGCAACTGCAGCTCCAATGAAGGGACCTACCCAGAAAATCCACTGCATAAAAGAGGCATCACATTAGGAGACTAGATTAAAAAGATGTAGCAGATCAAGCTGAAATTTCACAATAAACCATAAAAGACAGATCTATTCCAAGTTCCAACAAATTGAAGCAGATTTGTGGATCATGATTGGAAAGCTTGATATACTGAATCCAAGCTTTCCCAAAAGCATAAAACATGATTTTTCCACAAACTCTGTTTTTTTAATAAAGTAAGTGGTGTTTCCCCACAATGTTTTTTAGAATGTTTTTTTAGTGGAGCTTCTTAACCTGGAAACATGGGGTTTCCAAGAATTTTTTTAACTTTACTAAAATGATTCCAAATCCTTTCCCTGATAATGGTCACAGCACAGAACTCGTCACAAGTTTCCAAAGTTAATTCGGAAAGGAAAGGCTTATGGCTCGTGCTTGTCTTAGATTGACACCCACCATCAGATTCCAACAAAAATCAGCAAAACGAAGGACAATAATGAAGCCTACTTTTTAAACCACAACAGAGCAGGTATTCAAAACTGTGTACAGGGATTCTAAACTATATGATCTAACAATGAATGTTTTCAACAAAATCAGAGCAAGGAGCCTTCTTTTTAATCTACAACAGAGCAGGTATTCAAAACCGTGAACAGGGATTCTAAACTATATATGATCTAACAATGAATGTTTTTAACAAAATCAGAGCAAGGAGATTACTTTTTAATCTACAACAGAGCAGGTATTCAAAACTGTAAACAGGGATTCTAAACTATGATCTAACAAAACATGTTTCCAATAAAATCAGAACAAGGATTTGAAACTTATGCATATAGTCGGAACCCGGGTGAGATGGTTTGGAAACATAGTGAGATACTATACTTACATGGTCATCCCAGGTCTTCTGATGACCATAAATCACAGCAGCTCCAAAGCTCCTTGCAGGGTTGATGCCAGTTCCAGTGATGGGGATGGTGGCCAAGTGAACCATGAAAACAGCAAACCCAATAGGCAATGGAGCCAAAACCTGCACAACAAACAAGGTCTAGTCATAACTCATATCTCAAAACAAGTAAAATGACTCAATTTCAATGCTTTCTAAGACATGCCAGTGGTGCTCAAATCTCCTACACCAAGACATAAATAAGTGCCCGACTGAATACGCAGTTTGGTCTTCTGCTCGGGATTTACTTGTAATATGTATATACACAAGTAAAGAAGAAAAAATTTACTTCAGCAGAGAAAGAACATGAGGAAAAAGACAACATACAGGAACATGGGAGTCTCTGGCACTGCGCTTAGGGTCAGTTGCAGAGAAAACAGTGTACACTAACACAAAGGTGCCGATGATTTCAGCAGCCAACCCCACGCCCTTAGAGTAACCAGGAGCCACAGAGTTAGCCCCACCTCCATAAGTATCATAGAAAGACTTCTGGAATGCCTTTACAAGCCCAGTCCCACAGATGGCACCTAGGCACTGAGCTACCATGTACAGAACAGCCCTTGGCAAGGACACCTTCCTGGCCAAAAACAGACCAAAAGTCACAGCAGGGTTAATATGTCCACCTGTAAACACAAAAAAGACCCACATCAGAAACCAGACCCAGGAAATCATGCTGACATTCACTCTGGTTGTACACCAACCCATAGAACAAAATAATCTGTACTAATTCTCAGATGGGTACGACCAAAATTTGAAAAACTACTCACCAGAAATACCAGCAGTGCAGTAAACCAGTACAAAGATCATGCCCCCAAAAGCCCAGGCAATACCCAGAAGCCCAACACTTCCACAATTATCAGCATTTCTTTTGTGACCGATCACAGTGGCAACAGTGATATACAAAAACAACAATGTCGCAATGAATTCTGCAATCAGAGCCCTGTAGAAAGACCAGAGCTTGAACTCGTTGAAATCCACCAGAGCTGCAGGAGGTGGGTCTACATAATCCTTTGGTGCAAACCCTGGCTGATCCACTTCCTTGGCCATGGCTGACAATCAATCAAAACCCTTCAAACAAACAGAAAAAACTAAACTCTGCACTGAATTGCACTGTTTTTTTTTTCTCTGAAACAGAAAATTGAAACAGCTTCTAGCGGCTGAGCTGAGCTGAGCTACAAGGGCATCCCTCTCAGTTATTTATGGTGGTAATGAGAGCTGAATTGCATGAATGACGACAATGGCTTCTTACTGCCGCCCACAACCGCCTTAACATGTCACGCTTGGACCCACCGAAAATCTGCAGGTACCTATCATGGAGGACTTTTATGTATTCACCCTTTTTCTAATCTTACTGTAAATACCAATACAGCCAGTCAGCCATGGCTGTCACGCTGTAAACATGGTATTTACTGCTATGTACGTATTATTTTGTCTGTGACTCTCTGCGTCGTTTTTTAGCCCAAAGTAAAAGGGGTCACGTTCTGGAAAAGAAAAAAAGTTAACAGTATTTATGATCATTTTGGACCGTCGATGTGGTCCGCATCGCATGCCACGTGTTGCCGTGTTTAAGGGTGGGTTGCCTAGCTGTCCCGGTATGGGCCTCTTGTGCAGCCTCCCCACGTGCATTTATAACTTAAAAAAATTGATGTTTAGTGGGAAAGTGACTTGAACGAGATAAAGTTTCTCCTCATTTGGAGTATACTTCAATTTATCGGGCTAGAAAAATTGTTTCATATCCTTTTATTAATTTAATAACTAGCAATCGCATGTGTACAATGCAATGTGAACGCCGAACGGTATATGTTATTTGATTTAGAGGGATAGTTATTACTTTTGTAGTTGATTTTGATGAGAGGTGTGATTGATAGTGTAAGTGTAGGAGTATAGGTGAAGCATTACATTTAAAGTTTTTATGTGTACATTTCAAATTTTATTTGCACTAAACATGAACACATTTGATATCACTTTGGATACAAGAAGTTTGAGTAAATTAGTAGTGGAGGTGCTATCAAAGTAGAGGGTAGTATTTACGACGAGTTGTTTTTTGTTGAGTGATAGTAATCTTGAATTCTCCATTCTTCTTCATAACATAATCATTGTACTCACAGTGTAGGATGTCCCACAGACTTCAATTTACCATGTAATCATAATACAATAGATTTCCATGTGGAGAAATCAAATATCCATGCAGACTTGCAAGATTTCGATGTTTGATGCTTCTAACTTAATTTCCAATCAAGTGCTTGGCGATAGCCTGCAGGTAATGGACCGTCAAACACTCTAGCGTGCGATCAACAATCTTGATGTAAAATACTTTAATGGCCATATGGGGCGCCCAAATTTGCAGAAAAATTGAATCGCTTTTAATGGCGTGAAAGATTCCTTTAGTTGACACATCACAATTTGGAGCTAAATGTGACTATGTTCGAAGAACTCTCTAAAATGTACACAAAAAACAAAATTTAAATGCATTAAAGAAAGAAAAGAAAAACCTTACTAAGTATACTCGTATTAAAGTTTTGAAAAAGAGGAGATGTGCCAGGTGTTATTATGAAGTCAGGGACATTAAAGAACAAATGGTAAAGAAAGAAAAAACTGTCAATCACTAGTCAATGGTCACACTATTTCTAAAAATGAAAATTGTATGTTAATATGATGTAATGCTAACTTGAATCTCTACAACTCATTCACCGGTTGTTGTGATATTGTTAAAAACATGAATTTTAGAAAATAAATATATTGCTAGTTTTGCATTGGTGAGAAGTGTTTTTTGGAGTTTCATGAAATTACATTACTGTGTTTAAATAATGGGTCTATTACCAGTGGTTTAAAGTTAATATAACTTATGCGGTCCCTTTTCCATCCTTCTTGTTTCATTGTGTGTTTCCCATTGCAAGATTTTGGTAAACAAACTTGAACTTATGTTGTCTAAATATTTGGTTGCAAGATGTGTATATTTGTGACATCCACAAGATTTTCATTTTGAGCTCTTTACATATATAATGCAAGGATGCCCTCTATCAAAATATAATGATGTATTAATCAATCTCATATTTATAATGATACTTCCCACATCATCACACTTCTCAGCTAAGTGGCTCAGTCACAAACTATATTAACAAGGTTCTAAATATTTTATTTGAGTTTCCATCAATTTCATAGCAACACTCTACCATATCTCAAATATCCTCTGTACATTGATCCAAAGTTGCCTACCCCTAACAAATTTTTCTCATTAAATCCATTAGTTGCATTAAAAAGATCTCCGTAAGAAATTATTAGGTGCTTAAATTTCTGCAGAATAGCTAGTGGTAGATCGATTACTTATAGATTTCATCTCCACAAGAAAACCAAAAGTAATCAACGTATCACAAAAGCATTGACACTAACAACTACCACCATCACCGTTTTGAAATGTGAAGCACTTTTTTGACTCAAGTAACAATAATTTACGTGGTCCATAGAGGTCAACATTTCCATTAAGTAAAAAAATAGTTGTGGCATTATCATAAACCCCTCTTTTAGAATTTCTCTTATGACTCTGTTGAAATATAGATTCAGATAGCGAAGCACTTGAAGTTTCTTGAGGAATTTTGGTAGTGGACCAGTTAAGAAATTTGACAAAAGATCCAGGTCAATGAGATATTTTAAATTTTCCATTACCTCCGGACTAGGACCTTCTAAGGCATTTCTTGATAGATTCAAACGTTTCAATCCTACGCAACTTCCAATTATAGCTGGAATGGTACCACACAACTTATTACCTGAAATGTCTATATATGTAAGCATTATAATTTTGCCAATCTCTTAAGGCAAGGACACTCCTAATGCATTCCATGAGAGATCTAAATACAACTGAAGATTTTGAGGACCGGTAAGAACTTCCCCAGGTATACTTCCCGACAACTTATTGTAAGACAGGTCTAACAACTCTAATTTATGACATTCCTTTAAATTGGCAGGTATCTATCCTAGTATCCAAACAAGCCAATTCTAAACCTACAAAACAGAGGTGCAAAGGATCCAGTCTTTACCCTGATGATTCATACACACAAGACTCATAGCTTGCAAGACATAAAAAATTCAAACATATACAACTCTATTAGTTATTAGTTCAAGATTACAGTGGCAGAATTCCACCTGGAAGACCACCCATATTGAACTGTCACATAAAAACCAAACCAAAAGTCAGTAAAACCCATGAAAACTTACTTGGATTGTTGGTGGTTATATTGCCTGTTCCACCAAAATTGCAAGCCACATATGAATGCCCCTTCTTCTGGTAATAGATTTTGAAATCATAGGAAGCGTGGGAAGAAAGGCTATCTGGTAGATAACAAAGTTGGCTTGGATGAAGTGATGCACCAAGTAGCACCATCAACTGATATTAAGTTACCACCAATAGCCAGGTAGGGTAAGCCAATACAATTGATGTCTACAATGTAAACCTTGGTTTCATCAGGATAAAAGAGCCCCCAATTCCATTCTGATTCCATGTCAGGATTTATATTCTCATTGAAAATGGAAAAAATGTATGTATCTATCTCCTATCCTAGCCTTGAGGGTGTCCTTGTGTTGTTAATCACATGCCTAACAAGATTTGCATTGTAAGTTGTTGCATTGTTTGGGGTTGCTGCCGGCTCTTTAGGGCCTCCTTTAGAGGGCCACCCTATTTAAGTTATCATTACACCAAGTGACCTAAAATTTAGCGCTTCTAGAGAAAAGAAAAGGGCATCTATATGTGCATAAAACATATTAGCATAGGTCCAAGACCTATGTTTGGGTCAATAACACCATCGTTGGGTTTGAATAAGGCATAGTCCAGAGATACTTTGTGAGGGGAATCTATGTAGGAATAATAGGGATAAACATTTACCATGAATGAGGACTGTGTCTAAGCCAAAAATTCCAGCATGGGCCTTAGGAAGAAGGCATAATTATTGTCCAGTGCCCTTGCTGAGGGTGGAATTTATCTAGAAAGTATACTAAGTGCATGAGTACTGGAAACCTTTATTTTTTTTGTCAAGTCTAGTTTTCTTCAATGTTGTCTACACATTTTTCATGTAGGGACAATGAGGGATGAGACATTAATGGTGCTCTCAGTCACCTTTGCTCCTACAGTTTCATAAGTGATCATGGTGGTAGGGTAGTATGGTAGTACATTGTTAGCCACCCATGTATCCATTATGCTCTGGTACTATGAAAAACCTAACAATTATGAATTGAGTATCCCAATCATGAGCTCAATGCTAGTGTTGGAAGATGCTTGAATAACCTGCACATAAAGAAAGGAGGTTTTTTATTTCCACATTTCTTAGAAAAGGTCTTTCGATCTACATTAAACTAATGTAGCAAGTTTTAAGTTTTATGTAATAACCTTCAGAGATCCTTATCTTCTCAACAAACAGTGACTTCCCCAACTGGGATAATTTTTTAGGGGTTGGAAGGTCATCCCCTACATGACCATAGAAAAGTCCTACTTCAATTCCTCTTATGAATACTGCAAAAGAAGATGTAACCCCTCCAATAATGTCATAAGTAAAAACCCTGGCTGAATTCACCCAAATCATAATTGAATTCCCTAGCACATATACACACTTATTAGGCATCGTGTCTTCAATAATGAAGACCCCGATTCTTATTGAATTTAATGTAGATATTAATTTTGACTAGTGGCCACAATAAGGGAAAAATACAACGAAATCCAATTAAAAAATGATCCCCCTTTTTACAGAGCATGCATCCACAATATGCACACATAGACTACAAACATCTAAGGGACATGACAACCCAATAAATCTCAAAACAAAAGCCTTGGGATCAAAATGGCTTCGTCATTCAAACTGCTACCACAAAAGATACTGGGTTTATTGTAGTAAAGAGTATACACACATATTTTTTAATAGTTCTTTTAGCTTTTCCCTTTTCACAGAACAGCCACACACCAATACTCAAATAGGCATACTACCACCATCTGAGGCTTATTATTTTCCAAAATGACCCAATAAATCCCAAAACTGAAATCTTGGGATTAAATTGAGCTCCATCATTCAAAATTCTACCATAATAGTTGTTGGGCCTCTTAAATAGAGCTATGAGTATACCTCCCCCCACACATTTTTCAATAGTACTTTTACCTGCCAAGATAATAGATTCATATAATGAATTAATCAAGAATACAATTTGATTTAACCTCAACAACATGCAAACATCAACAACAACACCCACATCAACAACACCTTCCTCATCGCCCAGTCCTCCATCTTCTTCAATGGGGTTTCCATCATTCATTCATCCCTCGATACCACCATGATAGTATTTACGTATTAATTTAAGTAAAATAGTAACTGTATTCAAGCTTCATTTATAGAAATTATCTGAGCCTATTTTCAAGTAAACAATGGCCAATTTTTCCTTTAACAACCCATATTTTTTCATATTAATTCAGTCCACTCAGAACCCTTTAAACAAATGAAAGTATGGCCGAATTTCTTTGTGAAGGGGAAAAATTACAGAACAATCTAGAAAAGCAGAGCCAATTTATGAAAAAAATAGTGTAGCGATGGGAGAGCTGAGTGCTCCAATACAATGATATAAAGCTAAAAGAGAACAAAAACCTAAAACAACAATGCTCTACATAACTAAAAACAATAGAGCTACATATATCAAAAATAGGGGAAAAAAACAACGAAAACCAATTAAAAAATGATCCCCCTTTTTACAGAACATGCATCCAAACCTGAAAAACATTCAAGGAAAACTTGAAAAACGTTCATCCAGAAGTGAGGAATAAAATTACTTACTAAAACCCCAAGCAGCCCATTCAAAGCATGCAAACTGCAACCGGAAAACAGAAAATGCCGATGATTTCGGGAACTGCTGTGGATTTCATAATTTATGGTTAAAAACGTCAAAACGGTTGTCAATTTTAAGACAATGGCATGAATGAACGAAAAGGCCTTTCCCATAGGGGGAACATGTCAAACAAAATAAATAACAATTGAACATAATTTGAAAAAGAACTTCAATTGTAAATAGGTTGTCTTAATCATTTGTTTTATATAAACTTCCTTCAAAATTGTTAATTATAACTAACCTCCATAGTAGTACATTTTATAAGTCGCTGAATTTATTTTTTACTATATTTATCTTTTAATGACAAAAATAAACTATAATTGCAAATTGAACTAAAATTAATCTTAATTTTAAATCCTCATTGAGTCAAAAAATTAATCCCATGTTGGTTGGTTGATTGACTTGCTTACTCTACAATAACATATAGATCCTAATATATCATGATTTATGGCCCTCTTACTAACAAAATGGTTGCTTGGTTGTGGGATGCATATGTTTGCTTACTTGACCTTCCCACCTTAAATTGTGAGATATTAATTATTAATGATTAATTTTAAATTTGATGAAGACTTTGGAATCAATGTTTTTTTTTAAACCTATATAATAATACAATTGAGACTAAAGTATATATCATCAATCAATTAACAAAATGCAAAAAAAATAATAAAATAATTAATTAATATGGTATTTAACAAATCTAACACACACACACATTGTGTGTGTGTGTGTCACTCATATATATAATGATAAATGATATTGTTATCATAAAATAAAATTTGGACTCATTTTTTATGAAATTAATAAAAATTAAAATACTTATCATCAATCAATTAAACATTTACCATAAAAATAATATAGTAATTAATATGATATTTAACAAATTCAAAATAAACACCTCAAATTTTAGACTTATTAAAATAAATGTATTATGTAGACCTTTTACTAATTAGACTTTAGATCATGTCAAACAAAATAAATAACAATTGAACATAATTTGAAAAAGAACTTCGATTTTAAATAGGTTGTCTTAATCATTTGTTTTATATAAACTTCATTCAAAATTGTTAATTATAACTAACCTCCGTAGTAGTACATTTTATAAGTAGCTGAATTTATTTTTTACTATATTTACATTTTAGTGACAAAAATAAAATATAATTACAAATTGAACTAAAATTAGTCTTAATTTTAAATTTGTTAATTCTTTCAATTAAAATTTGAGTTTGTCAAATTTGTCAACTGTAAAAACTTCTCCTCATAAATTAATTTTGAAAAATTAATATTAAATTCATAAAATCATCTTTATTTGATATTAAAATTAAAATCTTTACACTTAATATATTTTATCTATAAACTAACCAACCAATAAAAAAAATCAATCCATTTTACTAAACTATAAATTTATTTTATATATAATAAAGTGTTCTTTTAACTTGGTAAAACTAACATATAACCATATCAAGACATCCACTCCAATAACAACTTTTGAAACCAAAGTTATTTGGCGAGACAATATTTCAACATTTAAAAGGGTGTTGATTATATTTTAAAGCCCAAATTAATAAGTACATACACCAAAATCTTAAGCGCAAATTAAAAGTACCTACATACACCAAAATATCATCAATATAAACCTTATAAAGTGTCCTTATAGCAATCAATCATTTCTTATTTTAGAAGTCAAGGTTTTCTATATTGTGGTTGGTGAAGGGCATATTAGCATTGTTACATGTAAGAAAATACAAGATGGGCGGTCGCGTGTATGATGAAAATACCCTTTTGAAACAAGGGAAAATGTTAACGAGATAGTGATGGTTTACACATGTTTTTAAAATCAAATCTCAACATTAGATTAAATTGTAATAGGTCCATATAAATGAGAAAGAAAGAGAAGAGTGGAAGGTAGAAAGGAATATATTAGAAAATATATCTTAAAAGTAGAAATATGGATAGTGAAAATGAGGTATGCAAAGTAAAATTATGAATATAATTTGAAGTGATTTAGGTTGGGAGGAAGGGAAAAAGAAAAGAAACGTGAGAAATTTTCTGCAACGAGATTAAGTGAACGAATTTTAAGAGCATATTTTAGAGAGGAGTAAAAATTAGACCTTGTCGATTAATGTTGCTAATGTCAATTGTTTCCTTTTACAATGTCAGAACTAACAAATTATGTATTGGTAGAGTTGAATCTATTTTGAGGGAAAGATGTCTATGATTATCACCGAAATAATTGGGATGTTTACATTCCATGCTAGGGCGTTCTATTTTTGTTTTGAATATGATAACCAAAAAGATTTACAATTAAGGGGGAAGTCTACCATCTTTATAAATAATAGCTTGAACTTGACCAAGTATGCCATTCGCAAGCCCAACTTCTACCCACAAATTGGCAACATGCGTAAGTTTTTTTAATCTCAAACACAAAAGCACTTTGGCCTCCAATTGATCCTCATCGCATCTAGTCACGTCTTTTGCCTGGTGTAATATACATTGCAACGTGCAATCAACACATTTTATGATCATAATATTTATTCATTACATGCATGTCAACTATCAAGCTATTTGTTGCGTATAAGTGTGCTGAAAAATGAAATGCATATATTTCTACCAAAGACAAAGGGAGGAACCATATGATGTTCCTACATGCATTGATATGTCCTTGATTTCAGATAGTTGGCCAAAGTCGCCAATTAGAATGGTCAACCTCCAAACAAGTGACATGAACTTGCCATTTGGGAAGGCCTCATGTATTCACCAATCCAAATGGGACAATAACTTTGGGTCATGAAGCTCATTCAATGAGAATGTAGTGCACATGCCTCAAATATTTGCGGACATTTACATGTGGTTTCCCTCGAGTGGTTTCATGAATCATGTACAAGTATATAGAGGCATGTATGTGTATTTGATGCATTGATGTTGAAGGTTACAATGGTAGTTGGAGCGTGCAAAAATGATGGCAAGTTGTTGTGACTTATAGTTGAAGGCAATGACCTACCTATGTTTTCCTTCCATTATATGTGTGTTTTAGCTATAAGTAGGCAGTTAGTATAAAACAATAATAAAAAACATATATAATTGTACATGTGTACTATAGAATTTCCACCACCACATGGGCTAATTCAATGAGACCCAAAATGTAATTCATCTTTCAATTCCAATCCTTTCTCAACAATAATATTATTCAAATAATAATAATTAGCATTAAAATGTCTTTAATAATACTCACTAAAAGATTCGCTCAAGATACCGTAAATAAAACACCTGCAATGAAAATTGTACAAATGAATGACTTAGTAGACCCCTTGAGAGTTGGTCTTATGGGCCTTCATCTAAGACATCATTGTTTATTAAACATTGTCCCTTTTTTCGAAATAGGTAGCTCTAAGAATGAATCTAAAAGCTAGATTTTAGTTCATAGGTTTTTCTGACAATTGAGTTGATAGTTTAAGTAGTTGATTGTTGAAGGATTCAGTTGTGACTTGGAGAAAATGGACACTCCAAGGAGGTCTCCTTCCAGATTTGGCCTCCACAAGAGCTCTTCTAAGACCACTACAGAGGTCTCTGATGCTTACATTTGTAGAGTGTCCCATGTATCAAAGTCAGACATGATGTAATCTGAGACACTAAAAGGCATGGCCTAAAGCTATTGATCTGCAAACAAAAGTACCTCCTTCAGCCTTGGGCACATGTTTTGTAACATCTATGATAGAAAAAAGGATCAGAAAATGCTTATCTTTACATAGTGAGATTTCAAAAACATAAGTAAAGTCTCGCAACAATATCATGATTACTAATGTATATCCACAATTTTCTTGGTTTTTTGAGTCAATGATAAGGGTTGTTTAGCATGTTATTTGTAGAACTACCTTTTCAACAAGTATCAAAGTATCCAGCAGTGTGGAGATATTCAATTATAATATATTAAAATATTCCCATGTCAGAATATGTATATCCTGAAGTCATTACACATATTTAGAAGAGGAAATTGAAGATCCTTGTTCATCAAATGGTATAACCACCTAATCAAATTCAACACTATGCGTACTTGGTCAACATGAGAACTTCCTGTGTGACTTGCTTGTTTAATCTCTGCAACTAAACATGATTCTAATGTAATCATACAATTTTAAGATCAGTGATTTTGAGTGTCAATCGAGGGAAGGGGCACAACACTAGTCATGCATTTTTTTTGTAAATGGACACCTAAAGTATCAAATTTCGAGCTGTGGAGAAATTGGTAACTTCCATAACATTAAACTTCGGACACTCATAGAATATGTTATTGGTGACAAATGCACACCTACGATTGCCAATTGAGGATTCATCCTTGTTCCTAGCAAATGGTATAAGCCCTATAATACTCACCTATGCGTACTGGGGCATTGGGGGCAATGGGAGTATTGCCTTATTTTATTGGTAATTAACAACCTAATTGTTAATAGGAAAAGGGATACCCTCTGCATCTTATAAGGTTTGTTAGCTAAGTAAACATTTTTATTGTATGGCTATTCTAGGGAAAAGCTTAATGTCATTGTTGTTAAATTTAGGGATGAGATTAATGAAACATGCATTTCAATGGCTATTTGTCCATCTACTTATTGAAGGGTTGTGAAATGTTTCCCTTTATTCAGATGATAAAATCTAATGAGTTCTTATCTGCACCATTTGATAGAAAAATAATTCATGTAGAACTCCCAAGCTTATATCTTGTTTTGAGAAAAACACAACTCTCAAACTTGCAAATGATGAGCTATTCTCATATTTGGAAGGAATCCTTTAACCAAAATGAAAATATCTTTTGTTAAAGTTGATTTCTGATATCAAATTCCAAATATACATGCTTAGTTTATTGTCCATACAAGATGGAAACAAAGGATTGCATCCCTCACATTGAATCAATGGGGAGATCCTATGGATTAAGTTTACAACCTAAATGGGAAGTTAGGATCTAGTCACTTTAAAAGGCCCTGTTAATGCCATCACATTGTGGCATGTCAATTATAATGACAACACTATGTTTTACTATTTTAAATAGTGAAAAAAATCAAATAATATATTCATATATATCCTCCAGTCCCAAACCATTATGTGGATGTTTGGTAAACATGTATGGGTAGATTATTCAGATATGTAATGCCATCTAATTTCTTCTTAGATATGGACACCTATAGAGTTGCATAAAATAAATCACATGGAAGAAATTGTTGAGTTCATACATCAATGTTTGATGAAGAGGATACCGTGGCTATGGAAATCGGAACCGATAGCTACATAAATTAGAACTAAGACTTCATGAAACCATCTGTTTACTGAACACAATAGATAATATTACCTTGGTAATGTGACATTTCCAATGAAATATTGTAAAGAAACCTAGATAGCTTATTATGTTCTATTTGTTATACAGAGGGGTGGGAGACAAGATAAGGATTTTCCCATATCTATACATGGAATCCTACCCACCCATATCTATAGAGATTATAAGGTGATGGATGATGCCTACAACCTAAAGTTTGGAAGTGGATGGATACCATAGTCATCTTAGGACAGGCCCTGGTTAGCTACCATTGTGAGCATACATTGCTTCGGCAGGTGAGTGCGCACAAAAAACCTATGCAAAAGGTTTTGTTCATATGTGCCAAATACGATCAAATAATATTTTATTGTATACTAACCATCTAATTTCTATCTTATCTGAAGACACCATTGCATAAAAAAATCTTTATGGAAGAAATTGTTGTGTCATACACAATTCCTTTGATGAAGAGGATACCGTGGGCTAATGGAATTTATGCGGAACACGATGCTTACATAAATTTAGAACTAAGACTACAAAACCATCTGTTCTGAACACAATGATAATATCTCACCTTGGTCTCAGTTGGAACATTTCCAATGATAAATTGTAAAGACACACCCTCATGCTTATTATGTAGCCAACTGTCACCACTAGCTAATTTCAGCATCCTGAATCCTTCTAGGTAAGGTTATGTCACGTAGCTTGGGGAAAATGACTGAATATTTTGCACATGCTTTAGCCTCATGTTTCTTCCCTTGAATTATTCCTAATTTATGATGCAAAGACTACTATTCATGAAAGATACTCAAGTTGGCTGAGTGTTGACATTGAGTGGAAATTAGCTTTACACATTAGTAATAATTTAGCGGCACAACCAACCTTACCCAGGGTTGTAGAAATATCCTGAGCTAATACATCTCTGGCAATATTTTTCTTGGGATTATACCTGAGCACCTGAAGAGGGATCCTATCCAAGCATATGAATTTCACTCCTTAAAGGATACTAGCAAGCTACTAAGTTTAAATACATCTTACGTGAGACAACCACAACGAATAATTATTCCAACATGTTAGAAGGTACATAGTCAAGATACGAGATAGAAAAATTATTAAAGGTCAGGATTCATCTATCCTATATTCTGATAGTCAGTGGGTATCACCACTAGTTATAGTTCCCACAGAAAAACTCGGTGGGAGAACTGGATCAATTTGTGTAGACCTATTAGGGAACTTAATAAAGTGTACCAGAAAGACTACTTTAACTCATTAATGCTTTATTGATCAGGTCTTAGAAAATCTTGTAGGTTAAAAAATATTAGGCTCCTTCTTGGATGGGTTTAGTGGGTATAAAAAAATTGGAGTATTACACCTGGGTTGATCATTCAGTAATAACCAAATTTACTTATCCCTAGGGAACATTTGCATATAGATTTCTACCATTTGTACTTTTTAATGAACCTAAATACTTTCTAGAGAGCCAAAATTTGGCCATTTTTATAAATCTTACAAAGAGGTACCAGTGTTCCAAGGAGGGACATGGAGTGCATATGTGTTACTTTCCACGGTTCTAATGAACCTACCTTGATGAATCTTTGAACAAATATTGAAAAATTATGTGAAAGCCTAGATGTAGAGAAACACAAACTTTCCTTGAGTCAGTGAAAAATGTACTGATTATGGTTGATCTAAGGAATAAGTCTTAGGTCATCATGATTTCTTCCAAAGGAATAATAGAGCCGACCCCAATAAATGACTTAGTTGAATTTGCAATTGATCTCGAACTATGCCTATGCCTAGACAAATTAGATTGAACGTAAAGAGTTTCCTTGTTACATGCAGGGTCATTATATGCAGTTCATCAAAAACTTTCAGTAATAAGTTAGACTGGGGCACATATGATTGGGTCTTTGGCACCTGGGCAAAAGATTATATTTTTGAATGGTGCTTGTAACTACAAAAATGATCAGCAAGATTTCAATTTTATCAAAGTTGAAACTTAACCACTGACTCCATTCGTTGAGAGGACCCAACTAGGGGTATGCCTTTCACATATTCACACTGAATTCGCATGCTAACAAAGCAATGGGGGATGTTCCCTTGGACAAAACAGGATGAGGACAGATCAGATCATAAAAATGCCAATATGTATTTTACCAGTAAGAATCTCCCCCTTACGGAGAGAAACTACACCACCATAGAGTGAAATTATGACTGAATTTTGCAGTATATTTTTTACTCTCAAAATAAATTCTATGTGTATGTATATGTAGACTTGTGATATAGGAATTTCTTGTGCAATACTGACCACTCGACCATAACGAGTATTAGCTAGATGTAATAATGTACCAGTAGATGGGGGGAAGAATTATTATATGAACTTCCACTCCTATGTGTGTATGCATGAATTTACAGTCCTTTGTCCCTATTATTGATAAGCTAGAGGGAAGACTTGACTTTGTCTTCTAATTTCCTTTCAATGTAACCTTGAAGTGTTGATCAGGAAAAGCAAAGAGCAATCCAGGATCATTTATCCAGATGAACACTTAGCTTTGTAATTATCAACTTAGTCTCCATGGTTTGCTGATTTTGCAAACTGACCTAAGCTAGAGGGAAGTTTCCGATCCATACTTTACCAATAAGAGAACGAAAAGAGATTAGTTAAGATACAACAGAGGTCGAGAGCATATAAATGGTGTAACAGAATTTTATTTAAATGTTATCTTGATAGCTGGTTCTTTGCAGGGATGTTTTTGAGCCAATAAAGTATATAAGCAGTACTGAAGGTAGATTTTCATGAAATGAGGCACTTGCAGGACCACAGAGAAATTACTCATTGAAGAGGACAATTCACAAGAAGTCCTTGGAAATGGGTCAATTACTGGCCTTCTCTTCATAAGTCTGTCAAGGAATCATACGAATAGTGGTAGTGTGATATATGACCTACAAAGTATACCCAAGTGTGTGATTTAGTGTCATACATTTTCCCTCACTGGATGATTTCCTGAGTCAACCCTCAGCTAGTCTTAAAGTACCATTTGAGAAGTGGGGAATTGATAATCATGTAGATGAACTTTTGATCCCCCAGTCCCTTTCAAGGAGACAAGAGTACCTATTAGTGTGCAGTGATTATGTCATGAAATGGGCTGAGGCTAAATCAAGCATTGGCAGTGATCCTAGGTGTAAAAGTGTATGTGTTATGTCGCATTATACCTATTTTCGTCGTCACTTGATGTGTTCGATGATGTGACTACGTATTCTCATAAAGACAGACATGAAAAAAGTGTTAGAGATCACAAACACTGAGAGGGGGGGGTGAATCAGTTCATGTTAAAACTTTTTCGCTTTATACCAATTTTAAACCCATTAATGATGTGTAGCTTTAAACTATGAGCAGTCAATCAAACATATGTCATGCACAAAAATTTTGAACACAAAGATTTATCGTGGGAAACCCTTTCGGGAGGAAACCCACCAAAACCGTTTCTTATATTACATAAAGCAAGGACTCATAATAATATAACACATCTTACAAGATTTTTTTAGCGAGGCACCAACCCCACAAAGAGCTCTAACCCCTACACCTCTGCATATATTACACACAATAAAAGACTATAGTGAATATTACAAGGTAAGTGCAGGAAGTTGATGGACAAATATAGGGTTATCCATGGATGTCATATTGCAAAAAATAGCAAAATCTCAACTTGTAGGGATTATTAGTTATATGCGCACTCTAAATTAGAAAAATTTATATAAATATGAATCGTAGCATTCATAATCTAGTTTCTAAAATACTAATTTTTTTAAAAAAATGGACAAGTTTAGCTATATTAAACACTTAAAATTATATGACTTAGTTTTTTTTTTAAAAAAACTTATAAGATTGTAGTCTGTTTGCCCGCATTTTGGATGACCAAATCTTGTTTTTTTTTTTTTTTCCTTTGGTGAAACGTTAGATGTAGTTGTCTATCTTGGGATGGATTTTATTTTGTATTTTTTTGAGCAATATTTTTTTTAATGATTTTTTCCGTGAAAGTGGTCTGAAAATATTTAGAAAACGGAGCGCTTTCCATTTGCCCGCCATAACTATATCAAAAAATATCGAAATCAAAAAAATTTTTTAACATGTATAGAATTTTTCCACACTTGGGATGGTATAAGTTTTATCATATTTTGATAAGCGAAACAAAAGTTACAGTCTTAAACATAGACATGAACATTCATGGGAAAAAATGTCTTAAAGACCTATTGTTAGTAAAAAATTATAAAATGATATTTATCTTATTCTATTCACTTTAAAATCAATATTTCTACGAAGCTAACAGTCTCCCCTACGCGATGGCACCATTTTTGTGAAATGTTTTCAGTTTTTTAGCATGGTTCAAGTCTTTGGAAGAGTAAATTTGAGGTTTTTTGACCTTTTACACTTCATAATGACCTTCCATAGCTTTGGTTGGGGAAAAACAAAGATTTTCCGAGGCTTAGGTTCGGCAGATAGATCCGTGATCGTGGTTTATAAAGTGCGATCACGTTTTTTAACACAAACCATGAGCACGCTTTATAAACCGTGATCGTGGTTTATAAAACGTGCTCGCGGTTCATAAATCATATTTACACACATCCCAATGTCTGAATTACCATGTGATTTTTACTCTCTGACCTTACCGTATGAATTACTGTGAAATTCTGTCTTTTTCTGCACGTTTTTCTTATCACCAGAAGCAAAACATCATGGGAGACAAAAAATGAAGTCAAAAAAGGAAGTCATTAAGTAAAAAAACACCAAACGAATTAGAGGCCAACAAAATTCAAAATGCTGAGCGAATGTGGAAACTTCGTGAATCAAGAAGAGGTTCATCTTCAACCCCAACTATTGTAAGCAATGAAGAACCAGGTAATGTTTCTACTGTCAATGTTGAAGTTGAATTAAATACTCGTGATGAAGATGTTTTTACTGTCAATGTTGAAGAAGAATTAAATACTCATGATGTAGCAAATGTTGAAATTGAAGGAGACAATGAAAATGTGAATAAGGAAATTCATGTTGAAACTGTAGACAAGAAAATTTGACAAAAACACCTCCTAGGATTTTACGTAAGAAACCTAATTTTTTTATTGAAATTGATGAAAACATTTTGAAACCAATGTCTGACAAACTTTCTGAATGACAAATCAGAAGAAAAGCCACTGAAATTTGAGATAATCATTTTGAAATTTTAAATGATTCCCAAAGATGTCAGTTGTTGGTTAGTTTGATGAAATTGATTAAAATGAGACCTACATTAAACACCTTAGGATTGACAACATCTAATATACGTGGTCAAACCTCTACAATTGTTGAAAACCTTCATGATGCATATCACACTGTTGGTGTCAAGAGATGCACTAGGGATAGTAATATTGTGCATCATGTACTTGCTACTAGTGTTGTAAGTGAATCAATAAAAAAACAACGTTTGATTACGCAAACAAGTCGAATGTTGCAAGTTAATCGAAAAACTCTAATGAAAGCAATTGAAAGACGTAATATCCTTCAATCACTCAATAATGCCGATTTTTGGGCATTTTTTGCTAGAGCACCGCGTAAGGACAAAAATAATTCTGATGCTATAAGAGAAGTTGTTATTAAATTTTGGCATGATAACACTAGAGTTTCACCTAATACAAGAGATGTTATAAAACGGAGAGTTGGTTCTACTAATCGTGAACCACATCCAAAGCATTTCTTAGATATGACTCAAACTCAATTTTTTCGTAAGTTTGAACAAGAGAATCTGGAAATTAAAATTAGTCAACGTTTTTTTGAAATGTTGAAACCATTCTATGTGAAAATCAACCACGCTCGCACCACTTGTTGTTGTAGGCAACATGTTGAATTTGCGATGCATTATGCTAAATTTTTACGTATTCATTCTAATTTTCATTCTGAAACTATGTTATCGGAATGTGGTGTTCAAGTTCCACCAATATCTTCCAGGGATTTCATTCCTACTATATTTTGTGAAAAAGAAGTTGGACAATTTTTTTATAGTCAGGATTGTTTAGATGGAAGTTGTAGTACATGCGGCGGATTACCTAAATTGGAAAGTTACATCCATGAGAAAATTGAAGGTACAATAGGACATAATTTAGTTGAGTTTGATAAATATAAATCAGTTGCATACCAGTTGAAAGATGGAAAAGAGTCTAAACGGTGTGAGCTAGTTACAGAACAAATGCCTGTTTTCTAATTTTTGAGAAAATTTAAGGATGAAATTGTTTATGAGTATGCGAGGCATACACATAGAGCTCGATGGTTGGATGAATAGTTCAAGCTATGCAAAGACACATTTCCTATTGGTACTATTGTTTCAGTGGTCGATTTTGTAGAGAATTACACATTGCAACCACAAATGGAGGTTCAATCGCAATATTACAACTTAGTACAAGTTGCCATTTTTGTGCATATAACATTTCTACATTCTCCTGACAGTATAGAGAATGATCGAAATTTTTTAAGAGAGTACCACTTTTATATCAGTGATGATCATACTCATTCTACTGAATTTGTGCAAGGGTGTTTCCAGTTATTTTATGGAAACTTGTCTGATAGGGACATCCACTTCAAACAACATTATATATGGTCAGATAATTACACATCTCAGTTTAAGAATGCACGAATGTTTTATTGGATGAGTAGAATGCACGTCAAGATGGGTGTGTAACATATTTGGAGTTTCACTGAGGCTGGACATGGAAAAGGAGAGCATGACGGTGCAGGGGCATGTGTGAAAAGAGCTCTTGCAAGAGAAGAGTTGAAGTACAAAGATGGTGCTAAATTAAAAGATGCAAAGAGCATAGTGGAATGGTGTACTGACAACATGGCCAAGGTTCTCAAGAAAATTCCACAGTTCGCAGATATTTTTGGTTGATAGAGGAACAACAAATTGCTAACTACGAGGATTGTATGACACTCACTGGGTCCAGTGATATGCACTCATTTTGTAGCTCAGACGCTACTTCGTGGGCCGTATGGACAAGAAAGTTGACATGTTTTTGTGCATCTTGTATCAAATTTGTTCACTGCTGAGTGTGATTCACAAGAATGGGTGGATGGATGGATTTGTAGGCCTCTAACTCCGCTTCCTAGTTATCAACCTCCACAAGCATTATGACTTGTTTCTGCAGATGAAGTTGCAACATCCAAGGACTTTGATGAAATTTTGATTTTGGTGCGACAAGGTATTTATGGTTATTTATTTAATTTTTGTATTGAGTTATGTCCATTGAAATTTTAATATGTAATTTAAATTTGAGTTGTTCAACCTTTGTTTTTTTGTAGGACATGTGTTTGCAGTAATTGTGACAGAAGACAATGAAGAAGGAACAAACTATTTCTTATGTCATTGCATCGAGGAAAGAAAGAAGTTGACTTCTCCTATTATAGATGGTGAAGATATTGAGTATCCTACAGGGTCAGTGGTAGTTACTGGAACTTGGCTTCGACGGTATCCATTAAAAAACTCCTCTGTTTGGGTGTTTGAAGACTTTGAGACACACAAGAAAATACTCTTATATTCACATCTAGTTCTAGCGACAAATATTCAGCTGTATAGATATCGAGGAAGGCCTAATAACAAGATTCTTTGGAAGGTTCGAGAGTCAGATCATGAAGCAATCTTGTCTGCTATTCAGAGTAGATCCGATCCTGATGGTTCATTGGAATGAATTTACAATGCTCATGTCTGGTATATATAATTTCTTTTCAATATATATATAAATTTGTTAGTTTAAAGATCTAGATTTAAGTTTGAATATATTTTATTTTAAATTTGTGTATTTTGTATATATAGATAGTATATGGTTTTGATTTGAAACTTAAATTTCTTTGACTAACACTTTTATGTTTAGGTTAGTGGTGCCAGAAAAGCTTCCACCTTCACGTGGTTGGCACTGTTAGTAGAGAATTTTAAATTCTCGAAGCTAAGAGAAGCTTTCATTGTTTGAAAAAGTTGTAAATTTTGAAAAAGTTGTAAATTTTGAAAAAGTTGTAAATTTTGAAAAAGTTGTAAATTTTGAAAATGTTGTAAATTTTGAAAAAATTGTAAATTTTGAAAAAGTTGTAAATTTTGAAAATGTAGCAAATTTTGAAAAAGTTGTAAATTTTGAAAATGTTGTAAATTTTGAAAAAGTTGTAAATTTTGAAAATGTTGTAAATTTTGAAAATGTTCCCCAAGTACAAGACCATACCTATGCACATGTGCACTGATCTGGGAAGGAAAAATCTGAGAGAGGATATTGTAGAGGGTCCCTACACCAAGGTGTTTGACGAGACGTCTCTAGGTGCCACGGAGTCCGAGTAGTCACCCGTCGAAGTTGAAATATTTTGGTCTTAGGGCTCTTAAGGGACTACGCGCGAACGAAGTATCCTAGAAGAAACAAACTTGTTACACCAAAACACCACCTCCTCTAGTGTTCACCTAGCCACCCAGACATGTCGGCGTAGTCGGTTCGATGGCATGACCCACCATTTGCAAAATATAGGACAACCTTAACTGGCTCCAACTACACTATTTCACGCATTTGCAAACAATAGGGCAGCGAGAGCACCGAAATGAGAAGGAAAAAACTGAGAGAGGATTTTGTAGAGGGTCCCTACACTGAGGTGTCAGATCAGATGAGACATCTCTAGGTGCCACGGAGTCTGAGTAGTCACCCATCGAAGTTGAACGATATTTTGGTCTCAGGGCTCTTAAGGGACTACGCCCGAACGAAGTAGCCCGGAAGCAATGACCTTGTCACACACCAAAACACCACCTCCTCTAGTGTTCACCTGGCCACCCAGACATGCTAGCGTAGTCAGTTTGGTGCCACGACCCACCATTTGCAAAATATAGCATTTGACAACCTTACACTGGCTCCAACTGCACTATTTCACGCGTTTGCAAACAATAGGGCAGCGAGAGCACCAAAATGAGAAGGAAAAAACTGAGAGAGGATTTTGTAGAGGGTCCCTACACTGAGGTGTCAGATTAGACGAGCCATCTCTAGGTGCCACGGAGTCCGAGTAGTCACCCGTCGAAGTTGAACGATATTTTGGTCTCAGGGCTCTTAAGGGACTACGCCCAAACGAAGTAGCCCGGAAGCAACGACCTTGTCACGCACCAAAACACCACCTCCTCTAGCATTCACCTAGCCACCCAGACATGTTGGCGCAGTCGGTTTGGTGCCACGACCCACCGTTTGCAAAATATAGCGTTTGACAACCAATCACTGGCTCCAACTGCACTATTTCGCGCGTTTGCAAACAATAGGGCAGCGAGAGCACTGAAATGAGAAGGAAAAAACTGAGAGAGTATTTTGTATAAGGTCCCTACACTGAGGTTTCAAATTAGATGAGATGTCTCTAGGTGCCACGGAGTCTGAGTAGTCACCCGTCGAAGTTGAACGATATTTTGGTCTCAGGGCTCTTAAGGGACTACGCCCAAATGAAGTAGCCCGGAAGCAATGACCTTATCGCACACCAAAACACCACCTCCTCTAGCATTCACCTAGCCACCTAGATGTGTTGGCACAGTTGGTTTGGTGCCACGACCCACCGTTTGCAAAATATAGCATTTGACAACCAATCACTGGCTCCAACTGCACTATTTCACATGTTTGCAAACAATAGGGCAGCGAGAGCACCGAAATCAGAAGGAAATAACTGAGAGAGGATTTTGTAGAGGGTCCCTACACTAAGGTGTCAGATCAAGACAAGCATCTCTAGGTGCCATGGAGTCTGAGTAGTCACCCGTCGAAGTTGAACGATATTTTGGTCTCAGGGCTCTTAAGGGACTACGCCCGAACGAAGTAGCCCGGAAGCAACGACCTTGTCATGCACCAAAACACCACCTCCTCTAGCATTCACCTAGCCACCCAGATGTGCTGGCATAGTCGGTTTGGTGCCACAACCCACCATTTGCAAAATATAGCATTTGACAACCAATCACTGGCTCCAACTGCACTATTTCACGCGTTTACAAACAATAGGGCAGCGAGAGCACCGAAATGAGAAGGAAAAAACTGAGAGAGGATTTTGTAGAGGGTCCCTACACCAAGGTGTTGGATCAGACGAGCCATCTCTAGGTGCCACGGAGTCCGAGTAGTCACCCGTCGAAGTTGAACGATATTTTGGTCTCAGGGCTCTTAAGGGACTACGCCCGAACGAAGTAGCCCGGAAGCAACGACCTTGTCACGCACCAAAAAACCACCTCCTCTAGCATTCACCTAGCCACCCAGATGTGCTGGCATAGTTGGTTTGGTGCCACAACCCACCGTTTGCAAAATATAGCATTTGACAACCAATCACTGGCTCCAACTGCACTATTTCACGCGTTTGCAAACAATAGGGCAGCGAGAGCACCGAAATGAGAAGGAAAAAACTGAGAGAGGATTTTGTAGAGGGTCCCTACACTAAGGTGTTGGATTAGATGAGGCATCTCTAGGTGCCATGGAGTCTGAGTAGTCACCTGTCGAAGTTGAACGATATTTTGGTCTCAGGGCTCTTAAGGGACTACGCCCGAACGAAGTAGCCCGGAAGCAACGACCTTGTCACGCACCAAAACACCACCTCCTCTAGCATTCACCTAGCCACCCAGATGTGTCGGCATAGTCAGTTTGGTGCCACGACCCACCATTTGCAAAATATAGCGTTTGACAACCAATCACTGGCTCCAACTGCACTATTTCACGCGTTTGCAAACAATAGGGCAGCGAGAGCACCGAAATGAGAAGGAAAAAACTGAGAGAGGATTTTGTAGAGGGTCCCTACACGAGGTGTTGATTAGATGAGCCATCTCTAGGTGCCACAGAGTCTGAGTAGTCACCCGTCGAAGTTGAACGATATTTTGGTCTCAGGGCTCTTAAGGGACTACGCCCAAACGAAGTAGCCCGGAAGCAACGACCTTGTCACGCACCAAAACACCACCTCCTCTAGCATTCACCTAGCCACCCAGATGTGCCAGCATAGTTGGTTTGGTGCCATGACCCACCGTTTGCAAAATATAGTGTTTGACAACCTTATCACTGGCTCCAACTGCACTATTTCGCGCATTTGCAAACAATAGGGCAGCGAGAGCACCGAAATGAGAAGGAAAAAACTGAGAGAGGATTTTGTAGAGGGTCCCTACACTGAGGTGTTCAGATTAGATGAGCCATCTCTAGGTGCCATGGAGTCCGAGTAGTCACCCGTCGAAGTTGAACGATATTTTGGTCTCAGGGCTCTTAAGGGACTACGCCCGAACGAAGTAGCCCAGAAGCAACGACCTTGTCGCGCACCGAAACACCACCTCCTCTAGCATTCACCTAGCCACCCAGATGTGCTGGCGCAGTCGGTTTGGTGCCACGACATCCTGAGGCATGACTTCTCACTCCTCACCTCCATTCATTTCCTAGGACTCAAAACATTCAATGTCACTTGTTTACCTTCCATCTCTCTTGTTCTCTTTGGACTTGCCTCTGTCCTCTTAGACCTACTTCATCACTGTCCTTGCTTTTCTCTCTTGAGCTATGTTGTTGTGGTGATCTCTCTCCATCCTCTATTGTCCCAGTTATGTGCTTACATGCTCATTATTTTTGCATTGTAATAGGATTCTTCATCACAGATCACTAGACACAGGATTAGGAGTATAAGTAAATCATCAAACAATTAAGGGAACACATGTGTGAGGACCTTTTATTCATAAGTGCCATCATTGATTGCATGAGATTAATCATCTCTGCCTCAAATTGAAGCAATGTCTCCCATCTGAAACTTCAACCCCCCAGTCCAACAAGCAAGATCAAGCATTCATACTGCAAAGAAGGACATGTGACCATTGGGTGAGCATGATCCTTGAAAAAGGGAACATGATCTATTTCCTGAGATTATCTCTTTGTTTAGATTGTTCTTGGTCATATTTTTGAAAATCAATAGGAATAGAGTTGAGATCAAGAAAGAGAAATTCCATTGGGAAAATAATCTCCCATTTGCGAGTGAGATGAATAATTTTGATTCTCATTCCTTGGTGAGCTCAGGTGTGTTTTCATCTGACTCAGAGAACTTGTATGACATTTTGTCCCATACCATCACCTAGAGGTTTGATGCTCTAAAAGAAGCCATTTCTGATTTTGAATCCCATGAGGAGAATGTATCAAAAATTTTGGAAGATCTTGGCACAAGAATGCATGAGCTTGGTACTCCTCTCAGGGAGAATAATTCCACATGAAGAATCTTCAGGATTCAAATTTTAAGAATTGGTTCAGGAAAATATTTGTGACCCTTTCCTTCAATAGTCAATACTTTAGTTCAGCCCTTGTAGAGATCATAGGTTATATCTCTAGAATCCTATGAAGAGTTAAATGAAAAATATTTTAGTCAATGTGGAAATATCAATGCCATTCCTGAGAATTGACTCAACACATTGGAGCATGTGAACATCTTGGAAGATGAGAAAGTTTCATTTGTAGTTTCCAGATTCAACAAGATGGTCTATGGAAAAGCCTCATCATTCAAGATCTTCTGTGGAGGAAGACATGAGTTGATTCTTCATTAGAGGAGGATTCTTCATGCGATGGGTGGAACCTAAGAATACTAATAAGGGCTTACTATCAAATTTTTACCCTTTTCAACTTGGGACATCAGAATGCACCACCACATGAAATCTCTCCCTTTCGTCACTTAAGGCTTGTAACATTCTCACTAGGTATTCAATTCCTCAGCACCCCAACTTGATTATGTTGCCCCCTCTCATGAATACTTAACCCCTTCTCACATTATCACCCCTTTAAGTCCCTTTGTCACTTAAGGCTTGTAACCCTACCCTGTCATGCCATGTAACCCGGGTTAATCCAGAATGGTCAAGGATGAGTTAGAAGGTGAGTTAGCTAGGTTAATGTTAAGAGGTGAGTATAAACATACACTTAGCCATTTTTTTAATCCCTTTTTAATATTTCCTTTTCCTTCATTGCTGCTAGTATTTAGTTATGCTACTAAATTTTCAAGAAACCCTATTGCAAAAATCACATTTTTGCTCATATCTCCTTCATTTTTGCTCCATTTCCCCTGCAATTTTGCCCGTAACTTCTACTCATGAACTCCTTGAAGATGATCTAAAAATATTTTCCATTGGTACCCTAATTTTTTATAGCATCCCATTTAAAATTTCAGAGAAAAAACTTGCCTTTTTAGATCCTTGCAATTCTAGAGATCGAAAACACTTGAAATTTGAAGCAGGAAACCATATGAAAATACCTAATCTAATGAAAAAATTTCATCTCAATCCAAATACAAGAAGACATGATTAAATATTTAAATCAAACATACATATCAGAGAACTAATTTAAATGGTTATGAAAACATACATAGAAGGATATCATACATGCAATGAAATCAAATCAAACATATATAGTTCAGATTTATCGTTATGAAAACCAACACACATGGATATATAAGAATCAAACAAAGTGTGCTCCAGACGCACGTCTCTGAAAATATATACATAAGTTCATAATGTATGTGTACATCTCAAACTAAGTGTGTCATAATGTACATATGGGACCACATGCGGTCGCAAAAGGCTATATATATACAATGGACTATATGAAGAAACATGTTCACTAGGACCAGATGGCCCATATATATATATATGTACATCTAGGTGGACTATGAATCTACTCATGAAACATCTTCCCTCTCTTCACCCTGCTAGAAGTAGCACGTCCATGACCTGGGGATGTAGTGGAGGGAGATGCCACTACGGATTTCATCCATGTGGTCCTAGGTGTCTCTAAGCATGCCTGCAACCTAACCTGCACATTCATAAACAACAAGTTTTTAACACCCAAAATTTTAAAATACATTCAAAATTTAGAAACTTGTACAATTTAGTTAAAATGCATGTGAAATCTTACCGCAATGTCATGATCCCTATCAATTTGTTGTTGACGCATCGCAGGGACAACAATAGACTCACGAGGGGTAAGCTACATACAAATAATTAATTTTCAAATTAAATATTTCACATACATACAAAATTTGATATTGTAGATTTAAGTAATAAGAAATAATGAACCTCCAAAATTTAACAAATTTGAAAAATTGTACCTCAGTTAGTGGATCTGTAGATGCTATGGCAGTATCTACAGTAGCCTCCACAGTCTGCATATATGGAGGAGTCTCTCTAGCAGTCATAAGCTATACAAAAAACATGTACAAATCAATATTAAAATCTACATGACTGTGCACCACATAACAGAGGTCCAAAGCATGTAATCCACGTGAACTTCCAGTAATTAGAAACAAAGTGTAAAGAGATTTACTAACCTACGTAAAACTCATGTGAGGCATGCCAGTAGCCTCAGTTCCCAGAGCAGATGATGACCCGCCAGGCTCCTGTGTATAAAAGAGAAACATATTAATATGTACAACATACACGTGAAACATTATAATAATAATCTAGTGCAATCAAATGAAATTAAAAATGTAAGTTTGTACAACTTGAAACTTATGTTTGAAACACGCCCAGCTGCAGTAGCTAGCATGTCGATGCCGGATGTTTCCTTCACTGACTCTTGCTATTTAAAATAAAATAAAAAATTAGTTTTTTACATGTATGTACATGACGTACAATCAAATATATATATATATATATATATATATATCTCAAACATGTGAATTAAACTATTGTATATTTATTTGAAATTTACCTGTGAAAGACCAATATCAGTGGCACCAGTTCCAAAAACATTCCCCAGCATCTCATCTATAGAAAAGAAATCCTGTGAACCAGCAAATGATGTCTCGCCCGCAGTGCATACGGCACCACATGATCCACAGTGGTGTGGTGCGCTAGAACTGGTGCCTCCACCAACATCACCAGATGCAATCTGGTCACTATGCTGGGTCAGAGTGTCAGTGAGCTCCCTCAATGCATGCAATGTATCAATCTCCACAACCTCCTTCACTGTAGGAGGGATAACTGAAGGCAGTGGGGGTTTTGGGGCATGGGGGATCCTAGGTTGACCTATGCATGCACCAGGTCTACTCTGTGCAGAGCCACCTCCTCGACCAAAAAAGTTAGAAAAGTCAAAATAATTCGGGACCTCATTGAGCACGAACTCGCAATATAATTTCTTCAAAAAATAAAGAGGAACCTCATTGTTGTTGCATGGTGGATAATCAAAAACCATCCACCATCGGTCCCAAAAATTGTTTTTGATTCGGTCATCGTGGCACCAATGGATTGGGAACCGTTTGCAAGTAACTGCGGGGGGGGCATTGGTTCTAGGGTCGGTAAATAATGCACAAATGAGGTCTTTTCCAATTTTTTTGTCTTTTACGGCCGCATGGGATAGTTTATCCGCATACCACCACCTACAGTCACCTCTAAAGGTATTCCATCTATGTATTTGGTTGGTTGCGGACTCGACTTCGCCAATCAATGTTTGCAATGTATTGGCTAAAGTCATGCGGGATGGATTTGTAGCATGATTTTGTCTTATAGTCTGAATTAGGTTCTCAATGACAATTTTATTTTCTCATATTCTTCCAATGATATTATCTTGTGTTCCTGTTGGCTCAGTGGGGACAGAAGGAGCCACAGGAGGCAGATCTATGTTTGGAGGAGGGTTTTGAGGAATGTTCGGAGGGTTTTGAGGAATGTTCGGTGGGTTTTGAGGAATGTTTTGATGGTTTGCATGATTTCGAGCTTGCCAACCAACTGATAAAACAAGAAAATTGTATACATAAACAAACATTTCAAAAAACCCATGAAAATGCAAAAAAAAAAACCTAAAATGAAAAAATAACCTAAAATGCAAAAAAAATGATTAAAATCGGGGGCTTACCTCCTCGTCTTGGCGGCATGGTTGAATCTATCGCTATCCAGAAGTCCGATGAGTAATTTTGAGGTGGTATTCAAAGCTCGAGTGAAAAACGTCTAGGAAAAATCATGGTTTGAAATGAAAAATGGGGAAAATAAGGAGTCGGGACTGCTAATTTTTGTCTCAGAGTTCCGCGATCGTGGTTTATAACCACACTCGCGGTTCTAAACTGCAATCGTGGTTTTAGGTTCGGTAATTGCCGAACCTAGAATTCAGGAACCGATCATATAAACCGAGCGGTTCCTGAATTTTGGGTTTTTATGTCCATGGAATTGTCCACCAACTTCATGCACTGTATTCTTCTTTTCACTCTATTCTACTCATCTGATTCAATTCTGATTTCTCAATCAATCTGTAGCTCTTGATGCTTCTCTCATATGATAAATCAATACATCATCGATATGCTCTCCTCGTTCCTATCTCTTTTCATCTGCAACTCTTGTTCAGCTAGATTACATCATATTCATTCTTGCGCCGCTCTTCTTTAGCTCGATAGCTTCCTCATCTTACTTGAGAAACAACCAAAATAGCTCTAAGTTCGAACTATATTAATAATCTACCCAATTATTTACTTCAAATTGTGTGTCATGCACCTTCCTGTGTGGTCGCCTAATAATATAAACTATTAAATGCATGTAGCTGACTCTAGATATTGTTCCTTCTATATTTGTCTTGATTACACCACTTTCCATGCACTTCCAGAAGCTATTTATTATTCGTTTTCCAAACATAAATTTTCCATATTTGCTACGTGACCCAGATGAGTGAGTCATTTGCTTCTCCAATATTTTATTCTGCCTTAAAGTTCGGGATCACATAGAAAATTTAAATGCATTTCCACAAAGTCAATACACATTAATGTTGGTAGCTGAAACAGTGGATTCCTTCATTCTTCATGGAGTTAAAGTCGTGAACTTGGCTGCAATTATCTAATAATCAAATCATCATCAATTTTAGAAAACCAAAATCCTACTTGTTCATGTTTAAATCAATTTCATTGCCTTCAAGCCTTTCTCAGTCCATATTCTCTCATTTCACAACTTTCCTTAGATCCTCTGACTTTCTCCTTTGAATCACAGTAATTTTCTTTACTCGACAAAATTTCCCCTTACTTGGTGGCATTTTAGTTATCCGCAACACTTCTATGCTTCTCGCGGCGTTCACAATGTCTCACAGCTACCCTCCTTGTCTTTTTCCTTTCCGCGGCTTTGTTCCACATCCACAACTCTATCTCTTCTTCTTATGGCTTTTGCAGTCTTCCATAGTTTCCACATTTCTTTGTGGCTTTTGTCTTTATCAGTGGCTTTACTTATCTCTTTTGTGGCTCAACTTTTGACTCCATGTAGCTTTGTGACTTCATATTTTTATCCGCGGTAACCACTTACCTTCCGCGGCATTCTCTAGCATTCCGCGGCTTTGTGCGGACTATGGCGGCTACTCCAAGTCCTTGGAAGCTATGTCTTGGCTTCGACAACTATCTTCCCATGTCCACAAATTACACAAATATTGAATAAGTCCCTTAGAACTTATCCTTTATCATCTTAAATCTTTTGTGAGATGACACTACCAATCAACCTTCATCTTCTTCACATGCTCACTTTACCAATTGACTCCTTTTGTTATCGATGCAACTTGATATCAACCCATCCATCTTTACATTAGTGAAAACACATATAACATTGAAAATATGCAACAATCTCCCCCTTTTCCATTGATGGAAACAATCCAACCTATGGAAAACTTATAATATTTTGATGGCAAAATACTTACATTCTTGTATCCACCTTTCTCTTGTTCTTCTATATCCGCAGACTAATTTCTGGTTTCTTCATTTCTCCCCCTTTGACAACAATGAAAAAGGGCCATCTATGCCACATAAAGCTGAATATACTTGTAAGTTGGTTTCTTCATGTTATTACCTCAAGAAGCTCCTCCTAGGCTTATGCTTAGTATCCATCTATTCTAGTATTTCTGCGGCAATGCTCTGCCTGAGTTGATGAATACTTCGATGAATTTGAGCTAGAATATTATCTCCCCATTTCTTTGGCATTGTTTAGGAGTTGATATTACCTGAGAATGCTCCCTTTTTTTCTACACACCCTCTAGTTGTTGGAAGGTTCAGGAATGACCCCCAATTCATTCCTTAAGTGTTCACATGTTTCTCTTGGTAGCGGCTTGGTCATTATGTTTGCAATTTCTTCCTTAGTGCTCACATATTCAAGACATATTTTCTTGTCAATTACCTATTCCCTCAAGAAATGATATCTTTTAGGTATATGTTTGGTTTTTGAGTGGAACATTGGATTCTTAGAGACAATAGAGGAATTGGATTTTCAGATTTTACCGTATAATCCTCCAATGTCTGCTTCATCCAAAAAACTTGAGTGCAACACATTGCAGAAACTATATATTCCACTTCAAATGTTGAGAGATCCACTGATGACTATTTCTTGCTTAGCCAAGATACTAAGCAATCTCCAACAAATAATGCTTCTCCCCTTATGCTCGTTCTATCATCTACACTTCCTGCCCAATCTGCATATGTATATGCTTTTATGCTAAAATAAGTCTTAAATAATTTACACTACAATGGTTATATGATCTCTCCACACATTTTGTGAGCTCATTTATTTCTTTGAAAAATTAATTTTTGGAACAATTCTCTATCAACATTAGTGAAAATTTTTTTGTTATCACTGAATCACAACACTCTTATGTTTACACAAGTGCATTTATGAGCTCACAGTGTGATTGGATAACATGCGTACTATCTCCAAGTTGTGGAACTTTCTACTTGAGACATTCCTCCAAAGAAGCTTGGTTCCTCAACCTAATTCTATTTCTAAACTACTTGTACAACTGAAAATTCAATTATCTAATCCAATTCTAAAAATTTGAGGGACCAGAGGAAGAGAGAGATGCATAAAAATGGGAAGTCCTAAGCTAAGAGAGATGATAACACAAAAAAGAGGGGGAAAGACACTCTCATATGAGTGGAAATGGGAGAAAAATGAGGGAATATATGAGTTCCACATTCCAAAACAACATTTAAAATCTCATTTCCATGGATCACAACAGAAACAAAACCTTTCAAAAATAATAAAACATGCAAAATACACCAGAAAAGCAATATAGAGGCAAGATAATGTAATAAACCTAGGCTAGGGAAGATAATAACAAAAAAACATGAATTTTATTGCTGCAAATAGATGCACAATCCATTACAATAAAGGAAGAAGGTAAGAATCACCTTGCAGAGGTCCAAATATGGGGCCTGCAACTCAAAATAAACATGCATCACTTGAAGGATGTTGCACTAGATCATTCCAAGAGGGTCCGACCTTTACAAATGGACATCATTTGATAATTTATAGAAGATGTGAGAGATAAAGGAGGGAAAAACATCATGCATTTAATGTCTAAAAATAGGCCTGGGCACCATGCCAAGACCATTCCCCCGTGATACTTTCTTATAGGAAAATGATTCGTAAATGAAAACCAGACCCCTTATTATTTTACTTGTTTACGCGGATCTTTATGATTCATCAAATCTCGTGATTAAATTAAACCCAAAGGTGATCAAAATCTAATATAAACCTTAATTTTAACTGATCCAAAACTATTTAAATGATTCAAAGAATCATTTCTTGATCAAATTCATTCAGATTTACTTTTTACTTATTCATCCAAAAGTGTCATAAAGGGATAAAAATTATTTTTGTATTTTAATTATACTGATTTAATGCAGAAATAAAATTAAAAATCATAAAGAAAATACGACACGAGAATTGACTACAGAGTTCGGTAACTTCCTACATTTTTGGGTTCATACAAATTGATCTATTAAGTTTTATTAGACAATAAGTACAATCAAACTTACAATTAAAAAAAATATATCCATAACCTACAAAGTTTTGTCTTAATACCTTCGAAGGACTCTAATGATACAAAAAGTTTTTCCTCCACCTTCCCAAAGCACTTGTATAAGATTATCCATGTTATTCCTAGTCTTCTTGTGAACTCCGCTACATAAAAAATAGAAAATGGGAAAATAATATATGCACATGGAGAGTCTCATAATTCTCAACAACTTTTCAGTTTACTCAGAAGACCCAATTTTCTCCTAAATGCCTCAATAACTCACTACTTTTAATAGTCCTTGTTATGACTCTAACACACTCACTGGACATTGCTATTACAAATACCAATTCGTGTATTTATATACATGTTAACCACATTTAGTTCAATGGAGGGGATATTTATTTGGTACTTGGGGGTTGAGGGTTCAAACCACCCTAACCACTGTTCTTGGATTTTTGACTATGTGGGGAATAAAAATCCCACATACATCGGCCATGATTTATTTTTAAGCCTCAATACCGCTTGCACTTCCCTATTTTTTCATGGTTATGACAACACTCACCTTTGTTTTGGATGCCACGTAGGTGGCTGGCAGGTTGATTTACTATGGGGAAAGTTGGATGGTTAGTGGTGTGTTTGTTTGGTTCCCTCATGGCACGACCGATATGTTGATGCCAAAATTGGAATGTCAGTAGCAGTTTTCTCTAAGTTTGATTCACCATGTAGGTGGTCGTATGGTGTGATGACTATGTTGGCTGTGATGTCGACCTATCAATGCATAGTATATGAGATCGTTCGGTAACTCAGAGAGTTTTCCTATATAACTTTCCCAGAATTCGGTCCCCAACTCGCCATCAACTCAAATCCAACTAGGTGGGTTTTCAAGATGAGTTTTATCACTCCAAAGACTGGGTCCCCTTATGAAGTAAAAGTGGGCCCCTTAGTTGACCAATGTTTTACACCATCGAGTGACAAAGACGGTTGAATTATAAAATCATCCTCTATTTTATTTTTCTCAAGATCACTTCTGATGTCATGACAACAAATGTCAATTCTCTGCAACATACACAGTATATTTGTTCTTGTGCCTTGCTCTATCCTTTGAACACCCTATTCTTGTGTGGGATGCATCTAGGGCGTATGGTATCCATTTTATTTGTTATAATAGGCGCCAAAAATATCTCAAATCCTTCTACTGTACTTTAATGATCCTGGGAGATTTTACAAAACTTTGCTCACTCAATTGACCTCCGGATCATACCTCCCCATTAAGAAGGATTTTTGTTCTCAATAAGTTATTTTTCACCAAAAAATGTTGCAAATCATCTTCCTACATTTCACAAACAAATAATGGATCCATAGAAATAGAATTTTGGGTTATATTACTACAAATTGTTTATTAGATAATCATAAAAAATTGATCAGTTTTTAAAATAGAAAATTATTCTCTGTTAGAGGCAATTGTCAAACTGATACTTTTTTATTCTACCAATCTTTACAAACAACTTAGATAAGTTTTAAAAGACAAAAAAAATCCATGAATTTCTAACTGAATCCTCATTGTGACTCTAATTTCCATCACTAATAATCGATTAGTTTAAAAAATAGACACTTGTTTGCTAAAAGAGGAAAGGATTCAACTGATACACTACGACATTTGTTCAATACTATAATCAAAATTCAACCATAATAGATCAATAATGAATTAAATTTACATGCCAACAATGGGATAGTGTCTGATGACCTTGTGAAACTACTATTAGTGCAAAATCACAGCACCCCTGGATGTAGATCAGGCTTCTATGTTGATCACTCAGGCATCCAGTGTGATTGCACAACATGGAAACCTCTCTCCAAGCATGGGACTTGTGAAACTGAGAGAGGAATCTCCAGAGAAGGCTGGTTCTTGCTCCTAAACTACCTACCACAAGCTATTCCAGTGCAGGAAAGCTAATCTAATCCTAATCTAACCATGCCAAGGAGACAGAGAGAGAGAGAGAAAGGAAAAGAACAAAATCCTACACTAAAACGGTGATACACCAGAGAAGGAGAATGTTGGACATCTATCAAAACTGCCATGGGACAAAGAGAGGTGAGCAATGGGAAGGATGGACAGATGCATCACAGGCCCAAGGATAGATTTCACACAGAAAATGTCCCAAAACTCCATGAACACAGCTCCAAACCTGCAATGAACATTCAAACATGCACAAATACCTGCAATGAAGAGAGGCAAGAAGAGAACAATAAAAAACGAGCAAGGATGGACAGATGCATCAAAAAACACGTTTTGTTGCTCCAGAAGTTTACACAGAACATCATTTCAATAATAAAAGGCAAAAAACGCCATTACAAAGCAAAGGAGGAGGTTCAAACTCCATTTTCAACCCTAGAGAAGAAAAGAAGGGAGGGCAGAGCAGAAAAGATGAACAACTTGTTATATCCATATAAAATGAGTAAAATCTGGCTTTATACAATGCATGGGTCGAGCCCAGGAGACAAAAAACATAGGAAAATGTGTAAGCAGCCCAACCATTGACCAAAACACATTCTTCATTAAAATTGGTGGTTGAGACATCACTTCTGGCCATGCTTCTGGCCATTATCATTAAAACTGGTTGTTGAAACATCGCTTCTGGCCATTATCACGTGTCAGAGCCGTTTCTAAATTTTCTCCCTCCATACTACACCAAAATTCGAGATTGATCCTAGAATCATGTAGAGAATTTCAACATCTTTCTGTTGATATGAAGAACATGCAAATCCGAGCTCTGGATCAAAAGATATGTTGATTTGAAGATTTAGGGCACAGAATAGACCAAAACGGATTTTGAAATCTTTTCCCGCGCTTTGCCACCTGGACGACACATGGCAGGCTCTGATTGGATACATAATTATTTCTCCTCTGCATTTGCATCGTGTTTGGGGAATGCCTCGACATGTGCTTGATGCTTGTGTTTTCCCGACACCCGCTTCCGCCGGTATTGCCAAGTTTTCCTTTGTTTCGGGTTCGAAAGTGTGACTTGCATTTGCATCAGGTTTGGGAGGTGGCTCGACATGTTTTCCTCCCATGCTTTTCCGACTTGTTTCCCCGACTCCAAGACCCGATTTCCTTTGTGTCGAGCTTTCCAACCCCTCCGACACATTTCTTCCTTGGTCGGGTTTTCCAACCCTTCCGACATGTTTTTTTCCCTGTGGGCCCTAGCTTGGACACGTGGCACTATCCCATTGGTTCGGGTCAGTGCTTGAGACCTCGCCCTTCGAATTTTTGGAATTTTCTCCTTGTGACACGTGTCATGATTTGGTTGGTTCTCAGCCCTTTCGGCCCCTTCGCGCCCTTCGCGTCTTTATGTCCCGGATGTCCCAAACTACTTGGGCCAAAAACTTCCGATCCGCCCGAAATGGGCTTCCTCGTCCTCATTTGGCCGATGATGTGGCGTTGTTTGATTGGCTTTCGGCTCCTTCGGCGATCCGCGTCCCGTGCGTCCCTTCGTCTCGGATGTCCTAGTACGAACTTTCTCTGTTTCGGGTGAACCGGCCGGTTCGTGTCATCATGGCCCAAATGTCCCAATTGCTTCTGAACTGTTTGTTCTCATTTCGGCCGATCCGGCCAGTTCACGTACTTCGCGTACTCTTTTCCCGAACTGTCCCGCTCAACAGTTAGTCATTTTTCTTCCTCTTTCAGCCGGATAGGCTTCTCGCACCCGCCGCGTACTTCTGTCCTAGATGTCCCTTTGCTTCACGGGCCGCCTGGAGGCTTTTCGGCCGATCCGCGCCTAGATGTCCCACACGTCCCTACTATTGCAAGGACTAGGACTTAGTCATTTTTTATGATTTTTCCTGGATCAATCTACATGCTTGGAACTGCAAAACTCTGATGCATGTTATCGAAATTTACCCTGGGGGGTGAAATTTTGACAACAGTTTCAAGTAGAGACCAAAAATTAACCATACAACAAAGATTCATGTATAAGGGAAAATCGGTGTAGCATTCGCATAGATAAAAAAAAAAGAGTACAAGTAGGAGTGTTGTGTAACTCTCATGCTTAGACAAGTCATACTCCCATGATGGAGTGGGGATGTCTACAATACTAATCCATAACAACAAGTAACTTGTCACTATCACAATGTAAATTCCATGATACACATATTTCCTATGTCCCACTCTCACTTATTATAAACCTATGACTCACCTAAGTGAGATGACTCACCATGTGTGAGGTGGAAAATTCCCCATTGTTACCATTAGGGGTGTTCCCTTTAAATCTCATTCTCCTAGTTTTCCTAATTAATTTTCTATGGATAGGTCTTTGCTTTCACACACTATCCCTAGAATCCATAGGAATTATAGGTTCTTTCCTAGTCCCATGATTTTAGACATTCTAGTCATTTTAGCCCTCTTAGATATTTTGACAAGCCTTTGGATGCACACACTACCTTTCATGACTCTAGGTATCCTGATAAGAATTTGGTTTCAAACATTACTTCTTGTTGTTCTCACTCCCATAGGATCTTGCATCGGTCCTTTAGTGCACATGCTCCCTCCACAGTTTATCACTAACCTTCTAGTTCCCATATTATGTCTTGGTGTAATTGTTCTTTCATTCCTCCACATGTGTCTTCTACCTCACACACTACCCATGCATCTACTTAATCTTTGAGGCATTCTTTTCCAAACATTACCACTATTGTATCACTTGCATTTGATTCACACCAGAGGCCTAAGCCTCCATCTTCTGTGACAATTGCTCCACCTCTTCTTGAGGTTCTCATCCAATATATTTCATGTAATTACTCTTTCTTTTACATACTTAAACACTTCAAAAATACAAAAACATGAACATAGTTTCAAAATACAAAAGACATTTATATATTTACAAAAAATACAAAATCTACAATTGTATACTTAGCTTGAGTTGTTTGCAATTTACATTATACATGTTGTGTGTCACTATTGATTTAATAGATAGGACATCTCTTTCTTCTTTACACACATGTGTTCACGTGGTATCTCGAGCTTGATGCAAGACACATAGAGCAATACATAATGACAGGTGTTGACCATCCCTTTACCTAGACTTCTTATACATATGGGGGCATCTATTATACACTAAACACAATTGTTATCTTTAATAGTTAGTTTCTACTTCCTCATTATGTTTGATTATGTATATTGTGTACATGTTATCATTTGAGCTAACAAGACTAACTCATATGTCATGTGCATTGTTGACATCTCTTGCTTCACATGTTTCTTTCTATATCAATTGTATCACTTCATCATCTTTTGAAACTCTTAGTTTTCATCCATTCTTGCTTTTTGTGTGTGTTGGTACTAGTTTGTTTCACTGATTATGTCCTTAGTGACTTTCTTATCATATGGCATAGTGGATGTCCCATGTTTATGGATTTATGCCTATCTTATGTGCTCTTGTTTACAAGCCTATGAGCCTTGATTGTCTTGTGACACCTTGGGTGTCCCATGTTTTCAGGTTCTATGTCTTCTCTGGGACACTTTTTGTATACTATTGGCTTTGACTTCATTGTTGTTTCACTTGTTTTCTTATACATTCCTTATTGTTATTGTTGTTATTATCTATAATATTTCTATTTATTGTTATTATTATTATTACTGTGTGTTATGGTTTCCACCATTTCAAAACCTTCTTTTTTGTAGGTACAGGTTCTTTAAGGCGGCCACCTCTTCACTGTTCAACATCCTACACTTTTTAACATCTCCTAAGACATCTAGTGCCCATCCATTCTTTTGATTCACATACTCAACATGGTTCTTTACACATGCCTCAAAAGAGGGGGCATTCATATGGTTATATTCTACACATATAAAAGACACATGTATAATAATGGGGTAACATACAAGTACTAACATGGTATAAGTACTTAGAAACACATTTAAGTACACAAATACAAAAAAATCAGGCACATGTTCAAAACCAAACACTTTGGTCAAGATTTTATGTATAGTCTTGACCCTTTCACACAGTTCTTCCCAGGGGAAATTACATAAAATTTCTTATAAATTTCAAATATTTACCTATTGGTACAAGTTTTTGGCATAATTTTAGATGTAGTTCACTCCCTTCAGATCAATTACAGGGGGTGTGAAATACTTCACTCCTTCACTATGATATTCAACTTTTATTACAGTTTCAAGAATCTTTGGGGCATGGGTCTTCTTTTTTCATCTAAATTTTAATAATTTATATTTTCTATTCAGTTTTGCAACACATGGGAAGGGCATGGGGACATTCAATCTCTTTTCTACTATGTTACCTAATATAAAAAATTGGGCCTAGATGCGTCTACAACAGTGGTTCGTGGAATACAAAAGATATCAAAATGACTAAGTTCTTTGTAGGAAATCATTCCTTTCCTCTTAAATTTAAAGAGGAAGATATCTAAGTTGTTGATTAACTTTGATTCACGGTCTTCTTCTTTTATGAGGTACTTCGGTACTTAACTCTTCTATCTCTCATTTTTTTTCACATTGGGTTGCATGCACCTAACACTCTGGATCTTCTCGACACAATTGGGGAATGATCACCCTCAACCCTTTGACAAGTTCAAAAATACAAATCTTCAAGTACAAGTAAAGGACAAGAGCTTCTCCCTCTACAAAACAAACATGCGTATTCCTTCCTTATTTACATCTCTTCATTTCATTTTTTCTACAAATGTAAATTTTTCATGTTACATTTTACATTTGAGTTAAAGTGTAATTATTTAATATGGTGAATGACTACACTCTATGTTGTAGGTTTCATTGCGGAGCATGCCAACACATACACAATAAGACTCTACAACACAAACTCTGAGTGAAGACAAAGTCTGTCTATACATTCAATTATCTTTTTCTTTAAGCAAATAATTTTTATTTCATACTTAAGGGGGGATGTAGACACTCAAATTTGGAAATTTACTCTTTGACACCACTAGTTATGAATTTACACTCTTGTTAATATAAACACAACCTTTTCATCCCCGCCTAGTACATCCAAATGTCTCTTGTCTATCTTATTTATCCTTGCACACTGATATGCTGACACATTCTAAGAGTAAAATGTATAAAATCCATATAAAAAAGTCAACCTGATAAGATGTAAACTTCATATGACATGTCTTTCATCCTTGGTCAAGGCTCTATTGTTTGATCAATAATTTATATCACATCCCGATCTATCTATATGGTTTTTCATTGGTATATCCTCCATCTTTGCATTCATTTCCAAATTCTCTGATGGGTCCTTTACTCCATATGGGTTGTATTTTATTTGATAGTTTACCTTTACAATGCTTTATAAGCAAGATAAAACTACTTCATTTGCGAACTTGGAAATCCTATGACACTATGTTGATACACTCACTTCCTATACTTGAAAAATGCACTTGAGGCTCCCTAAGTGTCACAAAGGCATATCCACAATCATTAGGGAAACAATCTTTGCAGGTCTGAATCTTCTTACCAAGTTAAGGCATCAATCTCTTTCATCCACAAGCACTCAAACATCCTCTCTCCAAGTATTTTAGCAAGAGACAAACTCAACTAGAGCATTTTCAAAGAAGTTTCCAAATCTATTTGTGTTCATTTAGATACCACATGCTAGGTGGAGAATGACATGTTGTTTGAGGCATATTTGGCGTAGTGTTAATGTTGGTGGTGCACGGGGGTGCGAAAAAACCAACTAATATTTGTTTTGCAGGGTTTCCTATCCATGGTTAGGGTTTGAGATCTCAGTTAGAATGTTCAAAGATATTTGCAACATGGAAAAAAATAGGGTTTGAAAATATGCATGTCTAGGTAGGTAATAATCCAAAAAAAATCATAGAGCTAGAAACCAAGCAGGTCCAAGACCATACAAAAGGGTCAAGACCATACAGACGGTCCTAATATAAGTGTACAGTTTTTCCCCAAGTCAATTTACATTCATATTGCCTAAAATGATACATCAATAGGTTTAGATCTCCTTGTTTCAATAATGTGCACTCCCATAACTTCCTAGATCCACCTGTAAATAGCTAAGTGCATTCACCCTCTTGTGTTTTCAAGTTCATATCTTAGTTGCAAGTATTAATGCATTATTCTGATATTACATAATTAATGTTGGAATTTAATTAATAATAATAACCTCTTGCAACTCCCCTTACATCCTTTAGTATACCTAATTCACTAATTCTTATATTTTTATATAATCTAATAAGGTTATAAAAAGTTTGAAAACCTTTGGTTCGATGAAAATATAAAAAAATAATACAAATTTATCTTCTTCTAAGGATACCAAAAATCCCAAACTTGAACATCCATCATACCCATATAAGATTGACGGTTTCAAGAAGAAAGTATGATTGAAAAACTTAGAACTAACTATAAGCTACATAGTGAAACTGATAAATGAGCATTCTTAAAAACACCTTGGTAAAAAGATTAGGAAACTATGTAACTTTAATGATATTGAAGATAAAGCTCATTTTCTCATAACATGCCCATTATACAATGAGATAAGAAATGTTTATGTTGATATTCATAATGGTAATGTGGTTCATGAACTCCTAAATTAAGCTAGGCAAACTATGTTTGTCGATAAAACTTTGAATCTAAAGCTCCCATCAAAACCAATTGTCTACCCAAGTAAAGATTGTCTTGGCAATATGAGTCTCTTTCAAAGATTTTAGTTTTGAAAAATCACGTCTCATTTATAGTTTATCTCTAGTTAGTTATTATTTTTTCATGTTTCTAAATTATCACTTCATTTCCTCAGCACTTGTATGTGAAGAATCCAATGATAACAAAGGAAATTCAGTTGGGAAGAGTTCAAATATTGTGAAGGCACTTTGGTTCCACATCCTTGGTGATTGTTTCAATCCATACAATGATTTATTTAGGTAGAAGACCAAATCATATTTTCCCTTTACTACAAAACTTTTAGATTGTGCCACATATATTTCTTCTTTAGGCTTCCCCTGCAGAAACATTGTTTAAAACCCATATAATCTATCTCCAAATCATATGTAAGGACTCTATTTAAAATAAATTTGGTTGAAGTCAATTTTTCTATAGGGGATAACAATTCAATAAAGTCAATTCCCTAGATACTTGAGAGAATCCATTCACAACCATGTGAGCCTTATATTTCTCTAATTTTCCTTGCACATTGCACTTTGTCTTGAAAATCCATATGCAACCCATATATTTTCTTCCAAGAGGTAGCTTCTAAATCCCAATTCTCATTCTTATCTAGAGACTCAATCTCCTCCTTCACGACTTTGTTTCAAAACATGGCTTTCTAGGCTCACGAATGTAATCCAAAACTTCAATTAAAATTATGTGTACACAGTTTTCTAAAAGCATCTTTTTCTCAAATTAAATCCTTTTTTACATGTGCTTGAATATGTGTTGAAGCAAAATAGAGAATAAAATCCCTAAACCGTAAGATAATCGTATATGTAAGAACTTGATTACAAACAGTTACCTTTCAAACGTTACAAACATCATGATTATGCCAAGGGCATCCCTTCTGGCGAGGGACTTTTTCGAAAAGTTTCGAACCTTGTCGAAAAATTCCTCCCGGTAGAATTTCCAAGCTTAATTGCGTATGACATCATTAATTACATGCATGTTATCAATTTAACCACTCTATATTTGTTAATAAATGTAAGTAGATGTGAAAACTAAATTCTTTGCAAAAAAAAATGTTATCTGATTTTCCCAGGCATTTGATGGAGAGAAGCTTGGAATCCTTCTTCTGCTTCAGGATTTACCGTAAGGATATTATTTTCTTGTCATTTGAATATCTCAATTCCATAGCAAGGAATCACCAACCATATCCGGTTCTTTGTTCCACCAATAGTAATACCCAAGTGCCTTGTCTTGTTTATTCCTTCTTAACCTAAACATGGGGAATGATTTATTTATCTTTCATCCCTGAATAAAGGGGTGTTAATTTCAGGTAATCGGTTGCAAATTCTGTAGTAGACATGAATGCAAAATCTGGCACCAT
Source organism: Taxus chinensis (assembly GCA_019776745.2). Taxonomy (NCBI): domain Eukaryota; kingdom Viridiplantae; phylum Streptophyta; class Pinopsida; order Cupressales; family Taxaceae; genus Taxus; species Taxus chinensis. The sequence continues at coordinate 197,007,454 of CM034155.1, read as the reverse complement.
ACACAAGGCAAGTAAGATTCTTTTTAATTAGCATGTAACCATAACTACTTTATGGTGCACATACACCTTGTGTTGTATAATGTAAACCAAGGATTTGATTTGATCTTGGAGTTTGTTGCCCAAACATATCATCTCAATATTCCAAGTATTTTTCGTAATGTTTGATCTTAGTCCAATAATCTTGCAAAAAATTGTGTTTGCATCATGTATTTGTATTCGATCAAATAGCCTTGTATTTCCTTTAGAATGAGAGTATGCACAATTATGTAGAAAAAATAATAGCTTGAAGAGCTTGACATGTAAAGTCTAGTTAAAGTTGGTTTCACTTGTAATTCTCAGTAATTCAACTGCTACAACACATTTGTGAGAATCTAGCTCAAAAATAAGTACACCGAGATAGTTATGAATATTATACACTTGAGCATGAATTATCATCAAAAACTCACTTTTGCTATAAAATTGAACATTGGGCGTCAAGTGGATGCAAGATATAGTTGGTGGAAAAAACATATAATATCCAACATAGGTAATCTTCTCTTTGCACATACAATCAAGTTGCAAGTGTTGCTTTATATTTTTATTGTGTTTACACTTTTTTTGCTATATTAATTTAATGCTTATATTATTAAAACACATGATAATGTAAATACTTATATATCTATTTAATGTTCGGCTAAAACAATATGTCAAGATGTGGACCCCTATTTTATTTTATAGATCTTTGAGCGACGTAAAGATTCAATTTTCTAAATACTTATATGACATTTCTATAAAACATGACATCTAAATCCCTTCCAATGTGTCTTACACCTTAAGTCAATCGCTAGTTATACCCGCTTTCGTTGCACCCACACCAGGAAGACATGCTCACCAAAGGAATAGCCATAGCCATAGCCACCCAAACTCCCTCAAACAAATAGTCATGAGAAATGAAAAGTTCCAACCCTGGGATGACGTCACAATAAAGTTTTGACTTGGTGGGCTAGTTTCCACGTGGTGGACTCCCTATGTTGGGTCTAGCGTTTTCTATTGGAACATGTGGCATGGAAACGTCTAGCATTGGACATGACCTCTTGTAGGACGTGATATTATCACATTAAAGAAAAAGTTGAAAATGACCAATAAAAAATTAAAAATAAAAGCATGGGTTCCACGTGAACGTGATTCCTCCGACTAACCAGCTTGAAATGTTGTGATTGGACATACCCCGTCATTTACAACCGCCACATCATGGGTCCCTCATACGTTGGGTGGGGATTGGATTGTAATAATAAACCAAAAAAAAAATACAATATGCTTTGTTCCCTAGCCATAACATTACAAAATTAAAATAAAAACACTACAAAATTAAAAACACAAAAAGCCTAAAGTACCACCATTAAGGCTTAGGAAGATATGATATCGTGCCAATCTAAGGAATTCTATATGCCTTTTTGTCAATGGTGGGTCCATTTTTTTCGTTTAGATTCATGTTTTTTATGGATCAATTTCTTCAATTTGTTGGTTTTTAGTTGCTTTGCCTTCAAGAATAATCTATGTGGATATGTCACACATATTTGCAAAAATTATTCTCAATGCTAGTTGTGTTGGACCATGCCAGAGAAATGATTGAGGATTGCTCTGGGAAAGGATAGGTTTTTTTGGCTCCTAATGTGACACGTAGCCAATTAATGGAACTTAGGTCATTGGTAGCCCCCCACACCCCTTTTTGGACTTTGTAAGTATTTTAAGAGTAACTTTACACTTTGTCTATATGATCCACACTATGTATTTTTTTAATATATATATGGTAAAGCACATCATTATTGGTTTAATATTTTAGAGTGGATTTCATGTCGACAAGATATAAAGTGGATGGTCTAGGCTCATCTATTGGTGTCTTATTGCTTTCACAAGCAAGAGCGTGGCATGAATTTAAGGATAAATACAATAAAAATCTCTAATATTTGATGTAATCTAATGTTTATATACAAATCCATATATTTTAAAACCAATCTAATGTTTCTATGCCAATCTTTATATTTTTAAATCAATTTAGGTTGGAGGAGAGTCTATCACTAAGATATGAAATACTATTGTATTCGTTCATTCTATATCTGATTAGAGATAGATAATATTAATCGGGGGTGAAATGTAAGTTAATGTTTGTATGACAAACTCTATTTTCAATGTGAAAAATGTAAGGATCTTTTATATTTATCTTTCGTTTAGAGAAGATACTTAATCATTTAAAGATGGTCATTTGATGTATTTATTAAGTTTTAATTTTTATTTTAACTGTACATTATTTATTTTATTGATTATTAGTTCAATTAAAGTATTATTGGTGTGTTTGTTGATATTTTATGTGTTTTTAATTTTTCTCTTTTTTCCTATTCTTTTATATCCTTGCATTAAAAACACCAATGTTCTTGACACCTATCATAAGTGTCTTTGATGTTTTTGTTCCACCTTTTGGTCTTTGTCAACTGAGGGTGCACCCGTCCCCTTTTTCCCATTTATTTGTTTCGATTCATTTAATGTTGGTTCACATATTTATAAAATAATATTTTGACAATATAATATACTAATTTGAATTTAAATTGTTTATAAATACACAAGCATTGAAATTCATTTGACATTAAGTATTTCACAAAAAAATTATTCACTTAGAAAAATCATAAACACATATAGGAGATCTATAAATCATTAGAGAACTAATCATTGTTTGAGATAACATTTTAATGTGGAGTACTTTTGATGCATACACATGGTTTTATCTAGATCTTATGCAATGTACATGTGTGTAGCGTTAGAAATAAATTTATTGCATAAATGTGGTCAACACATACCACCCACAGACCACCAACAAAAAGTTGGTAGGTTTATTAAATTTGTAGAGTATGCACATACCACTTATAGAAACATCTTTTTGTATCTATAAATTTAGATCAAATGTAAGCACAATGCAATCAATTTCCAATCCCGAATTTGTGTATTTGTGTGTATACAACGTCATATAGTCAACATCTTAGGGCAGTCAAGCCCATCGATTTTATGCACCAAGAAAAATTCTTAGCACTCACAACCTTTGTCAAAGAGTCAACAATATTATCCTCTGCGTCCACCTTACTTAGTCTCATCTCCTCCTCCTCCACCATTTCTATTAAAAATGGTATTGAACATCAATATGTTTCATTCTTGAATAATATCCAGGGTTCATTTCCAGAAAAAATACACTTTTTCTGTCATAATAGATCCTTACAACATTTTGAGAGAACCCAATAGTGGAGATTAATCATCGAATTCAAACTGCTTCTTTACTTGCATGAGTAGGTGTCATGTACTCAACCTCTATGGTGGATATCGCAATACTAGCTTGACCTTTACTCATCCAACTTACCACTCTACCGAACAAGTTGAATGCATACCCACTAGTAGACCTATGCTTATCCAAGTCTTTTCCCTAGTTTGAATCCACAAAACCATGTAGATCCAATCTTATGATTTCACCAGGTTTACCCTCATAACAAATTGCATAATTGGATATCCCACATAGATACCTGAAGATTATCTTCATTGCAGTGCAATGTTACTTGCCAAGATTTGACATGAATATGCTAAGTACTCCTACTACATGTGCAATATCAAGTCTAGTACAAACCATTGCATATAACAAACTGCCAATTGCACTAGCTTATGACACCTGAGATATGCCCTCTATTTCTTCTCTAATTTTAGGAAATTGTTCAGAAGATAAATGTTGACCAGTAGGAAAAAGAATACTAATAGTTTTACTTTCTTGCATTTGAAATCTTTGCAATATCATCTCAACATACTTTCTTTTATTTAACAATAATTTCCTATTTACGCGATCTCTTTTTATTTCCATGCCCAAAATAAATTTTTCAGCACCGTGATCCTTCATATCAAATTGAGATGAGGGTTGAGATTTAACTTGATTGACCATGTTCTTATTATTACTAATTAACAAAAATTCATCTACATACAATACAATGATAACAAAATCTTCACTTTCCTGTTTAAAATAAAAACATGGAACAACTTTGCTTCTTTCAAGCCCAAGTCTCAACACATACCTATCGAATTTCTAGTTCCACATTCTTAGTGATTGCTTTAAGTCATACAATGAATTTTTCAGCATACACACCAAATCTTCTTTTCCTTTAATCTTAAAACTTCTTATCCGCGTCATGTAGATTCCCTCCTCAAGATCACCATGTATAAACATTGTCTTAACATCCATCTGTTCTATTTCCATATTGAAAGCAACAACAATAGCTAGAATAAATCTAATAGAATGTAACTTAGCAACAATAGAAAAAAATATCACGAAAAATCAACTCCTTCCACTCAAGAGAATCCCTTTTCCACAAGGTGAGCTTTATAATTCTCCATTTTCCAATTTGTAGTATACTTTTTCTTAAACACCCATTTACAATCAACTTGTTTTCTTCTAGAAGGTAACTTCATCAAGTCTCATGTATTATTCTTATATAAGGACTCCATTTCTTCCTCTATAGCCTTTTCCTAAGATTTACTTTCCTTTGATCCCAAAGCCTCTTTCACAGTCTTGGGTTCATCATTAGTAAATAATCAAAATGATAAAATAGAATTAGAACATAAATTCAGATGGATATACCTCTCAGGTACCCTTATCATCTGATATGATCTTCTTAAGACAAGAGTTTCTAGTTCAACATATTTTGGTTCCTTGTCTAATTCATCTAAATCTTCCTCTTACACCTCTCTTTGTAGTTCATCTTCTTGATCTGTAAACTACTCAATTCTAACACTAAACAGATCATGTGCTTATGGAAATGAATAAAACATTTACTAAGTTCTTTGTTACCAATATAATGTGCAAGAATTAAATACAACTATACTGAAAATTTGAGAAAAGAGAGACATAAGAGACTAGATTTATCCTGGAAAAACACAATGTGGGAAAAACTCCAGTGGGTAAGCAAATTTACTTCCCTTCCACTATGTAAATCTCCAAAAATACAAAGTATTGCCAACAATTTTCCTTCAAGAAGGATTCACACTCCGTCTAATTGTATTTGCTTGCTCAAAAATTTTCAACAATGAAGAACTTTCTCTCAATGAACAAAACAAGAAAGAACTCCATCTTCTCCTCTTTTCTCACACTAGAATTCACTCCAAATAACTTGCTAGAATGAATAATTGAACTTGTACTTATAACTACTATGTCCAAGGGCAAATAGAAAGGTGAAACGAATCATTTTGGAAGCTAAAACATTTGCAACTGTTGAGATCCCTAATTCTGGAACCATCACGAATAGGACCACCACTGAACGTAGACCAACGGTTATGTAACTATCGCAGCGATTGTGTAACCACCGTGGAGATTGCGTAACTGTCACCTGTAAAATTGCCCAAATAGAACATATATGGTCTAAATTATCACTCGAAGGTGTTCGGATCACCCCTAGCTTGACTAGACCATCTCCTGAAGAAAGAATAGGCTGAGAATCTATATAGCAACTATCAAATATGGAGAATACATAGAATTGGGAATTATGAGATCCATTTTTGGATCATACCTCCCCAATTTGAGGCTTTTAAGTCCCTGAAAGCTTCAAGGACTGATGAGGTGAGGAAATTTCTTCCCTATATCCTCTCTAAAATACCACTTGGCCTTGGTAGGCAACTGACCTTTTAACCCAATCAGCCACTTGTCCTACACTCCACTTTGTGTCATCCTCTCTTTCTACTGCAAGGCAAGATCTTCCTCGAATGCTAATTGAATTTCTAGAGGAAGATCCTCAATAGAAGAAATCCATACTCCCTCTTCTTCTTCATCTAACATGGAAAGCTCAAAGAGATGTAAATTTTCAACATTCACAACTGAGTAAATTCTCATATAAGGAGGCAAGTCCAAGTGAAATGCATTATTACCCACTTGTTCCAAAATCTCAAATGGGCCATATCGAAAAGGGTTGGGTTTCTTAGCTTTTCCCTGTAGCCTATCCTTGCTCAAGTACAACCATACCTTGTCTCCAACAAGGAAGGAATGCTCAGTCTTATGATAATCATGTCATGTTTTGTACTTGGCCTATGACTCTATCAACCTTTCTTGTACCTAAAGGTGTATTTTTAGATTTTTCTCAATGAAACACTCAGCTTTGTAGACCTCTAGTTCCACTTTCCTGTCATTTTCTACATGGTAATCTCAAAAAAACATCAAAAGAACTCTTAGGAAAAAAAGTAGAATATGTTTCAAAAGGATTTTTACTAGCCAAAACATGAATTACTTGTTATCCATAGTTTGCCCCCAGGTAAAATTGGATCAGCCACGACCCCACACAAGAAGAAGCCAAATAATTCACATTCAAATCCTACAATCAGGAAACAAAAGGACTCTACAATGGAGTGACAAGGCCTGTGAAAGATCAAACGACCCCGTGTAAGAAGAAATTCAAGAAACGACTCTATCAAGTGAACCCGTGCTTCAAATCCAGCAAACAGATTATAGGCGGGCTCTAAAATGGAATAGTAGGGTCGGGGAAGGAGAAGATAGTGTCAAAAGAAGCCAGAGGCTCAAAGAAAAGAAACGACAAAAGTTCAAAGTCGTCGGGCTCTAAAATAGTTTAGAACGAGCCCAAAAATGACTAAGTATGGAGGAGACAACACACATTGCCAAGTGTCCAAACAACGCACCTCCAAATATTGAATCCAAAAGGGGAGGCTCAAACAAGCGCTAGTCCCCCACATGTTCCCAAGCCTAAAGAGGGTCAGAGTCAACAGCTAAAAGTCAAAAAGGTGGATGGGGCAGGCTTAAAAAGACTAAGTATAAAGTTACTAGCGGAAGTTGCTATGCGTCAGCTTGGCGCATCTCCAAAGGTAAATCCAAAAGTGGAGGCCTAAATGAGCATGGGCTCGTCACGTAGTCCAATTTGAAAAATGGGACAGAGCTGGTCCAAAACTGACTAAGTATGGAGAGTGAGCACTAGCTCACCACGTTTTCAAGGTTCGAAAAGGTAAGAGAGGTCGTTGAAAAGTCCAAGAGCATGCGGAGGCTTCCACATGTCAACCTGACGCTCCTTCAAAGGTAAAATCCTGAGTGGGTTTCTAAATGAGTGCGGAGCCTCCACGTGTCCAGTTTCATAAAAGGGACAAGGTCGGGGTTGAATAGTCAAAGCAGAGATAGGCCAGTGGAGGGTGCCAAGTTTCAGCACAATGCTAATTCAAGAGTAAGATTGGGGGAAGTTTCCCAAACAAGTGCCAAGCCTCCGTGTGTCCTCGGTCAGATTTATGACCCCAATGAGCAAAAGACTTAGCCAAAACATGAAGAAACTGAGTGAGTCGCGGAAGAAGCCACATGTCAGCCCAACACAAATTCAAAAGAAAAATATAAAGGCTGCCCTCAGACATGTGCCGGCCCTCCACGTGCCCGGTTTAAAAAAAGGGGCCCGTTTTGGTAGCTGGTTCCCGCCATTTTGTACGAACCTAATTCAAATTTCAAATAGGAATATCTTTTAACTCAGTGCTCAAAATCTCACAAATCTAGAACTGTTGGAAAGATCTCGGCCTCGTCTACACCATGGAAATTTGAAAATTTAATTTTGGAGAGGTTACATGGGGGAAAAATGAATAAATGTCTTCTAGGCCATTATTACAAAATCTATTTTTCTCCAACAACCAGATCGGATTTTATCTGATCCCCCATTCTTCCTCCTTCAATGTGCCGAACAAGTAATTGAGGAAGAATTGAAAGATTATGGGTAGATTCAAAGTGGGAATTAAGGGGTGGTGGTTAAGCTTTCATAACATGATTTATTGTGTTGCGAAGGTGGTTGAGCAGGATTTGAATTTCTCCCTCCTCTCTCTCTTATTCTTCCTATATGTTGTAAAGGAGGGGCATATTCGAAAGGTTGGTCAGCGTTTCTCCTCCCCCCTCTCTCTTTCTTCCTTAGGGTAGAATACAGAGTCTAAACCTCCTCCCATGGCTCTGTAATGGCATTTCTTGCCTCTTTCCCACAAACGATGTACCATGTAACTTTTTGGAGCAATAAAAATCTGTTTCGTGATGCATTTGTCCATCATTGGCGCATTTTATTGTCTCTTCTTACCTCTCGTCGTTGCAGGGTATACTATGCATATTCTGATGTTTGTTGTAGGTCATGAGAGCTGTGTTTAATGGGTTTTGAAGTGGTGTCTATGTGAAATCTATCTCTAGTCTGTGGCGCATCTCGTCTACCCTCTCCTCTGCTCACCTCTCTCCACTTCAGGTAGTTGGGTCCATGATCATCCACTTCCTTTTCTGGTGTATCACCGCTTAGTGTAGGCTCTTTCACCCTCTCTCTCTCTTTCTCCTTGTCCCCTTAAAAAGGTTAGATTAGGTTAGATTAGATTCTACCTATACTGGGGTAGCTTGTGGTAGGTAGATTAGGAGGAAAGTACCGGCTTTCTCTAGAGGTCCATCACAAGTTTTGTAATTCCATAGCTTGAGAGATGGTCCCATGTTGTGAAATCACACCAAATTCCCCACTTCATAATCAGGCCATTCGGGGGTGCTGTGATTCTGTACTAACAATTTTGGCACTGAGATCTTCACTTTATTTCATCAAGTTGATGTGTTCTTGGTGAGATTCAGCCTTTAGAGGCACATTCAAAGCACATCTGGTGACTCCATCTAATTAATAACCAATTCTCTAAGTTACAAACCTTTTCCATCCATTTCCATCTATTTTCATCCATTTTCTTCTTTCATCTCTTTTATTTTCTCCCATTCCATAAAGTTGTGCAATTATGACTTCATTCCCTTCATAGAACTCACACTTATAGCAACAGCAGTGCAATCCACCTCTAATGCATTTACTAACTCCTCCAGATCAACATTATAATCAGATCCAGGACCATTATGCTTACCCATATGAGTAGGGTCAAAGTCAGTTTGACCATAGAGCTTATCAAGAACAAGGGGGCGCATATAATGGTGACAACTATGTGGAGAATTCTGGTTTACTGGAGAAGATTAAAAAAATGGAGGCTGACATGGTTCAATCAAGGGCCATAGCAAAAATGAAGGCATTCAAGATTGGTTACAGGGCACCTTTTCCATGGGAAGGCCCTTTTCCAAGACATTACAACCCTCAAGAGAAGCTTGAATTCATGGTTGAAATGCTACCTCAGCTTACCTAGTGGATTGAAGATATTAAGGCTTATGAGCTAGACACAAGACAACCTTATCAATGGGTAAGTCAATCACCAGCTCACTTTCCTTCATTTTCTCTTTCTCAATCTTTATCATTTCAGCATGATCAAGAGTCAAGCCCCTCACTTGATGCCTCAAGTGTTGATTTCATTCCTCCATCTCTTGCACTTCCATCCCATTTCAATTCTTCTCCCCCTTTCTTTCCCAATCAGTCATTCCCTCCAAATAAATAAGAAGTTCCACCTCCCTCCCCACCACAAACAATTGCAAAGCTAGTTTAACCCGAACCTGTCACTCCTCTTTCTTTCCCAAGTCCATGTTGGGAGGCTGGACCAAGAATCAAGAATCCAGTCAAGGAAAATAGCAAGAAGTGGACCCCAACAGAGAAGAAATGACAAACAATCTGAAGAGTTGGGCTGCTAAATTTGGGTTTACAAAGATCCCCTTGATGGTCAAGCCAATAAATGAGGTCAGGGTTGAATAACCAGTGGTGTCTGAGGTTGAGTTTGCAGCCGAAGAAGAACAAAAATAACAAGAAGAAGATCAACAACCTATTTTCTTTTAATACAATGTCCCTAATGGCACTCTGTTTGAAGAGAATGCTGATCTGATCCAAGCTGCACAACCAGTTAAACAGGAGGAACAATTAGCTCCAAGCCCCATTGAAGAGGGGTAGCTAGGAGAGATCAAATCAGTGTTGAAGCCACTCAATGAAGAAAGCATCATCGAAGATTATTTTCTTTCATTTCAATGACCTAATTTGATTGATGAACCCATGATGGAGGAGGACCATATAGTTTCAAAGGCTCCAAGCATAGAGCAAGCTACAGAAGAACCTTCAGTTCTTCCTCACACTTCATCCCCTTCAAGATCTAATGTTTAATAGGAGTTTGAACTTTCAAACTTCATGTTTGAGGAAGAAGGGAACCATGGTGAGAAAGTTTCAAATTAGGAGGACACCATGGAGGAGGTAGAGTACATGCAGCAGGACAACAAGGAAGTAGACTATCTGTCAGAATCAAAAGATTACTTTGATGAAGAGGATCCCAAGGAGATTACATCATTTGATCCTCTTCCATCCATCTTACAAGCATATAAGCCTACTGTCATGAAGAAGGACATTAAAGGACAACAATCTACACTTCATAACATCTCTCTGAGACCAAGGTTGGAAGATATGAGTCTTCCATGTTCTTCACAAGAGAAGGAAGAAGAACAACCAGCTCTAAGTCCAGTTAAAGAGGAGTATATGGAGGTGACCAAGATGGATTTAGAGGCACTGAATCATGAGACGATTGAACAAGAAAGTATAGACCCCTCTCCCTTACAACTTCTCCAAAAGTCTGATTTTTTGGAAGATCCTGAACTCACTAGCTTCATATTTGAAGATGAGGCTTCATATGGTGAAAATAATGAATATTTTAAGATCACCATGCAAAATGGAGAGACCTTATTACAGCAAGACAGTAAAGGGTTTGATTTCCTATTAGACTCAAAAGAATGTTTTGATAAGAAGGAGCCAATTAAAATTGCAATATTTTCTTCCCCATCATTTATTCTTCAATCACAAGAACCTGCTGTCACGGAAAAGAATGTGCCAGCACAACCCGCAGTTTGTAACATGCCTCCTGAATCAAAGTTGGAAGATTTTGATCTTCCAAATGTCACACCTACTAAAGAGGAAGAGAAAGAGTATGAGGCTATCATTCCTCCCACACCATCTATCCATGAGGGTAAGAAAAAAATGATCCATTCTTGGAGTTAAAGTTCAGAACCATGGGAAAATTCAAAGGACCAAACATTTCCCAATCAGATACTTGGCTTCATTGGAGCCAAGGGAGAAGCCAAAACTATTCATGCCTACTTCAAGACATGAGGATGAGTATCAAAGCACCAAGGGTCACCATCAACACCTCCAGGAGTCTAATACAAATCAGCTTGAGGAGTTATTTTCCATTAATGTTGATACCTTGCTGATATGGGTGGAGGATCGACTTAAAGTCAGTTTTTCACTCATACAAGAAGCTATATTTAGTGTCAAATAATTTGCATGGCTTCCCCTCTTGAGAAAGGGAAGCTACTTCTCTCTACCAGTTGCAGGCTTTGTTTAAGATTTTCTTTCTCCAATTAGTGTAGGGGTAGGAGTAGATTTTGTTTTTAGTAGAAGAAGTGCTTGTGCACACTTTGCATGTCTCATTTGAGGCATGCATTTTTTTGTCTTTGTACGTAAGTTTTGTTTGTATTGCTCCATAGCTATTGAGGCCAGGCCCTTCACTATTCTTGGTAGAAGACCCATAGTTGCCTGTAACAATTGAAAATTTCAAAATAAAACAACTGCAGAGTAACTAAAGAATGTTTTCAAGATAGTCCATTCAGGGAAAGATGAAAGCCCCGGGTCAAAAAAAAATTTCTACTCTCAGAAGCCTTGTTTCAAGATTTCTTATGAAAATTGAGAGTGCGGAAGTGCGGGTAGGCTCAGAGTCATGAAAGAGTGAAAAGTGGGCAATCAAAGAGTCCATTTTAAACGGAAGGTCAGTACTAGGCCATTAATTATGACTCCATGCCCAATGGATGCTTCAAGGTTACTGATCCCTTCATCTAGCAGGCAGATGCCCTTGCGAGTCACCAAATTGTTATCCATATTTTTCCCCCAGGTAAAATTAGTCAGCCATGACCTTGTACAGGAGAAAATAGAGAAATCACATTCAAATCCTACAATCAGGCAACAAAGGGACTCTATAAAGGAGTGACAAGGCTTACGAAAGGTTAAATAACCCCGTGTAAGAAGAAATTCAAAAAACAGCTCCGTCGAACGAACCCATGCTTCAAATCTAGCAAGTAGGTCGTAGGCAAGATCTAAAATGGAATATCAGGGTTGGAGGAAGGAGAAAACAATGTCAAAAGAAGCTAAAGGCTCAAAGAAAAGAAATGGCGAAGGCTCGAAGTTGTTGGGCTCTGAAATAACTTAGAACTAGCCCCAAAAATGACTAAGTATGGAGAAGATAGTGGAACGACTGCCAAGTGTCTAGATGACACACCTCCAAAGATTGAATCCAAAAGGGAAGGATCGAATAAGTGCCAGGCCCCCACGTGTCCCAGGCCCAAAGAAGAGCAGAGTCAACAACTAAAAGTCAAAAAACTGGATGGGGGAGGCCTAAAAAAAAGACTAAGTACAAAGGTGCTAGTGGAAGCTACCATGCGTCAGCTCGACGCATCTCCAAAGGTAAATCCAAAAGTGGATGTATAAATGAGCGTGGGCTCACCATGTAGTCCAAGTTGAAAATTGGGACTGAGATGGCCCAAAATTGACTAAGTATAGAGAACGAGCGCACTAGCTTGCCACATTTTCAGAGGTCCTGAAAAGGTAGGAGCAGGCCATTTAAAAGTCCAAGATCCTGGGGAAGCCTCCACGTGTCAACCTGACGCTCCTTCAAAGGAAAAATCCTAAGCGGGTTTCTAAATGAGCACGGATGCCTCCACACGTTTAGTTTCATAAAAGGGACAGGGTCAGGGTTGAATAGTCAAAGCATTGAGACAAGCCAGTAGAGGGCACCAAGTGTCAGCACAATGCTAATTCAAGAGCGAAGATTGGGGGAAGTTTTACAAACAAATGCGTCAAGTCGCCACGTGTGTTCCCAGTTAGATATATGACCCCTGCTAAGTAAAATACTTAGTTAAAACATGAAGAAATTGAGCGAGCCGTGGAAGAAGCCATGTGTTAGCCCAACACAACTTCAAAAGTAAAATATACAGAGGCTACCCTCAAACATGCGCCAGCCCTCCACATGCCCAGTTTCAAAAATAGGGGTCCGTTTTGGTAGCCGGTTCCCACCATTTTGTACAAACTCGATTCAAATTTAAAATGGGTGTATATTTTGACTCAATGCTCGAAATCTAACAACTATGGCACTGTTGGAAATATCTCGGCCTTCTATATGCCATGGAGATCTGAAACTTTAATTTTAGAGAGGCTCAGGTGGGAAAAAATTGAAGAAGCTGTCTTCCAGGCCATTAATACAGAATCTGTTTTACTCCAACAACAGGATCAGATTTTATCTGATCCACCATTCTTCCTCCTTGGCATTCCGTGCAGATAAAGAGTAATCAAGGTAGAATTGACAGATTGTGGGTAGATCAGGAGTGGGACATTAAGGGGTGGTGGTTGATCTTTTATAGCATGATTTAATGCATATCTCGAAGGTGGTTGAGAAAAGGATTCAAATTTCTCTCTCCTCTCTCTCTTATTCTTCCTATATATTGTAAAGGAGGGGCATATTCAAAGAATTGGTCGTCATTTATCCTCTCCCCCCTCTCTCTTTCTTCCTTAGGGTAGAATGCAGAGTTTAACCCTCCTCCCATGGCTCTATAATGGTGTTTCTTGCCTATTGCCCACTAATGATGTACCGTGTAACTTTTAGGAGAACTAGAATATGTTTCGTGATGCATCTGTCCATCCTTGGCTTATTTTACTGTCTCTTCTTACCTCTCATTGTTGCAAAGTATACTGTGCATATGCTGAATGTTTGTTGCAGGTCCTAGGAGCCGTGTTTAATGGGTTTTAAAGTGGTGTTCTGTGTGAAATCTGTCTCTGGTCCATGATGCATCTCATCCACCCTCTCCTGTGCTCACCTATCTCCACTTTAGGCAATCGGGTCTGTGATCATCCACTTCCTTTTCTTGTGTATCACCGCTTAGTGTAGGCTCTTTTGACCTCTCTCTCTTTCTTCCTGTCTCCTTGGAATGGTTAGATTAGGTTATCTAGATTCTGCCTGCACTAGAGTAGCTTGTGGCAGGTAGATTAGGAAGCAAGAACTGGCTTTCTCCGGAGGTCCATCTCAAGTTTTGTAATGTCCCATAGCTTGAGAGATGGTCCCATTTTGTGCAATCACACCGGATGCCCCACTTCACACCCGAGCCATTTGGGGGTGTTGTGATTTTGCACTAACATTGCCATATTATAAGAATGTTGGATATACACTAAGTTTTCAGATGTTTCCTATTATACCCTCTCAAGAGCTGGACCAAGGTACAATTCACCACTTCTATTTACCCATCTATCTATGGATGAAAGGTGGTGGACATCTTTAGCTTTGTATCTATCTTCTCCCACAACATAGACCAACACTTTTCTACAAACTGTGAGTCCACGTCTAACACAATAGAATTAGGAAAACCAAAATGAACCCACACGTTAGCAAAAAATAACTTAGGTGCATCACTCACCTTAATGGTATTCTTGTAAGGAACTAGAATACACATCTTGCTAAATTGGTCTACTATCACAAAAATATAATCATGACATTTCTTGGAAGTAGGAAAACCACCCACAAAATCCATGGGTATACTCTCCCATGGTCAAGATGAAACTGGTAATGACATATATAACCCCAAACTTCTTGTTATTAGGCTTGCTTTTACTGCATAAAACACAACCCTTGATGAATTTAGTAACTTATGCTTACATATTTGGCCAATAAACATAGCTCTTTAAGTGTGCTACAATATTTGTCACACCAAAATGACCGGCTACTGTGGAAGTGTGTGCTTCTCTCATTAACTACACTCTTTCCCCCTTAGCTACACGAAATTTCTCGTTCTTGTAGAAAAAACCATCTTGAAAATAGTATTCTCCTCTAGGTGTAAATCCCTCGCTTGGAGGTTTCTGTTGAAAAATATATGCAAAATTTGGATCTTACTCATAACCTTCCTAATATGATTCACACAAAAAAGGCTCAAGAAGAGTTAATGTGCCCATAGATGAGAGAAAAGGAGGTATAGATAACATATCATCTCACTTGTTAGTTACAAATTTCTTATATTTGATAATCAAATGAAATTTCTATAAAAAAACCCATCCATTTATAGTGCCTAACCTGCTGAAGTTTGTTTTGAGATTGCAAATATTAGAGAGGTTGATGATCTGTGTGAATGATTCCTTTCCCATAAAATAATGTTTCCATTTCTTAATTTCTTGAACAAGAGCATATGATTCCTTGTCATGAGTACACTAATTCATAATTTCAACATGACACAAGTAAGAGTGATAACATACAAACCTTCCCCCCTGAAGAAGGATAACCCCCATAACATAGTCACTAGCATTGATTTACACTTCAAATGGTAGGTGCAAGTTAGGTAATGCCAAAAGTAGAGTATGATTAATCTTATATTTAAATGAATTAAAAGAAATCCATTGTTTATTACCCTAATCAAAATCCTTACCCCTTGTTGTTACTGAATGTAGTGGTGCTACTATGGATGAAAAGTTCTGAATGAAATTCCTCAAATACTGAATTGCACTAACATAGCTCTTGGTCTGGGTTAAACTAGATGGTGTAGGCCAATTCTGAATGGCCTCCATCTTTTCTGAATCAATCATTAACTCTTCATCTCCAACCACATGTCCCAAAAAGAAAGATGAATATTGTGTAAACTCGCACTTCTTTTTTTTCAACACAATTTGGCTCTCCTTAAGAAGTTGCAAAACTTGATGAAAATGGTCAATATGCTCCTCAAAAGTTTTGCTTAAAACCAAAATTTCATCCAAGTACACAATAACAAAGGAATCAATAAATGGCCTCATTACCTCATTCATCAATCTCATGAAGGCCACTAGTGCATTGCATAGCTCGAATAGTAATACCAACCATTCATATAACCCCTTCCTAGTCTTGAACGTTGTTTTCTAGATGTATTCTTCCTTGATCCACACTTGATGATACCCATACTTAAATCAAGCTTAGTAAAATATTTAACATGTTGTAGCTGATCTAATAAATCATCAATGTGAGGAATAAGGTACATATTCTTGATGGTTATTTTATTTAAAGTTCTATAATCAACACACATTCTCCATGAACCATCTTTCTTAGGTACTAAAACAATAGGAGAACCATATGGACAAGCGATAGGATGGATTGTACCTTGTTTAATCAAAGAATGCAACAATTGTTTTACCTCATTGGAATCTTTCAAAGACTTCCTATACAATCCCAAGTTCGGAAGCAGACTATCAGGTAACAACAGGATCTCGTGCTCAATTTCCCTGACTAGGGGCAGCCCTATGGGTTCCTAAAAGACCTCTTTGAAATACTAAACCAACTTTGCTATTTGTGTCTGCTCTTTTTTATAAAACATGCTACAAGTGGTCTTAGATGTAATAATCTCATCCTCTGTCATATCCCTTAAAAGAAGTAATGCAAATTTACCATTAGCATTAATGAGCTTCCAGGCTTTGATGGCACTTACCAAAGAGATCTTAGAATCTCCTGAATGAGATGAAATGATGTAACTCTTACCATCATTCACCAAGTGGTACTAGTTGGCTCTTCTCATGAAGACAACATCCCTGATATATAAATATGGGCTACCAAATACTACATCACACACACATCAAGGGGAACAACATCCACAATAACTTCATCAATAAACGTCTTATCAATACCAAAAGTGATCTTACATTACTTAGTAACCTTGATGTCTACACCTTTCTTTACCAAACCCAAGGAATATAGACTTGGGTGATTGTAAGTTTTCAACTTTATCCTGTCCACTAACTCTTTACTAATCAAATTATCTTGAGAATATGTATCAAAAAGAGAATCCACCTTAGTTTTCTTCACTTGAATTTTTAAATGAAAGAGCTTAGTTAGTTCCTTTTCATGAATAACATTGTCACTACCCAAACATACCTCTCTACGAATAGAAGTACAACACATAGTCTCATCCACCTCTTCACTACAAAACAATTCCTCTCCCTGAAGTGCGACCATGGCCTTCTTCTTGTTTTTCTTGTTCTTGAAGGGATGCAATTCTGGGTGGAGCTTCCAACATTTTCCTCAAAATGAGTGCCAACATCACAATGCCCACAATGAACTTAAGTATCCTTTTTAGAAATAAAAGTAGCATTTTGCTTACCCTTTCCTTTCCTTTATCCTTCTTCTTGGTGTCACCTTGTTTGTTTGAAGCATGCTGAGAGGCAGATGAAATCTACTTTTGAAAGAGGGGATCATCGATAATTCCTCAAAATTATTTGAGTATAGTGAAGCCATGGAGTTTTGGGTTCGAATGTTGTAGGAAACAATATATAATTTGAATGAGAAGAGAATTGAGGCGATTGATGGCCTCAATGACACCATAGATGAATTTGATATCATCCACTACATGTTTCTTGATGAGAATATCGATGCACTTATAATAGAACAAATTGTTGCTCAGTTCAAGAGCCTAGTAAACGAAGATAATGAGGTAACCAAGTCCTTTGGTCTCCAATCTATTCACAAGTTAGTATTGTGCAAAAATTTCTTGAGCCAGCTCAAGAAAAACATAAATCGGACCAAGAAGTTACTTGGGAAACTAATCAAAGAATTTGAATTGGTCAAGGTCTTGAATTACTATGCATGCAGACCAGATGAAAAATAAGTTCAAGAAATGGTCAAATGATTTCTTGACTACATGAAAAAAGTAGCTAGTGAAGAATAATGAGAAGAATCGGATCAAGGAAAGGGTGGTGTCAGCCATAGCTAAACTTGGCTGCCATTTTTTCACAGTTTCCAAGCTGCAACCCATTCAAGTTACAGGTTTGACTCAGTAAAACCTGCACAACCACTTTATTATTTTTGTGGGAGACTATTTTTTAGGTGTAACTGCATTATATTTTTAGCATGTAATAATTAAGAGGAGTAGCTATAATTGCTCAAACTTCCCAATCTATAAATAGAAAAATGCATTATGTAATTAGGTACTTTTGGATCTTATTGTAAGAAAACTCTTTCTTTTTTGAGTTTTCATATATAGGCTTTAGCCTCAGTAATATACAAAAACAATATTTTACCTTCGATTATTTAATGTGTTGTGTATTGCAATAACTCATTCAATACTTGTGAATGCTCTTAATTCCTTGTATGTAATGATTTATCTTTCCTTCACATTAGCTATCTTTATTTAGTCAAATTACAAGTTGTGATTCATAAACTTATTTATCTCAGTCGTGGAATAAATAAAATCCATTCTGTTATCTCTAAGTTTTATATTCATAAAGCTTTTGTTGGAAAAGAAATAAGAAGTTGTGCATGTCATATATTATTTTGTAGAAATACTTCATGCATGTGAAGAAGATCCACTTGTGCATTGAACTATTGGTGCATCACCTTCTTTTCATGTATTTTCAGTTATCCTTTTACCTCTTTTCTCCGAAAGTTGGATAATTTAGTTTATTTTTTATTACACTGTAACTTCCGTATTCTAATCTCATATTAGATGCACTTAGTTTAGAAGGAAGTCATACTTCTCTGGAGGTTCATCCCAAAGAGCCAAGGTCTCACACCTTGGGGATGTTCCCATGTTGCACTGGATCATCTAACAATTCCATAGGGGCATGATCCAAGTGACAATAAATTCCATTCTTGGTTTCCATGTGTGGTATATATGTTGTTAATGGCTCACATTGGTCTAATACAAAAGAAGATAAATAAACCATTTTCAAAATCACCAAAAAGAATGCAAGAATCAAGGAATGCAACAAACCCCTCCAGATTTGGCACTTTATAATAGAGTGCATTTTACTAAAAAACACTACATAATTTTAGTGTGTTTCTCAAAATAAATAGTTCCAATGGAAAAAATACGAAAAAATAAGCACTTTTGAAAAAAATGACACTCAAATTTGAGTTACTGATCAATCACCAAAAACATTGGGAAGGGGATACACTTAAGCACATACTAGTAGGAATTCTAATCTATAAGCCCTCATATGACTATACCATATGACCAAGGGATAAGGATATTTATGAATCCTATAAAATAATGGTGAAAACCTAGTTCAAATCATAGAAAACCCATAAAAACAAAGAAACAGTTTTTCCAAGTCATCGCATGGACTTGTACGGATTTCCGTGCCTGTGAGAATCTCTACAAAAATAAAATAATCCAAATCACTATCCACCACTAGCGGCCGAGTTTACAGTCGATATGGGGGTTTTTCCACCTTTTGGATCCAATGACACCCTCCATTTCACACAGAAATGGTCACTGCACAAAAATACATAGAAATTCTAAATATAAAAAAAAGAATAAAACCTTCGCTTACAAAGAAAACTTACAAATGGATGTCTGCAGCATCTACGACTTTGATACCATAAAAGGAATGACAAGAAGATTGTTCCAAGCCACACATATCTTATATGCTAATAGATCATCACATTCAATAAGCTAAAAGTAATTTGATAGAAGAATTTTACAAAACACTTTACAAACAAAGAACAACAATATCATATATTATATCTCATGGAACTCTATGTAGTACAATGAGAAGAGGCTTGGCTTATGTAGGCAAAGCAGATCAATCTAAGAACTAGTCAAGGTCATGGATCAAGCCATAAATCAAGGAAACAACTAGACAAGAAAGAACTAGTCAATGCCATATATCAAACTAGTCAAGACCATAGATCAAGGAAATAATTTATATAAGCTAACAAATAATGTGGCATTTCAAATTTGAGAAAATGAGGGAAAAGGATAGAAGCACCCAAAAGGGATAATAGTGCCTGGGTGCACTTGTCCCCAATGGGAGGTACTGCTTAGGATGCTCAGAGGATATAACAAAAAATACAGAGTTGGGTATATGTATATGTGTGTGTGTGTGTGTGTGTGTGTGTGTGTGTGTGTATGATTCCCTAGTTTGAATTTCGTCATTAAAATAAAAAAGGCCGACCCAAAGTGATGGGTAATAATTTATATAAGCTAACAAATGATGTGGCATTTCAAATTTGAGAAAATGAGGGAAAAGAATATAAGCACCCAAAGGGAACAATTGTGCCTGGGCGCACCTATCCCCAATGGGTAGTACTGTTCAGGATGCTCAGAGGATATAACGAAAAATACAGAGTTGGGTCACATGTTGTCCAATGTCTATAAGTAAAGTATCCATTTGAGACAAGAAAATGATAAGAGTATCACAAGGATAAAGTAATGTAAAAGCAAATCAAGTGTTGTTAATGTCTAATTTTCTTACTTAGGAATCATGCATATAATAACATACTTAGAGGCATGATATAAGTAGTAAGCATGTGATTTCGTGTCTACACAATTCAATATTAAATTGGTGTTGAGTTCAACTGCTCTCAATAGGTTTCCAAGCTACCGAGGGGGATCTTGTGTATCCACTTACATATATTTTATTTTGATATTTATGCACACACACATCAAGGTCGCACATTATGTAAACGCCCAATTTTAGCACATGATTAATTATTTGTTATAATTTTACATTATTCTTTTGTATTTGTGTGGATATCACTTATTCAAATCTATATTAGGCTCTTATAGACATGTGCTTCAAGTTTTTGGTCATATTCTGGCATGTTCCCCATTATTTTTCCCTCTTCTATTCGCTTCTCTCATATTTGACATGTTCCCATTTCTTTTTCATAATTCTCCTCTCTCTCATATTTTTTCTCTCCCTTATTTTCTCACCAATTTCTAGGTTTTTTTGGATTTAGAAACATATCACATAATTCTAGTCTAGACCATAATTGTACTATGATTCTAGCTTCCTTGTTGAGTGAGCCTTTAGACCCTTATTTTGGGTTCCTTGATGTTTGTCCCTTCTTTGTTGGTTTTTATTCCTAATGTAAAACCACTTTCCACATAGAACATCATAGTACTTCTTCTAATGAGTATATATCATATTAATAGTAGAATACATCATAAATTTGGTGAGTTGTTAAGACCGAAGATACCTAACACACCTATTTTTATTGAGATATTTAAGTATACTACTTTGCCTATGATATTTAAAACTAATTGTATAGGAAAAAGATGGTTGAATCAAATGACTTGTAAAGTTTACTGTTCTAATGTTTTTTCATTTTAAATTCTAACCCCGGAATTTGATGGCCGCCACACCTCTTAAATGGATCCCATCATTTTCTCACTTTTCAATTTGCAACTTATTAACAATTATAAATAGTAGTTTTTTAAAATTATATTATAATGTAGTTTTATGAGCTCTTATACAAATCAATGTAATAAAACAAATAGCATAATTAAATTAAATAACCAAAGTACAATCTATTTTCTTGCAAAATTTATTGCAACAATTAATAATAAGTTATTCAACTTGTACGCTAAAAATTAGTAATTTTTTAATGAATTGAAGTATTTGCAGCCGGTAATATAAATAATTATGCGAGGTGTACAATGACTATTAAGTATGCAATTCTCATATATAAATTAATATATTCTCGTATTTATTTTTAAAAAATTAAATTAAATTTTCATTTTTTATTTGTAAATATTTTATTAAAGATACGTCATTTTAAGAATCAGATTTTTAAATTTCTAACCAGAAAAAAACAGCAATATATTTGGAATTATAAGAAAAAGTAGCACTCAAAATTTAAAGACATTAAATGTGACATAAACAAAAGCACTAAAAAACAACATTGAAAGGAAAAACTTTATATATATATATATATATATATATATATATATATATATATATTTCCAGACTGACCAGGGGGCAACATTATGCCACGTCATGGGTCCCCCTTAGGTTGAGCAGATAGAATAAACACTAGAACATATTTTACCAGAGCCTTTGGAAAGCAAAAAACCTTAAAAGCACCCTTAGTTATTCAAATATATATATTATTATTCTCCATTAGCTTTATGCCAACTAATCGTGCTCTACACAAATCCTTTTTGAGCTTATTCGATCCAAAACTTTCCTCGTATTGTTTTCTTCGATAAAGATCCAAACTCAATAGTAATCTATAATATTAAGCTTATCTCATGATGTAAGGAAAAAATATTAAAAATATATAATGATGTAGTTGGTGATTAAAGACTAAAAAATTAAAAACAAAAAAAAATCTCCATGCTAGTTGTATTGCACTTTTATTTCAATTTATGCTCATGAAAATGATTGAGGTTCATATGTTGTATGTGTCATTTTTCATTTGTTTAGATTTTCAATTGAGAAAAATCAACGGGGTTACTTGGTATGAATTGTATTAAATATATGAGATAACGAGATTTTAAAAAATTTCTTTTATTTGTTGGATTTATTATTATTTATGGATTTGTTACTATTTATTTATAGGATAAAAAATATAAATAAAAATTACTCATGTGTATAATTGTATGTCTTATATACCATTTTATCAAGGTCAACCTCCCATAAAAAAATTCTAACCAAAAAATTCAAGGTGATTAATCAATGGAAAGAACCCATAAAATTAATATGAAAAATTGTAATTTTTTCAATAAAATGAATTTACACAATACTCTATTTACTATGAACAAAATAAGAACACATAATATAATAGAAAGTAGTTGAAAATGTACTATTTTAATTAAAAACAATGAAAAATGATAAAACTTAGCTCTTGCACTTAAAATGACAAGGAAAGAAATACCATTTTATAGCAACAAAACTTGGCCAAATACCCTAAATGTTCTCTTCTCTATTTTTACCAATGACAACATGAACATGCCAAAAATCCATTGAAACTCTTAGACCCATTGCTAATGTTGATATTCCATGAAAAGACTCAATTGAAATCTCATTCAAGACCATTAGTACATGACTCGTAAGTTACATAAAATAAATACCAAATAGATATATTTTTTTTATAGTAACAAAAAAATAAAAAATTCACATGTTGTAAATATGTTTCAAAATACAAACCTCTTCATTAGGCATATTGTGTGCAAGTTTAACGGTCCATCCAATGTATATACATGAGAGCATGTATGTGTGTGCACATGTATATATGAGTATGTGTGTTTACAATTGTACTTACAATAATAGTCAATTAGAAAACAATTAATATTGCACAATCAACAAGCAAAGGCCGCACACTTTATCATTCCTAAATAATCTCACATTGAAAACATCATCAAATTCTACTCTATAATACACGTCTTCACTTTCTCATGTTTCTTCTCATTGGCTTCAATTTTAAAGTTTGCACTTCGGATATAACAACATAAATTACACAAGTATGTATACATATGTATATGTATCTACACATATACACATACATCTACATTAATATATGTACACTCATAGGAACAAACCCATATATAAACCTATTCAAAATATCAGGCATACATCAAAATTACTTAAAAATAGATATCCTTTTTGTGGGTACTTTTTAATCTCCAATTTCTTGTGAGTTACCAAGTTTTGGCCCCTCAACTTCTTGCACTCACCTTTACCCATATGGTGCACGAAACACATGCAGTTTACATTACTTATATGTTTCCTAAAATGGGAATCTAACATATATGCTTTTATAGTTTTCATCACAAACACAAATGGAGTAAAGTATTTATTACATACATGTCTCCACGATAATATCTTATAATGTTACATATCAATGATTTTATGTCATGTCTTACACATGATGCATGGAATGCTCGTATATATATATGTGATTCATAAGTTCATCCCACACCTCGAAAGGGTGCATATACTCCATTCATTTTATCTCTAGATTCTAAGACATTTGACTGTGTCTACTATCTTCTTCCCTAACATGGAGGTAATTGCACGTGTTTATTCTAAGGTGCACACAACAAAAAACACTTGTTCCCATTACAAGATATATTCGTATTGAATGCATATTCCTATATTTTAGCTCGCACAAGGGAATCATAAAAATTTTCAACAATAACAGGTGTATTTTTTCCCATTCTTGTTTTCTAAATTTCAACATTTTATTAATTATATTGACACTCATTCATGTGTACAATTTTTCATTATGTTTACATGGGAAAAATTTCTTATATCCCAAAACAAAGTACCATGGAAGGTAGCTATAGAATCTATACATCCTTCTAGATCAATCTCTCACCTTTAACATTCAATTCAATATTAATCTGGTATTTACTTCGAGTGATCTCAATAGGTTTTCAAGATATCAAGGTGGCTTCTATGTATCCAATTGTATATTTCATTTTGATATCCATGCACACACATCAACAAGGCACATTATGTAAACACCTAATTTTGGCAAAAAACTAGTTATTTGTTATAATTTTGCATTGTTCTAGTATATGTGTGTTTATCAATTATTGGTCCATATTAGGCTCTTACAAACATGTGGTTCATGTTTTTGGTCATATTTTGCATATTCCCATTTATTTTTCCATGTTCCCTTCTCTCCACTCATATTTTAACATGTTCCGCTTTGTTTTTCCTAATTCTCAAGTCTCTCCTCTTATATTTCTCTCCCCCTATTTTCTCACTAGTTTCTATGCTTTTTGGTTGTTTAAAACCATATTGTATAGTTATGTTCTTCACCATAATTGAATTATAATTCTAGAATCCATATTTTTTAGAACCCTTTGACCCTTATTTTTGGATTCTTGGATGTTTTTCCCCTTCTTAATTGGTTTTTCTTGTTTGTTTTATGTTTCGAGAATTGATATGCCTAATTTGAGTTCAATAAGTCTATAAATGCATAAGTGCATTTAGGAGATGAAACCATAGAGAACCATACACAATAAAGGAATTCATTTACTACAAAACCATTCTTGCGCCAAAAGTAATTACAATCATTTATAGAAGAGCATCTAACACTTGTTGCATTGATTAGATGATTAAAAGTGATAAGGGTTGGACATTTGCATTACATTGGATTGATTGTTGAACTGTTAAATATACTTTGTTTGTTGTCTTAATTTTTTTTATTGTTATGGATATGATAATAACAAAGTAATAACAAATTTCTAGGCTCAAAATGATCATTCGTTTCTTGCAAGGTGTTGCTACTGCATTAAGGTTCCAAAAAAGGAAGTGGTTTCTTACATATCCACATAGAATTGATAAAAAGTGAGCCAGATTTTCAAATAGGTTAGGAATAGGAAGACTAAGTCATAAAGTTAGAATTTGATTTTTTCCACTATTACCAAAAATATGCTATAGTTCTAATTGGGTTTCTCTTTTCATACAATTTTTCTAGGTCTTCTTTACTTCATTTTCTAAACTCATGAGGTGTAATTTATTTCTGACAACTACATTTGAAATTCCAACCCCCAAATAAAACTCTAAATATTAATTGTTATCAATTATTTATTTTACAAAAATACACATGTTTGAATTTATTGTGTAGTTAGTTATAATGTATTCCTAATATAAAACCACTTTCCACATATAAACCTAGAATAGTTTGTTCGAATGAATTTATATATCATAATCATGGCAAAATACATTGTAGAGTAGGTGAGTTTTAAAGGAAAAACAACAAATTCATTCTCCTTTTCAATCCGAGTAACAACATAGATTCGACAGGGAGCTTAGAGGCAGATAAATCATAAATGTGTATCGTTTTGTAGCCGGGGATGAAATCTAACTAACCCTTTGTTACTCAGGTTTGTGGAGAGATGGATAACACCTTAAAAGGATTTGATCTTATCCTGACTATTTTAGGTTGTGCCTTTCAACCAAGGTAAGATAACCTATTTTGTAACCTTTGTTATTGAAGGAGACACAAATACCTTTCTTTTGCACAAATTTTATAGAGAAGACCTTGGGAAAATATGATCAACACACCAAATCTGACTCTCACGAGTTGTCACTTCCAGATTATGGAGATATTTTCAACACAAGGCTAAGGTTACTGAAGACATTTGGAAACCTGATCTGTTCTGCATACTTTAGCAAATAGATTTTGTGCTTCTGTGGATATACAGAGAAGAACAGGGGTAGTTCAGGGTAGGATTGGTTATTTGAATGATTTTTGGTGGGAGATCAACAAGATAGATTGGACTTTGTCAGATCCCTGGGAAACTTCACAACAAATGGAGAATTCAATAACAGAAAGCTTTAAAATAGTTAAAACATTCCTTCAACCAGAAGGTGTGCATCAATGGAGGCCCAAACATGCACCTTTTCACACAATATTTGAGATTTTAGCATGAAGGATCAAGTTATAAGACCCAACAAAACATCAAAATATAAGATCAATCATGCCTGAGGTACACCCAGAGGCTTACAAACAATCTCTATCAATAGATGAAAGAAAATTGATTTTAAATCGTTTATTTCATTCCCAAATGAAATCTCTTCTGAAAAATGAAATTGCAGATGCCACTAAACTATCACAAGGATTGAGATCTGTGTCATTCAAAGAGATTTTGATACAAGATTGCAATAGGAACAAGAAAAACTACATCGCAGAACATTCTAAAAGTGAAATAAACACAAAATTTGCTAGAGATTTTATACGAATTAACTCAAATTTTATCAAATTCATCAGTAGGGGAGAGTTATTTAAACAATCTCAGAGCTTGTTGATGGCTATACACTCGTAACCAACTCAACATGAATGAAAATCTAACACAGAGGAAGTTAACCTGGTTTCTCAGAAATTTTTCTCAGAGGATGAGCTTTTATCAAAATTTTCTCGTGAAAATGAACTCCCGACCTTTTGCAAGATTATTCTCATTGCATTTATACATTTCATTCACTCAATTTTCCCCCAAAAGAGCAGAATATTCAAGGGTCCCATCTGGCCTTTTGAAAAATCTCAGTGTAAAAGGTAGAGTGAGCGAAAGCCTCCAAGTGTCCTCCTGGCGCTTCTTCAAAAATAAAACACAGGGGCTAGTCCCTAAACATGCGCGGTCCCTCCACGCCATGAAAACATATAATATCATTCTTAATACACCTTAATGGGTGAAAACCTAGAAAACGTTTTTTCCCCATTAATACGGGATCTGAATCATTTGATGTCCTCCATTTACCAGGATATTGGGATTTTTGGTCTGCCATCTTTTCTTATACAATAAAAAACGTGGGGCATCAGACTTGAAAAATGGAAGACAAAGTTTTTATGCATCAATCGGGGAAAATAGAAAACATGACAGAGGCCGCAAACCGAGGGATTTTCAAGGGAAAATGGTGTGAGATCAGAATGAGCACCAACATCGGCTCCTGCTCGGGGATGGGCATTCCTAGCGAGTGCCACAAGAACAAAAGTAGACCAAGTGCCAAAAATAGACAATTGAGCAATGAAGTTAGCTTGAAAAGAGAAGACCAGAACCATCTTCTAAAAACAAATAAAGAAACCAGCAAAACTAGCTCACCAAGGACCAGAATAAGAAAAAACATAGAAAACAGAAAGAAACCAACGAACTATACTATACAAATGAAGCTCACCATGATTATGAGAAATTAATCAAGGAAATGTTTCAAATTCCTGCCATTAACAGGCAATTCAAGCAGTTCCCCATCTAAGTCCTTTAAGAAGAAGGTATTTTCACCAATTTGAATATCTATGGAGTAAGGGCCCATCCACAGTGCATCAAATTTACCATGCTTACCCTTATCTACATGCCTACTATCCCATAACAACATGAGATCTCCAACATTGAAAGCTCTTGGGGTGACCTTCTTGTCGAACAACTTGTTTAGCTTTTCTCTGAACTCTACATGCCTTTAGTGGCATGCCCTACTTTCTTCATCAAGTTCAACAATCTGGTTAATGTGGGCACCATATGGACTTACCTCTTGATCTTCCAATTGTTGCATAAAATAATATGAGGACAGTTGCATATGCAGGGGCAGCAGGGCCTAAGTTCCATACACCAACTCAAATGGACTCTTTCCAGTGGCTCTTTTAATAGTAATTCGGTCAGTCCCAGACAACAAACTTCAACTTCTCACCCCATTTTCTCTTGTTCAACTCCAAGGTTCTTATGATAATCTTCAACAAATTTTTATTACTGGACTCAGCTTGTCCATTTCCTTGGGGATTGTAATTAGATGCATATGTCAAGTTGATCCCGTATTCTTTGCACATCGCCACCAAAGGTTTAGCTCTAAAGCTCATGGCATTGTCAGCAACAATCTTGACTGGCACCCCAAACCTGCAGATGATATGGTTCAACAGAAAATCCATGACAATTTGGTGTGTTGCTCTTTTGGTGGGGATTGCCTCCACCCACTTGGTGAAGTAATCAGTGGCTACAAGAATCCACTTATGGTCAGCACTTGAAGGGTCTGAAATCTCACCAATGAAATCCATTCCCCATTGCTTGAATGGGGCTTCAATTGATATAGGCTACAAAGGA
Source organism: Taxus chinensis (assembly GCA_019776745.2). Classification (NCBI taxonomy): domain Eukaryota; kingdom Viridiplantae; phylum Streptophyta; class Pinopsida; order Cupressales; family Taxaceae; genus Taxus; species Taxus chinensis. Next base: position 196,979,193 of record CM034155.1, on the reverse strand, counting down.
AGGGAGCCTGAAAATTTTAGTCTCCCAGAGAAGTGTTGACAACTCTCACATCTTCTAACCAAAAGAGTTGTGTCCCTGAAGAGAGTTGGACACCAATAACCAACCCTCAGGATCTTGTGTGCTGTGACTCTTCTAGCAAAGTTCCCCCATAAACTCCCCCATGAAGATTAGAAATTATCTTGGGGGCTTCATCTGCAGTAATGTACCTTAAGAGAACTCCCTCAGGGTTACTTCCAAGCTAACCCAAAATCAGTATGACATATTTCTGGGAAGCCAACTTAAGGGATCCTTTCTTTTTCTTCCTTAAATACTCAGGGCAATTAAAATGTTTGAGATAAAAAATTACATCTTTGTACTACTCAGAACTCATAAATTTTTCAAAAACATCTACCTTACCTTCTTCTACCTCATTTACCTCAATAGTTTGCAAGTTGTTCTCAGCCATAAGCTTAGCCAAGCCCAAACCTCTCACCAACTTTGTGGTTTGGATATCCATGTCATATTCTTGCAACTTGTTCACCCATCTGCACCTTTTGATTGAGACTTCCATCTCTGATAAGATGTTCTTCACCATGGTGTGGGGAACATAAGCAATGATCTTAGAACTCAAAATGTAAGGCCTAAAAACCTTTGTTGCTTTTACCAAGGCAAATGCTTGTTTCTCCATAATAGTGTAATTCAACTCAGCCCCCTGCAATGCCTTACTGAAAAAGGCAATTGGCCTCTCATCCCCTTCATCATCTTTCTGCAACAGGATAGATGCAACAGTGTTCTCTGAAGCAAAAGAAAACAGTTGAAAAGGATTCTTATAATCTGGAGCTACTAGAATAGGTGCATGCTTTAGTGCCTCTTTAATCCCATTGAAATCTTGAATGGCATCCTCCTCCCACTTGATGACCTGGTCCCTTTTTAACATGGAAGTGATTGGAATGGTCAACTCAACAAATTTTGACATAAATATTCTGATGAATTTTATCTACCCAAAGAAGGAATGAATTCCTTTCTTGGTTCTTGGGGTTGGAACCTTGCTGATGGCCTCTACCCTTTCTAGATCAATCATCACCCCCTCTTGTGACACAATGTGACCAAGTAATTTTGCCTTCTACACTCCAAAATGGTACTTCTTTGGATTGAGTGAAATGCCATATTCTCTGCATCTTATCAACATCTTTTCTAAGTGCAGCAAGTGATCACCTCTTTTTCTGGAGAACACAGTTACATCATCTTGGTAGACAGCAATAAAATCATTGATGTAACTAGCAAAAGCAACATCCATTGCTCTTTGAAAATTTTCTCCAGCATTCATCAATCTAAAGGGCATCCTGACATATACATATGTTCCCCAAGGGATGGTGAAGGTTATTTTAATCCTCTCTGATTCCTTCACCATAACTTGGTTATAACCAGAGAAACCATCCAGGGTAGAAAGTAGCTCAGAACCAGTCACTAGCTACAACATGTTTTCCATGTTTGGTAAAGGATAATTATCCTTCATTGATGCTCTGTTCAAGTTTCTGAAATCCACACACAGCTTGATGTCACCATTATTCTTTCTGACTGGCACTAGGTTTGGAACCCAAGAAGAATACCTTATAGGCTAAATAATCCCTCCATTTCTTAGTTTCTTTAGTTCCTCTTGCATTTTAAGAGATAGTAGTGGGTTGATTGGCCTTTATTTCTACCTTAATGGTTTTGCATTGATTTCCAAGGGAATCTCATTTTGGAACAGATCCTCTCTATATGCCTTCAGCTCATAATAAGTCCAAGCCATGCAATCTTGATACCTTTTCAGTAATTGGATGTAGGACTGCTTCTCCTCCCTAGTGAGATTGCTACCTAACCAAATATTCCTTGGTTTCTCCTTTGTGCCAAGGTCATGCTCCTCAATATCCCTTGAGGTTGTCATGCATCTGTTAATAATGTGATCAACATTATCAAAATTGGACTCAAGAGCAACCAACCCTCTGGGAATGGTATTAGTCTTTAGTTGGATGATGCCTTTTCCAAACAAGGTTTCTTTACCCTCTGTTATGCACACCATTGGCTCCCAATCAATATTCTAATCAGCAAAATCCTCTTTGTTGTGCATAAATCTTCTGACCCGAGCATCATCATCAAAAAAATTTCAATGCTTAATATTGATAGGTACATATGGCCTTGTTAACACCTCAACATCATATTCACAATATGGGGACACTACACAATTATCAAACTGAGATCCCAACACAACAAGCATGTCTGCCATATCATTGAACTTCCTGTCATGATGCACAATGTTGAATGAAATAAACATCTCAATGAAATCCCAAACTGCATGCTTGTATTGTTTCATTCATTGATTCTTTGTGGCATACAATTTTCTGACTTGCTTTACAATCAATTCCAAATCTCCCTTGACAATGATGTCTTTAACACCATATTTCCAAGCAATCCTCAGACCTAACAACAGTGCCTCATACTCAACAATGTTATTAGTGCACTCAAAGTTGAGTTTGAAGGAAAATACAAACTCTTCCTGGCCTGGAGAGATTAGAACAACACCAGCACCATTTCTGAACCTGGAGCAAGCTCCATCAAATAATAAAGTCCAGGGAGAGTCCAGCCTACTCAAGACACTTGCATTCTTCAATCTTGTGCTCTTTTCCATCAGCAAATCCTACAAAGTTATCAGCATCAACACTTGTGTACAAAACTTCATAAGATGCATTGTTGGGATCTTCAATAAGGTGTAACATCTTCTTTTCCCCATACAACTTGACAAGGATGCCCTCAATTGGGATGGTAGCATAGGACATGTCCATTTGAACACTCCCACCAACACTCACAGCCCATTTTCTAGATAACAACATACCCCACTTGGCTGGGCAATCAACAATAACTACATCAAGCTTTAAATTCCTACATGGATAGGCTACAAGTTGTACCACCAGACCCTTCACACATCCCACCACTGGCACCTCTCTAGAATCCATAGTAGTACACTTCTCATATGTTGTTGTTACCTTGATATCCAACTCATTCATGACTTCAAGAGGCATAACATTGCATGATGCCCCTGAGTCAAACATACAGTTGTGTAATAATCTGTCTTTAATGATCAGAGTGGTGAAGAATGGATCCATGTTCAGCTGAGAATCTACCAAGGATGTCCCCAGATAAACCTCAGGTGGTTCATCTAGCTCTTCTGATGCTGGTGGTGCTTATAATTCTTCAATGATTGGTGGGGTCTCCATAATGTTTATGTTTCTACCTAGGGCAGTCTTCTCCTCTTTCAATCCAAAATACTCCAATGCCCTCTTCTTGTGCTCAGGGATCCTAAGCAACTCAACAATTGGGACTGAGATCTTGATCTGACTCAAGACTTGGGCAATATCATAAGGGAAAGAATTTGGCAAGGTGGCATTGGAAGGAAAGTTCACAGGCTCATTAGATGGCACATGATTTTTGACAGCTTGGGCATGAGGAGGGGTATGAATTTTGTTTGGGACAGCAAGGCCCTCGACAGATGCATCTTTCTTAAGAGCCAACTTGGGAATATTGGAAAGTAATGGAGCTTTTGGCTTGGCCTGAGGCCCTGTCCCTTTGACAACCCTACTTCTTGTGTTGTGTTCCTTTTCTTGAGCCACAACAACATTCATCAACAACTGCATGTCCTCCTTAGATGGGATGCCTCCATCATACTTCTTTATCATTAAATCCCTTAGATATTCAAAGTCATTATTGGGAAATTCAAAAGCTTGTACAATATCTACTTCTAAAGTATGAGAGGGAGGAAGAATAGGTACCCGGTGGATGCAATCCCAAAAATTAGCAGTAGTTCTGGCACTTATTACCTGAGTTGAAGTTGCCCCTTATTGTGAGCTTGTGGAGCAACCCATCATGCAAACATCATCATCAGTACCATCATCATTATCAAATTCTTCATCTTGCTGATTTACTTCACATGGAGGATGGGGCAGAAAGCATCTATCACACCAATCAATCTCATTGGCGTCATCAACAGTAGCAACCCAGACAGTCAGAGGATCAGGCACCATTCTACTTTCACGTGCTTAGGGATGTCTATTTGTAGATCCCATGGGTCATTTACCTCTGTCATATGACCTCTGATCACCCCTAGGATGATTTCCAAATATGTCATGATTTTGTGCCTTTTGTCTGACCTTGTGAACTCTGCCCAATTCCTTTCTCTGCCCAAGCTAGTTTGTAAGAGATTTCTTTTACATCCCCTGCCAAAGTTTTAACAACCTCCTCAAGATCCACACTCTTACTTGCTTGAGGTTTTTTATGGGTTTATCAGTTTGACACCCTCCCTCTTAGGAGGCTTTCCAACTGCTTTGATGTTGTTCTCAATTTGCAGAGCCATGGTAAAGGTCCTGCCTCAAAGTGTAGGGTTTTTATCCCTCAAATAGTATGCAACCTTTTTGTCAAATGCATCAGCATACTTTATAAGACAAGATTCATCACATGGCCTCAAATTCATAGGAAGCCTTTTCAAGGTCTTATTAAATCTCGTATTAAAATCATGCACTGACTCATTAAGATTATTTTTAATATTCTCAAATTCTGACAAAAGAAACCTAGGGTCTGTTTATGACCATACTGCAATCTAAATGCATTCTTCATTTCAGTCCAAGAATCAATAGAGTTATTAGGCAGAGCTTTATACCAGTCCCTTGCATCCTCTTCTAGAGTATGAATAAATAATTTAATGTATACATCTTCAAACTCTATTTCGAAATCCTCCATCATGTTGACAAAGAGTTTCAAGTGCTGATCACCAGTTATTGCATTATTTCCTTGAAACTTAGGCAATCTATTTCTTACATCCTGTGGTACAACATTCAGATAGCCAGCCATACCTCTAAAACTGATGGGACCAAAAGTATTAACGAAAATGGAGGTCTGGGTGGAGGTTGAGCCATATTATTCTGAGGAGGTGATCTTATAGGAGAAATAGAGTGACGAGGAGTGAGGGGTCTGTGTGGCACAAGGATACAATTTTCAGAATGACTATCCCCTAATGGCTCTTTTTCACGGCAGGCACTATCAGATTTGGAAAATACAGGGGTAGAATGAGAAGGCCCCTCTCCAGATGGAGAATTTGGATTTACAAAGAGACTACCTGATTCAGAAGCAGTTGAGGAAGCATTGCAATCTTCAATCACATGCCGATCATTTTCACCAATGGAGACCTCATTTCTTGAGGTTTGATCTCCAAAAACCTTCCAAATTCTTCATCCTTCTGAATTATACTTTCGAAACTCTGGAAACAACCTTCTACTAAGGTCCAAGGTGAAGAAAGATCTTCATCCTTCTAGCTTTGCAAAGATTAGTAACAAATTTTCAATTGACAGAGGTTAAGACACTGGTATTTATCAAAATCAAATCAACTCGGAGTTGCCACCAAGGATTTTCACCCTAGTTGTGCAAATGCACTAAAATAATCTGTCAAATATCTGTCAGCACTAAAAATCATGCAAAGCTTTACAAATCAGACCTTCCCTCACCCAAATTTATCAATGGTGAGGCAAACCTAGTACAATAACTACTAGAAAAATTAGACAGACAACACACAGAACCTATAACTTTGTTCAATCCTTACACATTTGATCTGAGAATGATGTTTACAAAATGTATTTGCACACAGAACTGTAAGAAACATTACCAGGGTCTGGAAAACTTTAAATTCTTCAAAGATTCCCCGGCAACGGTGCCACAAGTGTTGGTATCCAAATTCATTCTCCTTTTCAAGCCGAGTAGCAACACAGATTCGATAGGGAGCTTAGAGGCAGATAGATCATAAATGTGTATCGTTTTGTAGCCGAGGATGAAATCTAACTAACCCTTTATTACTCGGATTTGTGGATAGATGGATAGCAACTTAAAAGAATGTGATCTTATCCTAACTATTTTAGGTTGTGCCTTTCAACCAAGGTAAGAGAACCTATTTTGTAACCTCTGTTATTGAAGGAGACGCAAATATACCTTTCTTTTGCACAAATTTTATAGAGAAGACCTTGGGAAAATATGATCAACACACCAAATCTAACTCTCACGAGTTGTCACTTCCAAATTATGGAGATATTTTCAACACAAGGCTAAGGTTACTGAAGACATTTGGAAACCTGATCTGTTCTGCATACTTTAGCAAATGGATTTTGTTCTTCTGTGGATATACAGAGAAGAACAGGGGTAGTTCAGGGTAGGATTGGTTATTTGAATAATTTTTGGTGGGAGATCAACAAGATAGATTGGACTTTGCCAGATCCCTGAGAAACTTCACAACAAATGGAGAACTCAATAACAGAAAGCTTCAAAATAGTTAAAACATTCCTTCAACCAGAAGGTGTGCATCAATGGAGGCCCAAACATGCACCTTTTCACACAATCTTTGAGATTCTAGCACGAAGGCTCGAGTTAGAAGACCCAATAAAACATCAAAATCTAATATCAGTCACACTTGAGGTACACCCAGAGGCTTACAAACAATCTCTGTCAACAGATGAAAGAAAAGTGATTTTAAATCATTTATTTCATTCCTAGATGAAAGCTCTTCTGAAAAATGAAATTGCAGATGCCACTAAACTATCACAAGGATTGAGATCTGTGTGATTCAAAGGGATTTTGATACAAGATTGCAATAGGAACAAGAAAAACTACTTGCAGACATTCTGAAAGTGAAATAAACACAAAATTGGCCAGAGATTTGACACAAATTAACTCAAAATTTATCAGATTCATCAGCAGGGGAGAGTTATTTAAACAATCTCAGAGCTTGTTGATGGCTATACACTTGTAACCAACTCAACATGAATGAAAATCTAATACAGAGGAAGTTAACCTGGTTTCTCATAAATTTTTCTCAGAGGATGAGCTTTTCTCAAAATTTTCTCGTGAAAATGAACTCCCGACCTTTTGCAAGAGTATTCTCATTGCATTTATACATTTCATTCGCTCAATTTTCCCCCAAAAGAGAAGAATATTCGAGGGTCCCATCTGGCCTTTTGAAAAGTCTCGGTGTAAAAAGGCAGAGTGAGCGGAAGCCTCCAAGTGTCCTCCTGGCACTTCTTCAAAAATAAAACACAGGGGCCAGTCCCTAAACATGCACGGTCCCTCCATGCCATGAAAACATATAATATCTTTCTTAATACGCCTTAATGGGTGAAAACATGGAAAACATTTTTTTTCATTAATACGGGATATGAATCATCCGATGTCCTCCACTTACCGGGATATTGGGAATTTTGGTCTGCCATCTTTTCTTATACAATAAACAAGTGTGGGGCACCAGACTTGACAAATGGAGGAAATTTTTTTTATGCATCAATCGGGGAAAATAGAAAATGTGACAGAGGCCGCAAACTGAGGGATTTCAAGGGCAAATGGTGCGAAATCAGAATGAGCACCAAAATTGGCTCCTGCTCGAGGATGGGTACTCCCAATGAGTGCCACAAGAACAAAAGTAGACCAAGTGCCAAAAATAAACCATTGGGAAATTGAGTTAGCTTGCAAAGTAGAAGACCAAAACCATCTTTTAAAAACAAACCGAGAAACCAACAAAACTCGAAACAGGCTATAGGGGCCACAATGCTTTGTAATGACATTATAAGGTAGACCCTACTTTATAAAGGTATGTAGTTTATGAGCATTTGTTTTGTTTTTGCACGCGATTTAAAAGGTCACAGTAATCTGCTTCAACACAAAATGCTTGAATTGTAGTAGTGTCTAACAATTAGGGGTCATCAAAGGGTGCATAGTGCATTCTTGGCACGCCATGCACATATACTTTTGGGTTCCACGTTGTGACGTAAGTGTCAAAGAACATTTTTGCTGTTTGAACCTGAGTAGGGTTGGTCCAATCCAGTGCTACCATGTCTGGTGCATCTTTGAACCACAAGAAGCCATGCACATGGGTTCAACCTCTATGTTGCTAGTTGTATCTACATGAAGCACACAAAATTAGGCTGCATGAGGTGGGTGGCCACAAATATGTACTAAAGTAAATAAAGTATGAAGAGGGGTTACCTATACCAGAATATATATTTATTAGTACTTCCCTTATCGCTATGTATCCTAAATGCAAAAGTATGTAGAATTTAGTATGAATCATGATAGGTATGCAAAGAGATTAAATATTAGAAATAAAAAACATTGTACAAATGATATCTTGTCTCAGCTAATCATCGAAAGTTAAGTACACATCCCCAATTTATTCAAACAAAAAATTGAATAAATATATTATTGAAATGGAAACATTCTAAATATGCATAAAGAACTAAATTTGTCAATTCCAGTGTCAATGCTTTGGTGAAATGATGCAACAATTTCAAGCAAATCTCATACAAAATCAAATAAATAGTTCCTAGTAAACAAAAATTTGGCCACCCACCCTAAAATAATGGTGGTAACCTCCTCACCATTGGAACCCATGTTAAATACATGCTCCATTCACTATAGATAATATGAAAAATGCTTAAAGGTAAAATACGTAAGGTTGATGGGATTTTTCCTTGCAACGCATGGAAGGGAAAAAAAAAATTGCAAATAAAATAAACCATTGCAAATATAAATCCATGTATTGGGCCAACAATGGCTATATCAAATTTTGTCTGGCATAGGAAGAAACAACAGAACAAAAACTAGAAAAATTGAAAAATACCAAAAAAAGAGAATGAAGAACAACTGCTTGTTTTTTGGAAAAGCATATAATTATCACAAGAGAGAAACACATACCAAAGATATCAAATATGGATAAACACAAATAATAACATATAAGGGGAGACAAAACTATCTGTAGCTCACCATCTGATAGTAGCAGAAAATAAGAAGTTGTAGTATTAACAAGCCGAAGAAGAAAACGGCGATTGCTGAGACATGACAATGAAACAAACGCTCGCAAGGACATAGAAGCAACTCCAAGAGTTGGTGGGCCACACAAACATGCCACGGAATAGGAAGGAGGTAAGGATGATGGAAATACGGGGAAGTGCCTCCCAGTAAAAGACACCTACAATATAGGGACACATAACTATTTATAGCCCACCGCCCGATGATAGCAGAAAACAAGAAGTTTTAGTATTAACAAGACGAAGAAAAAATGACGACTGCTGAGATAGGATAATGACACAAACACACTCAAGGACACACAAGTAACTCTAAGAGTAGGTGGGCCACACAAACATGCCATAGAACGAAATGGAACGGAAAGGAGGTAAGGATGAAGAAAATACAGGGAAGTGCCTCCTAGTAAAAGATGCCTACAATAAGGGGACACAAAACTATTTGTAGCTCACCATTCAACAATAAAAGAAAACAAGAAGTTGCAATACTAACAAGCCGAAGAACAAAACAATGACTACTGAGATAGGACAATGAAACAAACACACGCAAGGACATGAAAGCAGCTCCAAGAGTAGGTGGGCCATGCAAACATACCATGAAACAGAATAGAACAAGCATGAGGTAAGGACGACAAAAATATGGGGAAGTGCCTCCTAGTAAAAGATGCCTATAATAAGGGGACACATAACTGTTTATAGCTCACCGTCCAACAATAGTAGAAAACAAGAAGTTGCGACATTAACAAGTCGAAGAACAACACAACGAATGTTGAGACAAGACACTGAAACAAACACATACAAGGACACAGAAGCAACTCCAAGAGCAGGTGGGCCATTCAAACACACCAGGGAATGGGTAGGAGGTAAGGGTGACAAAAATATGGGAAAGTTCCTCCTATTAAAAGACACCTACGACATAATTAGTTGTGAAGGAAAAAGAGAGTTCTCTTTACATATTTAATGTTCCATATTTAATGTTTGTAAAACTTGAACTGTAGATTTTAAACTAAAGCGACAAAGTTGGCAAAAATATGGCAAGGATCTATTGGCGTGGAATAATTTTCTATAAAATTTGTTGTTATAACTGATATAGTCACCTTTTTTTTACTTAAGGATAAATATTTATATTTAAATTGAGAATTTTAACATCTGTTGGTATTTGGTAATGAATATAATCAAATTCATTTTGGATTGAAATTTTTAATTCCAATTCGTATTTTTAATAATGTATGTTTTTTTTAATTTTTGGCAAATAGTTTTTTAAAAGGGACTATACCCTTAAGAATAAAAGAGGGCCTAGAAGCCAGAATAGGAAAGAGAACCCGAACAGAAAGGATCAAAATCCAGATGGGACAATGAAGCCCAAAGTAGCCAAAGAGCAGCTACCCCCATCAAAACAAAAACAGAACGAACACTGCAGAAAAGCAGCAAAAAGACAACAAAAAAATAGCAATAATTACAAAGAAGTGCAACAAAAGCACCCACAATTACTTCTTAGCGGCTTTGTCGATGCTGGATTTGATAATCTGCCAAGATTTGAACATACCCAAAGTCGTCATGTGGGCAGAGTCAGTAACATATAGCTACTCAATGGTCCTTTTGCTCTCCTTTTCAGTGCCCCAAAGGGTTTCCAGAACCCCGCAGAGATTGGAGACACTACGGACATGCTGCTTAATGAACTCTCCAATTGCATTAAAAATGGCCATATTATAATCATGGTGAGTCTTGGCCTTCCCTAAACGGGATTCTAAGGAGTTCATCTTCTTGTAAATATCTTCAATCTGACTATTATTCATAGCCACCTCCTCCTCCTTCTTCCTCTTACCTTTTTGTTTTGTCAAGTTTTTGACCTCTTCCTTCAATAACTTCATGTCAGCTTCTAAGGCTTCCAGCCTTTTTGTGGAGCTCTCCATATGTGCTTCCTAAGAACTAGCACTGCTTATATGAAGGAGGTTATGAGCAATTTCAATCTCTTGAGGACCCTTCCCCACAACAAGGGTATCAAGGTTCAGTCTTCTAGAGGACCTGGTAACCGGCCTAGCTGAAGTGAAAGTGAAGGGGGTGGGAGCAGAGGTGGGGGGAATGGGAGATGGAGTCAGGAAGGTCGGCAGAGGGGTGACAACAGGAGTGGCAGGGACAAAATGTGGAGAGATGGGGCTAGCAGCCGCTGAACCAGGCAAAGGGGGAATAGAGCCGAGGGAGGAAGGGAAACCAAGAGATTGAAGAAGACACAATTTATGCAGCAAGAAAATTAGCCCCTGGTGCAAAGGAACCGCACGAGCATGCTTTTGAAACTCCAAAATGGAGCGCTCAAGATATTTAAGCAGATAATGGGGGAGACATACCATGCGATTCCTACGGAAGTGGTTGAGGAAGACAAGATGCTTAGTTGGCACAGTGATGAACCTCCCTTCCAAAGATATGAAACGCACCATCATACGGGTAACCTCATCATAAGGCGAAGGGATCGAACTAACAAGCAGGCCCGCTGTGACAAAGATCAACTTCTCAGTTCCCTCAACAAATCTCCTCTCCTCAGCTTCTCTGTCAACCCTTTTATTAAAAAAGTGGTACCCTTCCATGCCAAGGCCAGTCGCTTCAGAAATTAACTCCTCGTTAATCGAAATCTTATGCCCCTCATAATCCACAGTGCGATCCTTCCACTCCTTTGCAAAACACACTGAAATACTTTGGTCGTGGCCCTAAATCTTCTCCATATAGCTGGTGATGCCTCCTTGGCTGAGAATATTCCAAAGCTCCACATTATCCTTCCAATCTGGATCTGCACTGGGTTCAATCTGGCAAGGGGGGCCCCCCATTGTCATCGTGCTTAACTGCTTGCAAATTTTTTTAGAGACCTTAAGAGTGCTAATACCAGTCCGCCTTTCACTATTGTTATCCGCGCAGTGAAATTGTTTAGAATAGTCGTTGCTTTTCCCACAAATACCCATGTGACTGCTGATTTGAACCTGTGGAAGTTCGCATGTGGGAACTACGGCCCTTTTGCTAGCTCGCTCCCTATCATCATTAACCTTATTACTGTCTTGGGGATCCGTAGAGTCTTGTAACCAGATTGTAGAGAGCACAATGTTGCCCGCATGCGTGACTTTCATTTCTATATAAATCCTCTTGAACTTTCCATTATACTTCATACAATCTTGATTGTTCGACAAGATATGTATAAGCATATTTTTAAAGTCAACACGTGTGAGAGCTTTATTAATACTAAACCACTCCCAATGATCATAACCCAAATCATGAATTTGCATGTGTATAGATATCTGCTTGAATGCTGCTTTGAAGCTGTTTAGGAATGCTATTATTATCCCAAACAATGTGGTTAACATTAATTCCATAATTAGCCAATGCATCTGCCAACTTGTTACCCTCCCGGTAAGTATGCATGATCTGAATGTTATTGAAGATTTGGCAGATACTTATTGATTCTAAGATAAAATCCTTGATGTTCCAACTTGGAGGTGAGCACTGATTAAGGTGATTAATGATATTCAGGAAGTCCACTTCAAGAATGAAGTTTTGGATATTATGAGTCTGAGCAATTCTCAGCCCCCATAAAGAAGATAATGCTTCGGCAAAATGATTGGTTTGAATTCCCATTTTTCCAGCATACGCAACAATTAGACTACCTTTATGATCCCGGATCACTCCTCCCCCCGCCACAATCCCAGGGTTACCCTTAGAGGCCCCATCAAAGTTTAATTTATACCAGTTAAAATCAGGAGGATGCCATTGAATCAAAGATCTATCAATACTATTACTGGAATTGCTATGGCTATTGACAGCTCCAATCTGCCAGTTGGTTAAGACATATTCTTCATTTTCTGGATAACTCTTGTTCTTGGGGGGTTTAAATCTAGCAATATTCTCTTTGATATCATTAGAAATTTTACCAATACTGAGTTTATAGTTTTGATTCTTATTTCTAAAAATAATATCATTTCTATCTTTCCATATCCTCCAAATAATATGAGGGATAACCAGCTTCCAGATCCTTTTGATAACACAATTCCTATAGGGTGGGTTCCATTGAGTCCAAAGCTGATTGAAATCCTTTGGCACCACCCAGAGAGCTTCAAATTTAGAGAGGGCAAAACTCAATATTCTGGTAGCATAATCACAATGGATAAACAAATGACTGATTTCCTCAGACTTTTACAAAGATGACATCTATTGGGCATTATAAAACCTCTTCTCATCAGGTTTTCAGTGGTAAGAATCCTACCTCTGATAGCCAACCAAAGGAAGAAATTTATTTTAGGAGTTAATTTAGCCATCCAAATCCTATTCCAATTGAAATTTGTTTGAATACTGTCAAAGAAAGTATTATATCCAATTTTGACAGAATAGTCCCCATCAATGGAATTATTCCAGACCAGCTTATCCTTAGTGTCCAGTTGACTTAAGGGAATAAGATCTAACTGATCTTGAAGGGAGGATATAATTTGTGTCTGATCATCTCTCTCCACTGAAAGTTTTTTCCATTTCTTTCTATTGCCATTTCCCTCAATATAATCCTTGATTTTAATGCCATACTTGTTTACAAGATTGTCCTTAACTATCCCAAATCTGTCCATAAGATTGCCATTAAACCAGTTATCATCCCAGAAATTTATATCCCAACCATCACCCACTTTCCATTTACTGCCCTGCTTAATGAAATTTCCGCTCTTAACCAGATTGTTCCAAAAAATGGAACCATAGGGGAGGTGCTCATCTTGCAGGAAAGAATACACAGTTTGTTGATTTAGGTATTTAGTTTTGATTAACTCTATCCAGGGTTGTTTCTTTGAAAGCATTCTCCAGCCCATTTTCGCAATGAGAGCCTCGTTCATTTTCTTGATGTCTTTTATGCCCAATCCACCCATAGACTTCGGGGTACAAATTTTTAATAATGTATGTTTCACCAATACAAAATTGATGTTTTACTAATATGATAATTATTAGAAAAATACATTTTTGGATTGAAAGATGAATATTTTTATTATAATTTTAGATTTTTTTATATAAGTTAGTTGAACAATATTATATAAATTTCAAATATATTATGATTTTTATGATATAGAAGTGACGTTTATACTAACATAATAATTGATTGATTACAAAGCAAAGATATATTTGTAGGACTCTACAAATCTAATACATTAATACTTGACCTCTTTAATTTTGTGCCAAAGAGAAAATAAGTATTTAAATTAAATCAAATGTGAAGGAATAAATTAAAGACGAATATACCGTATGTCAAGATCAATATCATTAAAGCTCCCTAAAATAGAAAAGCTCAAACACTATAATGATGTATTGATAAAATTACCTTCCATGAAAGACTCCTACACTTGTTCCGGTGAGATCTACTTCTCATATGAATAATCAGTAGAATAATATAAATCCAAATATTTTACGATTTTGATGTTAATAAAAATATATTAATTTCTATAGAAACATTTTTAGACCGGAACTTGATTGCAGACCGACCAGGTGGCAACATTGTGCCACGTCATGGCCCCCCTTACGTTGAGCAGATTGAATAACCACTAGAACATATATTATCCTCCATTAGCTTTATGATACTCTAGACAAATCGTTTTTGACCTTATTCGATCCAAACTTTCCTTATATTGTTTTCTTCAATAAAAATTCAAACTCAAGAGTAATCTATAGTATTGAGCTTATCTAATGATGCAAGGAAAAAATATTAAAAATATATAATGATGTAGTTGGTGATTAAAGATTTAAAAAAACAAAAAATATTATCCATGTTAGTTGTACTGCATTTTTATTTTATTTTAGGCTTATAAAATGATTGATTGAGGTGATAGGTTGTATGTGTCATTCTTCACTTGTCTATATTTTTAATTGAGAAAAATTTGTGTGTAATTTGGTATAAATTGTCTTAAATACATGAGATAACTAGATTTAATACATTTTCTTTTATTTATAGGATTTACTTTACGTATTTCTATTCTATCTATATAAAGATATCAATAACATAACTTTCTTAAAAACTTTAATAAAAAAATTATAATTTGGAAGTTCTAGTTAAAAAGTCCAACATAGTTAACCAAAGGAAAGAAGAACCCTCAACATGAATGCAATTTTTATTTATTAAAAAAACGGTATTTACTTAATATTTGTTACTAATATTTTCTATGAACAAAATGTTTAACAAGAAATGGTTAAAAAAACATTTTAAAACCAAAAATCATAACTTGGAAGATCTAACCAAAAATCTCAATGTGGTTAATCAATGGAGAGACCCCATAAAATTAATATGAAGAATATACTTTTTTCAATAAAATGAATTAACACACTACCCTAGTACTAAAATTTACTCCGAACAAAATAAAAACACACGATTCAATAAAAAATAGATGAAAACGTAATATTTTAACAAAAAACAATTTAAAATGATAAACTAATTACTTCTTCCAATTAAAATGATAGGGAATGAAATTACCATTTTAGAGCCAAAAAAATTGCCCAAATACCCTGAAGGTTCTCTTCTCTAATTTGAGCAATAACAACATGAACATGCCAAAAATCCATTTGAACCTCTTAGACCCATTGCTCACGCCAATATTCCATCTCAATCAAGACCATCAGTACATGACTCACGAGTTACATAAAAAAATACTAAATATATATTTTATTTGTATATTAACATAAAAATAAAAATAAGATGTTGTAAATGTGTTTTAAAACAACCTCTTATTTTGGCATATTGTGTACAACTAACAATATGTCCAATGTATATACATGAAAGCATTTGTGTGTGTGTATAGGAGTATGGATGTTTACAATTGTACTTACAGTAATAGTCAATTAGAAATTAATATTGCATAGTCAACGAGCAAAGGTTACACACTTTATTAGAAAACATCATCAAACATTACTCTATAATGCACATGTCTTCACGCTGCCACATTTCTTCTCACTGACTATAATCTCAAAGTTCGCACAATTTCGGATATGACAACATAAATGACACATAGATACACACATACATACATGCGTACATGCATGCGTACACACACACATATACATACATACATACATACATATACCACATCCATACCCGTTCAAAATATCAGACATACATCAGTTACTTAAAAATATGTATCCATTTTTGTGGGTACTGTTTTAGCTCCAAATTTTTACGAGTTACCAAATTTTTCCCCCTCAACTTCTTGCACTCACCATTACCCATATGGTGCATGAAACACATGTTTAAATTTCTTATATGTTTCTTAACAGGGGAATATAACATATACGCTTTTACAATTTTCGTCGCAGGCCCACATGGGGTGATGTACTTATTACATACATGCCTCCACAAATAATATCTTATAATATTACATGTCAATGATTTTATGTCATGTATTACACATGATGTATATAATGATTTTATATTTTGAAATGCGATTCATATGTCCATCCCACACCTCGAAAGAGAACATATACTCCATTCATTTTATCTCTAAACTCCAAGACATGTGACCCTATCTTCTATCTCTTTCCCTCACATGGAGGTAATCACATGTGTTTATTCCAAGGTACACACAATACAAGACACTTGTTCCCATTACAAGATATATTCACATTGAACACATATTCCAATATTTTAACTCACACAAGGGAATCTTCACAATTTTTCACAAAACTATGTGTATTTCCTCCCATTTTTGTTTTCTAGAGTTTAACATTTCATTGGTTATTAATTATAAGACACTCATTCGAGTGTACATCTTTTTTTGTGTTTTCACCTAGGAACATGTTCTTATATCCCAAAACATGATACCAAAGAAGATAACTATAGAATCTTTATATCTCTCTAGATCGATCTTTCACCTTTAACGTTCAATTCAATATTAATTTGGTACTGACTTTGGGTGATCTCAATAGGTTTCTAAGCTATCAAGATGGCTTCTATGTATTCACTTATATATTTTATTTTGATATTCATGCACACATATCAATATGACACACTATGTGTTTACCTAATTTTTGGCACAAAACATTATTTGTTATAATTTTACATTATTCTAGTGTATGTGTGTTTATCAATTATTGGTCCATATTGGGCTCGTGTAGGCATGTGCTTGATGTTTATGGTCATAACTTGGCATATTCCCCTTTATTTTTCCGAGTTCTCTTCTCTCCTATCATATTTCTTTGTCCTTTATTTTCTCACTAATTTCTATTTGATGGATTCTTTAGAGTCATACTGTATAGTTCTAGTACTATCCATACATGTACTATAATTCTTGCCTCTATTTTGTGATAACTCTTTAACCCTTTATTTGGGTTCATGGATGTTTTTCTCCTCCTCTGTTTTTCCTACTTGTGTTTTTTGTTGCCATATATGAATTAATAAGGCTAATTTGAGTTCAACAAGTCTATAAGTATATAAGCGCATTTAGGAAATGAAATCATAGAGAATCATACACAACAAAGGAATTTATTTACTACAAAACCATCCTCACGCCAAAAGTAATTACCAGCATTTAGAGAAGAACATTTAACACTAACCTGTTGCATCGACGTGGTTAGAGGATTAAAAGTGATAAGAGTTGGACACTTGCATTACACTAGAATGCTTTTAGAACTATTTTATACTTGGTTTTTGTCTTGGAATTTTTTTTTTTGTTATCGCTATAATAATAATGGAGTGATAACAAATGTTCCTAAAAATGATCATCCTTTTTTTACATTCAGATTCCAAAGAAGGGAAGTGGTTTTTTTACATGTCTACATAGAAATTGAGAAAAAGAAATGTTACGTAGGGATGCGTCCCCTAGATTTTGATGACATCCCGGACGTCCCAAGCGTTTCGGGGACTTGGAGGGGACGTCCCCACTTTCTTAAAAATCTTTCAAAAAAATTATGATGTTTTTATTGTTAAAAAGTTGTTATTTTTACCAAGAGCATTCAATTACAATGTTAAAAGTACCTAAAATACATTATATACAGTTTAAATCCCTAAATGTCATTGAAAAAAGTTAAAAATATTGAAATATTAATTTTTATGTATTATTTTAATAGCCGTCCCCAAAATTTAGGATTTTTTTTGCGTCCTGAAAACTCTGTCCCTCCGTACCCCCATCCCCCCATCCCCGAGACTTAGGTAACTATGAGAAAAAGTGAGCAAGGTTTTTAGAGCTTAGGAATAAAGGAACTAAGTCATCAAATTATAATTTGAATATTTTCCACTATTACCAAAAATATGCTACATTTCTAATTGGGTTTCTCTTTTCATACTATTTTTCTAGGCCTTGTTTACCTCATTTTCTAGGTATTATTTATTTTTGACAACTACATATGAAATTACAACCCCAAATATTACTCTAAATATTTATTGCTGTCAATTATATATTTTACAAAAATACTAATACATATTTAATCATGTTTGAATTTATGGGACAGTTAATTATAATGCATTCTTAATATAAAACCAATTTCCACATATAATATCATTATGTTTCTTTAAATGAATATATATCATAATAATGGTGGAATACATTGTTAAGTAGGTGAGTAGTAATGCCAAATATAGCACATTTATTTGAACTTTGAGATATTCAAGTAGACTACTTTGTGTCTTGGTATTTAGAATTAGTTGTAAAGGAAAAAGAGAGTTCTCTTTAGATATTTAGTGCTACATAATTTATGTTTGTAAAGCAACCAAGTTGGCAAGCATATGGCAAATATTTAGATTTAAATTGAGAATTTTAACATCTGTTTGTATTTGGTAATGAATTTCATCAAATTCATTTTGGATTCCAATTTAATTTCATTCCTTTTTTAACCATATATATTTTTATCAATTTTTGTATTGATACTTTAATAATATAATTATTATTAGAAAATGAAGAGTATATAAATATATTGTTTATACACTTTTGGATTGAAAGATTAATATTTTAAATTGTAATTTTATATATTTTTTATATAAATTGATTGTCTTGGTTAATTTTATAATACAAATTTTAAATATATTATGCTTTTAATATTAATAGGAATGACACCACAATAGAAGCGACCCTCTTACTAACATAATAGTCAATTGATTACAAGGTTAAGATTTCTACGACTCCAAAAATCTAATACATCAATACTTACCTTTTTCAATTTTATGCCAAAGAGTGAGAATATATTTTAAAATCAACTCAAATAATATAATTATAATGGAATAAATTAACGCTGACTAATATAAAATATGTCAAGATCAGTGTCATTCGAACTCCCTAAAATAAAAATTCTCAAATGCTATAATGATGTGTCAATAAAATTATGCTACACGAAGACTCCTACACTTGTTTTAGTGAGATCTACCTATTCTTGAAATATGTTCACAATCAACAATAAACTCAATTGTCGACAAATTCTTTGTGACAACATCACGAATGTGCATTTTAGAGTTTTTAATAATGGTTTCATCATTTCTACACTTTTCAATTTACAATTTGATTAAAGTTAAAAACATTCATTTTATTTTGTTTATTTTCCAATTTTAATGTTTTGTCATTTGAAATGCTAATCTTAGAATTTGATGGTCACTTCCACTTCTGAAATGAAAAATTCATAATGACCTCTTCATTTTTAACTTTTCAATTTACAACTCATTAAAATTTATAAATAATTATTTTGTTCAAATATAATTTTACAAAATTTTATACAAATCAATGCAATAATACAAATACCACAATTAAATTAAATTAGAGAATCAAAGTACGATCCATTTCCTTCTAAAATTTATTGTCATAATTAAAAGTAAATTATGAACTTATATATATATCAAAAACATTATATTGGATAGGGGAGAGGACCCCATAACCATGCACCCTGACTTTAGGGGCACGTAGATATATGTAGGGATCTCGTCAACATTAAAAAAAATTATTATCGTATAGCGTATCATCATGCCACATCAACATTTTCATTTCGCGTGTGAGGAAAAAGTAGTTTTTGACTTGATTTAAAATGAAAAAAAATAATATAAAACATTTGAAAGAGGTACCAATGACCAAGCGCCCTATGTGTCACATTGTCATTAGCTCTTAAAAAGTGTCATTAATCAAATAGTGAACAACTATTTGTCATTTTTTCAACAACCAATGGTGAAAATCAATGTACACATTTTGGTACCTACACAATTATGGGGTCCTCTCCCCTAGACCCTACGTAAACGTGATTCCCGACCAACTCGGTGGCAACATTTTGCCACGTCATGGGTCCTTTTACGTTGAGCAGATAGAATAAACACTAGAATATATTTTTATTTCATATCCTTCGGGAAAGGATAAAAGACTTAAAGTGCCTTATGAATATATATAATATTATTGTCCACTAACTTTATGTCACCAATCATGTCTAAAGCCTTTCGATCCAAACGTTCCTTGTAATTTTTATTTATATTTAGTTCTCTTTTTTGTTTTCTTCAAGAATGATCCAAACTCGAGAGTAATCTATAATGTTGACCTTATCTAATGATGCAATTGGTGGGAAAACATATTTTAAAAAATCTAATAATGCAATTGATGATTAACGTAAAAACAAAAAAGTTATGCTAGTTGTTTTGGACTCCTATTTTATTTTAGGCTCGTAATAATAATTTAGGCTCACGATTGTGTTTCACTTTTTCATATTTTAATTGAAAAAAACCCTAACAAAAAAACGTTATTTCTATTATCTTAAAAAAGGTTAAAATTTTAACCAACGTTTGAGAAGTGAGAAGTGAGAAGTTTGGTTTAGATCAAATAATCTAAAACACAATAGATTGAAGAATCAAACAATCAATAATCTCTATATTATTCACTTATTAAACGTAAATAGTAGTACTTCCATATATAGGAAGAGAGTTTTTAATAAAATAGGAAATTATTGTTTTGCTATTCATGTGTGTTGTTTTAACAAACAAACAACTTACGTATACCCACAAATTATTATGTAAGTTGTTTAAAACAAACTTAAGTTTACTCATAAATATATTTGATAATTATTTCTTAATAATGTGAGCATTAAACAAATAATTCCTAACATTCATCTCTTTAGTGTGAACACGGGGAAATCATCAATCCCGTACCTGCACATGTTTTCATGATCTGATGGTTTTCTCAGGACAACCACAAACCTTAATGATGGTTTTACATATGGTTCATGAACAACGAAAAACCAACTAAAATGAAAGACAAGCAATACCAATAACTGCAAACCTTCCAATCAGTTGTCCCTTGCAAAACCTCAAGTAAGATCATGGAATCTTTAAGCTTGTTTTATCTTGTAGATGTTTGAATGTGAATGTTCGTGATTAACCTCTCTAAGGTGGATGAATGCAATGCTACGAGTGGGTTTCACGAGGATTCAAGCAACAAATAGGCAGAGTTTTGTTGCTTTCCAAGAATGAGTTTGTGAAGGAAATGACCTGCATTTATCGCTGAGGGTAGGACCATAAAAGTTGGATGCAAGTTTGACTAAGCTCTAGGTCATAATTCTAATCACACAGGAATAGAAAGTAGACTGATTCTAGGAGTTACAGCTTTTCAGGGGCAATAAACATTTGGAATGGAAGAAATAACATCTAGAGATTGAATTGTATGTACAATCCAATTGCCCCCACACTTCTAGGAATCTAGAAGTGGAGTTCAAATGGAGTAGGGAAGTTGAGTTCCAAGTGCAGTTGACTGGAATGACGAAGGTGAATTCAAGTTGAGTTAACTGGGATGAGGAAGTGGCTATTGACTAGGAAAATAGGTGTCTTTTCCTAATTAAGTAACTAATTTATTTAGCTATAATGTGCAACATAATTAATTAATATTTTGTTTAATAAATGTTAATTAGATTAGCTAAAGTGTGCTATGGACTAATTTAATTAATCTAAGGGGTGTATACACATGATTAATTAAGTTGATTAATCAATCGCAAAGGAGGTATGAATTAAGAAGTGAACTGGGATGAAATGGGATAGTATTGGGAACTAGTGTGTAATTTGGGGTGTCTACATTTTCACCTCTTTAAAGTGCTATTGCGAAATACTAGTGCTTTAAAGATAATAGACACATGCAGAGTAGCAAGTGGAAAGCTGTGAAGCATTTGGATGCCATAACGAGTAGGAAGCGGTGAAGCATTTGGATACCCCAACTAGTAAAATGGTAGAGGAATGCCCCCTCAAGCGGGTGGATGACACTGCAAGGCGGTGGATGGCCTCTTGATAGGAAGAAAACAAGGAAGTTGAAAAATGAGGATGGGAGAAATTGTGCTTGTAGCATGAGAGTTGTTTGGAGAGTGTGAATATAAGAGAAGCCTTTATTTTGTTGTTGCACAATAGAGTTGTCACCATGATCATTAAGGAAGCAAAATGATTAACCCAGATGCGCATAAACAAACAAACAGACAGAAGAAAGAAAAGATAAAAAGGAAAACCAACCCAATATGAACATTAGATGCAGACATAAGGGTTATAAAGGAACCAAGATGTTATCACACAACTTGTAATTGGTCTAAGAAGTACAAACATCAACAATGTAAGACAACTTTGAAAAAGAAGACAATCAACCATGCCCCTAATGCGTGTCACAATGATGATTATGTTACGAATATATTGTGTAACGTTATTAATAAATTCTATTGTGTGTATTATTATTTAAATGAGATGTGAAACTCATTTAATAATAATATAGTGTGAGTGAATGTGAAGTTGTTGAATAAACAACTCACGTAGCTATTTTGGAGTGTGATTGATCCTAGGGATAAGCTTGAGAGATTTACGGAGAGAGATATGAGGAAGACTAAGTGATAAGACTTGACTCCTAGATTATAGGATCAAGCATTTGTATAAGAAGCTATCTCTAGATGAATACAATATCCCGAATGAATTAAATTTTCTATATTTTATTATTCAGTGTTTTTATATTATATTAGATTTCTTATCAGATTAAGTAGATGCAAATGCCCCCAAACATTAAACTTCTGAAAGGCTTGGGAAGAGGATCAGACTGAAGAGCAAAGTATACTCAAAAACTCCTTGTGACACTCTTGTTGGATCCATTTTATAAAAGATTTGAAATAAATTTCCCCAGGAGAAGTTATATCGCAAAAGAAAAACAATTTTGACTTGCCCCAAGTAGAGTAAATAATCGTGAAAAGCGAAGAAAACGATGGTCATAAGATTGGAACGATCACTAGGGTAGTAGATAAAGGTATGGATTTATCAAGATTGTGTTGAAATGTTGAAAGATTCACTTCAAGGTTTTCCAATTGTAGGATGTCTATGATAAGTGACTGTTTGTTCGAAAAAGTTTTATGATTTTTCTGATTTGTTTGAATATTTGAATACATGATTTTTTGTGAATTTTTGAATATTTGTTTTTTTTATGGTTTTACAATTTTTTGAGGAATGTGAAGTACAAATACAAAGAAATGTAAACAAACTTGGTTGCAAAAAGGAAGACACACCATGGCTTATTTAATAAATCAGGAGGAAAACACAAAACGTGCAAGTGGTCAAAAGACACAAGATAAGTATGCAAACAAACCCAATATGAATAGGAATGAAGGACACCAAATTTATATGTGAACTAAGATGCCAAGAATTATCATACAATTGGTCAACAGTGAAGTTAAACAAAATACAACAAAATAACAAACAAAAAAAAGAAAAAACAACATCACAATGTTGAAAAATTGTAACTGTACAAACATAATTTAGCAAAAATACATCTAATGACACTGTGAATGTGTTCCACATTGAACAACTAGACATATATGATTTCCCTTGAAAGCGATAGCTTAGAACGCAAGAGGACTGGATTGAGCTGAAGAGAAGAGTGATGCTTAGATACTTTAAACAACTCTTGTTAGATCTCATTAAAGTTTGATCTGTATTGGATTAAAATGTGAAATCCAAGTGTGCCCCAAGCAAAGTTATATTGTGAAAGGGTAATTGATTGTCGAAAGATGATATGTGTTAATCGGGTGAAATACTGACTAAGGATCAAGAGTACATTTGATAGTGGTGCAAAGGAAGGAGGCACAAAAGTTTGACAGAGTCGTGCCCTACAAATTCACGCCTAGGATGACAGAGTTTGGAACTTAACCGTTTTTGCATATTATGGGCTAAAAATAGACATGGAGTGATGAGCACACATTGGATGAAGACAAGAAGAATTGGAGGATACGAAAGGCTATTTTGGGTAAAAGAAGAAGATTAAGAGTCATGTAAAGTTTGAGCTAATAATAGGGTGCAGATCTAGAGTTAATTATAGGTGATATATTATTAGGCGAAACTTGCTTGCTTAGTTGCTTTTGTAGTGGCACATGGCTATTTTGAGCATGCAACCTATTTTGAGAGTACATGGGCGATGAAGGGAAAGTCCCCACCCCCTATATATATGTATTGATTTACACGGTTTAGAGAATTATGAGTTCTTAGTACTAGGTACGCTTGGATTATGACAAAGTTATGTTGTTGGTATGTTTGCGTGCATGAATTTGTGTTGTTACTATTGGTGTATTCAACTACTATGTTTCATGGTGGATTAATATAATGGATCATTGTGGATGGATATTGATTATTGATGTCGTTGTTACTAGTTATTATATGGTAAATCTGATCTTGATCCTTGTTTAATTCTTTATGCACTATGGTTGCGAGCTGATTCTTGTTATGCTTACCTTTAATTACTTGCTATGGATATGGAATATATGAATGATCATGCTAACATATTGACAAAGATGGTATAAAAAGAGGGACCTGGTACCTTTGTGTGCTTGGGGTGAGTGCTCAGATATGTCTGAGTGATGTGCCAACACGTCCAGGGCTTTGAGCAATAAATAAAGATTAAATTTTAGTTTTGTTACCGGGACATCTTTTCAAGCTGTTGCAAGGATGTTGCATTATGAAGATGCATGAGTTGACTTTGGACAACATTGAGAGTTGGGTTGTGGACTTAGAAGACCAGTTTGTTCATAGATATACTACTAGACCTGATTTCAATGCTTGCACGTGGGTTGAAGAACATATGTATCATGAAATCTATGAGATGTTATTTTGTTGTTTTCCTATAGAGGTTTATGAGTGGTTGGTAACATATGCATCAAACCGAAATGGGAGGTATAGATCAATTTTTTGGACATAAGAAGATTACAAGACACTATATGATACTGATGTAACTTGGAAACACAATGTAGATCATTAGAGGAGTAGTGTTTTTCATAGTTACATGTTGGAGTATGTTGTTTATACTTATTCCTGTCCAATGGTTACTAAGTTTTAGTTCTTTTGCGAACCCAAAGGATCTTTTTTGCACACTATCCTTTTAGGAAATAAGATCTTTTGGTGACTCTGGATTTGGAAGAACAACCTACTACTAGCTAAACCCCCACCACACGTAGGGGTAGGAGCAGGTGTGGTAAAATATGGTGGAACTTACATCAGAAAGGGCAAGAGAAGAAAGAGAAGAAATATGGTGGAACTTAAGTATAATGAAGCGCATGAGAGGGCATTGGAGAAAAAGCGTGATGTTGAGGAGTCTATGGAGTTGTGGAGGAAGGTGATGTGTGAAGGATTTGAGGTTCACACAAAGGACATGGAACTTGAGCAACCAATGTTAGGTTGTGGAGCTAAATAACTTCACTAGAGCATGCATTATAAAGTAACTAGGTTACATAGTGACTGACATCGGTCAAGAAGTGACCGACATCAGTCAGGTAGTAACCGACATCGGTTACCTATGCGGGAGTGTTTTATTTATAAGTCACATGATTTAATATAATTTTTGTTTTAAAGACGATTTAAAGGATATAATTTTATAGCTATTGTACCCTAAGTTTGTCTAGGCTTATATAAGCTAGAAAACTAGGGTTAGAGGTGAAAGATGAGAAGAAGAGCATAATCCTTGGTTGAAAGGATGAAGAAGAAGAAGAAGAAAAATCAAATTGCATGAAGACAAGAGATTTCATAGAGAGAAGTTAAACATAAGGAAAGTGCAGGTACACTATTGGTGAGAAGATGGTATTATCTTCTTCTGTATTTCCTTTGTATTATTTTGTCTCATGTAAAGCACTTAGTGTTTCTTCTTGTTAGATCCATGGGTTATTGTGAGATATTGTTATTGATCATTTTTGTATATCCACATGTTGTAAGATCTTGTATTACATATCCATGAGATCATGATGTATTGTTGATCCATAGGAATCTATTATTGTAGAGCAAGTTGTCTTCATGTTTCCACATGTTGATGCAGTGATAGAGGAGAGACTTACTTCTTGGTGCATGGCTACATTTGCACATTGGTAGACCCTTTTAGAGGTCTTGCTTGGAGATTCATAGTACAGTGAGAGCTTGGTTGCACAGTGGTAGATGTAGGGTAGCTTTAAGAGGCATGGTTGTAGTGCACTCAGGTAGATCCGATTACAGATCTAGAGGAGACACAAGTGGTGGTATGGAGGCATGATTTAGTGTACTCAAGAAGATCCAGTTGGAGATTAGGGAGGAAGATATACTCTTTTAGAGATACATGTACTCTTGTGTAGAAGAGTTGGTTTGTAATATCTTGTTATATTATATTTATGAGATCTCTATCTTTGGTGGACGTAGCCCACATTAGGTAAACCATGGTACATGTTGTGTTATGTGTGTGTACTTTAATGTGATTTAGATTATTATTGTTTATACTTCCACTTCTGTAGATTTTGTGGGGATTGTTGGATCCATATTTGCATGTTTTGGATTTGATATTCTATAGTTGCAAATATTTTCTGCATAGTCCCATCCCCAACAGCCAGTACTCCCCTATTTAGGAAAGTGCATAAGAGAATCCCCTTCATATTCAAATAAGAGTACATCGGAAGAAGAAAGAATAAGGACCATAGATGCACATCTGATCCCACCTAGCAAGATTTCCTTTACGTTTGGTGTTCCAGTTCCTGAAACAGTTACTGAGAAACATGTTAGTGTTGGTGATAGAGTAGCGAAAGGCAGATTTCATCTTCTGTTGATTACAAAATTTCATCAGATGACACATTCATCCATGGCTGCATACATTTTTTTTGTTTGGTGGTATAATTGGTGTTATATTTTCTGGTGCGCCATCAAGGCAGAGTGTGGGCACACAGAACATTGGTAATAAGTTTGGAAGTAGCATAACTTCAAAGACTATAGGAGTTAAATTTAGTACAATACTTGGAGCACAAAGTAGCTCATCCTCTAGTCTGGTGCTTGCTGTAGGAGATGGATAAAGAGGATTTGGAGGGTTGGGATCTAGTGAATCTGGTGGTTATGGAGGTGGAGGAAATACTAGGGGTAATACAGATTCTAGTTCTGGTGAACATGGTCCGCACCAACCACAAAATTTTTATTACGAGATGTATCTTTGCCTTCCAGAGTATAGAGGCATTAAGGATGCAACAGGTCATGTGTATATGTGTGAAATACTATGGCACACTAAGGGAATCACAACCCCTGAGTATAATGCACCTCAGTTTTCTACTACTTTACAAGGGAACTTTATAGTTGGTATAGGAAGTATGACCCAAACCAAACTATTGTAGATTACAACACGTTGCGTGATACTTTCTTGGCTGATTTTCATATACATGAGTTTGAATAGAAAAACATCAACATGCTGAAAGAGATTAAATAGGGTATGGATGAGAGTGTAAGGGAGTATGATGCACACTTTAAAAATTTTCTATTTAAGTTTTCATATGATATTCACCCTAGCCAACATGCAAAATGGCTGATTGGCAATTTGATCACACCTTTCAGAAGGGTGCTCTCTCATAAGACGTTTACAGATCTACGTGAGGCTTTGGAGGCAACTCTACACGCTAAGGTAGTTGGGAGCATGGAAACTGGAGTTATCCCGTTCTTGGAGGAGTAAATTTCATCTATGGTAAAGAAATTTGAGAAAATATCGGCCAATATGACTCATGAGACAAACAATGGAATATGGTGTAGATATTGTGAGATTGAAGGACATACTAAGAATAGCTGCCTTCATAAATTGGTGCACACCATTTTATTGGATTGTGAAATATGTCACTTAGATCATGATTCAAGTAGATTCCCTCTGTTGCAATGCACAATCTGTAAGAACATGTCTTCATACTGTAAGATCTGTAGATCCCACACTCATGCTACGAAGAATTATTGACTGATTGATCAGATTCATGATGCTATTGAAATTGGTATGTGTCAGACCAGTGTCGTAAATAATTCAAAGGAGCAGGAAGGATAACATCATGAAGGGCACTTTGATGGAGGTGGTATAGGTAGAGGTTACCGAGGTGGATACAGAGGCCGTGGTCGCGGTGGAGGAAAAGGTGATTTCTTGAGAGGAACTTGCTACACATGCAGATCCCTTGATCATTATAGGTACGAGTTCCCTCAAAATATAGTAGGTTCATGGTGCAGGAAGTAACATAAGTTTGAATAATGTACTGAGTTCTATGAGCACATGAGGAAGAACTACAAGAAGAATGATAAGGGTGCAGAGATGATAAAAGTACAATGCATTGTGGAAGATCAGTGGGTGATGAAGTTATCTCATGATTATGAGTTGCTACCTTTACTGGTGACTACCCACATAATACTACGCACACTCATGAGATTCTGAATCAGAAGCCTGTTATTACAAAGCAAGAGGTGATAAATGTAAAATATCTAGATATTTATCATTTTAGAAAGAAGTGTATCAAGAAACTATGGAGGTTATTAGGAACCTGTAGGTGAAATTCAGTGCTTGAAGGAACAAGCACACAAGATGGAGCAGGAAAAGAAGGATGAAATCCCATAGAAGGATGTTGATGAACTAAAGGAGGTATGTAAGATGCTGTGACGATAAAATATTATTCCAGTGTTAGGTGAATGGTTAAGGGAAAAGTTACCACACATGGATGGTGGGTGCGAGAGACAAATATTGCATGCGAATTTACTTCCTCATAGTCATGAATATGATAATGAAATTACTTTGAATGTAGTTTTTGATGGGTGAATTTTGAGAAAAATACTAATTGATATAGGTTCACAAGTGAATGTACTCACTCTGGATGCATGGAATCAAATGGGGAGACCACCATTGTAGTCTTCTTCGAATGTGTTATACACGACGAATAGGACTAGAGATAATCCTATTGGAGTTTTGAAGGATGTAGCAATTATAATTCAGGGAGCTAAGTTCATTGAGGAATTTGAGGTGTTGGAACTCATTGAAGAAGATAGTTTCCATGTGTTACTTGGGCACTCATGCTGGTATGCTAATATTGTTTATCTGCGCTTTAATAAAGGATACATCAGTTTTGAGAACAAATAAGAAAGAGTGATTATTCCTTTGACAGATGCAAAGGCTGCACCGTATGTAAAACCCTTGAGTGAAGAGGATCTAAACAAAATATATACGTGCATAGTTAGGGATCCTAAATTACTTGAGCCATCTAAAGAAGGTATTATTCATTGGGATGATGCTCAGTTAATGAGTGATATAACCAATATTACTATGATAATTGGGTGTATGGAACGTATGAAATGGTCAGATGAGAGATCAAGAACACAGTTACTCATGTAATCAAGCTACTCATCATTAGGCACTTAAGTCATAACCAGGTACCTCGATATACTGGTGAAGCAAACCCTGGTGTATTTTTGTGTGTCATGGAATCCTAGTGGAAGGATGAGGGTGACAGAGGAAATATGCTTATTTATACCCTGTACGGGACAAAAACGCATTGGTGGACTACACACATAGATAACCTATTGGAATGGAAAGAGGTGAGAATTTCCTTTTCTACTAGGTTTCTAAAGAACAATGTACCTTCTCAAATATGTGAATTCCATGGGGAATGATTATTCTTCACACCACGTTCAGAAGTATGAGAAACTCTAGATGGAGGGACAGGTGAAATTTCTGCCATCACTATGGGTACATAATTTCTATGCCACCCTAAGAGGTTACACACATGCATGGCATTTTCATGCAGAGCTAACAAGAGCAACAATGAATTGGTAGGAGATGACCTCAGGTATGATTCAGACCTTTGACTATTTTTGTACTAAACCTCTAGTGAATAAAACATTACAAATTTTGAAACACCTTATGATGGTGGATAGTGCAAAGACCGAGGAAATCATGTTAGATATGTTTTGAGAGTTAGATTTGGAGACATGCTTTGAAGAATAAGAGATAGATGAGGAGCAGTTCAAGGGAGCCTGGCTGGAAAAAAAGAAGGGTAAAATGGTTTACATGATTGATGATGAGGAAGTAGAGAATATGGATGTTAATCACACTATAGGTACACACGAGGTCTTAGATAGTGCCGATGAGAAGGCACACACTTATCATGAACCTATGAAAACAAAGAAGGTCAACATTGAGACAAATGTAAATCCTAAGGAAGCCATTATTGGTGACTATTGGTCTGAACAAAAGGTGGAAAATATTATTGAGCTACTGCATGACTTCCAAGACTTATTTCCATGAGGCTATCATGAGTTGAATAGAGTGCATCACTCTTTAGGCAAGATGAGGATCAAGTTAAAGGAAGGTGCACACCTGATTAGGAAGAGGCTTTACAGGATGATTCATAATCTGCATGTGAGGGTAAAGAAAGAGAGTGATAAGATGTTGAAATCTAGAATCATTGATTCCATTGAGGATTCAGAGTGGGTTAGCTCCATGATGATAAGCATAAAGAAAGATGGCAGGATAAGGATCTATGTGGACTACAAAGAGTTGAATGTTGCTTGTTTCATAGACCCTTTTACCACACCTTTTCGAGAGGAGATCTTGGAAAGAATTGCAGGGCACGAGATTTATTCTTTCATTGATGGATTCTCTAGTTATCATTAGGTGTTGATTGCTAAGGAAGTTCAAGAAAATACAACTTTCACCACTAAGTGGGGAAGTTTTACATATGTAGTTATGTCCTTTGGGTTGAAGAATGTGCCTGCAGTATTTTCGTGCATTGTTGTACAAGCATTTGAGAACTTTATACACAATTTTTAACAGGGTTATTTGGATTATTGGACTGTATATGGGCTGGTAAAAGATCATTGTGACAACTATAGACTTATGCTTGAGAGGTGCTGACAGTTGAGCATCTATCTCAACATTAATAAGTGTATCTTTGTGACACCCTTTGAAACATTTTTTGGACACATTATATTCGAAGAGGGTTTTTCAGTGAATCTTGCTAAGGTTGCAGTTATCTTGGGCTTAGAGGATCCTACCAATCAAAGTGAGATGCAGGGTTTTCTAGGACACATAGGTTATTACAGGAAGTTTATTGAGGGATATGCTAAGATTTTTGCACCCTTGGAAGAATTGTTGAAAAGTAAAGGAAAGTTCCATCGGGATGAGGCGCAACAGTGAGTGTTTAAGACTTTAAAGGAAAGACTTATGCGCCCATTATGCACTTTCCTTCTTAGGAAAAACTGTTTCATGTACATGTTGATGCCTCTGGCATGAACATTGGCATAGTGTTAGCACAACATGGTGATGGGATTGTTGATCATCATATCTATTTTGCGAGAAGGAAGTTGACCTTGGATGAGAAGAATAATATAACTACAAAGTGCGAAGCATTGTCCATGATTTACGTGCTACACAAGTTTAGATAATAATTGTTGGCAACTCCCTTTATATTTTATACAGATCACATGACACTTAAGTAATTGGTTAATATGCCCATTTTTCAGGGGTGCATATGTCGGTGAATTCTCTTGTTTTAGGAATTTGACTTTATGAAATGGTAAAGCTGGGAAAGAGTGATTCTAGACCGGATCATTTATCAAGAATTAACTCAGGTGAGGACATGTAGAGCATTGAGGACACAATTAAATATTCCCAACTGTTCAAATGAACCATGCACCCTTTGAATTAGAAGATATTGATGTGATTTTATGTACTGGTGTGGTGCTTGAAGGGATGAAGAGCTTAGAGAAGAAATAATAACATTTAAAACCATGTTCTCACAACTACCACCAACAATAATAACATTACATATCTTTCCTCATGAAGCGCATCTTGTTTTGAAGATATTTGTACACAGCCATGCACCCCCCTTGATCTCCTTTCTTAGAGCAATCATTGTCCTCTTGATCATCAGATTTTCTCCAACATCTAGTGGAATTTCCAGGTCCTGTTCATCTTCTACTTATTCAGCTTAAACAATATTTACTCTTGGGGCATCTCATTGCCTTTTGTCATGTGTATAAGTATGTGGGCATTCAAAAGCCCGATGCCCTTCTTCACCACATCTATCGCCAACATACCCTCTGCCCCTAGAAAATCCTCTACCTCTTCATTGATTCTGTAAATCTTGTCTCGTATCCTCTTGCTTTTCCAATCCACGAGATGATTCTCCCCTTCCTTGGTTGAAACTAGCTCATCCCCGAAAGGAAGATGAGGCCCCCCTATTCATTTCAGGTGATCTCCTAAAACTTTGATGATTTTGTTTTTCCTCAGCCTTTAAGGCTAATTGATAGGCATCCTCCATGATTTTAATCCTATGCATACTTATCTCATCTTGAATAGGAAATTTTAATCCATTTACATACCTTGCATCTATTTGTTCCTTAGTTTATTCATGCTCTACTCGAATGCACAACTTGTAGAACTCATCTGTGTATTCTTGCACTGTTTGTAAGTTCTGTCTGAGATTCTGAAACCTCATGTAAATGGTTTGTGCATAATCCACAGGGAGAAATTTATCTTTCAACTTCTTCTCCATCTTACTCCACATCCTAATTCTTTCTTTCCCCTTTCTTGACCGCTCTTTCTGTAGGTGATCCCACCATAACATAGCATGACCTTTCAATTTCATGTATGCGAATTTTACCTTCATTTCTTCTAACATAGCCTTCCACTCAAAAAAATTTCCCATGCTAGTCAGCCAGTCTATCAGCTCTTTTGGTTTTAGACTACCACCATACTCTGAAACATCAACTCTTATCTCATCATTCTTTCCTTCTAATTCTCGAAGCATCCTTTCTTCAAAAGCTAATGGTGGTGCTTGCATTTCCTCCTCTTCACAAATTTCTTCTTCATCCGTGTCATTTCCACCTTGATTTCCTCTCTGGGTTATCATTGCAGTAAGGGCAATAACTTGTCTATGCAAATCTTACATATTTCTATTCATCTGGGCAATACCGCCTCCTCTTCCTCTTCCTCTTCCTGCCCTTTTAAAAAAAATACTTCGAACCAGCTTTGATACCAGATAATGTAGCCAAATTATGAACAAACTTGATATACTGCAAATAATATGAAATCCAAAAGAAAATAGATCTTCTTCTTTGTTATGAATAATGAATTACAATGTTTCCTAAATAGGAAAACAACTCCCAACTCGAATTGCTAAGAAAACTCTAACTTGACTAAATCTACTCTAGGTGACGAAAATTACTATTTTTAGCAGTTTACTAGAACCTGCTATTCTTAGTAAGTTTGCATGCTTATTCATACGAGCACATAAATTACCACACATCTTATACATTCCTAAATTAGAGGAATTGCCAACTTTCTAACTCATAATGCAACTAATAGACTAAAATTAACTAATGCCCAAAAATAGGGAAAAACTGAACTACAACTTAAATCCTAATTTTTGGCCTCAAGATGGCGGATTTAGGGTCCGAAAATGTGCCGAAACTTTCCCCAAATAGTAGGGCGGGTTGTCGCTGCATTTGTCTCATCGAAACATGTGGTTTAAAAAAAAGGACTCAAATAGACACCCGGAGCTCAAGTTATGACCTTGTCAAGTTCCTGCTAATTATGGTGCATCAACTCTCACCGAAAAGAAGATGTAAGAAAAATGTATGATTGCCTAAATATTTATAATATCCAACATTAGTTTTAGATATTAATGTATTTATCTAGTTTTAACTAGAGTGTACAAATAATCAATCTCTTTTTGTTTTGTACTAAGGTACATATATAATTTATTTAAGAATGAATTGCACTTTTACAATTATGGCTCACACTCATTTTAGCCACTCATTTCTTATAAATATATAGAAGAATCACACTCCCACATTCTACACAAACCATTTCTCTATCTCGTCCTCCTTTTCGAAATATTGTTACTAGTGATTTTCCCTAAGGTGTAAAGTAGATAAATGTGAAATGTGAATCACTAAAACCATCATCATAAAAATTACATATAAGACAGATTTATGTATGTTAAATTTGAAAAAGAAAAGAAAATAAAAAATCGATATCTTCTTATGCATGTTATTGACTTCTAGGGTTTAATAGACTCTTGTTTGCATAGAGGTTATTGTAATATCCCCTTCCCAGTTGAAGACCCTTAACACATTTTCTCTTCCCGATGGCTAAGGAATAAACAATAAGGGAGATTTAAGGTATAATAATTTATTATAAAGCACAAATAAAATAAAATAAAATATTATGAACTTAATAATAAAAAAAGAAAAGGAAAAGTTAATTTATGTTTTATTTTCCGTAGAGGAGAAATTCGACCCATGTAGAGATGGGATAAAGCAAGAGACAATATTAAATGAAAGCAAGGGAAAATATTAAATAAAGTAAGTGGAAAAAAATTAAATGAGGCAAGTGAGATGATTGGTTGTTGGAGGTGACCATTAGGCCCAATTATTCTATTTAAGCAAGTAGACTTGTTTGGAGAGGCATCACTTGTTTATCTTCTAAATTTAGATTTGTATGGTGGAACATTTTAGCTTGCATCTTCAATCTTCTAAGGAGGAAAACCCTTAGATATTCACTCTAGAGGACAAAAACCCTTAGAGATTCACTCTAGAGGACGAAAAACCCTCTAAGAGCCCTAATTGAAGGATGAAAATCCTTCTACTACTTGAGAGGATTCTCCATCCACGGGTTTCCATTGGGAATAAAGGAAGTGGCTATGTTTTCTATCATTTTCCAGCGCTGTGAAGGCTATAATTTTGTATATTTTCATGAGGGTTGGAAGAGAAAGTTTGGAGCTATATTCTTCCTTTATTTTCAGCCTTTTTCATGGTGGTGTGACTTGCCTAGTGGCTGATTTACATTTGTTTGGAGCTGCTAAAAAATATAGATTTAATCGCTGTTCTCAATGTAGATTTTTAGAGATCTGAATCAACTTTTATGGATGGATTTTTTACTCCAAATTATCATATTTCCAGCTTTGTTTGAAGGCACGTCCTGCATAATTTTTATAAAAAAATTCAGCTTCTTTTAGTGTCTCAAATCTGGAGTTTTCTTCATGCTTTGGCTTTATAAATTTGATGGATCATTTTGGAATGGAATTATCATGATTTAGCTTCTAATTTTTATGAGTTTCATCTCCTACCAAGTTGCATTTTTCTTTGTAAAATTCAGATTTGCAATATATATTTTTATCATCAATTCTATAATATTGAATTTTTAGTTGGGATTTACCTACAATCCAATTGGGGATAAAAGTGTCCATTTGGGGACACTACAATTTTAAAAAAATATGTCTATTTATGATGCATCATCCATACACTCTTAATTCTTACAAAGTAGAATATAATCAAAATTAAAACATTCTTGAAATCATACTTGTAAGTTGAAATGCAATAAACTTACATACCCAACAGTTCTATTTTTTACCAAAATTATTTTGTTCTATATATTTTATAACCAATACTCCAATTGGAAATAAGTTTGTTAAGTTGCAAATCTATGCAAACAACTATAAATTAGAACAATGGGTTAAAAAATGACTCAAAGACACTTGTTCACTAAAATGACAATGTTTTAAAAAATTAAAAGTCTCTCCATCTCAAGTTTTATATTTAGTTTTGCAATTAATTAAACATTGTTTAATATATTAAGCTTGTATTTTAATGATTAATTTGAGGCGAACATATTTTTATGCGTATAGTATTAAAAATATAATTCCTAATTTTATTTATATATTAATATCTAAAAAGGTCAAGAATATCTTATAGGACTGCAAAAGATAACATGCACATAGAAAAAGGGAGTTGGCACATCCAAAATAGCACATAAAAGAGAGACTAGACCAGAGAAAGAGTGAGAGAGGAGTCCAACATAGATATTATAAAGAGGCTAAAAAAAAGAGGGGTCCTCTGTAATAAGTTGAACCTTGTTGTTATGGTTCTCGACACTTATAGTACTCAAAGGGTGAAGAAATTCGTAATAGCCATGAGGCCATGAAATTCATTGAGTTTGTGTTGCGTTGTTCGTCTAACACGTAAATTTGAGGGTGTCTAGGGGGCCTCTTCTCACTAATGGTATACGATGGATGGAAGTAGGATGCAATTAACCTAGTGCAAGCCCTTTGGAGGCTTATGTTTGAGAGATCACTGGAAAAGGTCGAACTTCTTTCAAAGAAAGAGGGTTAAACATCTCTGATCTTAATAAGTCATGAATTTATGAAGAGAACTAAGAGATTCTCAGAGGGGGAAAACTAATAGTACACTTATTTCATAATAACGAGAGCATTTGAAAACAAAATGGTCCTTGGTCTATGGGTGTAAAGAGAAAATATGAAAAATACAATGCTCTCAAGATATATATGGTTGTCTATCTCAATGCAAAGTTGGTCGGAGAAAATTTTGTACTGAGAAAGAGGAGCTCTCAAGCAACAAGATAACTGTAATTTTGTCTACCCTGGAGATTGGATGAACCCATCGCTGAAATGAAGATAGTAGTCTAAGTAGTGTTGGAGTTTTGAGGTGAGCGACCCTTTAAGTTGAGTCTATGCAGACTTGAGATATGATTTTCAAATGTCAACATGGATTCTTGGTTTTCTCTCTTGGAGAGATGAGGAGCATGCATAGAAAAGTTATATGACGTAGCCTTTCAATATCAAGATCAATGAGGCGAAACAATGAGGAGACTCTCACGTACCAACATGAATCAACCTCATGCTTTCCTTACATCAAAAATGATCAAAAAACAAGGTATCAATTCCTACTTGACAACCACTCTCAAAAACGTCCAATTACCTTAGTCTCTGAATCATAATCATCATATAAAAAATCACTAAAACAATGAACAACACTACCAAATTCTACAAAAATGAT
Organism: Taxus chinensis; assembly: GCA_019776745.2. Taxonomy (NCBI): domain Eukaryota; kingdom Viridiplantae; phylum Streptophyta; class Pinopsida; order Cupressales; family Taxaceae; genus Taxus; species Taxus chinensis. Next base: position 196,942,305 of record CM034155.1, on the reverse strand, counting down.
GGCATCTTAGAATTTTGTATTTGTTTTTTATCCCTACAGGATTTTTCAAATTTCATGTACTCAAAACACACTAAACATGAACCCGTGGTAAAACATGGATGCCTTGTGAAATGCAAGGATTACCTACTAAATATTGCTTTGGGAATTTCGTAAGCTAAAGAAGCGCTTTTTTCAATATTTTAATGTTCTTCCTGAGGTTGAAAGGGTTTCATGCGCATAACAGAAATACGAAATCTGCAACAAATGCCCCTATCAAACATTAAATTGAAACGCTTTGTATTTCTTAACGGTCACTTATCTGACATAAATTGGATTAATATAGATCCCACAAATACTAAGAAAAAGAAAAAAAAAAGAAGAAGAAAGAAGAGGAGCATAACAATCTTGTGAATAATAAAACAAAATGAAACTTTCGATCATATGATGTTCCCCCCAAAAAATTAACATATAAAGACCTAGGAATTCACAAATTAAGTACTCAATCTATTGACAGCTTGGAGTGGAAAACAATGGCGGGTTTCATTCTATTAGATTTGAAGTTTATTATTAGATCAGTTTTCATTTATTTAGATAATCAATTTTGTGGAGATAATGGTTGATTAGTTGGGGGATGAGTATGTTTGTTTGTTCCATCTTCTTTTGTTTTTTTCTAAGGTTTTACAATCTAAAAAAAATCATGTCCAATTATCTTAAATACACGTTTTACTGCCTCAATTTAGATATACCTGGTCACTACATCTTGAAATTACTTCTACAACTCTAAAAATCCGCATTCAGTCAAATAAATAAATCTCACATTAATTGGTTGATTTGGTCTACGGTAATATATAAACCCCAATATATTATAATCCTTATGTGAATAAAAGTGATGCTATAATGGAAAAATCCTCTTACTAACATAATATTCAATTGATTACAGCATGAATATATTTATTTGTTCGACCTATATTAAAAACCCAAATCAAATATGTCACTTTGATACATCTTAAAATAAATTCTACAACTCTAAAAAACCTCTCGTCCTCATTAAAAATATGGCAAAATTCAGTCTCTTATTTGCATTTGCACAGAAGTGTGTCAATGGTTCCTAATCCTTTTCAATTATTTCTTATTTCTTAGGTAAGAGTTCTACTTAGTCATCACTTTTTTTCACCTACCTTTGAACATATTCGTAAGTCACATAATAGAATCTTCTCGTTTGTCAAAAAGAAAGTTACAAGCATTGAATTATGTAACATCGTACCTTTCTTATTCTGAAACATTATAAACGTGGGTCGGTCCGAACGTAGTGAGTGAGCTTTTCCTTTTTGACCATGGTGGGTTGTACACAAAATAAAAAGCATGGCAATGAAATTACAGATACCTCCAAAAGGACATTGTTTCTTTTCCGAAGATTTTGAGGTGGATGCTACATAAAAGGGAAATCGGTTTTTACATTGTTACGTGTTGTTTTCTCTTTTCTTTTTGCCAGTTGAAACAAAGACACATGCAAATTATGTCCAAATACTACTTGATAGTGATTGTTACTATATCTGCAACAATGCAATCAAATATAAATAAACTTAGTTCACAGTAAAACTAAACTTAATTGTATATAGGTGATTTTTATCGCAAGTATTAAACAGATTGGGGATTTAGAGGAATATATGATTTCTCATGTAACAAGAGATAGTTATAAGAAACAAATAATATAGAGAAGGTTCATATAAAAAGAAAACAAAACTTAAAAATCGAAATAATACAAAACCTAGACCAAAATTGTCAATAGACTCTTTTGATTGTATCAAAACACTAAGTGCTTGATTTTAGAAACTATTACATATGTAGAAACTAATTTGACAACTTTGATCTTCAACTTTAAGGCTCTGAAATCCTTCTTTGGTTTTCTAACATCGGCATAGATCTCTAGTGACAATAATATCCTTCAAACTGCTAATATGAAGCAGCACATAAAATCTTGTTCTCCCCCTAATTATTATCACACCCCTAGGATGCTACATACCTTCTTTGAAAATAAAAGATTAAGAATAGAACAAAGTTTAGTAGGCAATCTTGTTTCATGTTATATACTCTCTTCAAACTTCTTAAGATGCTTGAATTTCTGCTCCAAAATCTTGTTATAATTAATTTTGTATGTGGATGGTCTTCAATCATTCACTTATTATTCAAATGCATTTGTGTATTTATAGATTTATTGAGTTCAAATTATGATCCAACTAACATGCAAGCCAACACAAAATAGGTATGAAAATTGAAAAAGAAGGCCTAGCAGAAATCCAAGGGAACCCAAAAATGATCAGAATGGCCCACTTAAAAGAAAGCCTCAATCATGAAATTTTTTAAGGAATGATTTATTTTGAATTATATTATTGTAGGTGAAAATTTTCTAACTGAAAACACAAACTCTTGCAATGGTAAGAAAATTCTAAGGTAAAACATAGTATTATCTACTAAAACATGTATATATCAGCAAATTTAATAAGTTTACATATATTTAATAGGAATATTTGGCAAATCATTTTTCTAAAACTTAGTGGTTGGTGAATCTACAATTTGAAAGACATTTCAAAAATTAGTCAATTGCCAAAAAATTGTCCATGTTAAAAATACCTTAGCCTCAAAGCATGAAGTATCAAAACTAGGTTAATCTGATTAAAATATTGCAATATGTGTAATAATATAATCTAGAATAGTAAATATAAAATTGTAGTCAATGCAAAATTCTTAGATTATGAAAGGATGATTTTTATGCTTAAACACAACTTCTAGAAAGCATAAATAGATATTAAGGTTGGGGTTTGGAACATATTCACCCAAGCAAAGATTTGCTTGTGTGAAAATGATCTGAAACTAGGAAAGTATGTTGTGAAAACTTTGGCAAGGATGTAATACCTGTGTTATAATAACTCAAAATTAAGGGATTTTGTTTTTTTAAAAACAAACCCCTTAACCCCATTTCATGCCTTCAATGATTTTATATGACAACAATAATAATACGATAAGAAATATAGTTTGTAATCCACCCGATAACATCATAACCATGTGCACCTGTAATGGTCAATTAGATCTACTTGATCCCCTTTATCATCACTCCATTCGAGTGTACATAACTTGCATGTAATTGGTTAACCTATTCAATTAGGTTTGAGAACTGATGTAGTTCTAAGTGTCTACCTAAAAATCAGTTAACTAAGTTTCATCCCGCATCTCACACGATTGTATTGAAACTTGGTGAACTGATAGTGTATTCAACTAGTACACTACTTGGGCCAACGTTTTCAAGCTATGATTTGCATGCTTAGTTTCATGATCGCACATAAGCCAAATGAAACTTGTCCCATCACCACACAATCATCTCTACATAGTTATCTGGATCTCATCTTGTAAATTAAAAGTTCAATTTCTTATATTAATATGGCCTAAAATCTAGATCTCACCTCTCATCTTGATAGTACACTATCAGTTATAGCTTAGGGCACCTACAAGAGATATAATGACTACTTAATGAATTTTTTCAATAAGTAATTATTACCCTTCTCATAGTTATCATAAGATGGCATGGATAGAGTTCGACCAAGAAGATAGATGGGACTTAGAGTCCATGCTTTCATAGTACAATTATCTTATTACAAGGTAGAATTCATCGTTAAGAGATTAAGTCCAGTTACACATTTAACGAAAAGGTCTATAGTAACTTACAAGTTACTATCATACGAAGTGTCTTAATCTCATAACATCTCTTTAAAAATTCCATTGTTAAGACTAGGTTTAGTTTATGCATGTCAATCTACCTTGATAACGATCGATTCTCATTTAGAATGTATCGTAATTCAACCATATTATTCATTATCGTTAACTACCTCTTAAGAAAGAGATATAATATTTGAATTAATTAGATAAGTTTTAATATTAATGATAATAAAAAATGTATCATTCACATTCATAATACTAACTTATTTAAGGTATAGTACTTTTGTACTTTGACATCATTATGTCATTTAATAAGTTATTTTCGTAAAGGTTAAATTATAATCCATGTACTTCTTAGAGTTGTTGATGTAGATCTCATTAGAAATTTCATACATTCATCCATGCAATAAACAACCGATTTCAATCATTCATCATAGTACCTTGTTTTGGAGCTCTTCTTGACTAGTTTAGAATCACTCAATTTTCCAAATATTGATCATTAAAGCCAAAAATATCTCTAAAAAACATAACTTGTTTTGTCTCAGCTTTTACACATGTAAAATCAATAAATAGGATGACCTATTTCCTTGAAAACTTCATTTGTAATGTCTTACCTCCCTACACCCTTCACTAGATTTTTAGTGTTCTAGCTCCAAATCAAGAAACGTTTTGCTTTTAGCCTCTAATATCTCTTCCCAATCATCTCCTACATGTTTCCCAACTCAAAACCATGTCTCCAAAGTCACCAAATTGGTTATAATGAGAAAAATTTGTCATCTTCTTTTAACTCTTCTCAAAATCGTCTTTTCATGCTCTCAAGAACAATGCGCATGGAATTCATGGTTGGAAGGATTTGTGCACCCTATGAACAATGTGAAAAAATATTTGAATAACCTTTATGGCCAATATGGTGTGTGAAAAACTTTATAAACCAACTCCTTCAAATTTTCCCACAAATCAACTTTTGTTTCCTAGTACAATGGACTCCTACTAGCCCTAGTTTGACTGTTTTCAAGCTCTATATTTCCTCCCAAGGAGTTCCAAGAGCCAAATTTTTTTTTAATACACCCATTTATAATTTTTATCTATGTGTAAAGTTTCAATATTGAATTTTAAGTCCAAACCCTACTTTGTATTTTGACCACCTCAATTTGGTCACAAAATGTAACAACCTGTATCTTCCAAGAATGTCATGGGTAACTCAAATTTTAACAGTTATTTTTCTAAAATTATTTATAAATCCTTCCATATAATCTTCCACCTTAGCCTCTATCAAATTTCAGATCCAAATTACAAGATTTAAGGTTTCAAACCATGATTTTACCAAAACCCTAACTATGTCACAAAGTTTAACCCAAGAAACATGAATATCTTATAAAATGAATGGTTTTTGTCTTCAAGAAATAAATATTGGCTCTAATGTTTTTATAATTCCCCTCTACATTTTTGTTTTATTAGGTATGACAAATGGATAAGATATTAGCAACAAAAACCAATAATTATCTTGCATGCATGGTAGGTACAAGGTTTTAGAAACCCTTTTGTCTTAAAGTTGAAGTTTTTGAGTCTTTCTTCAAAGAGAACTTATCCTTTGCTCAAGGTAACTATTAATCATACTCACCCTGTAATTTATAATGTATATCATGCTCTTATCAAAATGAACAACAGGTTAATATTTGATCCAATTAAGGAATACATAGTCACAGTCTTAATTTCTTGAATATTCTCAAACATGCAACGAATAGGGAACATAGGAATCACCTCTCACTCTTGAGATATTACCACCATCATCTTTGCAACATGGAATTATTAAAATAACATGCCTTATATTTGAAATTTCATGATTAATGTACTCAGAACACTTGCAAAAAAACAACCTCACAATCACAATCAAGTCATTTAGAGCATTAATTTACAAAAACATAGTATGAAAATTCCTCTTACAACAAGATTATTCATGCAAATCCTTCCTAAATCCTTGGGAAGTGCTTAAAACCAAATTTTCACCTATTCATCAAGAGCTAATCATAATTTATTCAAGTCATAGAGATTAAAACTCAGTAATACACCGAAGAAGACAATTCAAATTTACAAAAACAAAGTATTATTACTTTAAAACTGTAGTTTCATACAAATAATTCTTTCCTTCCTCCCATATCAAGGAATGACCTTCTAACCACCACCTACTCAAATTTATCTCTTGTATTTTTCCATTTCATATCCCAAACCAACTTTTACATGACATTCGAGACTCTATATGCCCATACATCACTAAAAATGACATTTTTACATCTTCTTCATCATTTGGTGACTTACTTCACCCTAGGACTTATTTCAACCTACCTAGACATTTAACATATCATCTATTATCACTTATACCCCCTTTACAAACATTTAACAAGGAAAGATGGCTTTTTTTCCTTCTTGGAAATTCAAATTCTCTTTGGAGGGAAAATAAGAAACTAAAGATAATTCAAATTTTATAGTGTTTCCAAACCTTCTAATTTCCCCACTGACATATTTTGATCCTAAAAGCTTATCCATGATGAAAATTGGTTGAAATAGATATATCTTGAATGATGCTCCTATATCATACTCCCAAGGAGGAGAAAAATAACCCTTTTTCTTGTTTAAAGAGTCTTATCTTCAGTTGGATCTTCATGTTCTTTCTCTAACTTCTACTCTCACATTCTCCTTTCTTGCTCTTTGGCCACCTGGATCCCATATTTATATTTTTATCCTTGCATTGAATTCAATTTTTCATCTCTCTTTCATGAGTTTCACTTTCCTCTTTATCATTTCCAAGATTTCATTAGCTTCACCTGACCTGAAAATGGGTGAGGTAAAATTTCACTTAATAAAATTTCTAAGGATCTGAGGAACTCAATATCAATTTTAAGGATCTTAAACTCCAAAATTGATTAATTCCTTTTAATACATGCACCTCAGTCTAATTATCAATCACAACACTGAAATTTGCATTCAAATGTAAATTATGGATTATGGATTCTGAAATTATCTTAAGTCCATTTTCCTGTTTGTAATGATGATTTCTTAATCAAATAATTAAAATCCATTTAATTGATTTTTATCTTATCAAAAGCTTCATTCACAATAGAATTAAACATCCACAAACTAACATCAAATCCACAACACGAGATTGATAATAGAGTTCACCCGAAGACTACGTCTCAGGATTCATAGAAAGTGAATCAATCTATTAAATGAATGAAGTACAATAACCATTCAATAATGTCTAAACAGATATAAACCTACAAATGAGCTGATCAAATACATTGGAAACTCTGTAATTTAACAGAAAGTGTTCCCAAAATGATCCATGGATCCTACAGTGCTTCCATAGTGTGATCCCATTGTAAATGTGACTAAAAAATGCCTACAACTGGAGATTTATAAGCACTACATGAAATATATATATATGGAAATATTATGAAAATATGAACTTCCCTTTTTACTCCATGGCCTGGTTCAGACCAGAAGTGCTTGGAAAAATTAGTTCTCTACCTGCTCCTTGTGCTTGATCTGTGCAGCTATGATGGAAAATAACATACAAAGGAAAATATACAACACTTAATGCAACAAAATTTACATTTCTAGAAATCTCTCATAATTTTGAACAAAATTGGTTTTTACACCAAGTGCTAATTTGGAACAGAAGTGCCCCTGTTCTCCCTTAACACAATGTACTTAGTGTGTGTCCTCAAATATGAGGGAGCTCATTTCCATGTCAATAAGATTGCTTAGTCGAGTTTGTTTGGTGGTTATGATTTGGGGTCGAAAGGTCATCGATTCGGACCTCATCCCTACCATTTTGGCCACGGGATTTTGTTTAACCATGGGATAAAATCCCATATTCTCTGTGTGGATGAGGGGGAATGTATTTATAATGGGCCCATCCACCCCATTCCAACATGGTTTCAACCACATATTGGATTTTGTTTTGCCAACCAAAGAACCACCGAGCTATTCTAAGCCTCTGGTTGAGTTGTATATTGTTTGATTTGCCCAATGTTTAGGTGAGTTGTTGGTAAATGCAACCGAGCCACTTGGAGGGGTTGGTTGTCTTGCTTAAACAATCAAGTTATGTGGAAACAAACCCAAAGGGTCAACTCACCAGGTTTTACGCCTACTGTGATCTTTCCAAGGTATAAGGGATAAAATAAATCATGAATAATGAGGAGGTTAACCCGATCCATACGAGCAATGTGGAGATAAAAAAGATCAACTCGGTGGGGAGTTCATCACCCCACCAATCTAAAAATAATAGCTCATCGAGCTGATTATCAACCTGCAATGCATAATATGATACTGCAATGCAAAAATCAACTCATATTGCAAAATTGAACTCGAAATACAAAATTGAGCTTGAAATGAAAAAATTGAGCTCGTGTTGGCAAGCCACTTGGTGGCTTGAGGGCCCACCATGTCGAAAAACAATATGAAGGTCTCATGGTGTCTAGGCTCACCTCCGTTACAAAATTTGATCCTCTTATTCTGCCTAACCACAATGTGATTCAAAGCCCAAAGGCCCGAAACCATATCGAACAACCTTTTTGCCTTCTTTCTCCTTTCCACGTGTCACGTCCGGATTGGATTATTGACCAGGTTGACCCATTTACGACCTTGACTTTGACCGGCGATAGAATTTGCACATAGACTTTTTTTTTGAAGTTCAACATACCGTCGAAAAGGTCTCGAGAAGTCATTTAACATGGTTCGGGTTTAGGGAAGTTTAGGTAAACTCTAACACCCAAAAAATCCTCAAGGTCAACACCTGCAAAAACAAACATAAAAAAAAAAACAAATATACAATTTTCGTCATGATTTAGGATGGTATTCATCTCCATATGACTCTTACTCATATTGTTTTCATCACTCTCCTTGCTCAAATGGAACGTAATCTATCCATATTCTTCACTTTTCCTCTTCTTGCCAACTTCATCAACTTTATCATCTGTTTCTTCAGCTGATAGACCTTTCTCTTGTTCCACAAGAACTTCCTCATGTGCTTCTTCACTCTTACTTTCATCTTTCTCTTATTTCTCTTCACTAAATCTTCATCTTTCTTAACCTCTTTTAGCCTTGAGGCCTACTCACTCTCTATACATACATGTTTCTCAACTTCTATTCATGTTTCTTTCTCTATTTATCTCAACTCCTCCTTAAATCTCTCTTCACTTTCCTTTTCATGTGCCTCTTCTTTCACCATACCTCTCTTATTGTCATCAAATTTCAAAAACATATATAAGGCATCTTCTAAGACCTCTTCATCCTCTTCCTCACGTGCTCTATAACTCTGACTCACCATTTCTCTTTGTTTTTTCTCATCCTCTTTCAACTGCATACTTGCTTTTCTATTTTTTTATCAAGAATATCTTAACTGCTATTAGCATAATCATTCCTCATAAAATTATTTCCTTCTTTTCAACATGTGATTTACACAAATCTTCATCATACACAAGGCTATCAAACATTCTTTCTTCATCTTCTTGGTTATTTACAATCAATAAATATTTATTTTGCATTTAAATTTGATTACATACCTCAGGGATAGGCTGATATGCTGCTACTACACCTTTTTCCTCATTCAATCTCTAAATTCCTTCATACACAATTTTTTTTAGTATCTATTTCTCTATTTTTAATTCATGCTTCCTAATTTGCCTTAGATTCTTCTCTGATGAGCTCTCTTAGCAACAATCTCTTTTTCCAATTTATAATTTTTCCTATGGGCCATTTTACCTTTCTTTTCATCACATAGCTAACTTCTTTTTCCTCTTTCACCATCATCTCTCCAAGTTTCTCTATATCCTCTCTCACCTCTCTCAAGTATCTCTCCATCCATTCCTCTTCTATCTTATTTTTGGATTCTTTCTCTTATTCTCTCTCTCTTTTTGCCTCTCCTTATGACTTATCATCTTCACCAACTTTGTCACTAATTCTTATATGTCCATTCTTCCCTTTTCCTTCACAATCATCTGTTATACACTTCATAAAAACTTACACACATTCACAAATCACTGTTAGCAATCAAAAAATTCAATCCTCTTCTCTGATACCAAATGATTAAGAGCTCATTAGAAATTTCATGCATTCATCCATTGAACAAACAACCAATTTCAATCATTCATCTTAGTACCTTTTTTTGGAGGTCTTCTTGAATAGTTTAGAATCACTCAATTTTCCAGATCTTGATCATTCAAGCCACAACTAGCTATAACGAAACATACTTTGTTTTCTCTCATTTTTTACACATGCAAAATCAACTAATAGGATGACCAATTTCCTTGAAAACTTCATTTCCACTGTCTTACCTCCCTACACCATTCACTAGGTCATTTTAGTGTTCTAGCTCCAAATCAAGAAACATTTTGCTTTTAGCCTCCAATAGTTCTTACCAATCCTCTCCTAAATGTTGTTGTTGACGATTTTTGCACTTCTGCAAAAATGGGAAACTCGAAACTTTGTTACAATGGATAGATTTGGTGAAGTATACCTAAGCCAAGGGAATTTATATCAGATTATTTTGTTATTGCTGATTTGTGAAAGAGATTAAGTGAAATCTGCAGCTATGTGTGCTATTACAAAATGTAATAACTCACATAGTCTGCAATATCACGAATATCCTCAACAAAAGAACACAAGCCCCGAAGGACAACCATGTTATCTTGATGAAGACATTGGATTGCAAAGTATGTAAGGTGTATAGTTTTCGGAATAGCAGACATAGTGGCAGTTTTTAGATAATCAGATTCACGGTTATTATCTTTGTGCTTATCCAATTTATTGCTCTGTGTTCATTAAAGTTATTGTGATTAATGAGTTTGCATTTATCTATGCTTCCATAAAAGATTACAATTGACTCCTTTCCTGCTACTTCCATTAAGAAAATATTGACAAACAAATAGTGACAATAATGTCCAAATGGAGATAGCAGGAAGGAGTCAAAATGAAGAACAGATGCCAAGGTAGTCAAACATCATACAAGGAGACATATCTCATTCAAAGGTTTCTTAATGAAGTTATAGGTATTCATTTTAGTTATCCCTTATGTTAATTCATTTTTTTGAGATATTGAGTTGTCTACATCATGGTACAATCAAAGGAAAATTGAATGCAGAAAGAGACAATCAACTCATTATTTCAATTTAATGATTTATTCATAAGAGATCGTAAGTTTTCCCACACAAGCCATGGGATGTGACTAAGTGACTCATCATATACATGGAAATGAGAATATTGCATGTGCTAAAGAACAAGAGTAGAGGAGTAAAAAGGAACCCATCATTGCCTTTCCATCTCCATCTCAACTTTCTCATCTTCCACTTCCATCTCCATCTCCTAATACCTACAAAATCAAGAGAAGTATCTGTCAAATTGAGCTCAAGGTACAATGTTATTCCAATGCTCATGTTCTAAAGCAAATACATATTCTAAGTTCAATGCATCTAATGGTACTTGAAGGAAAGAAATACAGATGAGCTAGCAACAAAAGAAGAGACAGAGCACATAAAGTGAAATGAGTAGCAAGAGAGATCAAAGAAGCTAAGGATTGGGTTAGAAAGGAAGAATCTAAAGTAGCTTGAAAAAGAAACAGATGTGGAAAATGACACTTGAAAGAAGTTGGAAACAGTTTGCAGAAGAAGGAAAGAAGGAGAAATAAAACACATGGATACAAGAGAGGCCAAAAGCCTATTTATTTCTAACTCATTTCTGAATTTTGCAGAAATAGGTTGCAACATTAAATGAAAATTAGTTTAACTGTTTAAGAAGGAAACATCTACTGAATGAAGATAAATATCATTTTCAGATGGTTTACAGAAGAAAGAAGCATCAAAATGAGTCAAGAAAGAGGTATCTTTGCAAATTAGGATCAAAAATCTGAAAGGGGAGAGAGAAAAATAGGATTCTGGAAAATTTTTGCCAGAGTCTCCCCTTGTAAAATTGAATTTTGATTTAAAACATAATTGAAACACATGCTTTTAAGCTACTACATTGCTTTCTAAGCTATCTGAGCTTCAAAATAAATAAAAACAGTCAAGAAAAGTACATGTTTCATCACTTCTAAGTTGATAACATGATCAAATGAAACATACAGGTATTCTAGATTTTCATCATGCTACAACTATCAAAAGTTCCTTTTAATTTCCAAATTCAAGTGTGAATCAAAGGGAAACTACTTTACAAATTTTTATAAGTTGCAAATGAATCAAGTAAAACCAACATGGACAGCTCATTCAAGTAATTAAACAAGCATGAGAGATGTTTATATGTTTTTAGAAAGGTCAAATCATAAGAATCTAGAGAGAGAAGGATTCTGGAAAAATTTCTCTAGAGTTTCCCCTTGCAAAATGGACTATTCCAGAAAAACAGAATTGAGAAATAATGTAAAAATTGAAATATAATTGCTACTATGACTTCTGGAAAGTGAAGTGCCATTATAGAATAGGAAATTAAGTATTTTCTTTATTTTTTCAGAAAAGGAGTATCTATTTCATTATTCAGGATGGAATGCAATTAGGTTGCGACAAAGAAACAACATACAACTTCCAAAGAGTCATTATTCAGAATGCAAATGTCAAGCTACAGAATTTACAAGATGGCATTCATCTTCCAACTGAAGGAATAAACTACAAAGCTTAGCAAGTGTTCAAACCAAAGCATGCCTTCCAAAAAATAAGATCAACAAGCCAAATATGCATTCACATAGCACAAAAGAAAGCTAAGTATACATTTATAGAAAGAAGGAACTGCATTTGTATGAAGGAATAAACATTGACATATATGTCTCAAAAATAAAATAGTTAACATTTTCAAGTACGGAGCCAAGCTTATAAACAACTCATCAAAAAAGCACAGAATGGAGCTTGAAAAATTTTGAATGACAAGTCAGAGTTTAAAAGTCCATTTCAGAAAGGAGAAACACTTCGCATGCAAATAAGTTCGTAATACACGAATATTTTAACCGAGTTCCAAGATTCATATTTGCAGAACGAAACTCGATCTCGAAAGGAAAATAAAAACAATGTTGGAACTCATAGTGCCCAATGATGAAATGAGCAGACAAGTAAAAAAATGGTAGCATTCCCCTCTGCAGGCTCGAGCCGAGCTCAACAACTACCAAGAGCACGAAAACTAGAGAGAAACAAAGATTTATCATTCCATGTAGAAGCTAGCAGAGCAGAATGAAAGATATAAATGATTTTTAGATCATATATGAAAGATAAGCCGAGATATTAAAAAAATGAAAGAAATAACTCTAGGTTCATGAAAAATGTAGAAATAGTCAAGTAACTATGGCGTCGAAGGCTAAATAACAAGTATGCAGGCTTAAAGAAGTCCAGATCTCCAAGTTCCCATGCCTTTCATCGAAAAAATGCAGAGCGAGAAAAAAAATTGCTGTGGCTTTTCCCGCAAAATGAAAACCAAATAAAATGACCAAGTAGAGCTTGCAAGTCTATTAACTTGTATTTGAAACTAGGGTTCCAAAACCCTAACCCACGGTTAATGATCAATGACTCATCGAATGCCAAGTGCCACATCGAACGGCCATAAAAAAATGTAGATTACGAAGTGATAAGCCTAGATTAACTCCACCGACCATAATTAATGCCAGGGACCCCGCGGTAACAATATCAATGGTGGCAAAGAAACCAATGCAAAGATCAAGGGCCAGAAAAGCTCACAAAAAACCAAGCTAACTGAGCCTAGTTAGGGTTTCTACCGCATACGACCGGAAGGGTCGAGTCATCATGGAGAGGGGCCAGCCCACGTGGATCAAATAATCATTCGCCAAGACTTTACAAAGTCTAAAGTGTGCATGCCCACAAAATTAAAACATATTATATGCCATGATCACCGAAAAGGTGATAATTGTATTGTGTGCCAAGGCTCAAAGGTGGCGGAACTAATGCATGGTGGGCTAGCCCAAGGGTGACCCCCTTTGAATATTATATACATGCTAATGCCTGAGTCCACAATGTGGCAGCATCTAAAACCAAAGGTGGTCCCCACTTGGGGTTTAAACCAAAATTTGCAAGTGTCACTCATGTGACCATCCAGAAAAGTGAATAAAATCAGAACATGTGCACATAGGAGGTGGTCCCCACTTCATCTTAATTTTGCAAATATGGCTAAGGTTGCATCTTTTTGCCTACACACAGGAGATGATTTTTACATGCCTTCACAATAGGACAAAATAGAGAAGATGACGAGCTTGCATGTGCAAAGAGAGAAGACTTACCTAACAAGCAATTTATAATTTTAGCAAAATTTTCACCTTTCTTTCTTAAAAATAGAGCAGTCAACTTCAGTTTGACTGAATTATATCTAAGGTTGATAATGCCTATTTTTACTGCATGCTTTAGTTGTATTATTTTATTCCTTTATTTATTATTAAATAAAGGATAAAATTAGGATGCATGGGGGAGTACAACCTGTAGGCTATTTTTAGGAAGGGGGCGAACTTTTGCTATATGTTGTGTGCTCTTGCAAAGCACAAAGGGGGGATTTTTTAGAGAAATTTCCCAAAGAACTTTTGATATGAGTACTGAAGCAATTTCTACCAGTTTTTCCCTCTGAGTGTGAATTATTCTTTTCCTTTCCAAGTAATTCTGCAGTCTTGTGATGCTAGTATTAGTCTTGTGAATCAATATTCCCTGATTAATCACTTTACCCTGTTGCAAATCTACTATTTTCTGCTGAATTTCATTGTGCATGTTAGCTTACTAGTGCTGTTGTGAACTTCCCTCAGTACAAAATAAGTACTTTGCCCTTATTTTCTATAGAAAGTAAAAATTGGTTCGTGCACATAAAGAATTCTTCACAAATCAGTTGTGTATTCCACTCAAGTCAAGTTTTCATCAAAATTTGGTGTATCACCTTAGTATTTATTTCATTTTCAGTCACCTCTTAACCTTAAAACTTCCAAAAATAGTTTAGTGAACACCAATAAGGAACCGGCCTTTTAACCCTGGAGGTTCACCTCAAAATAAGTATACCCACAGACCTGAGGTGTCCCCATTGTATCTACGAGAGAGAGAGAGAGAGATCTTTGTAGACTTAGAGAACCTGCTGCCATCTCTCTACCGGGTGCACTTTCGAGAGATAACAGTTGCACAACTCAAAACCATGTCTCCAAAGAAATCAAATTGGTTAGAATAAGAAAAATTTATCATCCTCTTATAACTCTTCTCCAAATTTTCTTTTCATGCTCTAAATAACAATGAGCCTGGAACATTCATGGTTGGAAGGATTTTTTCACCCTATTAATAAGGTGAAAACATATTAGGCTACCCTTTATGGCCAAAATGGTGTGCACAAAATTTTATAAACCAACTCTGTTAAATTTTCCCACAAATCAACTTTTGTTTTCTAGTACAATGAACTCCTACTAGCCCTAGTTTGACTATTTTCAAGCACTATCTTTCCTCTCAAGGACTTCCAAGACCCAATAAAAACAATGTTAGATACCTTTTTATAATTTCTATCTATATGTAAAGTTTCAAGATTGAATGTTAAGTCCAAACCCTATTTCCTTTGTATTTTGACCTTCTCAATTAAGTCGCAAACTGTAATAACCTATCTCTTCCAAGATTGTCATGGGCAACTCAAATTCTAATCCTCATTTTTCTAAATTTATTTCTAAATCATTCCATATACTCTTCCACCTTAGCCTCTATCATTTTTCAGGTCCAAATTCCAAGGTTTATGGCTTCAAGCCATGATTTTACCAAAAATCTAACTATGCCACAAAGTTTAACCAAAGAAACTTGAATCCCTTATAAAATGAATGGTTTTTGTCTTCAAGAAATAAATATTGGTTCTAATTTTTTTCTAATTCACCTCTATATTTATGTTTTATCATGGATGACCATTGGTTAAGATATCAACAGTAACAACCAAGAATTAGCTTACATGCATGTTAGGTATAGGGTACTAGAAACCCTTTTGTCTTAAAGTTGAAGTTTCTGAGTCCTTATTCAAAGATAACTTATCCTTTTCTCAAGGTGACCATTAATCATACTTACCCTGGAATTTATAAATCATCTCATGCTCTTATCACAATGAACAATAAGTTAAGATTAGATCCAATTAAGGAATACACAATCACAGTCTTAATTTCTTGAAGATTCTCAAACATGTAATGAATAGGGAACATAAGAATCACCTCTCACTCCTAAGATATTACCACCATCATCTTTGCAACTAGGAATGAATAAAATAAGATGCCTTCAATTATAAATCTCATGATCAATTTACTCATAACACTTGTAAAAATGCAACCTCCCAGTCACAATCAAGTCATTTAGAGCATTAATTTACAAAAACAAAGTATCAAAATTCCTCTTACAACAAGATTATTCATGCAAATCCTTCCTTAATACTTGGGAAGTACTTAAAACAAACGTTTCACCTAGTCATCAAGAGCTAATCATAAGTTCTTCATATCACAAAGATCATAACTCAGTAATACAATGAAGAAGACAATTCAGATTTATAAAAATAGAGTATTATTGCTTTCAAATTGTAGTTTCATACAACATCTTTCCTTCCTCCCATATCAAGGAATGACCTTCTAACCACCTTTTACTCAAATTTATCTCTTGTTTTTTTCCATTTCATATCCTTAACCAAATTTTACATGACATTCAGAACTCTGTATACCCATACATCACTAAAAATGACATTTTTACATCTTCTTCATCATTTGTTGACTTATGACACCCTAAGACTGATTTCAAACTACCTAGATATTTAACATATCTTCTATTATCATTTATACCACCCTTACAAACATTTAATAAGACAATATGGATTTTGTTCCTTCATTGAAATTCAAATTCCCTTTTGGAGGGAAAATAAGAAACTGAAGATAATTCAAATTTTATACTCTTTCCAAGCCTTCTAATTCCCTCCAATATTATCCCTAATGAAAATTGGTTTAAATAGATATACTCTAGATGATTCTCCTGCATCAGTAGTACTAGGCAATGAATTAATTATTGAATTAATCACTTTATGATCGAGTTAAGGAAATATTAGTATTTCATAACTTTGCATTGTTGTCCATAATAGCATTAATTATTCAACTCATTAACTAAACATTTAAATGATGATTTCCTTGACATATTTTTATTGATTTTAATTTAATATTTTAGAAGAGTAACTGTCGTAAAGTACAATAATTTAATCAAGTACAATTTTCATAATCATTTTTAAAGTACATACCGCTATTAAAAAAAATGTAAATCATAATTACAACTCAGAGATATTCAAATAATAGATGTATTTATTGAAAATCATTAAGGATAAATCATTATTTGATAAATTATTATAACAATTTCAAATTAATACAATTAGGCCAATGAAATTATGAAAATATGCGAAATTATAATTCGCTTTTCAATAAATACAAAAATCAAAAGTTGGATATTCAAATAATATCTAAATATGAAATTAGGTAGGTACAATTGTTGCATGAAAATCGTGAGTGTAATAAGCCAAATTAAAAAACCTTGTAATATCTAATCCAACTTGTTATATATAGGTTAGTTCATCGAACTGGCATTGGATTAATAACTCTCTAACTAGTTGTTTCATTATGAAATAATTGGACATCTACGGTTTTATTTACATTACAAATTAAATAAGACAAGTGTCATAGCAAGTCAACATGAAACCTATAATGAAATGATCTAATAATCTAAGTCAAGTTTTTATCAACAACAACTTGCATAAAACCACGAGTTCATTAATTCTCTAACATGTTAACTTCATTTAAAATTCAAGTCACATCAACTAAAACAATATTATTTTCATTAGTCAAACTAAGCAATGCAACTTGTACCCAATATTACATTTGTAACTAATAAACTTACTTTTCACTAAGCAATCAGAAGGGAGAAAAAAATTCCTACCTAAAGACTAATGTTGTCAATGATCAACTCAAGCACAACATGTAAAGATAAAACAATCTTCTTGTACCTTCACCAATTAATTGAAAAGATAAATAATGTCACAATTAACTATAATAAACATTTGTATCCTTTTTCCTCAAGCATATCATATTACACATTAAAAAGTTCAATTAACAGGATATTAATAATCAATATCCTTTTCATGCAGGAAGAAAACATTATCTTGCACATAATACCTTTATCTTGATAAAATGATAACAAGGTATTAAATAATTGAATCAAATGAGTAAGCAACATACTATCAACCTCATTTAATTGTACCCACATGCATGTTTTCCAAAGCTATATCATTCCACACAATGGTTTAATTAGGAAGGTAATGATCAAGCATTCAAGAGGGTAGGCATGACAACTAATATGAAGACAATAACCCTTCAGAATAAATGCCCATATTTTGGGATGCAACAAACGGACACAACTCATCGAAAACCAAGTTCTCATTTTACATACAACTTAATTTTTTAGTTTATTAGTGTTTCTTTGGGCTTGAAATTGACTAATATCAAATCAAAGCCCAAATATTATTTCATTCCTGATGGAATTCTTAATAAGAAAAGAAAATACATTAACCAAGCAGACTTAATATAGTCATTCACGAAAAAACCAGGAAAACAACAAAAAATGTTTAATGTATACCATCAATACACACCCCGTTTATATGGGTTTCAATAAGGGCAAAAACTTAATATAATAAACAAGTATTAGCCATAAACAAGCTAACAAATGTATCTCATACATAGAAAAAATTTATTGCACACAAAAAACACAATTAAAAAAAAGCCTAGTCCTTAATTCGCATAAAGAAAACTCACAATAAAATAACTTTAATAGGTAAATATCAAAGCACACGGGTAAGATAATAAAACTAGTTCAAAGATCTAAATATTTGCAACACACATCATTGAAACTTCAAAAAATATTTTAAATAATCACCCGTAAGTCCTTTTATGATTTTGAAATGAAATAAACAGAAAACGAGAAGAAAATCCATGCCTGAGATGGATAACACTCCTACAAAATTCTTCACAACTTCCCTTTCAAACTTCAAGAATGTCAAGATGAAGTTTCCCACAATATTTCTCCAACATCCCAAAAGAAATACGACCCAGATTCAAAAAATAGCATCCCAATAAACCATGTGAAACAACATTTTAATAATGTAAAATACACCATTAATAACTTCCTCAAATATCTCAGTAAAAATAGATCATAAAAACCATATGCAAAGTTTGAACCAAAATGGAGCTCGAATGGTCAGAGAAAGAAGCTCGAAACAAAAATAAAAACAATAAAAATGGATTTCCAAATTGCATGCAAGGTAGCTTCGAGAACATTAAATTCCCATTAAACTTTGCAGGTGTCACCTAGTGGCCGGATCAACAACTTCCACCACCATCCAATTCCCTCCAAAACATCTTTGTGGAGTTTACGAGTAGTCAAAGATAATCACAAACAATTTAGACCTTAGTCTTTTGCATGGGTCAGTTAATCGACCAATTAAATAATTAATAATCAAATGCAATTTGAGTATGGTCGAAGACCATAATACCACTCAAGAGAAATTAGAATTCAATGGTAGTATGGTTGAAGACCATACTACTAACCCATTAATAAAATGTCAAACAATTTAACCTTAAATCATTTAATTACCTCATACCAAAGGAGTATGCTCAATAACCATTCAACAACCTTAATCCATCATGCCATAATTTATGGATTTTAAAACAATTATCAAACCTTTTAAATTTACATTGATGTTTTAGACCTGTTATCCTGTAAAATTGACGAGGGAAATTTTATAGGTAACCATACCAAAATTTTGTTCTGGTTCTTCGTCGGGGTCCCTCAGCATTCGGAATGTTGTAAAGTCCCTTTCCGGGAAATCTAGTTTTCTGAACTTGGTCATTTTGGTCCTTTTTGGCTGGGCACACATTTTATCTATGCAACACAGGGTAAGTCTGCACCCCCTTTATTTCCTTTGGCACACCCTTTGAAGTGTTGACACAACAATTGTTGCGCCTTCCCGTGATGTGCCTTTCTTGCATATGCCAAGGCGCATGCGCCTTCCTATCAACAACAAAAATGTTGTGCCATTAATTGGTGCGCCAAGGTGCTCAAAATGAAGTTTTGACAGTACTAAATTTGTGCCAAAGGCGCAAATAATTTCATGTTGAACAAAACACATATCCGCACCAAAGGGCACAAAGTTTTACATGTTGACACGTGTTTTGGTGCGACCCCTTTAAAAATTGGTTGGCGCATTTATTTACACCTTTTCCTATATATAGGCACATCCACCCTGTCACTTTCACAATCAGAAAACACATGAATTTTTTTTTATTCCTATGCACCTGTCAGTGTGCCCGTCATCCTCGTGTCGCGTTCGTGGAGCCCGCCTCGTTCTTCTCATTCTATATATTCCAGGTAAGTGATCCTTGTTTCTCTTGTGTTTTCATTTTTGCTGGTTGTTTGTCAGTTTGGTGAAATGGATCTAAGAAGCTTTAAACGCCTCCTGCCATTTTGCAATTCTTCCTTCCCAAACCATTTTTACCCTCTTTCCAGATCTGCTGGCCAAGAGGGCTCTGCCTCGAAAATGAACCTAGATCTCTTTGTTGTGCCCCCTTCACCATCTAAATCCATGAAGAAGGAGGCCTAAACTACCCACAAACCCATCAAGAAAGGAGAGAAAACCTAAAAGCTGCTTTTGAGTCACATTTTTCTCTTGGCGCAATCGCCACCCTTGTTACAGAAAACACAGTCGCGCCAAGAAGGTGCACTGACCTTGTTTGCAGCACGCAAGATCCCTGCACCATGCATAAACCGAGTAAATCCTAAACCCGGCGAAAACGCAATCCTGCTAAAAAAATAAAGTGCCATGCAATCTTTCCCTACACTGTGCCAAAGTCCCCCTTTGCGCACATAAAGTTAGTGTTACGCACGTTAATCCTACGCCCTTCGGCGCACAAAAATTCCATGTTACATGCAAATGGCATGCGCCATTGGCGCATCCTACTCCGATGTAACACTAAACTTATTTGCGCCCAGTATAAAACCACATATAATGGCACAGACGAACTCCTGTTTACAATAACAATGATGTTATATGCAAAATACTTGCGCCCTACGCCCTTTGGCGCTGATTTATTCCTTGTAACACTCTGCTTCAGTGCGCCATGCTATTAACCCTGCAGCCTGCAGTGTACCTGTGCCCTACGCCTAGAAGCTTTAAAATTGCTAACTCCTCATTTTGTGATGCTTTAATGGAAGATCTGAGGGCTAACATGGCTCTTTTACGTTGGACTTCGCTCCTTCTTGCAGATCAGCAACTGAACTCAGATCCACATATGTCTACATCAAGCAAAAGGCAAACCAAGTCAAAGGGTAAGTCTAAGCTTACAGAGGAAGAGATGAAATACAAGTATCAAAGGGTCAGAATCCCTGAGTCCTAGGCAGAATGTGATCTAGATATCAGAGATTCCGAACTTGGCCACATTGACATGGAGGATTTCTGGGCTAGAACCAAGAGGGTCACAGGCAGTCCTTGGATGGATAAGCTGGTGGGTAGTGGTCTGCATTTTGTTGGGGGGATCCCTGTCAGTGTAGTAAACAATGAGTTTATGATTGTGGTGGCCCGCTATTACAACAAAGACACAAGGTGTGTCGAAAATGAAAAGGGCGAGGTCATAATCAACCTCACTACTCGACACTTCAAGATCATGCTAGGCATTCCTCACCACTGACATTTTATGGCTGTAAGCCAAGAGGACTACATCAAGGCATGGGAGGATAATGAGGAAAAATGCATACAGCTGATGCACGAAGTATACTTAAAGAATAAGAAGGTGATAACCAGGTGGCCACAGATTATTCACCGTAGCGAATTCTTCGAGGAACTGAGTGATACCATCACATTTCTAAGTAGAGTTTTTGGGCTTTCTGATGCCCATTACTTTCACAAATGGATGCTCAGGTACCTAGAAACCATTAATAAGAATGTGCCTGAGTAGCGCTTTGAGTGTGCAAAGATCATAAGCAGCACCATCTCTGAGCAGCTCCAACAACTCACCACAACGGGGAGGTTCTACATGAACTACTACATAGTCTACGCTGCAGCCTCAGAGAGGGATTATCTAGCACTGAGCCGATGTGGAGTTTGGCCTCAGGTGAAGATATACAAATACTACCCAGAGCTGAAGCTGGAAAATAACATCTCGTAGTTGACCAAGATCAATGATGCTTTCTTCTAGGGCATCGTCTACCTTTTGAGGCCAAATATGACTCATGGTCGGACGACCAAGAGCATAGTCATAGCAACTGACAAGTGGGGAGCACTATTTACCCAACTCCCCACCTTCACCTATCTCAGAGCAGCTAACTTCTTGGGGGAGCCCACGAAATTGCCAAGGTATGCTGGCCCTAAGATGATCCTGTTGGAGCTGTCCAGACAGCTGATAACATACCATGAGAAGTGTCTGAAGAGAAAGAAAGGTGGAACTCCTTTCCCCCTTACAGTGGGTAGGTACACCTGCATTTCCCACAACAAAGCCCGGGAAATGTTCTCAGAGCTAGAACTACTTAATCTAAAGCACAATTTCCCGGAAAGGCCCACCTTTGATCTAAGAAATTGCCTCCCTAGGTTGAAACTCGATCCGATCCACATTCCACAAATCGAGGATATCTACATCGACCTGTATCATGAGGTTGAACTCAGAAGAAAAGATCAGTCTCACCTGGCCTTGGCAGAGATTATTTAGTATGGTGTAGCCATTGTTCCAAAAGTTTATCAAACTACCGATCAAGAAGTTGATCAGGTGTATCTAGACACAGATGGGGACAGTTGGCCATTTTCTGAAATAGATAGAACAAAGGCACCTCAAACAATTGAGGTAAGGGTTAAAGAAACATTGTGGTGAACAGAACACTAGTGCAGAATGAATGGCCTTATCTACCTCAGAGTATATTTCACCATGTCCCCTTTGGGCAACACACCTGTTAGGATGAGACATCTTACAAAGGGAAAAGGCAAGGATAAATAGGGAGAATCAAGCTCCGCTCAAGAAGCAGCTCCTAAGATCCCTCCTTCCACCGCACAGGAACAAGTTGTAACTCTGGCATCCCCGGAGAAAGAAGCGGCGGAGAGTGTTCCAATGGGCACATCCATTCAGGATGTTGCCACTGCCACAACCATGGAGGTTCCCACCATCCCTTCTCCCCCTTCTTAGGTGACTCAAGCGACCATTCCTTTGGTCATATCCTCTCCCCCATCTTCTACTGTTCCCCCTTCCTCGTCCTCCATCTTCTCTTCTCTCGCGGGGCTGTCCCCCACTATTTCTTCTCTCATCTCTCAGCTCCCTTCCATTCCCATGACTACCTCCCCTGTAGTATCTCCCCCTCCCATGAGCACTTTATTGGCCTCTCTCTCGATGCCACCGCCAAGTGTCTCTATGCATTTCCCCTCATCTACTACAGCTGCTTCCTCTTCCACCACTGGTCCCGCTCCCTTAGGTCTAGCATGGATTTCTCAGCACTTGAGTCAGCATAAGAGGAAAGTCCCTATTGCACCAATGGACTTCTCCATCATCCCAGCAAAGGGGGCTAAGAAGAAAAAGCCGATAACCCGCTTCTCCAGCGTGCATCAGGAGAAAGAGTACTGGAGATCACGTATCCTGATCCTTTAAAGGATAAAAAGGATCTGTCTTCTACAGATTACACAGTGATGCAGGTCACAATGGGAATGTTGTCTGAAAGCCTTCAAGGGGAGGCCCTATCTATGGTGGATGCCCTTTGCAAGAAGCTCCAAGAAGTAAAGGAAGAGAAGAGGCTATTAAAAGAGCAGAACAAGCATCTTCTCCATGCCCTACAGAAAATGAGTAGTGCACCTCCTGCAGCTGGCACCGAAACTCCTGAGGTCCTAAGCCAGGATAAGATAAATGAATATGCCAAAATTGGCAAACAAGGTATGGTAGTTTCCACCCTAGAGAGATCAGATCCTCAAAGACAGCGAGGAGGTAATTGTCAAGTTCACCGAATTATATCAGAAACATTAGTCAGGTGAACAAAGATCTCCAGGTGATTGCGGGACCTATCTTCGAAGAGTTGGACCATGCTAGGTTGTAACACGAGATGTTTCAGAAAATTCTCGACTGCTCAGTCGATGATTTGGTAAAATTCGACATTTTCAATCACCCCAAGGTACCCAGAAAAATCCTTGCTATGTTGGACTACAAGGTTGATCAGATGGAATTCGTCCTGGAGAAGATAGACAAGGTCAAGGAGGAAGCCCTGGATACATCGCATCAAATGGAGCAAATTGTTTTAAGAATGTCTCCGGGCTTGCTCACTCCTTCTTTCACCTTGAGGAAGGTAGATGAAACTATTTGGATCTTCAAGGAGATTTTCTTGCAAGGGCTAGGGCCAGAAGTCACTTTTGACACGGAATACATCAATAATCTTCCAGCTTGCTGTGATTTTATGGAGTACCTGATGGAGGCGGGTAATGAATATTTCAAGCTTCCCGAAAAACTCAGAGATGAGCGGTAGACTTGCGAGGTCATCGGCGATCATACAAAGGGTCCTACCCAGGATCAACTTCAGTTGATGGTCAATAAATTCATGGAATATCAGACCCAGTTCCATATTACCTCTCCCGAACAACAACAGAAGCAAGATGCCCCCTTTCAGCCGCGGGACAATGATGAATAGCTTTCTTCCTCTTGGTTTTATTTTTTTAAATATCTAAGAATATGTTGGCATAAATGATGACATCATCCATGTTGCACCATGGGATGTTGTCATCCACCAAGTTGCCCAAAGTCAACATTTGACTTTTGGATATTTTGTAGATATTTTGTAATTAGTTGTTGGTTTCTTTTTGCCTTCTCTCTTCTCCTTCTTCTATATATACTTGAATACTTGTTGTATTCAAGGTGGTGGAAACTTTTTAGATTAAAAATAGAAGTAAGGATAAAAGGCTTTGTACTTTTGTAATAGAGGAAAATATTAATACAATATTGAGACTTTGTGCTGAATACCTGTGTTATGCATCATAAATTTCTTATGTTAGATCTGCATGTTTATTCTGTTGAATCTACTTCTACTTCTTTTTTCATTTGTTCATCAGTATTTCTTTGTTCGTCTATGCAAGTAGGTTTCGCTCCATTTATTACCAATCCCAAAACATAGACCTTCTAATCTTTCTGCTTTGGAATTTATTGCTTTTCTCCTTTGGATCTATCTTATCTTCGTTCTTTCCCTTCTCTCCTTTCCTTTCACAGTTGGTACTAGGATGAGATCCCAAACCCCCAAAGGCAGAATATTGTGAGACTTACACAAATTCTTGCTAGTAGAATAGTAATAAACCAGTTTCGCTTTACTGACTCAAAGAAGGGCTATGCCCTGCACACTGTTGACTCGTCTATCCATAGATCTGTCCACCTAACAGATTTTTGGACTAAAAATTTTTGGCGAATCTACTGGGGATCGAGTTCAAATCTAACAGATCTATGATAGTGGTATGTTAGAAAATCAATAAAAATAAAAAAATCACTACCTGTTTGCAAATTTTAACTTTTGTTCAAAAGCCAATTTTTTTGCAAAAGCGATCCAAACTGAAAATTTTCTTCAGGGATCCATAGATTGGGACTAGTTAGAGATATTTAGTTCACTGAGTTTTTACAGAAACCCATATTTTTCCGTAGATCTAAGTTTTTGACTGTTTTGCAAAATTTCAAACCCTTGCCAAAAGTCAACCCTAAGATCTGAAAATCAACCTACTAAGTTGGCCATTATTTTATCCTCGTTGATCTTTGTCATTAAACCGTAATCGGTTCTCAAAAGACGGATAAAATTAAATATTTAGAAAAAGGTACATGCTGCTGATTTTTGTCAAAAAAAATCAGAAAATCAGAAAGTACAACCCAAAGAGTTTTTAAAATTTGCTCTAAAATATTGTAAATCTGAAAGGTGCACTGGCAGGTGAACCATTTACTCATAGCAGGAGAGCTCGTGGAGAAGTCAATCCTACTTTTGATCTACTTTGAAGGCACAACTTCAGTGTTACACTAGCACGCTTTTCATTGCTAAGTTCAGTTAACCGGTCATCCAGAAGTGTCTCACCTCCATGGAGGAAGCATTTCTCACAAGGAACATCCTCATCTCTTTACAGTATTTTGCTACTTAGTGGAACTATGCTTCCATCTCACGTTCTTTTTCCAGCTATTCAAATGGCAGTACCATGGGGAAATGCTATGGGCCCTCTCACTTTGCCGCATCCTGTTCACGCGCTCCCTCATGGAAACCGGAAGAATTTTTCCAAATTCGATGGGAGCGGAAACCAAAGCATGGATTCACACATATCTGCATTCATTATGTCATGCAGTATCCTCGATGTGACCCATGAAGATGTGTTAGTTCACCTCTTTCTAGAGACCTTGCAAGGACCTGCAGTAGAATGGTTTCAGCATTTGCCGACCGGATCTATCACTAGTTGGGCCACCTTACGGATTGCATTTGAAGAAAGGTATAAGCCTTCAGAGGATATGTTCACGTTACTATCCAGGATCACTCACCTAAAGAAGGAGGTCAATGAAACCATGCGTGATTTCATCACCCGTTTCAATTCACTAATCAACTAAGTTCCGCCTACCATGTTGCCAACGCCAGAAAATCAGAAGTGTTTCTTCGTAAACACCATGAGCTCAAAAGTAAGTTTCTTACTCTTGCAAGAACAGGTCGCTACTTTGGTTCTCACCCAAGCTGCTGCCATTCGGATTGAAGATAACTTGCTAATATCTGGTGAATTAAAGTGAGAGCCATCTAAGCCGAAAGTTTCAACTCTTTCTCCCGCCACTTTGTCTGATCTGGTATTTCAAAAGATGGTGAATGAATTTCTCACGTTAAAGAAGCAGCTAGCTTAGGATTCTCCTAGCACTTCATATCGAGATACCCCACGGAGGAATTTCACTTCCAACAATGTCCCACAAAGGTTATGCCTACCTGCTGCTACTCCACGGTTGGCGCTTGAGGCCCCTTCGGTCAATGCTTTAGCTGAAATCAAAGAAGAGGAGCAACATTATGAAGAACCTACATCACCAGGTGAAGATGATCAAGATGTTGGTGAACCGACTGACGACTCTACTA
Organism: Taxus chinensis; assembly: GCA_019776745.2. Taxonomy (NCBI): domain Eukaryota; kingdom Viridiplantae; phylum Streptophyta; class Pinopsida; order Cupressales; family Taxaceae; genus Taxus; species Taxus chinensis. The sequence continues at coordinate 196,915,477 of CM034155.1, read as the reverse complement.
TTGGGTATATAGAATTTGATGAGGAGGAATCTGATGAAGAAGAGGGTACCCAAGGATATGCAAGCAGACAGTCATATGCTATTTTCACCCGCTCGCAAGGAAAAGAAGCAGAAGTTGCTACCAAGATACAGAAAGAGAAGGCCATGTCAAACACGCCTCCAACCATCACTAAAAGAGGTAGTCCCCTTCCTGCTCAACCTGTTATTAAGTCTTTTTTGAAGAAATATTTTTCTCCTATCTCCCCTCCGAATCAGCCCTCTCATATTCCTATCAAGACCAGTAATCCTACCCTACCATTGCGAAATGAGGGACTCATTCCTTCATCAACGCAACCCTTGGCCGCATTTGACATAATTGATCATGCTAAAAATACCAAGATCCAAATGTCTGAAGCCGAGTATCTTCAGTCAAAACCCCAAACATCTTGTAAGGTTGACTGAATACATCTAAAGCCAAGCTTTCATAACTACTTAGGTTTCCCCAAAAGGAATCCTTTCTACTCCTCCTGTATCTCACATAAATGTTGCCTCGACTTCTGCATCAGGCAAAATAGAACCTTTTTATCTCTCCCTCCTTATCAATGGTCACAAACTAAGCAACTGCATAATTGATTCTGGGGCTTCCGATAACGTCATGCCGGCAAAGGTCGCCCATGCTCTGGGCCTCACCCTTACCAAGCCTTTTGGTAGATGTTATTCCTTGGAAACCAAGCAGGTTCTGTTGATCGGTCAAATCAAAGATGCGCAGTTTGCATTTGTGGTGTTCCTAGAGAAAAGAGTAAAGATGATCGTCCTCGTTACCGATATTCCGACAGCATATGGAATTCTATTAGGAAGGAATGTTTACAGTGAAGTTGATGGAGAGATTCATATAGATTGGTCTAAGGCTAGAATTCCCATCAAAGGCATAATGCAAACGTTATAGCTGGAATCTCAAAAGAAATACTTGGTTACCAATTTTGACGACCCCAAAGCCCAAATTCTCTTCGAATCATTAGGGATGGGGAACTATTTCTTGTCTACTAAGTCTGAAAAAATGGATGTTCCCATCTAAGAAGAGGATCTTAACAAGATATGGACGTTGCAGTTTGATGGCAGCTGCGTGACTAGTGGGTGTGGTGCTGGAGCCGTGCTAATATCTCCCGAGGAGAAGATTATTCCTCTCTCTTTCAAATTGTAGTTTTTCAACACGAATAATACTGCTGAGTATGAATCTTTGCTACTTGGCATGCAAGCCACAAAAGAAAGAGGAATCAAGAACCTAAAAGTACAGGGTGATGTAGAATTGGTCGTAAATCAAGTTAAAAGGGTATATCAAGTGAAAAATGAAAGGCTCAGGCATTACCGCAATGCAGTATGGGACAACATTGAGGAGTTTGACACTTTTTCAATAAAATTCATCCCAAGAACTCAGAATGACATGGCCGACTCATTAGCTGTCTCAGCATCCCTCATGCTCCGTCACCCAGGTTTGAAAACAGACACATATACCATTGAGGTAGTTTTCCACCCAAGCGTGCCAGACAACTCTCAGCACTGGCAGGTGTTCAATAACGACAATCAACTTATTGCCTTCCTAGAAAAGGTAGAGAATTTTAGTGAGCTTCATTTTTAAGGATCCACTTCTGCATGTCGTAAATCGGTTACAGATCAGGATGAGGGATCCAAAGGAAGCGATGGCATATGTCAGCTCAAAGGAAATAAAATTCCAAAAGGCCTGGTTTCTCTAGAATGTTTGTTCGATAGGCACGATTGTTTTGTCAGGAAGAAGAGGTGAGATGATCCTAACTCCTCCCTAGAAACTGAACCGGTCAATTTAGGTTCGGTAGAACATCCACAGTTTGTGAACATCGGAAAATGTTGCACACCTAAATAAAAGCAGAAATTCGTCAAATTACTGAAGAAATACATGGATGTATTGGCATGGTCCTATGCCGATCTAAAGTATTTCAAGCCAAAGGACGTCTAACATGACATGCCATTGAAAGAAGGTGTCAAACCCTTTCACCAAAAACAGAAGCACTATAATCCCAAGATCTCATGTACCATCCAGGCTGAAATTCAGAAGATGCTGGATGCAAGGATCATTTTTCCTATCCATCACAGTACCTAGGTCGCAAACATTGTGCCAGTACGCAAGAAGAATGGTGAGATACACATATGTGTAGATTTTGGTAACTTAAATCAAACGTCTTTGAAGGATAACTACCCCCTTCCCATAATGGATTAGGTTCTGCAGGTAGTAACTGGTTCGGAAATGTTGTCCATGCTTGATGGGTTTTCGGGCTATAATTATATTGAAGTCTCACCTGGAGACAATTCAAAACAACATTTACTACCCCCTGGGGCACATTTACCTATAGCAGGATGCCTTTTGGTCTGACCAACGCCGACGCCACTTTTCAGTGGGTAATGGACTTTGCGTTCAAAGGTATGATGGGAAAGGTTATCGTAGTCTACTTGGATGACTTAAATATGTTCTCGAAATAGTGAAATGATCATTGTGATCATTTGGAACAAGTATTGATTAGATTGCGGAGAACATGGGATCTCCCTAAATCTGAAAATTTCTGTTTTCGGAGTCACTGAAGGAAAGTTGTTGGGACACATTGTCAGCAAAGAAGGGACGAAGATAGATGCCAAAAGGGTTAGGACTATTCAGAGCCTTACTTTACCCACAAGCAAGACCGGCGTTCACTCTTTCTTCGGAAAAGTGAACTTTCTCAGGTGCTTTGTTCCCGACTTTGCTGAAAAGACTCGCCACATATCAAACATGATGAAAGGGTCACCAACTTTCCGGTGGAGTGAAGAAGGAAAGGCGTCATTCGAGGATATAAAAGCCTCTGTCGCTCATGCACCAGTCCTGGTATGTCCCGATTTCTCTAAGGATTTTATCATGTATAGCTATGCATCTGAGCATACTGTATCAGCCATCCTAATGCAAAAGAACTCTGAAGATGTTGAATCCCCAATTGCATTCATGAGCTCTCCTCTCAAGCCTCATGAATTAAAAATGTCTCAGTTGGAAAAGCATGCCTTCACCATTGTCAAAGCCATCAAGAACTTCAGGTATTATATTCTAAATTATCACACAGTGGTGCTGGTCCCTGACACGGCAGTCAAGTCAATCTTAACTCAACAGGAGTTAGGGAGTTTGCAAGGAAATTGGATTGCAAAGGTTCAAGAGTACGATCTAGATATAAAACCAACCAAGCTGGTAAGAGGCAAGGGCCTATGTTAGCTCATGGCTGAAAAACCGAGATTCAGAAGACCCTGAGGAAAAGGATGATTGCACCGATGGAGCACAAAGCCAGCTGGAGAAAGCCGATTCTCTACCCATGGTTCTATTTGTCGCGACTAGCGACGAATGGTATTCTGATATTGCTTTCTTTCTCACTTACGGTGAGTGCCCAGCTCATCTAACTTCAAAGGAGAAATGTGCTATAAAGCTCAGAGCAGCCAGATATGTCATCTGGGATGACTGTTTATACAAACGCAAAATAGATGGCATCTTCTTGCGATGTGTTGACAAGCCACAACAGATAAAGCTACTTGAGAATTTTCATGATTCAGCCTGTGGTGGTCATTTCTCCTCTTCCGTGATGGCACACAAGATCATCCGGGCTAGGTACTATTGGCCAACGTTGTTTCAGGATACAGCCACCTGGGTAACAAAATGTGAGCTCTGCCAACAATTTGTTGGCAAGCCAAAATTGGCTGCTTTTCCCCTCAGGCCGGTCGTTATTGATGAACCATTCAGGTAATGGGGAATTGACTTTATCAGAGCACTCCATCCCCAATCGAGTGCCAGACATAGTTATGTCCTGACAGCAATAGATTACTTCACCAAATGGGTGGAGGGCATTCCCGTCAAGAATGCCACCTCTGAAGTCGTTTGTAATTTCATCAAAGAGAATATCATCGTGAGATTCGGCGTTCCACACAAAATCGTTGCTGATAATGCTTCCAACTTCTCCTCATGAGAAGTTGTTGGTTTTTGCTATGAACATGGGATAATCTTGGCCCATGCCTCGAATTATTACCCCCAGGGAAATGGTCAGGCAGAATCTAGTAATAAAAACTTAGTGACCATCATACGGAAGCTAGTTGATGAGAGTCAGCGAACGTGGCACAAGTCATTGTATGACGCTTTGTGGGTGGACCGCATTACTCCCAAGAGGTCTCTCGGTATGTCACCTTTTCAAGTGTTATATGGAATTGACACCGAGCTTCCCATTTCTGCAAAATTTCGTGCTCTACACTTGGCACGAGCGATTGAAGATGAGACTTTCCAAAATTCTCTTGAAAAGAGGATCATGTATCTAGTAGAGCTTGAAGAAAGAAGAGTAAGAGTGGTCGACAGGATCATCGAACATCAGAACCAAGTTAATAGATTGTTCGATAAAAGGGCTAAGCAAAGAGACTTCCAGAGTGGGAGATCTCATCCTTTTGTGGGACAAAAGAAGAGAGCCAAAGGGCATGCACATGGGAAATTTGATTCTCTATGGAGAGGGCCTTTCAAGATCAAGCAGCTCAATGGAGAGAATAGATTCTATCTCTTGTATCTAGATAGAACTGATCTCCCACTTCACTATAGCGAGCATCATCTCAAAATATTCAGGAAGTAGAGCTTGCTCTCTTCTTTGTACAGTTTACTTTCGTTGTGTGTTTTCTTTCACTGTGTGTTTGATTTCATCGTTGCCCCTGTTTTTGAATCTGTTACCCAATGGATAGGCACATGTTGATCTGGGGTTCTCTACCCTTGAGCTTCACTCAAAGTTAGTCCCCAGAAATAGCCAGTTGTTATCCTGTAATATTGACGATGGCAATTTTACAGGTAACCATACCAAATTTTGTTCTGGTTCCTCATCGGAGGTCCCTCAGCGTTCGGAATGTTGTAAAGCTCCTTTCCAGGAAATCTAGTTTTCCGAACTTGGTCATTTTGGTCCTTTTTGGCTGGGCGCACCTTTTATCTATGCAACACAGGGTAAATTTGTGCCCCCTTTATTTCCTTTGGTGCACCCTTTTGAAGTGTTGACACAACAATTGTTGCCCTTCCTGTGATGCACCTTTCTTGCATGCGCCAAGGCGCATGCGCCTTCCTGTCAACAACAAAAATGTTGCGCCATTAATTGGTGCACCAAGGTGCTCAAAATGAAGTGTTGACAGTACTAAATTTGTGCCAAAGGTGCAAATAATTTCATGTTGACAAAACCATATCCGCGCCAAAGGGCACAAAGTTTTACATGTCGACACATGTTTTGGTGCGCCCCTTTAAAAAGTGGTTGGTGCATTTATTACACCTTTGCCTATATATAGGTGCATCCGCCCTGTCACTTTCACAATCAGAAAACACGTGAAAAAATACTTTATTCCTCTGCACCTGTCAGCGCGCCAGTCATCCTCATGTCGCGTTCGTGGACCCCGCTTCGTTCTTCTCATTCTATATATTCTGAGTAAGTGATCCTTGTTTCTATTGTGTTTTCGTTTTGCTGGTTGTTTGTGAGTTTGGTGAAATAGATCAGAGAAGCTTCAAACCCCTCCTGCCGTTCTTGTAAATCTTCCCTCCCAAGCCATTTTCATCCTCTTTCCAGATCTGCTGGCCAAGAGGGCTCTTCCTCAAAAATTAATCCAAGACCTCTTTGTTGTGCCCCCTTCACCATCTAAATCCATGAAGAAGTTAAGCCTAAAAGACCCACAAACCCATCAAGAAAGGAGAGAAAACCTAAAAGTTGTTTCTGAGCCACATTTTTCTCTGGGCGCAATCGCCACCCTTGTTACAGAAAACACAGTCACGCCAAGAAGGCGCACTGACCTTGATTGCAGCACGCAAGATCCCTGCGCCATGCATAAACCGAGTAAATCCTAAACCCGACACAAGCGCAATCCCACTAACAACAACAAAGTGCCATGCAAGCTTTCCCTGCGCCGCGCCAAAGTCCCCCTTTGCGCACATAAAGTTAGTGTTACACGCATTAATCCTGTGCCCTTCGGCGCACCAAAATTCCATGTTACACGCAAATTACATGCGCCATTGGCGCATCCTGCTCCCATGCAACACTAAACTTATTTGCGCCCAGTATAAAACCACATATAATGGCGCAGGCACACCCATGTCTACAATAACAATGATGTTATATGAAAAATCCTTGCCCCCTGCGCCCTTTGGCGCTGATTTATTCCTTGTAACACTATGCTTCAGTGCGCCATACTATTAACCCTGCAGCCTGCAGTGTCCCTACGCCCTACGCCCAGGAGCCTTAAAATTGCTAACTCCTCATTTTGTGATGCTTTAATGGAAGATCTGACGGCTAACATGGCTCTTTTGCATTGGACTTCACTCCTTCTTCTTGCAGATCAGCAACTGAACTCAGATCCACATATGTCTACATCAAGCAAAAGGCCAACCAAGTCAAAGGGTAAGGCTAAGCTTACAGAGGAAGAGATGAAATACAAGTATCAAAGGGTCAGAAATGCCCGAGTCCCAGGCAGAATGTGACCTAGACATTAGAGATTCTAAACTCAGTCACATTGACATGGAAGATTTCTGGGCTAGAACCAGGAGGGTCACAGGCAGTCCTTGGATGGACAAACTGGTGGGCAGTGGTCTACATTTTGTTGGGGGAATCCCCGTCAGTGCGGTAAATAATGAATTTATGATGGTGGTGGCCCGTTGTTACAACAAAGACACAAGGTGTGTCGAAAATGAAAAGGGCGAGGTCATAATCAACCTCACTACCTGACACTTCGAGATCATGCTAGGCATTCCCCACCACCGACATTTTGTGGCTGTAAGCCAAGAAGACTGCACCAAGGCGTGGGAGGATAACGAGGACAAATGCATGCAACTGATGAACGAAGTGTACTTAAAGAACAAGAAGGTGATAACCAGGTGGCCACAGGTTATTCACCGTAGTGACTTCTCCGAGGAACTGAGTGATACCATCACATTTCTAAGTAGAGTTTTTGGGCTTTCTGATGCACATTACTTTCACAAATGGATGCTCAGGTACCTAGAAACCATGAATAAGAATGTTCCTGATCAACGCTTTGAGTGGGCAGAGATCATAAGCAGCACCATATCTGAGCAGCTCCAACAACTCACCACAACGGGGAGGTTCTACATGAACTCCTACGTAGTCTACGCTGCAGCCTCAGAGAGGGATTATCCAGCACTGAGCCGATGCAGAGTTTGGCCTCAGGTGAAGATATACGAATACTACCCAGAGCTGAAGCTGGAAAATAGCATCTCATAGTTTACCAAGATCAATGATGCTTTCTTCTACGGCATCGTCTGCCTTTTAAGGCCAAATATGACTCATGGTCGGATGACTAAGAGCATAGTCACAACGACTGAGAAGTGGGGAGCACTATTTACCCAATTCCCCACCTTCACCTATCTTAGAGCAACTAACTTCTTGGGGGAGCCCACTAAATTGCCAAGGTATGCTGGCCCTAAGCTGATCCTGTTGGAGTTGTCCAGACAGCTCATAACATACCATGAGAAGTGTCTGAAGAGAAAGAAGGGTGAAACTCCTTTCCCCCTTACAGTGGGCAGGTACACCTGCATTTCCCACAACAAAGCCCGGGAAATGTTCGCAGAGCTAGAACTGCTCAATCTAAAGCACAATTTCCTAGCAAGGCCCACCTTCGATCCAAGAAATTACCTCCCTAGGGAAAAACTTGATCCAATCCACATTCCACAGATTGAGGATATCTACATCGACTTGTATCATGAGGTCAAACTCAGAGAAAAGATCACTCTTGCCTGGTCCTGGCAAAGATTATTCAGTATGGTGTAGCCATTGTTCCAAAAGGTTATCAAACTACTGATCAAGAAGTTGATCAGGTGTATCTAGACACGGATGGGGACAGCTGGCCATTTTCCGAAATAGATAGAACAAAGGCACCTCAGACCATTGAGGTAAGGGTTAAAGAAACATTGCGGCAAATAGAACACTGGTGCAGAATGAATGGCCTTATCTACCTCGGAGTAGATTTCACCACGTCCCCTTTGGGCAATGCACCTATCAGGCTGAAACATCTGCCAAAGGGAAAAGGAAAGGATAAAGAGGGAGAATCAAGCTCCGCTCAAGAAGAAGCTCCTAAGATCCCTCCTTCCGCCGCACAGGAACAAGTTGTAACTCTGGCATCCCTGGAGAAAGAAGCGGTGGAGAGTGTTCCAATGGGCACATCCATTCAAGATGTTTCTACTACCACAACCATGGAGGTTCCCACCATCCCTTCTCCCCCTTCTCATGTGACTCAAGCGACCATTCCTTTGGTCGTATCCTCTCCCCCATCTTCTACTGTTCCCCCTTCCTCGTCCTCCATCTTCTCTTCTCTCGCGGAGCTGTCCCCCACTATTTCTTCTCTCATCTCTTAGCTCCCTTCCATTCCCGCGACTACCTCACCTGCAGTATCTCCCCCTCCCATGAGCACTTTCTTGGCCTCTCTCTCGATGCCGCCACCAAGTGTCTCTACGCATTTCCCCTCATCTACTGCAGTTTCTCCCTCTTCCACCACTGGTCCCGCTCCCTTAGGTCCAGCATGGCTTTCTCAGCACCTTGAGCCAACATAAGAGGAAAGTCCCTATTGCACCAATGGACTTCTCCGTCATCCCAGCAAAGGGGGCTAAGAAGAAAAATCCGATAACTCGCTTCTCTCAGAGTGCATCGGGAGAAAGAGTGATGGAGATCGTGTATCCCGATCCTTCAAAGGATAAAAAGGATCTGTCTCCTATAGATTATACAGTGACGCAGGTCACAATGGGAACGTCTTCTGAAAGTCTTCAAGGGGAGGCCCTATCTGCGGTGGATGCCCTTTGCAAGAAGCTCCAAGAAGCAAAGGAAGAGAAGAGGCTATTAAAAGAGTAGAACAAGCATCTTCTCCACGCCCTACAGAAAATGGGTAGTGCACCTCCTACAACTGCCACCCGAAACTCCTGAGGTCCTAAGCCAGGATAAGATAAATGAATATGCCAAAATTGGTGAACAAGGTATGGCAGTTTCCGCCTGGAGAGATCAGATCCTCAAAGACAGCGAGGAGGTAATTGTCAAGTTCACCGAATTATATCAGAACATTAGTCAGGCGAACAAAGATCTCCAGGCGATTGCGGGACCTATCTCCGAAGAGTTGGACCATGCTAGGTTGCAACACGAGACGTTCCAAAAAATGCTCAACTACTCAGTCGATGATTTGGTAAAATTCAGCATTTTCGATCACCCCAGGGTACCCAGCAAAATCCTTGCTATGTTGGACTACCGGGTCGATCAGATGGAATTCGTCCTGGAGAAGATAGACAAGGTCAAGGAGGAAGCCCTGGATGCAATGCATCAAATGGAGCAAATTGTTCTAAGAATGTCTCCAGGCTTGCTCACTCCTTCTTTCACCTTGAGGAAGGCAGATGAAACTATTCGGATCTTCAAGGAGATCGTCTCGCAAGGGCTAGGGCCAGAAGTCACTTTTGACACGGAATGCATCAATAATCTTCTGGCTTGCCGTGATTTTGTGGGGTACCTGATGGAGGAAGGTAATGAATATTTCAAGCTTCCTGAAAAACTCAGAGATGAGCGGGAGACTTGCGAGGTCATCGGCGATCATACAAAGGGTCCTGCCCAGGATCAACTTCAGCCGATGGTTAGTAAATTCATGGAATATCAGACCCAGTTCCATATTACCTCTCCCGAACAACAGCAGAAGCAAGATACCCCCTTTCAGCCATGGGACGATGATGAATAGCTTTCTTCCTCTTGGTTTTCTTTTTGTAAATATCTAAGAGTATGTTGGCACAAATGATGACATCATCCATGTTGCACCATGGGATGTTGTCATCCACCAAGTTGCCCAAAGTCAACATTTGACTTTTAGATATGTTGTAGATATTTTGTAATTAGTTGTTGGTTTCTTTTTGCCTTCTCTCTTCTCCTTCTTCTATATATACTTGAATACTTGTTGTATTCAAGGGGTGGACACTTTTTAGATAAAAAATAGAAGTAAGGATAAAAGGCTTTGTACTTTTGTAACAGAGAAAAATATTAATACAATATTGAGACTTTGTGCTGAATACCTGTGTTATGCATCAGAACTTTCTTATGTTAGATCTGCATGTTTATTCTGTTGAATTTAATTCTAATTATTTTGTCATTTGTTCATCAGTATTGCTTTGTTCATCTATGCAAGTAGGTTTGGCTCCATTTATTACCAATCCCAAAACATAGACCTTCTGATCTTTCTGCTTTGGAATTCATTTCTTTTCTCCTTTCGGATCTATCTTATCTTCGTTCTTTCCCTTCTCTCCTTTCCTTTCACAGTTGGAAACACCTCTACTGGGATGAGATCCCAAACCCCTGAAGGCAGAATATTGTGAGACTTGCACATATTCCTGCTGGTAGAATAGCAATAAACCGGTTTCGCTTTGCTGACTCAAAGAGGGGCTATGCCCTGCACACTGTTGGCTTGTTTATCCATAGATCTGTCCACCCGATAGATTTTCGGACCAACAAGACCAACATAATCCACCACAACAATAACTACTTAACACAGAGCCACGATAATTCAAAGACAATATTAAACCAAACAAGTTTCAATACAATGCATGGTGATTAATCTGATCATCAATTAAAAATTATCAGAAATATGAGTTAAACCATTTACAACATTTTAAAAATAAGCCAGGTAAATGATTGAAGACCAATATAATTGATATGTTCTTACCTTACGATACTTTTCCAAGTCCATATTTTATAAGAAATATATTTACATTACTTTTAAACAGAAAAGTAAGTCAACCCTATAATTTTTTTTACCTTGATGATTCTTAACTTTATCTGTCTACTGTTGAAGACCATCATAGTTCTTTATGGTATATGTCCATCATAATGTCAAATGAAGGTTAGTATATTTTAAATAATCATCATTATTTATAACTACCGAAATAATACATTAAATCTATGTAAAAATTTACCATATTTAGCAAATCATTATTTACAACAAGCAAGATGAACCAGATTATCCATAACACGTACAAGAACCAAACAATATACCAATACATTGAAATCATCACACACAACAAGGTAACATAAACTAATACAACCTAGAAAAGAAAAATAAGTTATAAATGTCAAGTATCTTATGAAATTTTTGCAACAAGAGTTGTTACGTAGTTAATCCTAAAAATACTCGTAAGTATGTATATCCTTTTTAGGGTATATATATGTACATTTAGGTGAAACATCATCCAAGTAATACTTGTTATCTCCTTGCACTCATAATCCACTTCACATACCATAAATTAATCTTGCAAAAAAACAAAATGAAAATGAGGGATGTGACAAAGGATGTCTACAAGAAATGTGAGCCTCAAATGGAGTGAGGACATATTTTTCCCTTAGGAGTGGTTCTCCCAGCAAACACATCCTAAATTTTTCAATTTCTTTCTTCGCTATCGTAACTTGCAATTTAATTTTGGTATGTGATGCAATTATGTCTCTAGATATGTGTTTTGTTTCTAAATTAATGAAATTTCACTTCTGTACTTACAAATAATTTCTTCTTTTGTTGAAACCATCACTCTCTTGTTGTGACCTAAAAATGGGTTAATCTATAATTCAGCCAAAATTCCTCAACACCCCATTTAATGACTAAGCATTACATACATAAAACTACTTCAAAGAGGCAGAATATCCACATAGATTTCCATCCTCTTAAGTGTGTGAGAAATTTTGAAAGGGATATATGATAAAATCCCTAAATAGGATTTTAACACTTGGAAATGTTACCCAACTTAAATCTTGGCGCATGATAAAGATCTAGTGCAACAAAGGATATTATATTCAAATTTTCATAGTTGGTTCTTATATACTCCAAGGGAAATATGCTTCAATGATTAGACTTGAATTACTTCTTAGAGTTTTCTTGGATATTGAACCCCTAGAATCCATTAATAGGTTTGGGTGCATGTGTTTATATGGGTGAATTTTCTAAAATAATTTCCCACTAAAATGACCCTAAGCTAAATATGGTAACTTTTGCATTTGAAAATGTGATTTTCACAAGTACAACAGATATGATCGTTAGCTTGTCAATATTTTTTTGTTAGATTCATTATTAGATAACCAACCAGTTTGGGATTAGGATGTAATTTGATCTGATACATAAAGTGGATAGATAAGAGTTTGAAGATATATTTTGTATAAGGTGTAATGATTCTTGATGGAGGGTGCATTTTCCACATCACGTGGTGAGTTATCTCCCTTAGGTGAGGTCATAGGTATTAGGTGTCATAAGGGTTATGAAATATTCCGCAGCATCATATGTGTCAGTGTGTATCAATGCATCATATGGGAGTTACTTCCCTTTTAGGAATGTAACTCCCCTTCTCAACCTGAGTAAGTATGATTACTTGCACTGGGGGTTACACAACACCCTATTTGTACCTGTTCAATTTTTTAGATCTATGAGAGATGGTGAATGATATTTTAACCCTTCCTTTCTTTGTATGCACATTTCATGGTTGATGCTCACTCCCCCATGGAACCTCATCACGCTACCAGAGTGTAACTCAGTTGAAGTTCCCGTTATCCCAAAGATCCTCATGTTTTTGTGTTTTCACTTATTTGTCATGGTATCAGAGCATGTTGTTGGAATTTGCACTACTCACCATCTACCATTGCCCTACTACTCTCATTTTTTCATTTTTATGTTTTGTGTGCAAGTTTTGTAATTAATATTCCATTTTTGTGTTAAATGAATTGATTTTATGTTATTGCAGGTTTTAAATCTTGTTCAAGGTTTTTAAATCGTGTTCTCTAGAGTTAAGAGGTTTTCTAGCCTTGCATGCAGTTTTGGAGTGTTTTACAGTTTATATGTTGGTGATCCAATGTTTTAAGTGTTGTTTGTTTTTGATTTTCCATTGTGAAAGTTGTTTTTGGCCCAACTCGGCCCCATCTTGGTGAGATGGGAACCAAGCTGGCTCTCCTATCTCACCTTGTTCTCCCATGTTCAACTCACCCTATTTGCTTCACTTGGTTTGTATCCTCTGCAATGAGTTTTCATTGGTCTTTGACCACTTGTGCTTCCTCCTTGTCTTGTGCTCTAGTATTTTTCCCTAGAACATGCCTTTCTTGTCGTGCCTTGTCATTCTCGTTTACTTATTTGATTCATGGCTGGATCACCCTGGCTCTGCATTAGTCTCTGGATCTCTGTTCTTGCTCTTGTGTTTCCCCTTGACTCTTCCCAAGCTCTCCCTGTTTTCTTCCAAAATCCTCGCATCCTTTGTATTTGTTCGTTTGGATCTCGAGTATGTGTCTACCTTGGCTCATTTGTTTGGCCCTTATCCGTTCCCAGGTGATCTCTGCATACCCTGCTTCGGTATTCCATGTGCCCATCCTAGCTCCTTGTCATTTCCTATGTTGGTTTCATCTTTTTCGTCAACTTTCACTACCTCATTTGTCATTCCATGGTTTGATGACCACCTACCATCAAACTCAATGCACTCACTGCTCTATGAACCTGCCACTCCTGATATTTCCCGAAGAACTCGACACCCATTACACCTTGACTCAAAACCTCATTGTGGTACCCCACTTCACACCTACGCTCCCACTATGCGACCCAAACAACCAACTCACTGAGTAGCTTGGCGTTGAGTTTGCTAACTTCCCACCAGCACACTTACTAAACTAACTCGGAGCTCACCCTTGCTTAGCTTGCTAGTGTAACTTTTATAGCTTGCCACGATGTCCTCCATGACCATCTCACCATGTAACTTGACCTACCCTTCCAGCACCCTCCAAGCCCCATTACTCCGTCTCTAACCTTTTTAAAAAAAATTCAATTTTTTTTTCCCTTTTTTCAAAATTGATTAAACTCAATTAAGGAAAAAATAACAAAAATTAATCATTATAAAGGGGGTATCTTTTTTCACGGTCCATTTATAGGGTTATTGGGATTTTTTAGGCCACTTTTTTGGGTCACTTGTATTGTAGTACCCCTCTTCGCCTGTAGCTAATGAGTGCATTTTCCATAGCCTTATGGCAAGAGAGCCCCTTTTTTGCGATGTGAGATGCCTTCTCTCACACTAGGTAATGTTTGTACCCTTATTTCACTTACGCCCTTTTTTGCTTGATTGATTTTCATTCCTCTTCTTTTGAATAAGATTTATCGTGGCATCCATTCTTATGCAATTCGTCACCTACTGCAAGGTGAGTGGTCAAATGTCCCATGTCGTATGGAAACACCCTATTGTATTGACACACTATTTGTAAAGTTCCACAAATAGGGGGTTATCATTGTTCTTAGGTGTTGTATTACACGCAGATGTATTCTCATCTGATTCTAAAATCTTGCAACCTTGATTTTATCCACACATCCTCTTCTCATGCACCTTACACTCCTTGTTTATGCACCATGGAGGATGCTCTTTCTAGATTTTAGTGTCACATGATCGGTTTACATGCTCCGCCAGTTCTTCTTAGTAGATATAACTAAACATCATGGCGTGCTTCTATAGAATGTTACTTTTCCTATGAGGGCCTTATTCCATTTCTACATGGGCCAATTCCTACACCCAATGATCCGTATCATCTTGAGGACTATCTTGACATGTGCGACCATGTTGTTGGTCACTTGATGTTGCATGTCTCTAGACCTCTCCATTTTCATGTGACAGAGTCATATCTTTCCCACACCATCTGGAGCATATTGCAGTCCTTGTTTGGATACCATTTACATACTACCACTATTGTTGTTGTTGATTCAGTTGTCTCCTCTTCTACTTGATATGATGGTTGTTCTACTGATAATGACTCACTTGTTTCCATATCTGATGATGAGGATTTTAATTCTAGTTCTGATGATGAGAATACTATTGAGGACTCCTCTCCTCCTTCTCTCACCTTTCCAGAGTATGTTGAATCTCCTCCCTTCTCATCAGACATCGAGCAATCTCATTCTCAGCCATACACCATCATTACATCTTCCTCCTTTCCACTTTCAGTGTGTGAGGTCCTTTTCACTCCTCCTTCATGTGATGATTCATACCTGTCAGACTTCACTCTTCTATTTGTCAATCCCCCTCCTTGGGACGAGTATCTATAAAACCTTCATCATCTCTTCATAGTACCTATTTGCGATGCAGCTCATGGAGTTCCTCATCATTCTACATATGTTTCAAAGGAGTCCATCTCTTTTGTTTGGAGTTCCCCCTCTGAGACTCTTATCACTTCAAATTTTCTAGAGATCTTCCTTGATCCATTTCTCCTTATGGATCCTCTTTCTATTATGGGAGTTTTTACATTGCCTTCACTTCACTTGGGAATCCTTTTGATGGGTGTTTCTCTCTCACACTTTGACAGTTCTTTGTTCATGGCATTACCTTCAATTTTTGTGCACTCATTTGTTAGACCTATGTAACATTTCCATGGACTAGATTCATAGTTCTTCGTATTGATGTCTTCAGCTTCCTTCACATAGTGGGAAGACTTCCAATACTCCATTTCTGTCCTTCCCAAAGGTAGTCACATAGTTTGGTGTGGTTGGTTCTTCTTTAGTCCATTAGCTAAGGACCACGTCATCGATACTCTTCTTGGACACTTCCTAGAGTTGTGGAGTTCAGATCCATCTATGGATTATTCTACATTCCTTTTCTCTCCTTCTACTCCTCTCTTCTTATTCTTCTTCCAGAGAGAATTACCTTTTTTACACGGGTACCTTATCAGGATCCTCATTTTTTGGGACCCATTTGAGGCATATTTCTTAGATTGTTAGAGAATTTTTTCCATCTCTTGTCGTGGATGTTTTTCCCAGTGGGTTTTCCTCCATTTCTTGATATCCTTTTTGTTCATGGGTACCTTATCAGGCTTAGTTTTCAGGACCCATTTCTCATTTCTAACTTTCCGCCTCATCCTAAGTTACGATTAAAGGGGGGGTTTGGTGTGTGAATTTTACACATCACATGGTGAGTCATCTCACTTAGGTGAGGTCATAGGTATTGGGTGTTTTAGGGGTTATGACAGATTTTACCACATCATATGCATCGGTGTGTGTCAGTGTGTCATATGGGAGATACTTATATTTTAGGAATGTAACTCCCCTTATCCACTCAAGAAGGTATGTGTTGATGATTATATTTGCAGATGAACCATCAAATTAGTGGGAAATCTTAGGAATGTGGGACTTGGCCCCTAAGATAACCTTCACATTGTATAATCTTCTCTTAAAGTGTTGAGATAAGGGTTAGAAAGGAAACTATATAACTACAAATCCTAATCTAATGTGATGCGCCAAGATTTACCATAAAGTAAAGAGATACATACCCAAACCACAACAAATTTTTTTAAAGAGCATTGAGAGTGATTAACCTATTTTCAGAAAGATTCAGTATTATCTAAGGATAGAGAGAACTTAAACATAACCATGCCAATGAGTAGATGAATGTAAAAGAATCTAAGGGCGTATAACACAGTAGAAACTAATACATATATTTAAGAGTTAAATAACAGAATATAAAAGGAAATAAATACTCAGAGTATTTTGAATCCTTTGTGCACATAAAAATAATCCTTTAATTATAGAGAAAATAATACATAAGGATGATAATGACAAAAATTATAGTGCTTCTTTACAACAGAACCTTGTTAAGGATGATAATCACAAACTACTAAAACTAAAAATCCTTTGGAGTTTTCTAAACAACTTCTCCTCTATTTCCCACCTCTACTAATTCAAGGAATCTCCTATATAGACACAATGGCTTGCACTCCAACGTGTATGTCATCATGATCTCCAACGTCTACATTTAGTTCTTAATCTGCCTAATCTTTGACCCATGCGGTAGATCTCAACTTCTCGCATTGGGACTCAAGATTGCATTCAATCGGCCGAATTCGAGT
This sequence comes from Taxus chinensis, assembly GCA_019776745.2. Taxonomy (NCBI): domain Eukaryota; kingdom Viridiplantae; phylum Streptophyta; class Pinopsida; order Cupressales; family Taxaceae; genus Taxus; species Taxus chinensis. Next base: position 196,898,586 of record CM034155.1, on the reverse strand, counting down.
CATTTCACTTTTTTGGTAAGCTCTATGGATGATGATAACTTCTTTGAGTGGCATGTGGATGTTGCGCGCTAATTTGACGTTGCCTTCTATTTTCTCCCTTTGGAGTTGTGCCTGGGTGACACATGGGGCTCATCTCCTTTTCTTTTGACTTTTCAGCCCATTCGGAATATGTTGTTGTGCCTTTTCCACGTGGAGGATGCACGCTAATTTGAAGATTCTAAATCTTTGTACTTCTTCCAATCATGCGCCAAAGAGACACATGGATACTGTCTATGCTTAGCTCCGTACTTAACCAAAATTCGTGCTCTAAAGGAATAAAGAAAACTAAAAAAATGGTCAGTTGACAAAAAACCAAGAGATCATTGTAGATGTAGAAATTATTCTACAATTATGGTGATTCATAGAGGGACTCTATGCATGTCGTAGAAGAATCTAAAAATCCTTCCCTAACTCAAAACTATAAACCACAATGCGCTGCTTCCATCCCCTAATTTCAAGCTTGATCTGGGTAAGGAGATTCTAACAATTAAGTGTGGCCTTATTGCAACTCAATATCTCATTGATTTTTGCCACTGTCATTTTCTTGTCCATGATACCATCCCCTTATAGGGAAGAGTCTAAGGAATTGTATAGTTTCTTGACGAATGTTTGTGCTTCAGGAACCTTGGCGAAGAAGGAATTGTTGATGGTGGATGCAGAGGACTCCACATTGGAGAAAAATTCTTGTGCATCATATATAAGTTTGAGTGCAGGTGATAGGTCTTTTTCCATAGTGGCAATTCTTGTACAACATGAGGCATATAGCCCCTACACTAATGTGATGATTCCTCCCTTTTGTGATTTCTTATTGAGTTTCTAGGTCAAATCTTTGATCGTGTCCTCCGATGACTAGTATTTTGTTTGCAGGCTTCCATTCTCAACCTCTTTAGTGTGCAACTTCTCCTAAAGTGTGGAAAAATCATTTTTCCTTGCTTCAAGATCCCATTGAAGTGAACCGACCGAGATCCTAAAGGATGAAAGATTGAATTTAATTGAATCAATCTCCTACTATAGTGAAATGGCTGCAACCCTAAAGGCTATTAAATTAGCCTCTAACCTTTTAATTTCTTCCTTGGAAGCTATAATCTAGTTTCCTTTGAAGCCACCTCATTCAACTCCTTATGGAGTTTCTCTAACTCTTTGTTTTTACCTTTGATTTCTGAGCTAAGGTGACCAACAATGCCCTCCATTTGTCTGAGGCTAGTCTCCACTTTCTTCATCTCTTTTCTAACCTTTAGGTAATCCGTAGTGATAATAAATATTGACTGGTTCATCAATTTGACCTTATCTTGAGGCTGAAATTGAGTCAAGTATACTACCATGACATTGATAGTGTAATCGTCTGGTTGCATCTGTTTTGTAGGTTTGGAGATATTAGGAATCATTTACGCCATAGTGAGGGAGATTTGTTCATGTTCATACAATGACCACATGTGCTTTGTTGCTCCACTCACCATCTCCTTGTTATTTTTATTCTCCCTTCTCCTAATGTGGGATTCTTTGGCCAAATCAACTTTATGGAACCCACCTGCAAATGGGAACCCCGATGATATGCTATATGGAATTGTAGTGGGTTGCAAGAGCTAGGATGTTACAAGAGCTGAAGAGAAGGAAGGGATGGTGATAGGTGTTGGAGGAATAAGAGAGGAGCTAGGGAGTGGATGGGTCTAAGTCAAGGTGACCAGAATAGAGAAATCCCCAGTCAAAGAAATGAAAGGTGGAGGAGGAGGGAGAAGGTTAGTGCTAGGAGTTGAAGAAATTGGGGGAACTAGAATAGAGGAAGGGGTAGAGGAAGGAGTTATCTCAGATGATCTCTTCTTCTTTCACGACAGGCTAGGAGGGTTAAAGATATCATTGGTGGAAATGGATGGGATGACCAATATCTGTGTAAAAACGAGACCCTGGTTTGGGCCTGACACTGTTTACTTTCCTATTTCCAAACCTTGAGGACCTGGTGTCACCTGAGTCATGGGCATATTACTTGTCGGAGCCTATTGGGAGACTAAGGGAAGGAACTGCGGTGGCACTTGCTACTAAGAGGATCCATGAGATTCTACTACCTACCATAGGGGATGCATTATTGGGCTTATGAAAAATTACTCACCATTTGAATTAGTCCCATGCTTGGATTCCCATAATTCTTCCCATTTCTCGTCAGTGGACACCTCCTCAAAATTTTGGGCAGTTTTCTTAATTTCCTGCCTATATTTCTAAAAGGAATCAATCTTTTCCATGCCCTGGTATCTACCTTTTATAGTTGTCCTCAAACCCTTGCCCATAGTAACAAAGGGGTCATGAATGTGCAAGACATGATAAAATGACTCCCATGCCGGGGTTAGGATATCTTTAATTCAACAAAAATATTAGGAGTCTCTTCCTTAGGAGACCTCCTATATTCAAAGAACTTTCTTCGCTCATGTTTACATGAGCCTAAGATCTTTTTCAGGCCATGGTGGCAGCCATTTCCCAATTGGGGTCATATCTCCATCTGTCCTGGATCAAGGCAAAACCATAGTGTACCAACTTCTTTGTGAGGATATGCTCCGCATTGTGCTTCATCATAGTAATGCATCCTTTAATCCAAGGGAGTTCAAACAATGATTTATTCTTACTGGTAGAGCTGAAATCCTCATCCAAGCCTTCACACTATCTAGTTATCTCCAAGGACACCATCTGTGTTGTGAGGACTCTAGGGAGCATGAAAGATTCCTCATGCACTCTTATCATTGAATTTTATGCTCCAAAAAAGTAGTCGCAGGGGTGTAGCTTGTCTTTGAGGATGGCTCAGACTGAGTCACTCATTTTGTTATCAATTCCATCTTGGTTCAACTCTGATAGAAGTGGTGCAATAAAAAATATTGCGAACTCATACGCATCTGAAGAAGAGGATAACACATGGGTCCATGTTGATACTGGTATAATGATTGGAGGGTTGATTTCTGTATCCCAGATTGATAGAGGCATATATTGGCTAAAGTATAATTGTTGATGGGATAAAATGAGGTGGAAAAAGTATTAGGAATACCTGAAGGTGAAGTTGATGTGGAAATGGGCTAGTTGGTGGCAAATTGTCTCTGAAATGAATTCAGAGAATTCAAACTTATATGCTTTCTCTTTGCCAACTGCCCTCATCCTAAAAAAGGCTCCCATCTACCAGTCATGGACCTTCGTGTCTGAATCCTGACCAAAAATAAAGGTCAACATAGAGCAGGCATCCCGTGAATTTGGCACGAATATTTTCAATGGAAATGAAAAATCTAGAAATTTAGAGTTTCTCGAATCATCCTATTGAAATTCCTTCTAGAGGAAAATGGTGTTATTTTGGCACAAATACCAGACTTCACGAAACTTAACCATTCCGTAAAAGATGGCACTTGGGTCATATGACAGGGCTAACATTTCCCTGATGGCTCATGGCATTATTTCCACATGCATATTCTTATCGTTGATGGTACAACTAGTGATTTTGATCCATAGGGATCTAAAATGAATCTACTTTATCAAATCATCCAACACGAAGAAGAAAAAAATATACATGGAGGTTTTGTCTATTTAGTGATAGGACCACCACTTTGTGCAGGGCAGTGGTTACAGAACTGCTTCCCCACTAGGGCAGTAATCCTGGAACCGCTGATCTGAATTGGGCCGCAGTCTTGGCTCTTGCAGATAGAAAATAAAATATGACGTGAACAGTCCTAGAATTGCAAAGGGTGTCCATGTCTCTTCTTCTTCATGAATTTTCCCATTCTCCAATGCACAGGATAATATGAGAAAGACTATAAATGTATGTTATGGAAGAGAACAAAGGCATCAAAGCATGAAGCAAGTGAGTAAGAAGCTATTAATGTTGGAATTGTGATTTATAGAAGGAAGGAGTAATTGATTCAGAGCAAGCAAGTAACTGGGAGGAAGTGTGAGATATTATCTATTTCTCTTTCATACTTATTGTAATTTTTGTACTTATTATTGAATTGGCCAATAAAAGTGGGAAGAAAGAGAAATTGCCCTTCCTAACCAGTTTTTCCTCCTCTGGAGGTTTTCTAGGATAAAATTGTTGGTGTATGAGTCTATATTCTTTCCCTTTCTAAAAATTGTTGATTCTAAGCACAAGTATAATTCATTCACTAGTTATCTCTCTTATTTTCTAATAGAAATTATAACAACATCGATTAATTGTGATTATATGGATAATTCCAAAGTTGAAGAGTTTACAGATCATTTTGGTATCAGAGCTAACAATTATCCAAGATGGTGGTATTCGTTCTTGGATTTGTATGATAGTGGTGAGATCTAAAGGCGAAGAGGCTTTACCTTGCGATCCAGAAATTTCTACAAAGAAGTGGAAACTGAGAATTTGGGGACAAATGGAGGAAGAGAACTTGGTTCGTAGAATCGAGATGCTAGAGACCATGATGGATAGGATGTTTAGAAGGCAAGAATATCTTTCTGATTTACAGAAGACAACTTATGTCAAACAAGACTCCATGGAATCAGTGGTTTGGGGCTTAGCTGAAACGTTTGACATAGGAAGGAGCCACCATGAGGAAAGTTATGGGGAATAACATGAAGAAGAGGCTTCTAACATAAGAGAAAAGGTAAAATATGATCATACTCATTTTAAAGTTGAAAAAAAATTTGAGATTAAAAGCTTTTAAGGACAAGTAGATGCAGAGCTTCTCGATAAATGGTTAAAATAGTTAGAAGTCTACTTTAGCATCCATAATGTCACTGAGGCATATAGGATCACCTTTGCACGTCTCAAGATGGAGGGACATGATCTGGTTTGGTGGGAAACCAATCTAGCCACTTTTGAAAAGAAAAAGCGTCCTATTGTGAAATCTTGGCAAGAATTTAAAGAAATACTTAGAGCTAACTTCTATCCTATTGGCCATAAGACTGACCAAATGATTAAATGACAACATTTTAGACAAGGCATTGGTCAAAGTGTGTAAGACCATACTATGGAGTTTTGGAGGCAAGCCATGTTTCTTAACATGGAATTTGAATACTTGTAAAGATCCCAATAATTTTTGCAAGAATTGTGATATCAATGGTCATACTGACTCTTCATGTTGGAAGTTACATTCAGAGTTGCATCTGAAGAACCGAACCAAGTACTCAAAGAAGTCCATGACAGCTGTGAAAACAGAAGGGGAAGTGAAAATCGAAGATGACTCTGATGTAGATGAGAGGCTTGGATGCATGACCACCAACATGGATAGCAAATAAGAGGAGATAAGTAGACTATTCTAGATCAAAATCCAGATCAAGAGAACTAAGGTAAATGCTTTGGTTGATACCGGTTCTCAATCTAACTTGATTTCTGAAGCAGTTTTAAAGAAGCTTGGTCTTGAAAATTACAAGCATCCACACCCTTATCCTTTGGGTTAGGTGAATAAGGGTGTTGAAATTTAGGTAACAAGAAGATGTAAGGTCAAGTTTAGGATAAATTCCCAATATATTAATGTTTTTGAAGAAAACCTTATTCCACTCGATGCTTTTGATGTTGTATTTGGGAGTCCTTACTTGTATGTTAGGGATTCTATATTTATGAGGAGGAAAAACCAATATAGGTGGGTCAAGGATGGGATCAACTACAACATCCAGGCACACCAGTGTAAGACACGGGTTACTATGGTAAGTCCTAACCAAGAAAAATGACTTATTAAGGTAAATCATAATTAGTTTTGTTTACTTTTATTGAAGGATAAACAAGATGGGGTAGAAGTTGCAGAGATTTCTAACCAGGGAAAGCATGATTTGGATAGTATTATTTAGTCTTTTCAAAAATTATTTCAGGTTCCTAGTGGTTTACCACCAAAATAGGAAGTAAAGCATGAGATTCGGCTACTTCTAGAATCCCCTCTACCGAACATCGGGTTGTATAGGAAATCCTTGCTCAAGAGTACTGAAGTAAAGAAACAACTCCAGGAACTACTAGACCAAGGGGTGATACGTTCGAGAACCTCACCATGTGGTTTTCCTATTGTGATGGTGCCAAAGAAGGATGGTTCTTGGAGAATGTGCATCGACTACCGTGCTTTGAACAAGATCACCATTAAGAACATATATCCACTTCCCCGCATAGATGATCTCTTGGACTAGCTTCATAATGCTAAATTTCAGAAAGGGAAAAAATATAGACTCATACACCAACAATTTTATCCTGAAAAACCTCTAGAGGAGGAAAAACTAGTTGGGATGGGTCAAGGATGGGATCATCTACAACATCCGGGCACACAAGCGTAAGACACGGGTTACTATTGTAAGTTCTAACCAAGCAAAACAATTTATTCAGGAAAATCATAATAAGTTTTGTTTACTTTTATTAAAGCATAAACAAGATGGGGTAGAAGTTGTAGATATTTCTAACCAAGTAAAGCATGATTTGGATAGTATTATTTAGTCTTTTCAGGAAGTATTTCAGGATCTTAGCAAGTTACCACCAAAACGGGAAGTAGAGCATGAGATTCAACTATTGCCAGAATCCCTCTACCAAACATCAGGTTGTATAGTTAATCCTTGTTTGATAGTACTGAAGTAAAAAAAAACTCCAAGAACTACTAGACCAAGGGGTGATACGTCTGAGCACCTCACCATGTGGTTCACCTATTGTGATGGTGCCAAAGAAGGATGGTTCTTGGAGAATGTGCATCGACTACCATGCTTTGGATAAGATTACCATAAAGAATAGATATCAACTTCCCCGCATAGATGATCTCTCGGACCAGCTTCAGCATGCCAAATTTTTCACGAATTTGGATCTCAAGTCAGGTTATCGCAAGTTAGAAAGAAGGAGGAGGATATATTGAAGACTGCCTTCAAGACAAAACCGGGTTTGTATGAATGGTTAGTACTTCCTTTTGGGTTATGCAATTCACCCTACATTTATGAGATTGATAATAATGTGTTATTGTATATCTAGACGATATCTTCATTTTTAGTGCCACATGGGAAGAACATCTAACTCATTTGCAGCAAGTCTTGCAAGTTCTTAGGGAGAAACAATTTCTTTGTAATATGAAGAAATGTGAATTTTACAAACAATCACTTGTCTATCTTGGGCACATGGTTGGAGGAGGACAACTATGAGTGGATCCAAAGAAGGTGGAAGCCATCAAAAATTGGCCAACAACAACAAGAGCCACATAAACTAGGATTTTTGTGGGAGCAGTACAATACATGCGGAAGTTCATTCTGGCGATCACAACACCTCTACACATAGTGGTCGCAAAGAGTAAGAATTTTGACTGGGGTAAGGAACAAGACAAATCCTTTGAGTTATTGAAATACAAGATTAGTCATGCTCCAGTACTAGCTATTCCTAATTTGTAGAAGCCTTTTGAAGTAGAGAAAGATGCCAGTGATTACGCCATGGGCGTAGTATTGCTTCAAGGAGGTAAACCCATATGTTATCATTATGAAACTTTCACTTCAGTAGTTAAAGGATATTCAGTATATGATAAGGAAATATATGCACTAGTTCAGGCAATTAAAAAATGGAAGCATTATTTATTGGGTAAAGAAACTATTGTGCACACTGACCACAAACCTCTATAGTATTTGCAAGCACAGTCTAAATTACAGCAGGCAAGGCACTACAAATGGATGGGGTTCCTTCAGTAGTTCCATCTGGTGATTAAATACAAGAATGGTAGTATAAAATTGGTGGCAGACATGTTGTCTAGGCCACCCACATAGGAGATTTTTTCCTGTTTGGCCACTATCTCTCAGATTGATCCCTTCACGAAGGAAGCTTACGGAGAGCCATATCCCCAAGAAAAATACTTTGGGGTGAGATTTCAGCATTTTTAGTCCCAAGAGGCTGAAAGGACAGGGGTTGAAGATTGTTTTCTCAAATACGGGCTACTCTATTGATGGGGGAAGATTTGTGTGCCAAAATAAAAGTGAATTCTATTGATGAGGGAAGCACATACCTCAAAAGTAGCGGGACATTTCGGTGTTGGTAAGACCCTAGCACACTTGCAAAGGTACGTGTATTGGCCCAATATGCAAGAAGAAGTATCCAAATTTGTATGGGGATGTAAACTTTGTTATACTAACAAGCCTAATACTAGGAAGGAAGGTTTGCATATGCCTTTGCTAGTACCTACTCATCCGTGGGAGGAAATTTCTATGGATTTTGTAGGAGGATTACCTATGTCTAAACATGGCCATGACTATCTCTATATTGTTTTCGATATATTTAGTAAGATGTGTATTCTTATGGCATGTAAAAAGACAATAAAAGAACATGAGGTGGCAAATATTTTCTTTGCTAATGTATGGGTGAATTTTGGTTTGCCAAATTCTATTGTCTCTGACAGGGATTCTAGGTTCTTGGGGAAATTTTGGACTACTTTGTTAGACAAGATGGATACCAGGTTACAGAGGATCACATCTTTCCATCCATAGACATATGGACAAATAGAGGTGGTAAAAAGGACTTTGGTAAAGTTGATTAGAAGGTATAACAACAAATACCCAAGGACTTAGGATGAGTCCTTAGCCTACATTCAACATTCCTATAACCAGGCAATACACACATCCACTATGAAGTCACTATTTAAAGCATGCTTGGGATATCTACCTACAAATCCACTAGACATAGCAGTTGGATAGCAGGATGAGAAGGATACACGAGACACAGAGGTGACTAGAGCAAACAAATTCATTGAGAGGATCCGGAAAATCCATCTCAAAGTCAAGGAACATCAAGAGAAATCTTTGGCCAAGTACAAATCTAGGCACGATCAACATAGAAGGGAACATAAGCTTAATGTTGGAGATAGAGTTTGGCTTTACTTGAGCAGGGAGAGACTACAAGGTCAAGCATGGAAGCTCAAGCCATTACGATATGGACCCTTCACCATATTGGATCAGGTTGGAGAAACTGCCTTTCGACTTGATTTTCCGTCATTCATGAGGATGTACTTTGTAGTAAACTGTGAGAACTTGCACCTATATGAGCCACCCATGCTAGATGAAGATGAAGAATTATAGTTTCTACGTTCCATTGAGAATTGCATCTTAGACTCACAAGATGAATTGGAGGAGGATGTAATATTGCAACAAAAGGTCAGAGAGATTAGGAGAGGTCTGCAAGATTCTTGGCAAATTGGACTAAAAGGAAAGACACTAAGGTAGGCCCAGTGGTACTCAAAGGAGAAAGTGAGGGAATTATTTCCTCATCTACTCCCCAACTAAGATTTTATGAGACCAAAAGCCTCCTAAGTAGGGGAGGTGTGATCCATAGGGATAAAAAATGACTCTACTTTATCAAATCAGCCAACACAAAGAATAAAAAAAATATACACGGAGGTTTTGTCTGTTTAGTGACAGGACCGCCGCCCTATCCAGGGTGTGGGTTACAGAACTTCCGTCCCACTAGGGCCATGGTCCTGGATCTTGCGGATAGAAAATAAAATATAACACGAACAGTCCCAGAATTCCAAAGGATGTCCATGTCTCTTCTTCTACATGGCTTTTCCCATTCTCTAGTGCATGGGAGAACATGAGAAAGACTATAAATGCATGTTATGGAAGAGAACAAAGGCATCGAAGCATGAAGAAAGTGAGTAAGAAGCTCTTAGTGTTTGAATTGTGATTTATAGAATTAAGGAGTAATTGATTCAGAGCAAGAAAGTAACTGGAATGAAGTGTGAGATATTATCTACTTCTCTTTCATACTTATTGTAATTTATGTACTTATTATTGAACTGGCCAATAAAAGTGGGAAGAAAGAGCAACTGCCTTCATGACTGGTTTTTCCTCCTCTGGAGGTTTTCTGAGATAAAATTATTCATGTAGGAGTCTATTTTCTTCCCCTTTCTGAAAATTGTTGATTCTAAGCACAAGTATAATTCATTCACTAGCTATCTTTGTTATTTTCTAATAGAAAGTAGAACAACAATGATTAATTGTGATTATATGGATAATTCCAAAGTTTAAGAGTTTACAGATCAGATGTTGAAATGACAGGCACACATTTGTACGAGCTCTAGATATGGGTGCACGAGGGGCACCATGTATGGAGGAAACATGGTGGTCCAAAGCCTGGAGTTGAAGGACCCATCATATCCGTGGTTGAGGAATATGGCATAGGCTCTATCTCTGAGGGATTTCATCTTCTTATTCAAGAAAAGGTTGAAATCGTCATCTACATAGTCGATAACCAACGAAGCGTCTCTATAGTATGTACCCTTTTCAGGGTAAACCAGTTTCGGATGCTGAGTGTGTGGCATCGCGAAGCATCCTGCATAAGACTTTGATTGAGAAGCTGAACTGGAGGTTGTCATCGGTGTTCTAAGGCTAAAGGAGACTCTAGTTATTTCTGGTGGTGGTTCACAGATTCAAGAAAGAGACTCTTCAACATGTGGAATGAAAATTTGGTAACCCACTACCTGCCTTAAATAGCCTTCCTACTTTTATGAATTAATGGCTTGTGCACACAACCGATCAAATTTTGCGATGGCTCCTAGGGAGAATGACCTCCAATGCCGAATTTCATGTTTCCCAAGATATTTTCCATTACTTCCTCAATCCTTTTCAATAAGTACTCCAAAATTCATTAGATATAACTTCATGGAAACATAAGAAGGCACGCCCTTCCCAAAAATTTCAAAAATGGATAAGGGAGTCTCCATAGAAGACATGTGTCCAAGGAAACTTATTGGAAGGAGCAAAAACCGTGAAAAAAAAGAGAAAAAGAAGTAACTATACACATGATACACTATACAATATCTAAAAATATTTAATGAAAGGGTTTAAGATGGACTCCTTTTACCAGAATCGCCAAGGGTTCGCCTTTCATGGTCTTGACTTTGAAAGTGTTATGCTACTTGCATGTGGTGATTTTGAATTGAGAAATCTAGAGGGGGTCAAACTTCCCATGATTTCTACGCTTAACATCTCTCGCATCCCATTTCAGTACCAAAGCACCAAATCAAAGATCAGGCTCTGAAGTTTTACGGTCAAACCAGGTTTTGACAGTTTGTTGATGGTTGATCATAGACTCATGAGCTGAATCCCACTTCTCTTATAGTTTTGTCAATTCTGTGAACCTCACTTACATTTCTCAGTGTTCATATATCTCTACCTACTTTAATAATTGTAATGCTGGAAGTTCTACCATGATAGGAATCACTGCGCTCTTACCATAGACTAACTCGTATGGTGAAGTCTTCAGAATGTATTTTGGTGTGATTGGATCAAACCATAAGGCTGTCCTGATGTGTTCATGTCATGACCTCTTGTGCTCATCCCCCATTATTTTTATGAGCCATATCAGATTTTTGTTTGTGGATTCTACCAAATCGTTACACTGCGAGTAGTAGTTGGAAGATGTTTTAAAGTAAATGCCATGCCTCGTGGCAAAGTCAGATACTTTAGCACTCATAAAATATTTAACATTATCTGATATAATTGTATGTGGGGGTCCAAAACATGTGGTGATGTCATGAAGAAGCTCCATGATCATATTCTCGGTAGGTTATTTCAGCGGCACTTCATCCACCCATCTAGTAAAATAATCAGTGGTTGTTAGGATCTGCTTATGGCTTGCGCTTGATATTGGGTTTACCATCTTGATGAAATCCACACCCCATTGTGCAAATGGATCTTCAATAATAATTGGATTAAGGGGTAATGCGACATTTTTGCTGAAATTTGTGTAATACTGACAAGTTTTGCACTTGTTCACCATCTGATAATAATCAACAAACAAGTTGGGTCAAAAGTATCCTTCTTGCAGGAATTTTATGGCCGTAGTTTTGGATGAGAAATGATCTCCTAAGCTACCATAATATAACTCATGTAAGACCCTTTCAGCTTCCTCTTTCTATAAGCATCTAAGTAGAATCCCATCAAAGTTCCTTTTGAATAGGATATTGTCAATTATGATGAATTTGGACCTGTGTTGCCGGTAATACCTTCTCTTTTTTAGAGGAAGGTGACCTTGATACTCACCTGTTTGCATGAAATGTATTCTTTTAGATACCTAACCTTTGTGTTCATTTTCTTGAATCTGTAACACCATCTCATATTCATCATCAATTGATGTCATTAAGTCCTGGGCAAGATACTGACATAGGCATTTTCTCCTTACTAACTTTGTGGGTTTAATCTCAACATCATAATCCAAAATCTTGGTGATCCAATTATTTCTCTTATCAGTTATTTCACCTTCTGTAATAAATTCCTTAGGATTAGAGTGTACCACCAAGATCACATTTTTTTGTTGGTTATAAGATTCCTAAATTTCTTCAGTACTTTAACAATGGCGTAAGTATTTTTCTCTACAAATTTGTACTTGGTTTCATAGTCGTGGAGTGTCTTTGAAAATAAGGCTACTAGATGCTCCTCTCTTTGTGAATCTCCCTTCTATGTTAGCACAAAGGCTACATTGTGTTCACTTCCATATACATACATGATGAAATATTTAGTGAAATATGGGTTGCATAAAAATGGGGTAGATGCAATGGATTTATTGATTGACTAAAAGGATTGTTAGCCTTTAGTGGTCCATTTGAAGTTTAGGTCTTTTTTCAGCATCAAAGTGATCAAGTGGGTCATTCCAGCAAAGTCTGAAATGAACCTACTAATGAAGTTAATATTTCCTAAGAATGATTGAACTATCTTCTTATTGACTAGCAGGGACAGCTCCAAAATAGCTCTGATCCTTTTTGGGTCAATAGAGATTCCATCTTTTGAGACGATATGCCCCATGAGTTTGCTTGATAACTTGATCTCCATATGCTTCTTAAATTTTTGGTTGGAGTTGGTCTGTGAATTCTTCAGATTGCTGCCGGAAAAGAAATATTTGTTGGTCACTCTCAAAGACTTGAAAATGGTCTATATCATCAGGTATAGATGGGTGGATGATCAACTTCACTACATCCTTATTCTCTAGCAGATCTTAGGTGGGACCGAATTGTGATCCGATCTGAGCCATCCTATCTACCTCTATGTTCTAGTCCTGAAGGATAACCTTGATATCATTGGATTCAAAGTCTTCAATAAGATTCCATACCCTGTGTTAGTAGGACCTCATTATTGGGTTCTTTTCCGCCGTATTGTTCGTGACCTGTGTTACTACTAACTCAGAGTCTGCAAATACTCTCAGTTGGTCTATACCTTCCTTGCACTCTAAGGTCAAATCATGCACTAAGACTTCATACTTCGCTTCATTACTAGTGCAAGTGAATTGGTAACAAAACACTTGGATTACCTTTCTTCCACTTGGTAGAGCTAAGAAGATGCCGACTCGAGACCCATTTCTACTTCTAGCACCATCAAAGTGTAGAGTCCATATATGTAGATCCTTTGTGGGATTCTTTTCACTTTTAGTATGCTCTTTCATGATCTTTGGAATGCTGGTGTTTTCATCGAAAATCACATAAGTTCCCAATCTAGTGGAGTCAAAATTTCTAAAGGGATACCATGGCGATAGGTCAACCAGATAGCTTTCGCTTTGATGGTTGCCATATTTTATGTATGAATCTTCTTCTCTGGTGATCATGGCATGTGAGGCTTCCTGATTTGTTATATGCTCTTCCATGAGAGGCTCTTATAACACCTTCATTTTGGACCCATACTTAGTCCATAGAATAAGATGTAACCAATCAAGAAACATATAGCCCTTGATTTTTTCTGTGAAGTCGCGGGATAGACATAGTCCAAATACTAGAGGTACATAAATCACCACTATGTCCTATGGAATTGTTATGTTTGGGTAGGGATAGAGTTGTAATGGGAGACCTCTAATGAATCCAATGGTTTGCACTAATTTTCCATCCAACTTCATGACCCATTTCCTTAAGGGTTCATATTTGATTCCCAAGGTATCCGCTATTGCTTTAGACATCACTATTGTGCTCGATCCAGAATCTATCATGGAATTATGTAATAACTTCTTACCAATAATAAGAGTCATAAAAAAGGGCTTGGGTATTGGTTTTCTTCCTTTCCCTTTCTGATTCATCATCACCAACTCTTTTGGAGATTAAGGTGATACGAGATGTTCTTTATCCTTTTTGGTCACACTCGAGTTGCTACTAGATTTTAATGCCTCTTATAACAATTCCTTTTATTTTGGAATTCCAAACATATTCCATAAGGATACATTGGATGGTGCTTCCTTGAGTTGTTCTACTACATTCATGGGCTTGAGTGGTTGTGCCTTGGGGACTTGCTGATATTTTGGTATTTCCACTGGTGGATAGAAGGTACTTTGATTCTGAGCTGCTATCGGGATCTCTTGTCTTATTGTGGGTGAAGGAGCAATTAATTATGGAGGCCCTTTCCTTACTTCATTAGTTTTTGTAGGAACCAGAATTGTGGCTTTCGTCATTCACCTCTTAAACTAAGTGTTGTAATTTGATTGTACTGGACTTGAAGTAGATACTTCATTTGTGAATACAAACTCCTCCCCTTCAATCCAAGAGAAAAGCACGTGTTTAGGAGAAATCTCTACTTCTTGTTCTAGGGACATTCCTTGCATCTATGCAACAAGGGCCACATTCTAGATTCCTTGGGCTAGTATAGTCTACCCTCATGGACCTCAAAACCATCCATTGCTCTTTATTCTACTACCTTTTGCTGTAGATTCCCTTGAGGGAAATCTCTTGGCATATGAGGGGTATTGGAAAGAAAGTACCAAGCATCGGGGTATTCTTCCAAATTGTTCTATCCTAAAATCATTTCTCTCCCCTTATTAGGTGGGAGAGTGTGGAGTGGGGTCGAGATTGGGACAATTTGGTTAGATGGCCGGAACGGAGGTGGTCTCTGGGAATTTTGATATGGTGGAGGGTAAGTGGGCCTATTTCCTTAGTAGCCTTGATAATTTTGTCTAGGGTAGGCACCTTGATTCCTCTTAAGGTTTACTATCTCATTGGAGAATCTCCTAAGGATATTTTTCATTTCTTCTATCTTCGGGGAAGATGATGATGTTATTGCGGGGGAGGAAGCCCCTTAAAGGGATGACTAGCTATATATGGATGCAGGAGTTTGGGTCGAGCCTGAGGTCTGTTGATTTGTAAATTCTTCAACTTTGGAATTATCCATAGAAAAAAAATAAACATTATTGCTCTACTTTCTATTAGAAAATGACAGAGATAGCTAGTGAATGAATTATGCTTATGCTTAGAATCCAAAATTGCAGGAAAGGAAAGAAGTTAAGCTCATAAACACCAACAAATTTTATCTTGGAAACCTCCAAAGGAGGAAAAACTAGTCAGGAAGGGTAATTTCGCTTCCTTCCCACTTTTATTGGCCAATTAAAAATAACAAGTACAAAAGTTATAATAAATATGAAAGAGAAGTAGATAATATCTCAAACTTCCTTCCAAATACTTGTTTTCTCTGTCTCACCACTCCTTTCTTCTACAAAACACAATTCCAGCACTAAGAACTTCTTTCTCACTTACTTTCATGCTTTGATGCCCTTATTCTCTTCTACAAACATGTATTTATAGCCTCTCCCATGTCCTCCTGTGCACTGGAGAATGGGAAAGGTCATGGAGGAGAAGAGATACAAACAACTGTCCAAATTATGGGTTGTTCATTTCATATTTTCATTTTCTGTCTGAAAGAGCCAGGACCACCACTCAATGCAGATTGGCAGTCCCAGGACCGCCGGCGTGCTTAGGCAGAGGTTTTGTAACCACCACTCTACACAGAGTGGCGGTCATGTTACTAAAAAGACATAACCTCTATGTTTTCATTTTTCCTTCTTCATGCTAACTATTTTGATGAAGTAGATTCATTTTAGATCCCTATGGATCACACCTCCCCTTCTTAAGAGGATTTTGGTCCCAAAAAAAATTAGTGGGGGAGTAGATGAGGAAATAATTCCCTCACTTTCTCCTTTGAGTACCACTAGGGCTGCCTTGGTGTCTTTCCTTTCAGTTCAATCTGACAAGACTCCTGCATACCTCTCGTAATCTCTCTAACCTTCTGTTGTAGCACTACATCCTCCTCCAATTCACCTCATGATTCCAAGATGTAATCCTCAATGGAAGGTAGCAATTATAGTACTTCATCTTCATCTAACATGGATGGCTCATATACGTGCAAGTTCTCACAGTTTACTATAGAGTACATCCTCATAAATGGTGGAAAGTCAAGTCAAAAAGCATTTTCTCCAACCTGCTCCAATATGGTGAAGGGCCCATATCATAGTGGCTTAATATTTTGTGCTTGACCTTTTAATATCTCCTTTCTCAAGTAAAGCCAAACTCTATCTCTAACATGTAGCTTATGTTCTCTCCTATGTTGATCATGCCTAACTTTGTACTTGGCTTGAGATTTCTCTAGCTGTTCTTTGAATTTGAGATGAATTTTTCGGATCCTCTTCATGAATTTTTTTTCTCTAGTCACCTCTATGTCCCATGTCTCCTCCTCGTCCTATTTCCTAACTACTATATCCAGCAGATTTATAGGTAGACATGCCAAGCATGCTTCAAATGGTGACTTCATAGTGGATGGGTGTACTGCTTAGTTATAGGAATGTTGAATGTAGGCTAAGGACTCATCCCAAGTCCTTGGATATTTTCTATTATACCCTCTGATCAGTTGTACCAAAATCTTGTTTACCACCTCTATCTATCCATCTATCTATGGATGGAAAGTTGTGCTCCTCTATAACCTGGTATCCATCTTGTCCCAAAAAGTAGTCCAAAATTTCCCCAAGAACATAGAATCCCTGTCAGAGACAATAAACTTTGGCAAACCAAAATGCACCCATACATTAGCAAAGAAAATATTTGCCACCTCATGTTCTTTTATCATATTTTTACATGCCATAAGAATACACATCTTACTAAATATATCGACAACAATATAGAGATAGTCATGGCCATGTTTAGACATAGGTAATCCTCCTACAAAATCCATAGAAATTTCCTCCCACGGATGAGTAGGTACTAGCAAAGGCATATGAAAACCTTCCTTCCTAGTATTAGGCTTGTTAGTATAACAAAGTTTACATCCCCATACAAATTTGGATACTTCTTCTTGCATATTGAGCCAATACACGTACCTTTGCAAGTGGGATAGGGTCTTACCAACACTGAAATGTCCCGCTACTTTCGAGGTATGTGCTTCCCTCATCAATATAATTAACTTTTATTTCGGCACGCAAAGCTTCCCCCATTAATAGAGTAGCCTGTATTTGAGAAAACAATCTTCAACCCCTGTCCTTTCAGCCTCTTGGGACTACAAATGCTGAAATTTCACCCCAAAGTATTTTTCATGGGGATATGGCTCTCCGTAAGCTTCCTTTGTGAAGGGCTCAATCTGAGAGATAGTGGCCAAATAGGAAAAATTATCCTATGTGGGTGGCCTAGACAACATGTTTGCCACCAAGTTTGTACTACCATTCTTGTATTTAATCACCAAATGGAATTGCTGAAGGAACCCCATCCATTTGTAGTGCCTTTCCTCCTATAATTTAGATTGTGCTTGTAAATACTGGAGAGGTTTGTGGTCAGTGTGCACAATAGTTTCTTTACCCAATAAATAATTCTTCCATTTTTTAATTACCTGAACTAGCGCATATATTTCCTTATCATATACTAAATATCCTTTAACTACTGAAGTGAAATTTTCATAATGATAACATACGGGTTTACCTCCTTGAAGCAATATTGTGCCCATGGCGTAATCACTGGCATCTTTCTCTACTTCAAAAGGCTTCTGAAAATTAGGAATAGCAAGTACTGGAGCATGACTAATCTTGTATTTCAATAACTCAAAGGATTTTTCTTGTTCCTTACCCCAGTCAAAACACTTAATCTTTGTGGCCAATGTTTGTAGAGGTGCTGCAATTACGGAGAAACCCAGAATGAAATTCCACATGTATTGTACTGCTCCCACAAAACTCCTAGTCGTTGTGGCTCCAGTAGGTGTTGGCTAGTTGGCGATGGCTTCCACCTTCTTTGGATCCACTCGTAGCTCTCCTCCTCCAACCACGTGTCCAAGATAGCTAAGTGATTGTTTGGCAAACTCACATTTCTTCATATTACAAAGCAGTTGTTTCTCCTTGAGAAATTGTAAGACTTGTTGTAAATGGGTTAGATGTTTTGCCCATGTGGCACTAAAAATCAGAATATCGTCTAGATATATAATGACACATGAATCTATGAAATCCAAAAATACATCATTCATCAATATCAAAAATGTAGCAGGTGCATTACATAACCAGCTTGAGATCCAACTTCATGAAGAATTTGGCATGCTGAAGCTGGTCCAAGAGATCATATATGCGGGGAAGTGGATATATTTTCTTTATGGTGATCTTGTTCAAAGTGTGGTAGTCGATGCACATTCTCCAAGAACCATGCTTCACACCATCCCAATAGGTGAGCCACATGGTGAGGTTCTCAGACTTATCACCCCTTGGTCTAGTAATTCCTAGAATTGTTTCTTTATTTCAGTACTCTCAAGCAAGGATTTCCTTTACAACCCAATGTTTGGTAGAGGGGACTCTGGCACTAGCTGAATCTCATGCTCCACTTCTCATTTTTGTGGTAACCCACTGGGAGCCTGAAAAAATTCCTAAAAGGACTAAATAATACTATCCAAATCATGCTTTCCCTGGTTAGAAATATCTGAAACTTCTACCCCATCTATTTTATCCTTTAACAAAAGTAAACAAAACTGATTATGATTTTCCTGAATAAGTCATTTTTTTTGGTTAGCACTCACCATAGTAAACCGTGGCTTACGCTAGTGTGTCTGGATGTTGTAGTTGATCCCTTCCTTGACCCATCTGTACTAGTTTTCCCTTCTCACGGATATAGCATCCCTGATATATAAGTAAGGACTCCCGAATATAACATCAAAAGCATTAAGTGGAATAACATCAGCTTCTAAAACATCAATATACTAGGAATTTTTCCCAAACTTGACCTTACATATTATTGTTACTTGAACTTCAACACCCTTCTTTATCCAACCCAAAGGATAAGGGTATGGATGCTCATAAGTCTCAAGACCAAGCTTCTTTACAACTGCTTCAAAAATCAAGTTAGACTGAGAATATGTATCAACCAAAGCATTTACCTTATTTATCTTGATTTGGATTTTGATCTGGAATAGTCTACTCATCTCCTCTTCTTGGTTGTCCATGTTGGTGGCCGTGCATCCAATTCTTTCGTATACATAAAATTCATCTTCAATTTCCACCTCCCCATCTGTTCTTACAGCTGTCACGGACTTCTTCGAGTCCTTGGTTTGCTTCTTCAGATGAAACTTCCAACATGTGGCATCAGTATGACCATTGATATCATAGTTCTTGCAAAAATTCTTGGGATCTTTACAAGTATTCAAAGCAGTGACATCTTGTTTACCTTTCCCTTTCCACTTACCCTTGTTACTTGTTTGCCCAAACTCTTTCTTCTGCTGATTTGTTGACTGATTTAGCCTTGGCTCTACTTCTCCTTGCTTCTTTTCATCATCTATGTAGTACGCTTGTACGCATGCTTCGTTGAGATATTTGGGTTTTGTGGAGATGAATTTTCTTCGAAGGTGAGTGTGAAGTCCTCCCAAGTACTTGGAAAGAATATCCTCATCCTCTAATTCCATGTCAAGCAACATGGCTTGCCTCTAAAACTCCGTAGTATAGTCTTGCACACTTTGACCACTGCCTTGTCTAAAATACTGCCATTTAATCATTTGGTTAGTCTTGTGGCCAATAGGATAGAAACTAGCTCTAAGTAATTCTTTAAATTCTTGCCAAGATTTCATAGTAGGGCACTTCTTCTTTTCACAAGTGGTTAGATGGGTTTACCACCAAACAAGAGCGTATCCCTCCATGTTGAGACATGAAAAGGTGGCCCTCTATGCCTTAGTGACATTATGGACACTAATGTAGACTTCTAACTATTTTAACCATTTATCAAGCAAATCCACATCTACTTGTCCTTCAAAGCTTTTAATATCAACTTTCATCCTAAATTTAAAAGGAGTATGATCAGATTTTACCTTTTCTCTTGTGTTTGAAGTATCTTCTTCATGATCTTCCCCATAACTTTCCTCATGGTGGCTCCTTCCTATGCCAAAAATTTTTCTGCTAAGCCCCGAACCACTGAGTCCATGGAGTCTTGTTTGACAAAAGTTGTCTTTTGTAAATCAACAAGCTCTTCTTTTATTCTAAACATCTTATCCATCATGGCCTCTAGCATCTCGATTTTACGGACCAAGTTCTATTCCTCTATTTTTCCCCAAATCATCTATTTCCACTTCTTTGTAGAAATTTCTAGATCACAAGGTAAAGCCTCTTCGCCTTTAGATCTCGTCACTGTCATACAAATCCAACAACGAATACCACAGTCCTGGATAATTGTTAGCTCTGATACTAAAATGATTTGTAAACTCTTCAACTTTGGAATTATCCATAGAAACAAAAATAAACAATGTTGTTCTACTTTCTATTAGAAAATGATAGAGATAGCTAGTGAATG
This sequence comes from Taxus chinensis, assembly GCA_019776745.2. Classification (NCBI taxonomy): domain Eukaryota; kingdom Viridiplantae; phylum Streptophyta; class Pinopsida; order Cupressales; family Taxaceae; genus Taxus; species Taxus chinensis. The sequence goes on along the minus strand of CM034155.1, from coordinate 196,878,085 downwards.
AATTTTTCTTATGCTTAGAATCCATAATTTCAGGAAAGGAAAGAAGTTAAGCTCATAAATACCAAAAATTTTTATCCTAGAAACCTCTAAAGGAGGAAAAACCAGTTGGGAAGGGAAATTTCTCTTTCTTCCCACTTTTATTGGCCAATTCAAAATAACAAGTATAGAAGTTACAATAAGTATGAAAGAGAAGTAGATAATATCTCACACTTCCTCCCAAATAGTATCTTGCTCTATCTCAACACTCCTTTCTTATACAAAACACAATTCCAGCACTAAGAAATTCTTACTCACTTGCTTTCATGCTTTAATGCCCATATTCTATTCTACAAACATGTATTTATAGCCTCTCCCATGTCCTCCCATGCACTGGAGAATGGGAAACGTCATGGAGGAGAAGATATATGAATAACTATCCAAATTTTGGGTTGTTCATTTCATATTTCCATTTTCTATCTGAAAGAGCCAGGATGGCTGCCCAATGTAGACTGGTGGTCCTAGGACCACCGCCCTATTTGGGCGGCAGTTATGTAACTTCCACTCTACACAGAGCAGTGGTCCTGTTACTAAAAAGACAAAACCTTTGTGTTTTCATTTTTCCTTGTTCGTGTTGACTGTTTTGATGAAGTAGATTCATTTTGGATCCCTATGGATCATCTACGCCAGACGGAGGGGGGTTATCTCTAGATATATTGGCAAAGGGACCTTATGGGGAAGTTTACCAACATCTATCAAATTGTTCTCATCCTGGACCGCAATATCATATGCTTGAGGTAAAGAATATTCTCCCAACGAATAAATCATGATGGTGATATCTGAGTTCAAATATTTTAAATAGAAAACAATAGCCATACCTGCAGGTGACCTGGCTAGAACTAGAATTATTTGCCATGTCTTCTGGAATCTAGTATTGAATTTGGTCATAGGCTCTTATGGATCCTTCTTGATGTTGATCAGTTGTTGAAGAAGTGAATATCTATCTCCCTTTTTGTATAATCTTGCGAAAAATAAATTTCCAAGATCATCCCATGTATAACTAGAATTAGGAGTTAAGGATTTGTACCGATCAAGAGATTTTCCTTTGAATGAGGTCGCCAGAAGTCTCAAGGCTATATTTTTCTTCTTGATGAAATACACTGCACATATCTCCATGACATATTGGAGATATTCCTCTGGAGTATTAGAGTCTTCACTTCTGAACTTGGGTAGTTCTTTCATTGCATTTGACGGAATAGGGTTCCATGTTACCAGACGTACTTGTGTAATAAATGGACTCCCTTAATTCCATAGGATGAACTGCCTCGGAGGCTGAGGTAGTTAATGGGCCATTTTGATAGGTTTGAGGAATCTAGTAGATTGTGAGAAGGGTCTCCAAGGTGGAGGTGTTGAAAGAGTTTGGTTCAGGGGAGATGGAGATCTTTGGATCTTCCTTCCTCTTCTTCCTCGATTAGGGGATAGCTGTAAGTACTCAAATATGCCTTCTCTTGCTCTTGACCACGTTTTTATCCTTCTCATGAATGATAAATACTATGGGATATCTTTGTGGCTCTTTTCCCACTAAAATAAGTACTTGTGTGCCTCTTGATCAAGATTTAGATTTGTCTCACCGTGCGTGCCAGGAAAAATATTGATGATTAGCTTTGTAGATGAACCATCAAAATCATTGGAAATATTAGAAATGTGGGACTTGGCCCCTAAGATAACCTCCAAATTTAATAGAATTTTTCTCTTCTCTTCAAGCGTTGATATAAGGGTTAGAAAGGAAACTAAATAATTGCAAATCCTAATCTGAGGCGATGCACCAAGATTTACCATAGAGCACAAAGATACATACCCAAACCAAAACAAAAAAAACTTTAAAGAGCATTGAGCATGATTAACCTATTTTCAGAAAGATTCAATATTATCTAAGGCAAAAGAGAACTGAAACATAACCATGCCAATGAGCAGATGAATGTCAAAGCATCTAAGGGTGTATAACATGGTAGAAACTGAAACATATATATAGAGTTAAATTAAAGTATATAGAAGGAAATAAAGATTCGGAGTATTGTCAATCCTTTGTGTACATAACAAGAACCCTTTAATTATAGAGAAAATAATGCATAAGGCTAATAATGGCACACATTATAGTGCATATTTACAATAGATCCTTGTTAAGGTTGATAAACACAAACTAATAAAACTAAAAATCGTCTGGAGCTTTCTGAATAACTTCTTCTCTATTTCCCCTATCTACTCGTTCAAGGACACTTCTATATAGACCCTAAAGCTCGCACTCCAATGTTTATTTCATCATGATCTCCAATGTTTACATTTATTTCTTCATTTTCCTAATCTTCGACCCATGTGGTAGATCTCAATTGCTCGCTTTGGAACTCGGGATTGCATTCAATCCACAAAATTCGAGTCCTTTCGCTTCTTTAGTAGGCTCTGTGGATAGTGATAACTTCTTTGAGTGACACATGGAGGTTACACACTAATTTGACGTTGCCTTCTATTTTATCCCTTTGAAGTTGCATCTGGGTGACACGTGGGGCTCTGTGGGATCGTCTCCTTTTCTTTTAACTTTTCAGCATGTTCAAGCTATGTTGTTGTGCCTTTGCCACGTGGAGGCCACACATTGATTTTAAGATCCTTACTCTTTGTACTTCTTCCAATCATACGAAGAAGAGACACGTGGATACCCTCCATGCTTGGATCCATAATTAACCAAAATTTATGCTCCAAAGGAACAAAGACTGCCAAAAACAAAAGGGTTGGGTGACAAAAAACTGAGAGATCCCTGCAGATGTAGAAATTATTCTATAGTATGATTACTTACACTGGGGGTTACACAACACCCCTATTTTTACCCCTTACTTTTTTCAAATCTATGAGAGATGGTGAATGATATTTTTCCCATTCCTTTCTTTACATGCACATTTCATGGTTCATGCTCGGTCCCCCATGGAACCTCATCACACTGTCAAAGTGCAACTCAGTTGATGTTAACATTATCTCGTAGATCCTTGTGTTATTGTGTGGTTTCTTTATTCATAAATTCTAGGGGATTTAAGATGATGAAAAATTCAAGACCTATTAGACTCAAAGTGTGGGGATTGATAAGGGTGCCTTTAGGTTTAGTCAATAAATGTGTAAGTGAGATAATACTAAGATAAATGATTATTGTCAAGTTCTTTATGACCTAATTTCATGGACTAAAATAACTCCCATTTTAATATATTAATGATATTACTAGACTAAAATTAAAAGGGATAATAAAAACAAAACCTATTTCTCCCTAACTCAAGAAATGTTATGCGTGAAAGGATAAAACCAGTGTTCCCCCACATCATGAATGTGAAGTATGCTAATCAAATTTCAAATACTTGTTCTAATGATCGATAAAGATACATAAAATTAATAAAATGAAAATAAATTATAAATGCTTATTTAAAAACATGAAATGACTTCACTTAATGTCCCTTAGTGTGCTCATATAGGGAATGCATGAAGAAAATATTTAAAAACTCAACATTCAAACCTATTATGTTTCTAAGTATTTGAGCCTACTTATTGCCATCTAGACTTAAGGTAGCTCATGTCACTGTTAGTGTAGAATCACAACACCCCTGAATGTCTGCAACACGATGGGTTGAGGCTCTCAATGTGATTTCACAACATGGAGCATCTCTCAAAGTGTGGGACCTTATGAGTTCAGAGAGATCTCCGGGTTAAGGCTGGTTCCTATCCCTTTATTCAGGTGCACACAAATAAATTACAGAGGATCTACTCTAAACCTACTCTATATTACCAAGGAGACAAGGTTGAGAAGATACAATAAAATAAAGCTAAGCTAACGAGGTGATGTACCAAAGGAATGTTAGACACCCATTTTGCAATTTAACAGAAGCCATAGAAATGTAATACAACTCCCATGCATAGATAACCAAATAGTATCGAGAGATTAGAAGACAACCATGAACACATGAGGGTGGAGAATCATCCAAAAACATATATTATTACTCCAGAATCAATATAGTACATTACAGTAGCCAAGAGGAAAAAGTTTGTATTACAACTCGAATGGGAGGTTTGAAAGCTCCAAAAATTCTTTTACAGATAAGGGAAGAAGGGAGGGTGCAAAACAAAATTATCCAACCCTTTACAATGAACCCAAATCCTTCTTTGATAGATGCAATGAAGAGAGAATAAGAAAAGAGGTGGGAAACTTGATTGAAGCTCAGCTATCGGCCATTAATGTCTCTGTAAATCCTCCCACAATCTGTCGAGTGTGTCGCTCTATGTTGCTCAGCGTGTCGAATAAGGAAGAACAATGGATCAAATCAAATCAGATCTTTTTGTTAGAGAAATCAGATCACATATTAATTGCATGAATATTTTTTCCCATTTTCACCAACCTAACCTCGTAAAAATTAAATTTTAAGGTTTCCATGGTGTAGACGAGGTCGATACCTTTCCAATGGTGCCAAATTTTTTGAATTTCGGGCACTAGGTCGAAAGATATGTCCATTTGAATGTTTGAGTTGGGTCCATACAAAAATGGTGAAAACTAGTTAGGAGAATGGGTTTGTGGGCCCAAAATTTACTTTGCGCCTATTGGCACAAAAATTAAAAAATGCAAAAAATGCCCTGCAGCCCCACAATTCCTTTTTTTTGGTTAAAAAACCACCTTCGGGCCCGCCAGTCTGCATTTTCCATTTGGGAAATAAATCACTCTGAGGCCTGCCGACATGCATGTAATTTAGGCATGACATGTGGCTCCTTGGGAATCAGTAGAGGCGTGGCTCATTTTTATACTTTATGTCTTTGGGAAACGAGGCCAAAAAATTAAAATTACCTTTGGTGAGCTGCCTTCCCGCTTTGACTTGGAACATGGCCATGTGGAGGGCTGGCGCACATTTGGGGACTACTTTTGGATTTTACTTTTGAAGTTACGCTAGGATGACACGTGGCTCCTTCCATGGCTTTGCTTTGTTCCTTTATGTTTTTGACTAAGTCCTTTTGTTTCGCGGGGGCCATATATTTGACCCGAGACACGTAGAAACTTGGCACTTGTCTGAGAGACCTAATTTTAGATTTACCTTTGAAGATGCACTGGGATGACACGTGGCTCCTTCCGTGATTCTGTGATACTTAGCTGATTCAGGCGATGCCCTTCTCGAACCCTAGACACGTGGAATACTCGCGCTCATCTAAATATTCGCTTTGGGCTATGCCTTTGAATGTGCATCGTTAAGACATGTGGCACTTTCCACCTACATTCTTATACTTAACTGATTTCGGCCCGCTTTCCATTTGAATTTTGTTGAAACCTGGCCAAGTGGAGGGCTGGTGCTAGTTTGGGTCTCCACCTTGGGCTCTCATTTTTGAAATTACGCCGACCTAACACGTGATTCTTTCTGCTCATTTGGACTTTTCAACAACCGACTCTATCCCTTTTCGGGCCTAGGACACATGGAAGCTTCGCGCTTATTTGGGGACTGCTTTTTGGGTTTAACCTTTGAAGAAGCACTAATGAGGCACGTGGAAGCTTCTGCTGATTCCTCCATACTTAGTCAATTTGAGCTCATTTTGAATCATTTGTAAAGTTCGAAGACTTTGAGTCTTTCTCCGCTTCTCTCCTTTGAGCCTCTAGTTTTATGTGACACAATTTAGTCCTTCCTCAATCCTGCTCCTTCATTTTAGAGCCCATCTACAACCTGTTTGTTGGATTTGAAACATGGGCTTGTATTATGGAATCATCCCTTGTATTTCTTCCTACACAGGGTCGTGTTTGATCAATTTTTCTAGGGGAAAAATTGAGATAACAATTTGGTGACTTGCGGGGACGTTTTCCTGCTAGATGAATAGACTAGTTGCCTTGTTGTATCCATTGGGCATGGAGTCATGGGTGGTGGCCTGACGTTGGTCCTGTTCCTCTAGAAATGGGTCCTTTGAGACCTGATTTTAGTTTCTCTGTATTTGTTATATTTAAAAAGGAGCAACTGTTAGAACAACTATGGGTCTCCATGTAACTTATGCTGAAGGGTCTGGTGCATTCACCTAGAGGCAAATTGAACTGTATAACGACACCAACCTGGAGCAACAAAATACCTACACCCAAGCACTTACGGAAAAAAAACCTATGCTATAAAAAAATAATGTGCATGTGCACTTAGGGAAATTAAAATTCTATGCTAATATTTACAAGGGATAATCCTTCCTTTTCAGTAGTAATGTTTGAGATGGATCCCGTTCAATGGGATCTGCAACTCTTTTCCATCCAATTTAATCCGCTGGAAGGCATTGCTAATTCTGCACCCTATGATCATGTAGGGGCTGATCCAAATGGATTCAAACTTAGAATTCCTTCATGGATTTTCCCGATCTACATCCCACTTTAGAACTAAGTCCGCTTCTTGAAAGGTCCTTGTTCTTGCTTTCTTATCAACAATTCTCTTGATCAATGCTTGATTTTTCTCCAGAATCTGCATTAGATGTTATCTTGCCTCTCCTACTTCCATTAGCTCTGCATACCTTATTACCATAGGTTCAAACTCGGTCAGTTCTAATTGTTTCATGAGCTCCAAATTGGGAAACTCTAATTATATGGAAAATACCGTTTCTTTTCCATACTAAGCTTGTATGGGGAGCTATTTGTGGCCCTTTTGGATGTGATCCTATCAGCCCATAGAGCTGATTTGAGCTTTGTATTCCAATTTCTCTGATTTTCATCAAGGGTCCTTCTAATAATCCTTAATAGGTTCTTATTTGTGGACTCTTCTTGGCCATTACCTTGAGGGTAATAGTTTGATGAAGTGTTGAGGTATACGCCAATTTTTACAGCCCATTTAGTGATCCTTGTACCAAGGAATGCCAATGCATTATCTGATATAATAGTGGTAGGGAATCCAAACTTGGTGGCTATTCCTTCATAGAAATCCAAGATGTTAGATTCATTTGCCTCCTTAAGTGCCACTGCTTCAGTCCACTCGGTGAAATAGTCTGTTGGTGTAAGTATCCACTTGTGTCCCTGGATTGAGTTTGGGTTAATTTCTCTAATGAAATCTAGTCCCCATTGCGTGAATTGTTGATCCACTGAAACAGGATGAAGGGGCAGGGTTGCTAACCTTTCCTTTCTTGTGAAGAATGCACACTTCTTGCACTTCTTGATCTATGAGTAGTAGTCCCTAAACACCGTAGGTCAGTAATAACTAGATTTGATGATTTTGAGAGCTGTTACTCAAGGGGAAAAGTGGCCTGCTACTTCTCCATCATGGAACTCCTACAATACTTTCTCAATTTGTCCTATCCCAATACACCTCAATAGAACACTATTGATATCCTTATTAAACAAGACACCACCTACAAGCACATATGGGATGGCTTGTAGTCTGAAGTATCTCCTTTTTTTCTTTGTTCCATTCTAGAGGGCACAAACCTATTTGGAGATAATGCACCAAGGATTGGGTCCAACATAGAATAGGTACATCATTAGTTGGCTCTTCTTGATCATTCTGAAGTAATAGGAAAACATCTTCTTCATATACTGACTCAGCTTGTTTCTTAGAAGTGAGATGCTCACATAGACCCTTGCCATAAAGCAGTCTAGTCACTTTAATTTCAATGTCATACTCCATTACCTTAGTGATCGAACCGAATCTCTTCTCATTCAATTCCTTTTTCAGGAGAAAATCCTTGACACCAACATGAGATACTAGTAGTTGAATCTTATTGTTCGAGACTAAGTGTCTGAACTTATTCAAACTCATAATGATAGCAAGGACATGCTTTTGAATGAAAGAATACTTTACCTCGTAATCCTCCAAGATATAACTAAAGAAGGCTATGGGATGTTCTGAACCTTCCTTTTTAGGCTAAACCAAGATGGCTGAGATTGTGTTTGACCCTCCAAAAGCATATAATATGAAGTCTTTTGAGAATTCTGGGTTAACAAGAGTTGGGGCTCATGATATTATGAGCTTGATGGCCTCAAAATTTTCTTTTCCCTCTGTTGACCATTTAAATGCAAGAATATTCTTTAACATCATTGTTAAAGGCTTCACAAGAGTGGAAAAATTAGGCACAAACCTACGAACAAATTTTATTCTCCCCAAGAAGCTTTGGAGATAATTTTTGTGTTGTGGCAATGGAAGTGTTTGGATGGATTCAATCCTTTTAGGATCAATTGTCAACCTTTCTCTTAAGACAATGTGGCCCAAAAATTTCCCCTCATGAGCTAGGAACACACACTTCTTTGGGTTTAATGAAACTCCAAACCTTCTACACCTCTGAAACACCTGCCTGAGGTGGAAGAGATGGTCTGTAACATTCTTTGAGAAGACGGTGATATCATCTAGATACACCAGGACTATATTGTTGATTAATCCTTTAAATGCCATGTCCATAGCTCGCTGAAATGTTTCTCTGACATTTGATAGTCCAAATGACATCTTCTTGTAAGCATATGTACCGCATTTGGTGGTGAAGGCTATTTTGAACTGATCTTCCTCTTTCACCATTATCTAGTTATAGCCTGAGTATTCATATAGAAATGAAAACCTCTCAGAGCCTACTACAACTTGTAAGATTTGTTCCATTGATGGAAGTGGGTAGTGATCTTTGAGTGATGCTCTGTTCAGATCCCGAAAGTCTACACACAACTTGATTTCTCCACTTCTTTTCCTCATAGGCACCAAGTTTGTAACCCAAATTCAATGCTTGATAGGGAAGATGATGCTAGCCTCAATAAGCTTGTTCAACACTTTTCTCATGAGTGGTTCAATGTGAGGGTTTACTGGCCTTTGCTTATGTCTAAAAGGCTTAGATCCTGGATCCAACTTGGTAGTGTGTTGTGTTAGCTTTGTGTTGAAACCTCTTAAATCTTTTTAAGTCCAGGAAAATACATCTTAGAATCCTTGACAAAGTTGAATAAATTCAAATTTTTCTTGTTGAGTGCTTACCTTACCAATCTATAACGTTTTTGCTTCTTCTATGAAAATGGGCTCTAAATCTTCACTCTTTACCTCAATATTTTCCTTCTCCTTTCAGAATTGGTCATTTGGGTTAAATATTTATTCCAAAGTGATGAGACCCTTTAGTAGTTTGTTGGTTCTCAACTGCACCACTTGGTTACCATATCATTGTTCCAACCTATCTTGGTTTCTAGCGGAAAAATCAACTTATTCTTGTAGATATTTGATAAAATTTTTATCGTTCTCGAAGACTTTCCAACTTGTGTTATTATCAATAACATTTGTTCTTACAACCACTTTGATATGGGGCTCAGACTTATCACTCTTGATACTCTCTACAACATCAAATGTTGCCCCAATTGCTGCCAGTTTGTCTGTTGCTTCATTCTTCTTCCTTGGGATGAAATTTATTCTGAATGCTTCAAAATCATTGATGAGGTCCCATACCTGGTTCCTATAGTTCTTTAACAGCTCGTTCTTGGTAGTGTTTTGTCCTTGGAACTGATTCACAACTAGCTCACTGTCACCAAACACTTGCAAGTTCTTGATTCCTCTTTTCCTTGCCCAATACAGTCCATGGATCAGGGCTTCATACTCTACAGTGTTGTCATCTTTATGGTCTGGCTTAATGATGTCAGGAAGAGGATGATTCTCCTCATACAAATAGTAGACTCATAGCTCAAATTCCTCCATTTCCTTATAGGGGTCAAAAACATGCCTCTTGTCCACCCACTCATCGAGGGTCAAGTTTGGAATACACCCAACCTTAGTATCTACCTCATAAGCGCTTGGGAGGTTTTCGCGATGAAATTTTGAACAATTTACATTGATTGGGTTGGGTATATGAGGTTCAATATGGTAATCTGTAATGGGCTCAGATCTGATCGTAGCCTTGGCTCCATACCTCAGTCTGAAAAGCATGTGTGACCAATCAGTAGACAAATAACCTCCGATTTTAGCAGTGAAGTCCCTAAAAAAACAAAATGTAAAATGTGGTGGCAAGTAAATGACTGATACGTTCTGTAATACGGTCACATGAGGGTAGGCGTGCAGTGTGAGGCTCAAATCCTTGATGACTCCAACCATTGTTACCACTATCCCATCCAATTACACTACCCCCTTGGAGTGACTTCATATTGAATACTCAGATGATCGGCTATTTGCTTTGGCATTATAGAACTACTTGCCACCAAATCAATCATGCAATTGTGCACTAGCTTGTCTCCAATGATTAATGAAACATAGAATGGAGGAGGCTTCAGATTCTTACCTTGTTGTCGTCCATGGTTTCCTTCGGGCCGAGCCTCATTGGTAAACACTTTCTCTTGCTGGTTAGGGGGCTGATTTGAGGTTGACCAATTGGCCATAGCAGCCTGCAACATGTCTCACTATCCTAGGATAGCCATTGACTACCACTTTGAAATATTCACATTTGATTTCTTCATTTGTTCAATGATGCTAAATGGAGATGAGCTATCTTTTTACTGCCCCTTTCTTGGTACATTTTTCTCTTGCACACGAGTCTTTACAACTAGGGCTAAATCTACATATTGGGAGTTGCACTTTGAGTGCCAATACCCAGTGGAATAATAGAAGGTTGAGGATTACCTGAGTTTGATGATTGTCCCTCTCTAATATTCCTCTTCTTGGACCGTGTATTGGCAGCTACACTTTGAGAAGGGGCTTGGTTAACTCCATAGAAGTCTTCAGTCTACCAATTGACAAGTATAGTTTCACTTGTAGGTGCCTCTTACTAAGCTCCTTACTGCTGATTTTCCTCTTGGCTAGAATCGTATGACACACCAATGGTCTGTACCATCAAGGCCTAGTTTAGTACACCATTAAAACACATTGATTGGTTATGGGGCTGACTGCATGGGAAACACCAATCATATTCTTGTGTCATGTTGTTTTATGTTGGAACCAAGGCCCTTAATGTTGAAGATATTTTTGGATCATATGGCTAGAAAGGCATAGCAACTTGAGGTTGTCCTTGGTTATGATTTTGATTTGCAGCCTAAGCTGGTGGTCAATTTTGCTGATATGGGGGTCTAGCCTGATATTGAGTCTGAGGCTGATATCGCCTAGAGCCCTAAGCTTGTTGCCTTTTGATAGTCACTAACTCATTCCCTAGGTTTTGTAGATGTTTCATAACCTCTTATAGATCTTTTTAAGTTCTAGAGGACGAGGTGGAAGCTTCAGTTGAACTCTGATTCCTTAGAGTAGGTATGGGAGCTAATGTGGGTGTTTGATTAGTGCTTGGAGCTCCTAGTTCCAGAAATAGAGGCATAGGTGGCCTAGGGGAAAGTTTACTAGGCTGAATTAAACAATTTTCAGCTCTAAAGGAAATGTTATAGGTTATAGGTAAGGTTGCAACTCCCATGGATTGAATCATTAGGGAAATATCAAAATTTAAATTTCTAAGAAACTATAAGAAAACACTTTCATCTATGGGCCTCACGAAAAATGGAATCCTGTGCCATGTCCTTTGGAATATGAGGTTGAAATCTGTCAACTACTCATTAGGAGCCCTCTTGATGGCTGTCAAATGTTCCAACAAGGATAAATTATCTCCCTTTTCTCCAAATTGGTTGTGGAGAGCTCTGCACAGGTGGTCCCAGTTCTAAATGGATCCTGTTGTTAGACTCTTGAACCATTGCGAAGCTTTACCCTTGAGTGAAGAGGTTAATAATTTGACTGCAATGTCCATCTAAGTGATCTCATAAATTGCGCAGACATTTGCAATGTCTTGAATGTGGTCACTAGGAGAAGTTTGGTTATCTCCGGTGAAATATGGGATGCTCTTTAATGCTGCAATTGGGACTGGAGTTTATGCATTGAGAGTAAGTGGGATGCCGCTAGTGAAGTTGACATAGGGGTTGGGTGGTTGTGCCATTATGATTTTCCTGAGAACCCTTGTTGATTGAATGAACATCCTACCAAGAGGAGGTGTTGACAAGGTTCTGTTTGGTGGAGATGGAGCCCTTTAGGCTCTTCTTCCCCTTCTCCCTCTATCTGGGGACAAGTGAAGATGGATAAATATTCCCTCCTCTCTGGTTCTTGACCTTGTTTGTATTCTTCTCATGAACTTGATAAGCTTGGACTTTTGAAACCAGTGGATTCTGTCTCTCTGGGAGTCATCATATGTGAAAATTCAGAGCTTCTTAAAAGTTTAAAACTTGCAACAAGTGCACATCAATCTTGTTCCAATAAAAATGGAGACCTCTTGGTCCCATCAGGCATGGAAAAACTGTTAGTGTAGAATCACAGCACCCCTGAATGTCTGCAGCTAGATGGGTTGAGGATCTCGCTGTGATTGCACAATATGGAGTATCTCTCAAAGTTTGGGACCTTGCGAGTTGAGAGATATCTTTGGGTTAAGTTCGGTTCCTATCCCTCTGTTCAGATGCACACAAATAAATTGTAGAGGATCTACTCTAAACCTACTTGATATTACCAAGGAGGCATGGTTGAGAAGATACAAAAAAATAAAGCTAAGCTAACAAGGTGATGCACTAAAGGAATGTTAGACACCCTTTTTGCAATTTAACACAAGCCATAGAAATGCAATACAACTACCATGCACAGATAACCAAACTATAATGAGATATCAGAAGACAACAATGAACACATCAAAGGGTGGAGAATCATCCATAGAAATTTATTATTGCTCCAGAATTGATACAGTACATTACAGTAGCTAAGAGGAAAAACTTTGTATTACAACTTGAATGGGAGGTTCGAAAGCTCCACAAATTCTTTTGCAGACAAGGGAATAAGGGAGGGTGCAAAACAAAATTGTCCAACCCTTTACAATGAACCCAACTCCTTTGATAGATGCAGTGAAGAGAGAAGAAGAAAAGAGGCGGGAAACTTGATTGAAGCTTAGCTACTGGCCATCAATGCCTCTGTAAATCTGTCCACAATCTGTCAAGTGCGCCACTCTATGTCTTCTTGACGTGTCAAAGAAGGAAGAATGATAGATCAAATCAAATCTGATCTTGTTGTTGGAGCAATCAGATCACATATTAATGACATGAATATTTTTTCCCATTTTCACCCACCTAACCTCATCATAATTAAATTTTTAGGTTTCTATGGCATAGACGAGGTTGAGACCTTTCCAATGGTGCCAAATTTGTTGAATTTCAGGAACTGGGTCAAAATATATGTTCATTTGAATGTTTGAGTTGAGTCTGTACAAAAATGGCAAAAACTAGTTAGCAGAACGGGTCTGCGGGGCCAAAATTCACTTTGCGCCTTTTGGCACAAAAATTAAAAAATGCAAAAAATGCCCCGTAACCCTGCAATTCCTTTTTTTGTTGTTAAAATACCACCTTCGGTCCCGTCGATCTGCATTTTCCATTTGGGCAATAAATCACTCCAAGGCCCGCTAGACTCCAAGGCATGGCTCATTTTTATACTGTATGTCTTTGGGAAATGAGGCCAAAAAGTTAAAATTACCTCTGGTGACCCACCTTCCCACTTTGACTTGGAACATGGCTACGTGGAGGGCTAGCACGCATTTGGGGACCGTTTTTGGATTTTTCTTTTGAAGTTGCACCAAGCTAACATGTGGCTCCTTCTGCGGCTTTTCTCTATTCCTTTATTTTTTTACTAAGTTATTTTTTTGGCAGGGGCCATATATCTTACCCGGGACACTTAGAGACTTGGTGCTTGTCTGAGATACTTGCTTTTAGATTTACCTTTGAAGATACATTAGGATGACACGTGGCTCCTACTACAAGTCTATGATACTTAGCCAATTTGGGCGATGCCCTTGTCGAATACTAGACACGTGTAAGCCTCGTGCTCATATGAGTCTCTATTTTGGGCCGTACCTTTTAATGTGCATCATTAAGGCATGTGGCACCTTCTACCTACACTCTTATACTTAACCGATTTGGTCCCACTTTCCATTTGACTTTTGTTGAACCTTGGCCATGTGGAGGGCTAGCGCTAGTTTGGGTCTCCACCTTGGGCTCTCATTTTTGAAATTATGCCGAGCTGACACGTGGTTCTTTCTACTCATTTGGACTTTTCAATGGCTGGATCTGTCCCTTTTTGGGCTTGGGACACGTGGAAGCTCCGCGCTTGTTTGGGGACTACTATTTGGGTTTAACCTTTGGAGAAGCACTAATGAGGCACATGGAAACTTCTGTTGATTCCTCCATACTTAGTCAATTTGGGCTCATTCTGAATCATTTGTAAAGCTCAAAGACTTTGAGCCTCTAGTTTTCTGTGACACTGTTTGGTCATTCCCCGACCCTGCTCCTCCATTTTAGAGTCCTTCTGTAACATGTTCATGTGATTTGAAATGCAGGCTCGTACGAAGGAACCGTCCCTTGGATTTCTTCCTGTACATGGTCATGTTTGATCAATTTTGTCAGGGGAAAAATTGAGATAACAATCATCATATTAGCATTTTTGACCCTTGTTTCCATCTAGTGTTATGTTGTTTGTTTCACCATATTAGGATTTAGGAGTACATGTTTTCATTGTTTAGGATATTGATATATTTGTAATGTGTAAATATGTGAAGGGAATTTTGATATAATCATGTAATATGTCTTGAATAAATGTGCATAAATACCATCACACTATCTATCCTACATTAGTATGGATGTGATCCATGTGAATTATTGGAAGATCCACAATAGTTCTCCTTTGAAAATGATTGATGTTGTAAAGGACATAGCTCAAAATATAAAATGTTATATGTAAAATGTGTATGACCAAAGTATCAAACATGTGAGCCATATATAGAATGTAGATTAAACATCATGATGTAAACAATGTGCACCACATATGATCATTTCTAAAAAAGTACTAGATGTTATGTCATCATTTGGTATATAGTAATCATGTCAAATGATCCAAAGAAATAAATAAATAAAAGTGCACAAATAATAATATAACTTGACACCTAATATATCCATTGAGACTTATGACATGACATGATATACCCACCATAAAACATATATAACTAACAAGACAATGACTTGACCAATGTTCTGTAAGTAGTTAGTTCTGTGTGTGAAACAATTATATGTCAATCATTGTTCTATAGGAAATGTGTTGACCAATGTTCTATGAGAAATATTATAGACAGGATATGTGTCGACTTGATGTGTTATGAGAAATATATGTAACAATCAATGTGATATGAGAAATATTTGGACAAATATTTTTGTTAATCATTGTGTTATGCTAAACATATGAAAAATTAATTTTCTATGAGAAATGAGGTCAATATATGTGTTAATCAATGTGCTACTTGAGAAATTATAAACAAACATGTTATATAAGCATTCCTATAAAACATGTGTATCATATTTAATGTGTCTTTAAGAAAATGGTTTGAAAAATATGTGTCTCAAGAAATATGTCATAAGAGAGTTGTTCTAATGTGTGTGTGTGTGTGTGTGTGTGTGTGTGTGTGTGTGTGTGTGTGTGTGTGTGTGTGTGTGTGTGTGTGTGTGTGTGTGTGTGTGTGTGCGTGCGTGCGTGCGTGCGTGCGTGCGTGCGTGCGTGCGTGCGTGCGTGCGTGCGTGCGTGCGTGCGTGCGTGCGTGTGCGTGTGTGCGTGTGTGTGTGTGTGTGTGTGTGTGTGTGTGTGTGTGTGTGTGTGTGTGTGTGTGTGTGTGTGTGTGTGTGTGTGTGTGTGTGTGTGTGTGTGTGTGTGTGTGTGTGTGTGTGTGTGTGTGTTTCCACAACATGATATAGGTGGAAATGTATGTAATTAAGCATCGAATAAAAAAGTAGTGAGAAATGTAAACATAAGAGAAAATAATGGCATGTGAGAAACCATGATAAAGCATACAATGTCATAAAGATAATAGAGTATATTTCATGTACTGACATAAAGAGAGAAAAAAGTGTAGAGCATACAATGCCATAGATAAAATAAATAGAGAATAGATGGTGTATATAAAAATTTCATAGAGCATATAATATCATAGAAGAAAATAGATAATTGAGAATATAATAACATAGAAAACAAAACATAGAGAATATAATGACATATAGAAAACAAATCCTAGAGTATAAAATGGTACAAAGAAGACATATCATAGATCATATGATGGTATATAATAGATATATCATAAATAATATAATGGTATGGATAAGATAAATAAATGAACATATAAATCAATAGAATAAAATAAATCATAGAGCATACGAAGATATAGAGAAAATAGTGCACAAAAGAAATCGTGGATGAGATGATGTTTATAAAATTTATGAGTAATGTATGAAGAAATGTGAAATGTCTAAAAAAAATAGGAATCTATGGACAATAGTATTCAAATAATCATGATACTGTGTAGTAAACAAGTAGTAAAGTAAATTATCATTGAGATGTATGCACGGAGAATGTTAAATTAGTACATAAACATAAGCAATGTGATCATTGGATGAAGAAAAATAAAAAACATGATATAATATATAAAATATTACAATATAAAAAAGAGAAGCTTGATATATCACAAATGGACTATTATGTAAGGATATGATTCATATAAGTTCCAAATAAGATGTCTCTGATATAGATATGCCCTGATACAATAGGTATCCTCAAGGGTATGTGGCTATAATAATATGAAAAGTGTGAATGATATGATGTAATGAGTCCTAAATGTGTTGGGCTGTCCTTATGGTAAAAGGCTTGAGAATCCATAGACTGTGTACAATGTCCATGGATTAAGGGGATATGCAACTTTCTTATTTTTACCATTTGGATCAAGTGTGCAAGTATATGAGGTATGTTGAGGGATAATCATAATAAACCGCAAGGGATAAGTATATGAAGTTAATGAATAATTTTCATTCAATTCATATCTCTATTATCACCCATATTATATTATTTATGTATTTTTACCATAAGTGTGAGGATCCTTCTCCATAGATTTACAAACTACATAAAATAAAAGAACAATGAAATAAACTTTAGAAAATTTAACTTCAATAAATTATATATCATAGGCCACTTCGAGGGGGCAACCTCCTTTGAGAAAGCTCAATATAATAATATCTGTGGATACATTTCATGGACTAAGAACCTCTCAATATACTTTTTCTATTCTAGAAATTACGACTACCCATGCATGTGGATAATACTTAATAGATTACGGTACGACTTACAAATCATACCCGTCTATTGCATCTATAACATTACTAATGCAAAGAGAAAGGTAAGACAAAGGATATTAACATCCCATCTCCCTTAAAAAATATTTTTCCTCAAAGATTTAATTGTGGGAACTGTTGTTGAATTTGGAGAAGGGGCTCCCAAGTTGCATCTTCTAGTTGCATGTCATGCTACTGGGTCAAGACCTTGGTGATAGAGTTATTGCAAATTTGGCAGGAGTGCCTATCAAGAACTATGGCATGATCAAGAATGATGGATCCTTCATTTTCGAGATCTAGTAGTATTGTTTGCATCATAATAATTTGTCCCAAAACTGTCTTTAAACAAGATACATGAAATGCATGATGAAAGCGCGAGCTAGGTATGGCACTACTCTTTTGGAGAAATTTTTAGGGTCCATAAAACTTAGGGGAAATATTTTTACTCCCTTTATGTTTCAAGGAAGTCTTTGTGTATGGTTGTAAGTGCGAAAAAACCATATCCCTTAGTTAAAATTTGCATTCTAAGTGGTGTTGATTTACTTTTTGTTTCATATGCTTTTGTGCCATATGGAGATTGCCCCAAAGAGTGCATAGAATTTGGTCTCGCATCATTAATTGTTAAAGTTTCATTTTATTTTATTATTGAAATTTTTTTCATACCTTGGATTGGGATGTGTATTTATCCAATGCATGTTACATTAGTGGCCATTAAGAAATAAAAAAGTGCTTCAATTTGATGTTTTATAGGGTTATTTGTTCCATTATTGGTAATTCTATTATGCATATAAAATCATTTCAACCTCAAGAAGGATATTAAAAGATAAAAAATGAGTGCTTTAATATAATATGTGAGAGGCATATTTTTGAATAAATGATCCCATATTTGTTTTTTTCATTTGGGTTAGTTAATCAAGGTATTTGTTTTTATTTTTAACGCATCGCTTAAGGAAAATAATATGTTCTCTACCTTTGCATCCTTTGAATAAATATTTCAGACATTCAATATCTATGCAATCAAGCTCCCTAAAACCAATTTTTTTAAAATAGTATGTTATACATTCAAATGTATATGGAACCAAGCTCCCTACAAACAAAATGTTAAAATACTACGAAATCATGCCTACATCTAGTGGAAAAAAATCAATTAAAACACTCATATAAAGGTAAAACACGTTACGATAAAATAGTTTAAATAATATATAGTTCACAACAAAGACCTATTATTTTCCTAACAAAAATGAAATCGAGCCATCTATCATAGTCTCTTGTTGGTCATTCAAGATATGACACTTAGCGAAAAAAATACAGAACGTTCACGTAGAAGAAAAGAGCATGTTTAAAGGTGTCGAATGGTCAAGAAAGGATCACGCGCGAAGAAGAGAGATAGATTTGGGACTTAGGAAATTTCACGTGTACGAGTTATTTTTGGAGATAGCGTGCCGAACACACAAACTAGTTAAATACTTGCGAGACATGCATTGGATATTTTTGGAGGATCGGCTACGAAGCGTTTTGTATGGGTACATGCTAAGAATAGATTTGCTACTAATAATTAACTAGAAGAAGTCTATTGTTAGTGCACTTGCATGTGTGGTTATTATGGTAATGACGCGTGGATAATAATAGCATGCAACCTATTTTGGGATTAGATACGCGGTGAAGGGAAATTCCTCACCCCTATAAATATGTATTGGTCTTTGTAGTATAAGAGGTACATAGATAGATATGTAAGGAATTGAATTATTATGAAGTTATGTTGTCAAGTTCTGTTATGTGCATAAGCGTATACTAATGTTATTGTAAGGAAGCTTCTATGCATTACTGTATTTAATATAATGGAGGTTATTTTCTGGATCAAGGTGTTAATCATGGTTATATTTTATTACTGCATAAATGCTTTCATTATGTTTATCATGTGATTCATGATTCTTTAAGATCTAGATCTTAATATGCTCTGTTGTATTAATGATGGATATGAATGCATTAAGTCATCATAATGTTAACATCCTGCTACAACAACCCTAAAGAGAGGCCTAGTACCTTTGTGTGCTTCGGGTGATGTGCCAACGTGATTGGGTTTTTACTAGTAAATTCTAGGCTACATCATTGGTTCTGTTGCGAGGACCTCTTTTTCAGTTGTTTTCAGGATGGTTCGAGATGAAGACATACTAGTTGACCCTAACACGTGTTGAGGAGTGGATACGTGACCTAGAAGAAGAATGTGCATAGAGGTTTACCACTGGATCTAAGTTTTACGCACACACTTGGGTGGAGAAGAATCTATATGATTGTTTGTATGAGAGCTTCTTCATTATCTATCTGGTAGAACTTTACGAGTGGCTGGTTGCTTATGCATCTAAATGGAATTGGAGGTATCACACACTTGTTTGAATGTAAGAATAATTTCATACCCTTTATGATGCTGATCTAATTTAGAATTGCACCGTGGATACGTGGTGTTTTGAACAGCTATATCTTGGAGTGCTCAATTTCCACTTATTCGTGCTCAGAGGTAGCCGAATTCCAATTTCTACGATATCCTAGGGGAACTTACCTGTAAGGAATTCCACTGGAGATCAATATTCTGATGGTAGCCTTGAACTTGGAGAACAAACTGATGGAAAACTAAACCCCACCACACGTGGGGGCAGGAGCCGGTTAGGTGAAGATGACAGACCTAACGATAGAAAGGAAAAGAGAGGAAAGGAGGCTTAAGTATAATGAGGCATGCGAGAGGGAGATAGAGAAGTAGTGGGATGTTGCAGAGTGAATGGTTTTGTGGAGAGGGATAGTTTTGGAAGGGTTTGAAGTTCACATAGAAGACATGGAACCTGAACATCAAAAACTTCCCCATTTGGGAAAGCATGACATGGAACCCTCATCGGCTTCATGTGGAAGTGCGCCAGTAGAGATGACTTGGGATATAGGCACACATCTGAATCCACCTGGAAACCTTTCCCTTGCACTTGGTTTTCCAGTATCTTGTAAAAAAAATGGTTAGCAAGATCATTTAGGAAATGGGAGAGTAGGAGTGAGTCACATAACAACCACAATGATGGTAGTGCAAATGACTTCATTGTTATATGGGAGTACCTTTTCGGGTGTATCATCCACAAAAAATTTGAGTGCATATATTTTTGGACTATCTTCTAAGAGTAGTAACACTTTGTAGACTATCAGGGTGAATTCTGGTACTACTGTTGGGACACAGGGAAGTACATCTTTTGGTCTGACTCTAGCTATGAGGTCAAGATTAGGTGGTATAGGTAGCACTAGTTTTGGTATATCTAGTGGTTTTGGGGGCAAAGGAAACATAGGAGGTTTTAGATCAGTTGAGCAAGGTCTGCACCAACCCCAAAAAATTTATATGGAGATGTATCTTCGTCTTCCAAAGTATAACGACATAGAAGATGCTGCTGAAAACACACACATGTGTGAAATAATGTGGCACACAAAAGGAATCACGGATTCTGATCATAGGGAAAGTCAATTTTCTACTACGTTACAAGGGCACGCACACATTTGGTACATAAAGTTTGACTATGATCAGACTTGTGTAGACTACGCAGCCTTAAAAGATGCTTTCCTTAAAGAGTTTCACATCCCTGAGTTTGAGCAGAAGAGTATAAGTGTGCTCAAGGATATTAATCAAGGCACTATTGAGAGTGTCAGAGAGTATGATGCTCATTTCAAAACACTGTTATCTAAGATTTCTTATGATATTCATGCAAGCCAACATGCGTAATGGTTCCTTGGGGGCATAATAACACCTTTCAGAAGTACACCATCACATAAAACATACATTGATCTACATGAAGCACTTGAAGCATCCTTACACATTGAGGTAGTTGTAAGTATAGAAATTAGGGTGAGCCCGTTCTTAGAATCATAGATCAAAACTATGGAAAAGTAGTTGGAGAATCTATTGGTAAATTCAGCACATGAGACGCGCACAGGGATTTGGTGTACAGATTGTGAAGTGAAAGGTCACACAAAGAATAGTTTTCCCCGTAAATTAGTGTGCTCATTGTTGTTGGACTGTGAGATATGCCATCTAAACCATGATGCTAGCCACTGTCCATTACTACAACATGTGATAAGCACGATAAGGAAGAACATTTTATGCTACTACAAAATTTTTAGATCCATGACTCATGACACGGAAGACTACCAGCTGATTGGTCAGATCCATGATGCTATAGAAATCGGTGTACGAAAGATAGGATTTTCAGATAACTCGAAAGGAAAGAATGAGCATCAGAATCGAGATCACAATCAGGCACGCTATGATCGGAGTGAAGGACATTTCGAAGGAGGTCATGGCAGTGGTCAAGGGGTTCAAGGAGGATATGGAGGCCGAGGCCATGCTGGTGGAAGAAGCGAGTTCCATCGCAAAAAGTGTTACACATGTGGATCTCCTGACCACTACATGTGCGAATGTCCTCAAAATGTTACATGTTCTTTCTATGGAAAGAATCATAGTTACGAGGAGTTCCCAGACTTGTATGAGCATCTTAGCAAGAAGCATAAATAAGAAAAAAAAGGCACAGGGATGGTAAGGATATAGTGCATTGTGGAAAATTATGGATGCTAAAGTTGGAACCAGAATCTGAGGCATTACAGGTAAAGATACGACTTACGCTGAAGCAGCCTGTGCCAAAGAAGCATTGCAGCAGAATCCTACCATCACTAAAGAGGAGGTTTTACTCACACGGTACCCAAATCCCACCCATCAGAAGGAGGTTTACCAAGAAACCATGGAGGTACTCAAGAATCTTCAAGGTGAAATAAAGTATTTAAAGGATCAATCACAGAATATGGAGCAAAAGAAAGCATCAGAGATGATCCAAACTGATATGGATGACTTGAGAGAAGTGTGCAAATTTTTTACGTGAGGAAAATATCATTCCACTATTGGGGAATTGGTTAAAATAAAAAACTCCACACACAAGTACTGAGACTGAATGGCGGATCCTTCATGCAAATATTCCCCCTCATATCCTAGAGTAAGACAAGGAAATAACTCTGAATGTTGTTATGGATGGGTAGTTATTGAGTAATATAATGATTGATACAGGCACGAAAGTCAATTTTCTTACTTTAGATGCATGGGTACAAATGGGTAGACCTCCATTGCATCTAACCTCTAATGTATTGTTCATGGCTAACCAAACTAAGGCCACTCCCACTGAAGTTTTAAAAGATGCATCCATTACCATACAAGGAGCCAAGTTCACTGGAGATTTTGAGGTTTTAGCGTTGGCAGAGTCAGATAGATTCCCATCTCTATTGGGGTGTCCTTGGTTCTATGCAAATAATGTTGATCTTTGGTTCAATAAGGGTTATATCAGCTTTGAAAACAAGGAGGAAAGAATTATTATCCCTTTAATAGATGGAAAATCTGTACCCTATGTTAAGCCCTTGAGTGAAGAAGACCTTAATAGGATTTTTGTATGTGCCATCTGGGATCTAGAGGTAATTGAGCCAGGTAAAGAAGGAATCCTTCAGTGGGAGGATGCATAGTCTATTAGTGATACTACAAGTATTACTTGTGATAATTGGGCTCATAGCACTTATGAGTTGGTTGGGCATGAAGTAAAGAACATATTTCCTAGGGTCAGAAAACTGCGTTATATCAGGAGAAAAGGTAATAACTCGATACCTTGTTCCACCGGAGGAGACCATATGGTGTTCCTGTGCACCATGGAAGAACACTGGATAGACCCGCTTGAAAGAAGGAATATGATAACATATACCCTAGGCGAGACAACATCGTGCTAGTGGGTGGTCCACAAGGATAATCTTGTAGGATGAAATGAAATTAGGATTGCTCTTGCCACTAGGTTCTTAAGGAGAAATGCACCTACTCAAATATGCACTTATCATGGTAATCAACCTATTCAGCACCATGTTCAACAATGTGAAATACTTTGGACAGAGGGGTAGGAAGCTTTACCACCTTCACTCTGGGTGCACATGTTTTATTCCACTCTACATGGTTGCACGTGTGCTTGGTATGTATATGCAGAACTCTATAGAGAGAATGGAAATTTGTAGGATTTACTTGTAGGAATGACCCATACGTTTGAATTCTTCTCTACCAAGACTCTGGTGGAATAAGCTTTAAAATTCATAAAGCGCTTAACTATGGGAGATAGTGCCAAGGCTGAAGAAATCTTTCAGGAGTTATTCGATGAAGGAAACTCAAGAGTTATTTTTATTAAAGAAACAAAGGCCGATGTCATACTAATTCAGCGCGCTTGCCTTGAGAAAGAAAAAGGAAAAATGGTTTACTTAGTGGATGATGAAGAAGTAGAAAATCTAGATGTAAACCATTCAACAGGTAGGCATGAGGTGTTAGATAGTGTAGATAAGACCACGCGTGCCTATCATGAACCTATGAAGACAAATAAAGTGAATATTGGATCAGATGTTGAGCCTAAGGAGGCCATAATTGGGGACTATTAGTTATACTCTAAAGTGGAAAAAATCATAGAGTTATTACGGGATTATCATGATTTATTCCCTCAGGTGTACCATGAGCTTAAAGGCATTCATGAATCATTAGGGGAGATGAGGATAAATCTTAAAGAGGGTGCGAACCTAGTTAGAAAGAGACCCTATAGGATGAACCACAACTTGCTCGAAAAGGTCAAAGATGAGATTGAAAAAATGTTGAAGTCTGGAATAATCAAGCTCCTAGATGATTCAAAATGGGTTAGTCCAATGGTGATCAGTATCAAGAAGGATGGTCGGATTAGGATCTGTGTGGACTATAGGGAGCTGAATGTTGCAGTGTGACTGGTCCCTTTCCTATGCCATTCACTGAGAAAATACTAGAAGGCGTTGCAGGGCACAAAATCTATTTGTTTATAGATGAGTTCTTTGGGTATCATCAGGTTAGGATTTCCCAGGAGGATAAGGAAAAGACTACTTTTACTACTAAATGGGGTAGCTTCGCCTATACTTTGATGCATTTTGGACTGAAAAAATGTGCTTGCTTTATTTTCACACATAGTTGTTCAAGTGTTTAAGGAGTTTATCCACAAATTCTTACTGGTTTATTTAGATGATTGGGAAGTGTATGGACTGGTCAAAGACCATTGTGACAATCTGCACTTAATGTTTGAAAGATGTAGAGAATTTATTACTTCTTTGAAGATCAAGAAGTGCATATTTTCTACACCATTTAGAATACTATTAGGACACATAATCTGTAAGGAAGATTTATTGGTTGATCCAACTAAGGTTGCAATCATTATCAGACTAAATGAGCCTATCAGTTAGAGTGAGGTGCATAGATTTTTGGGTCATATAGGATATTACATGAACTTTACTAAAGGATATGCCAATGTTTCTGCACCTTTGGAGGAGTTACTGAAAGGAAAAGGTACGTTCTACTAGGGAGAACTGCAACGACACGCATTTGAGACATTAAAGGAGAAACTTACCACCGCGCCTATTCAACATTTTCCTTCATGAGACCAACCATTTCATGTACATGTGGATGCCTCTGGCATGACCATTGGTGCG
The DNA here is from genome assembly GCA_019776745.2 of Taxus chinensis. Classification (NCBI taxonomy): domain Eukaryota; kingdom Viridiplantae; phylum Streptophyta; class Pinopsida; order Cupressales; family Taxaceae; genus Taxus; species Taxus chinensis. Next base: position 196,853,460 of record CM034155.1, on the reverse strand, counting down.
GTGTTGGCTCATCCGAGAGAAGGTATTATAGATCATCATATCTATTTTTCTAGTAGAAAGTTGACTCTTGCAGAACAAAATTACACAACTACAGAGCGCGAAGCTTTGTCAATAATCTATGCGCTACATAAATTAAGACAATACCTACTAGCTACACTATTTTTCTTTTATACAGATCACATGGAATTGAATTATTTAGTAAATAAGCTAATTTTACATGGGGTATATGCAGATGGGTACTCATATTTCAAGAATTTGATTTCATAGTTGTGGTCAAAACAGGGAAAAGTAATTCTGGCCTGGATCTCTTATCAAGAATTGAGTCAGGGGAGGATGCATGAAAAATTGAAGATACAATGCCCAATGCACAGTTATATATGTTACAACTAGCACCATCAAAATTAAAGGACATGGCACCATAAGGAATGAAATACTTAGAGAAGAAAAAACTTGCTATATGCCTAACACCCTATATGTTGACTAGCAGTGACCTATATAAATTAGGTCGAGATGAAGTATTGCGTCGCTGTTTATTGGAGCATGAGCACAAAAATATTATGGGAGAAGCTGATGGTGGTATTGTAGGTGGCCACTATGCAGGTGATGCCACTGTGTGAAATATTTTACTCACTCGATTATGGTGGGAGACCTTGTATAAAGATTTTAAGGGATTTTGTAAGGCATGTGATCATTGCAATGTCTTGGCAAACCAGGAGAACGAGATAAAATGCCTCTATGAACTATTACTAGTGCAGAACCGTTTGAAAAATGGGCTATAGATTTTTTGGTCCTATTTCACTAGCCATGCATAGGACTGGATCGTGCTATATCATAACTTGCACATATTATTTGACAAGGTGGGAAGAAGCAGCGCCTACAAAGGATTGTACAGTGGCTATAGTAGCCAGGGTTCTATGGGAAAATATTATTACGAGGTATAGATACCCTTTAAGTTTGACCAGTGATAGGGGCACACACTTTCTGAATGAGACAATCAAAATTTTATTAGATGAATTCATGATTGCACACCATAAGACTACACCATATCATCCTCAGGAAAATGGAACTGCTGAGGCTTTTAACAAAATTTTGAGCCAGACATTGACAAAAAATATTTATGTTGGAAGAAAGGATTGGGATGATAAATTTTCTTCCATGCTTTGGGCATATCGCACAACATACAAAATGTTGAATAAAGTCACACCATTTCAGTTATTTTTTGGCACGAAAGTAGTTCTTCCTATGGAATTCATGTTACCGTCTTTGCATATTGCGTGTGTTAGAGGTCTAGCTAATGAGCAAGTATTAGAATAATGGATTGGAAAGTTAATCAAGCTAGATGAGTGATAAGCAATAGCATGTTGGAGTCAAAAAGAATAAAAGGCCAGGAAGAAAACATGGCATGACAGCCACATCAGGGATAAAAAGTTCACAATTAGATAGATGGTGCTCCTTTATGATTCCATGTTTTTGCGTCATCCAAGAAAACTCAAAGTACATTGGTTAGGGCCATATGTTATCACTCACATACTTGAAGAAGGAACTTGCCAATTAGAGGCATTTGGTGGAACATTGTTACCCGGTTACTTCAATGAGAGTAGGATGAAGCCCTACTATAAATAAGTCTTCTTGGTGTTTGTAATAAGGAAGTATTTTCAGTTAGAATAGGTTTCCCTTATTGCTCTTTTATTTAATGTATTTCCTTATTTGTCTCAATGTTTTGTCAATTTAGTTGGTGTTTTTGTGTAATAAGCGCGTTTGCGCGCCAGAAGCTAATTACTATTTGAAGAATTTATATGCGTAGAGGACTGCAGATATCCTTAGTGTGGGGTAGTTATAGATATCTAGGTAAAAGACTGTTAAAAATAAGTACACATGAAAGGAAAAAAATCATTCGGGTGCTATTCAAATTTGGAGAATTTTTTTTGCTTCTAGACAAGATGACCATAGATGGAGATAAATTATGGAACAATATAAAATGAGGTAAGTGGAGGCTGTGAAGACTACTAGTGAAAGGCACAGTGATGAGGTACTCAGGTGCATGGAAGTGCACTGAAGAGAAGTCTGTAGACAAAAGGTAGGAGGGCATGGTAGAAGGTTATAACTGGGGCACGAAGATGTACCATGTGGAAAATGGAAAAAAAAGTATCAATTAATGAGGATTGTTGGTAGGTGAAGGAGGAATAAATGCACTAAAATTTTGAAAATCTATATAAGGATGGGATGCAAGTTCATTTTTACCATTGCAATCATGATAATTTGAAAGAGCCAAGTGCGACCGAGTTGTGATAAGAGTATTCAGGTGCGAAGAGTGTGAATAGACATGACAAGAAGATTTTTGCGCAGAGGAAGCTTCCGTTCCTAGTCACAAAGGGTTTGATAGAAGCATGAAATTGAAAAAAATATAGGGCATGTAATTTCAACTATGAAATGTTGAATCAAGCTAGGGTGTGGGTTTGCACATTACAGGAGATAGAAGGTGAGTATTTGAAGTTATAAGATTGCATGTTATAGATGGCACCAAATAAAGCACCTACTGCAGGAGCTAACGGGAAGAAGAAAGTGGAAGTAGAGGTTGAAATGACTCCTGAGAGTAATTTATCAGAAATACAGTATGTAGAGGGTGTGATTGTGGGTCAGGAATGGGATTCCCACACCTGAAAGATCAAGATCAGTGATTATAACCATCGTACACCTGAAAATAAGGAGTTGGATGTGTTATTAAACACAAAAATAAATAAGTGTACTGTAGAATACATGTCGATGTATGAGGATGCTGGGGAGAAGTTGTTAAAGAATATTGGAGTTTACCAGTTGTATGAGCTCCCCTACTTTGTTAAATATGAACCCTTGTACCAGTGGTTGATGAACAAGGTACATGAAGATTTTTTCTACTTTACAGGACACAGGGTAAGGATCACAGCCACATTGATCTCAACAGTAACAAGGTTGAAAGGCACAGGGGTACATATACATGGTGATTTAACTAATAATGCCACAATCCTGGAGACAAAGAAGAATTTTGTGTATACCAAGCATCCGCGCGATATGGACATTAATAAAGTAAATAAGTACCCAATCATACATACAAATGCACACTTAGTGAAAAAGTTAAATGACCAAGAAAGATGGTCACAAGTAAACACAATGTGGCTACACATTGTGAAGAAGATGTCACAGGGAGTGACTTACAACATCTCCAGTTACATCAAAGAAAATATCATTGAAGAAACATACACAGAAGAGAGAATCAGTTTCGGGGCTGTTCTATTGTCTCTAGTGTTTATGGAAATTGGGGTGCCCAATGCGCCAAAGGAGAAAATATGGGAATACCATATGGAGAAAAAGTCACTTGCGAAAAGATTTGACAAGTACTTGTGCGAAGGATCAATGAGTGAACCATTCAAGAAGAGGGTGGAGAAGTGGTATGATAGGATCTGTGTGGCGTTTGAAGAAGAATGGCGCATACCCAAGGATTTACCTTTGGTAGTAGGGAAGGTAGTGCAGTTCACGGTATAACAACACTTTTGCATCGCGCGGTTTGCTATGAAAGATGGGGCTTGGAGCCCATGGTGAAAATTATCATATGCCTTCACAACATGATATTTCAAGGCATCAATTCACCGGTTTTTTGATGCGCGCCACCTAAGATTCATTGCAGATAAGGTAGATTGTGACTACCACACTCTAAAAAAATCATATTTATATCCAGGAAGGCATGCCTACATTGAGAGGATTATCTCATATATAATAAGTATGAAGCCGGTAATTTTGGCTGTTGGAGCAGCACTTGTGTACCTTCAACTCAATCCCGAGCTAGAGAATAATAAGTGTGTGGAGAATGAGTTCACGCTCCTATGGATGCCAAAAGGTAAGAATACAATGGAAAAAATTCCAGCACCTAAGCCCATAGAGACAATAGAAGTAGATGATGAAGAAGAGGAGCATGAAGATAGTGGTGGTTTGGAACACAGAGGTAGGAGGTAGCCTACAGATAGGGTAGAAGCTGAGAGCACAACTACTATGCCCCAGCCACAGGAGGAAGGTGATGAGGACTTAGATGTAGTCCAAGGAGAGTTCCATTTCAAAAGGGTGTTTAAGAGAACAATAACCCAAGGTGATACTCCAAAATCACTGCGCAGGTCACCACGAATCTCTCCAAAAAAGGAGACAGCTGAGAAGAGAAGGAGAAATTTGAAGCTAGACGTGGAGGAGGAAGAGTTCGAGGAAAGAGCACCTGAATATCCTACACCTCTAGAGAATGTGAAAGAGACAACGGACCAAGAAATGAAGGATGGAGAAGAAGGAGAAAAGGAGGCATATGAGACAACGCAAGAGACTGCTCACGAAATAGCAGAAGAATCTCTGAATCTTAGCGCTCATGTTCCTAAGGGGGAAAGATCGAAAAGAAAAAGTGGATAATATGGTGTATCGGTCATGGGCTATGCTGAGGGCACGGGAAAAATTGTTCGCGCTTATTTTCAAAGCACAGTGACACCAAATGAGTTATATGGGTGGGAGTTGATGGATGAAGATATGGTGACCATGTGCACAAGGAAGCAACTATCATGTTCTATGCACACACACATGGAAGAACCAAACTTTGATGTATGTGAAGAGTCATGTGTATCAAGGAGGTTGAAGAAGACACCTCTAGCTAGACATATAATAGTAAATCCTACTATTATGTCAGATGAACAAATGATTAATGCTTTGGTAAAAGTATCAATAGAGGTGGCACGGGGAAATATTGATAAAGCTGCAACAAGTAGGACGCTAAGAGAAGAAATCAAAACTATGGATGTATAAATAGCACACCTAAAACAAGAAATGGAATTGGAGAAAAATAATAATAGTGAATTTATAAGAATGGCAGAGGAAATTGGAGACTTTGTCATGAAGGTGAGACCACACCTAGAATCCAAGGTACCAGAAACATTTCCTTCAGCGATGCAATATGTACATACCTTGGTGGACTTGGTGCTTGAAGATGGACCCCTGCGCATGCCAACACCAAAGAATCCTAAGTAGGAAGTAGAGTGATAAAAGGCTTCGTTGATGAGGAAGATTTCATCATATGAGGGATTACTCCAAATCTTGCAGGAGGAACTAAAGAAAGTAGATCAAGCGTTGAATATTTGTATAGCCCTAGAATCCGTTATAAGAACCAGGACCATTCTGGAAGACAATGAAGTCCTCAAAGCCATAAAGGATGTGACCTTGGGCCACATAGAATGATTAGCACTTTTTAAGAAGAATCATGAGGCCATTACAGTAGAAAAAGAACCACACAAGGAAAGGCTAGATGATCTTGGGAAACTCATCATGCAAAAGATGGACTTATTAGAAGGAAGAATGACTGCAATGTCCAACATTGTTTTGGTCTTGTAGAATGAGAAAGGAGAGATTGAAAAAGATGAGTTAGATTAAATTATAGTACATATCCCAGAAAAGGAAGAGGCCACACTCAATGATTGGCATACTTTAGAGTCAGAAATAAAAGAAGAATATCCAAAACTAATTATTCCGGTTGAAGCAGAAGATGCTACAGGGTAAAGTAATTCTTTTATCATAAAAATTATTTCTATTCTTCTATTCATATTCTTTGATTAATTTAGGAGACAACCATTGCCAGGGTAGAAATACAATTAGTGTGGGGTAATGTTGGTCAGTCAAGATATGGCACTTAGCGAAAAACATAGAGAAGGTTCGTGTGGAAGAACAGAGTGTGTTTAAAGGCACGGAAGGGTAGGGAAAGGATCGTGCGTGAAGAAGAGAGATAGATTTGGGACTTAACCATTTTCACGTGTACAAGTTATTTTTGGAGATAGCGTGGAAAACACACAAACCGGTTAAATACTTGTGCGACATGCATTAGCTAGTTTTGGAGGATTGGCTATGAAGCACTTTGCATGGTACATGATGAGCATAGATTTACTACTGATAGTTAACTAGAAGAAGTCTATTGTTAGCACACTTTCATGTGTAGTTATTATTGTAATGACATGTGGCTAATAATAGCATGCTACCTATTTTGGGATTAGAAAAGAGGTGAAGGGAAAGTCCCCACCCTTATAAATATGTATTGGTCTTTGTAGTATGAGAGATACAGAGATACAGAGATAGATATGTAAGGAACTAAATTAGTGTGAAGTTATGATGTCAAGTTATGTTACGTGCATAAGTGTATACTAATGTTATTATAAGGAAGCTTCCGTGTATTACTGAATTTAATATAATAGAGGTTATTGGCTTAATCAAGGTGTTAATCATGGTTATAGTTTATTACTGCATAAATGATTTCATTATGTTTATCGTGTGATTCATGATTCTTTAAGATCTAGATCTAAATATGCTTTGTTGTATTAATGATGGATATGAATGCATTAATTCTTCATCATGTTAACATCCTACAATAAAAACCCTAAAGAGGGGCCTGGTACCTTCGCACACTTTTTGTGAGTGCTTAGTCTAGGCTGAGTGATGTGCCAGCTCACCTGGGCTTTTATTGGTAAATTTTAGGCTACATCATCTCCTGATAAGATATTGTAAAATATATTTTAGTTCAATTTGATTTTGTTCCTTCCACCCACAATCATTGATACCATGAGACCACATAATGTGATATTTTTGTAGACACAAAATCATGCACTTGGGTACATTTCTAGGTCTCAAAACATACTAATGTATACATGATTCCTAAGTAAGAAAACTAGTGGTTGATAACTATCTTTGGCATCTTTTATTTGTCTCTTTCTTTCTCTTTGGTCTTACACACCCTATAGTCCTGACGAAACTTGAATGATTTATCCTTTATGGCCCCAGACACTAGTGTCCAGTTAGGACACCAACGCCCAGGTAATTTTATCCATACTAGGTGCTCCCGACCCTTTCTTACTTTTACTCACTCTTTTTGGGTCTCTTTTATCTTTTGAGCTTATTTTTCACTTATGGGTCAGCCTTCTAGTTTTCAATTGCAAAATTCAAATAAATAAATCATATATATACGTAGTTACTTCTCAAAAATAAGGACCAAGAACTAAGCATTACTATCATCACCTAATATTGCATTCAAACGACACTAAAACACTTTATAGGCATCTAGAAAAGTGACAAGGGTTAAATCAATTTTGCATACACTGCATAAAAGGGGAAGTCTATTCTATTCCATCTACATATATTATACATTTCTACATTCTAGATCTATCCCACTATCATTTGTGCAACTTGCACAAGGGCATCCTAGGGAACCATTTCTACATACACAAAAGAAATACATGGGGTATGAGATGTAGTGCAGTGCTCAAAAAACAGTTCAATCCTTGGGAGACCGCTGGGGTCAATCCAAATCCACATTTTGTATATGTTTTATTGGATTTGATGTGGTTTATGGACATGTTCATGTAGACATTCTGTTTTGCAATTACCCTCAGTGATCAAAGAGAAAATATCAAGATACAGACAGGGATCAACAATGAAAACCTTACAACACAAAATAAATTAGTTCCTAAGCATTTACATGGCCACCATTGCCTAGATTCAGTTGCTAAAACCCATGCACCTCTTCCCTCTCGTGGGCGCCCTTTTCCTGCACCATTCCTAAATTTTAGAATTTATAGTGAAAATTAACGACTTTGTTTCTAGCATGTTTAACATTTTTACCTACCCAAATCATCTCTAGTCAACTCAGAAAGCAACTAAGTCTTCCTATCTCTCCTTTTTTCTTAGGGTTTTAAATTTTACATGCTTTATTGCTTGTGTCATTATTGTATTTTATCATTTATACATTATTTGTTACAATAGTTACTCTATAATAATATTTAATTAATTCAAATTAAATCAAATAATTTGGTGAACCCAACTTGTGATCGGTCCTTCGGGTCCTTATTTTGCATATTACCTTTCCTTTCATGGATCTTAAAATTCCTCAAATATCCTTGCATGACTTACTTCAAATTTATCACCTTGCAAATATGTTATCAAAAAATACCTAGACATTATGTATCTCTCTCGTAATACGCCACCTACACAAGTAAGTGTTTTCTTCGATCATCTATTTAATGAACATATTGTTCCTGATGCCACAACCAATGAATCCATTTACAAATAAATTCAAGCTTTACAATGTTTAATTCAAGATAAAATTCAAGCTATGGAAACCATGATTACATCTCTCACTGTTGAAATCCAACATCTACAGGATGCTTCTCAAGTCCATGCTAGTTCTTCTTCTACTAATTATCCCAATCCTATGTCTTATACATGTGCTCATATAATTGAACCTCAAGTATTACTGTTACCAGCACCTCTCAATTTTTATCTAAATGTTAAGCAACATGAAATTCTTCCTAATCTCCTCAATCACCAATTGATCAACTTACAAAGTACTCATTTCTATCCTCCTTATCGGCTTGCCAAGTACATAGATCTTCCATTTTGTAATTATCATAGAATTAATGGACATCATGACAATGATTTCTATCCTTTAAAATAAATAATTAAGCACATTGAGCATCAGGGTTTTATTTCATTTTCTACCAACATTCTGCTAGATGCTCATCTCCAAGTGCTAAATCCCAATGGGATCCCAAATATACTCCTTCTATGTCTAATGAGAATCATGCCATAACATCTAATGTTATTGTTTTGGTAAGTTAAGAGTCGCCTATACAACCCATGCCAACTAAGCAACCACCTCTCAAAATATGTACCCCATACCCCCTGCTATCAACTGTGTTATAGTAATATAAATTCCAAATAAACAACCACCAACCAAAAAAGACCATCCAATTCACCCTATGATAGCTAACCTCTTTAAACTTCCTTCTGTCAACCTAGAATCCAACCCTAACTGTAGCCTTTGTTTTTCCCCTCAATTTCCTAGGTGTGCTGACACTACATCCAGATTGATTTAGATGCTCACCCAAAGTGTGCAAAGGTACCAAGTCCATCTTTTATGTGTGCTTTATCAAGATGTTAGCATGCATATTCATATATTCCATAGCCAGATCATGTAATTAAATGTAAAACATAACAAAAATCAAATCACAGCCATAATGCATAATGAATAAGATAACGATCACGATAAAATTTACCATATTGTTGGGCCTTGGAATATTGGCCAAGTACCAAAGGACACGCGCACACAAGGAGAAGGGCGCACAAGATAGAAAGGTTTAAGAAGGATTTAGGAGAAACTAGGGTGCGCATGAAAGGAAGAGCCTTGGGGTCAAAGGACTTAGCAATATTCAATATTCTAGAGGCACTTGAGGAAAAATGTGACCTGACTAGGCATGTTGAGTGGATAAGGTGCCAGCTTGGAACCTTTGAGGTCAAGAAAAGGATATTCCACTTAGGGAATATCCCAAAAAACATCATTACAAAAAGTGGGGAGTTTGTTAACGCACAAGCATTCGCCATTGAAGGACCACATTCACACTTGGCATGTGATCTTCTTAGGAGGGAATATGTGGCAGTGGGTGTTGATCCTATAAAAAGAAACACTCGGAAGCAAGGAGAGAGGTGAAAAAGAGAGAAGAGAATGTGTGGAGAGTAAAATGCTATGTAATAGAATGTTGTAGTAATGCTAGGTCTTAGAGCACTTAGTGTTGAGGGTTCTAAAGGATGTAATAGGCCTCTGTATTCCATTAGGGTTTGTAACAAAGATCCAAATAGGAGGGTATAGATAAGATCTCTCATCAGGGAAGATCTATAGGGAATAATTCTATATTATTTAAGAGGTATGATATGTGATGACCTCCTTTGAATGTAATGTGACCCAATGAATATATATATATATATAATTATATATATATATATATATATATATATATATATATATATATATATATATAAGGGTTTGTTCTGTATATCATGTCTAAGGGTGAAAACCCTTGTGTTATATGATTGTCATGGTTATGATCTGGTTTATTATGCTTTTTACATTGTTATTACGTTACTGTAATGCATTAATATATGAATCTCTAAGCTGCCCCTTCCACTTTAATTGTAACGAAATGTTTGTACTTATCATTCTGCAAATCATCCTCCTTCAATGGAAAAACCTTCTCACAATGCTCATATAAAGGAGGGGCTTGACGCTTGCGTGTGCCTCGGGTGAGTGCTCAACACTCATTGAGTGATAGGCCAGGGTGCTTGGGGGTAGAGAGTAATATTTAGGTTAGGTAAAAATGACTAGATCTTGGTTTTGTTTTCAAGACCTCTTTTCGATCTTGTTGTGAGAATGATGCACGATGATAAAGTGCTTGACCTTGGATAGTGTTGAAGTATGGTTTAAGATCATAGAGGATGAATTTTCTTAGAGATTTAGTACTGGACCTGAGTTTGATGCATGTAAATTGGTAGAAGAGGTCCTGTATCATGAGCTGTATGAGACCTTTTTTTCTTTCCAGTGGAGTTATATGGGTGGATTTAGAAAGATGCATCTAGATAACATTGGTATTATAGATCTCGCGTGTGGAACCAAGATGAATATCAGAGAATGCATGATTTTGATCTGACTTGGACACGTGTTGTTGATCATTAGTGGAGAATATTGTTGACCATTTATACCCTGGAATACGCCATTTCTACATATTCTTGTCCACTAAGTTTGAGTTCTTGAGGGAACCCAGAGGATTGTTTTTGCATGTTATTCCATTAGCCATAAAGACCATAATCATTACACTAAGTTTGGAAGCATTTCCTATGACTAGATAAGATTATTTTGAGTGTTGGATGAGGAAGCTAGGGTGGAGGAAGATGGAAGACCTTACAGATGAAAAGGATAGGGAAGAAAGACGACTCAAGTATAGTGAAGCATGAGAAAGGGAGTTGGCTAGACAATGCGAAGTTGTAGGAGTGATGGATCTATGGAGGAAGATGTTGCAAGAAGGAATTGAGGTTCATGCAGAGGACATGGAGCCTGAGCATTCTGTACTACCCCATCTTGGAAAGTGCAGGAGAGAGACCCCTTCAGCTTCTAATGAGAGTTCGTCACTTGGAGAAAGGAGATCCATCAGTGTGTATCTAAATCCACCTAGTGACCAACCCTTGGCACTTGGTTTTCCAAATCAAGAGATAAGTATTACTAACCTAGTTGGTATTGGTGGAAGTGACTGATCAGCACCAAGGAGGTATAACTTTTCATTTGGCACATCTATGGCTACACAATCATTTCCTATGTTTGGAGGTATATTGTCTGGAACAATATTTGGGAAAAGTAAGGGTACACAAAGCTTGGGTATCACGTCTAGAGGCAGTGTGGAACACACATCTGGTGGCAGTGAATTGTCACAAATTTTTGGTGCATAGTTCAGCGTGACAGTAGGAACACTAGACGTAACCACCTCATAGCCTTTACCAACTACTTGAGGTGGGCCTAGTTGAATAGGACCTAGTGGACCTGGTGGACCTAGAGGATCTAGAGCATTTGGTGGATCAGGAGGATTAGGTACCAGCGGATCTAGTGGCACTAGTGGTGGAGGAATTACCAGAGGAAAGTAATTGCTTTTCAAAATTTCCTTAAATCTACCAGATTACAAAGGTGTTGAGGATGTTGTAGAGAATGTACATAAGTGTGAACTGTTATAGTGCATGAAGGGGATCACTATGCTGTAACGAAAGGAAAGTTATTTTGCAATGACGTTACAAGGATGCGCGCATAGCTGGTACTGAAAGTATGACCCCCATCAGACAGTGGTAGATTACACCGCGTTATGGAGTGTCTTCTTAGATGAATTTCATATCCCTGAGTTTGAACAAAAGAGCATTAGCATGCTGAAAGGAGATTCAACAAAGTATGGATGAGAGTGTGTGGGAATATGATGTGCATTTTAAGACTCTCCTATAAAAGTTTTTTATGATATTCACCCTTCCCAACATGCTCAATGGTTTTCTGGAGGATTGATAACACCTTTTAGGAGAGCAATTTTGCACAATACTTTCATAAGCCCACATGAGGCCTTGGAGGCTGCCCTATGTGCTGAGGCTGTTGGAAGCATAGATACCAGTGTTAGCCCTTTTCTTGAAGCACAAATTTTTGGAATGGAAAAGAAGTTGGAGAAGCTATCTGAAAACTCGATGCACGAGACTCAAAGTGGTATATGGTGCACATATTGTGAGGTGGAGGGACATATAAAGGATATTTGTCCCCAAATATTGGTACATACCATGACAATGGATTGTGAGATTTTCCATGGAGATCATGATGCAAGTAGATTTCCACTACTGCAACACATGATCTGTAAGAATGTGTCTTGCTATTGAAATTTTACACCTCTACTACTCATGACACCAAGGATTGTATATTGATTGACCAGATACATAATGCCATTGATATTGGTGTGTGTTAAAACATCCTCACAAATAGTTCTAAGGATGATGATTGTCACTATGAATGGCATGAAGATGAACGGGCATGTGGAAGAGTTTTCAGAGGAGGATTTCATGGTCTTGGTAACCGTGAAGGAGGGAGAAGTGAGTTCCCGCATGGAACTTGTTACAACTATGGATCTAAGGAGCATTATAAGTGTGAATGCCCTAAGTTTTTGTAATGATCTTGGTGTGGAGAGAAGAAAAAGTATGAGGAGTGATTAGATCTATTTGAACATATGATCCAACAACACTAGAAGGAAAAAGGTGCCTAAAGTCTAAGCATCAAGAAGGCCTAATCACAATGGATGCCAAGGGTGGTGCATGAGTCAGAACTAGAACCTGTACTAGTGATGACAAGAGCTGAAGCTACACGTGCCATGGAGACACTAAGGAAGAATCCATTGGTTACTAGAGAAGAGGTGGTATATGGTAATTATCTAGACCTTACTCATCAGAAAGAAGTGTATCAGGAGACCATGGATGTGATTCGGAGCCTACAAGGAGAAATCTAGTGTTTGAGGGAACAATCAAGATGGTTAGAAGGAAGAGCATTGAAGCTCCGCAGAAGAATATAGATGAGGTCAGGGAAGTATGCAAAATGTTGAGGTAGGAGAATATCATTCCTTTGTTAGGGGAATGGTTATAGGAGAAAGTACCACACGCTAGAGCAGAGCGCAAGAGGTAGGTTTTGCATGCTAACCTTCCTCTACACATTCTTGACTATGCTAAGGAGATTACCTTAAATTCTATTGTGGATGGATGAATCCTAAGCAATATTCTGATTGATATGGACATAAAAGTCAATATTATCCCCCTAGATGCCTGGAACCAAATGACAAGGCCCCAATTAAAGCCATCTTCAAATGTGATGTATATGGAAAATAAGACAAAGGCGATGCCAATTGGTGTTTTTAAGGATGTTGCTATCAGTATCTACGGGGAAAAATTCACTATATATTTTGAGGTCTTGGTATTAGCTGAGGCAGACAATTTTCTAGCATTACTTGGGTGCCCTTGGTGTTATAATAACAATACTAACCTACGGTTCAATAAAGAGTACATAAGTTGTAAGAACAAGGAAGAACAAGTAATCATCCCCTTGACTGATGGGAAGTCAACACCTTATACTGAGCCCTTGGGCAAGGAAGTTCTTGACAGGATCTATGTGCTCTCTATCAATGACCCTAAGGTGATTTATCCTATGGAAAGAGTTATTCAGTTTGAAGAAACTCAATTTATGAGTGATACAACTAGTGTGGCATGTGGCAATTGGTCGCATGGGACTTATGAGTTAATTGGGTGGAAATTAAGAGGATTTGTTAAAAGAGTAACGAAGGCACACTCGGTTAAGTGCCTAGGAGGAAGGAAGTTTCCAAGTTACTCTGGAGGGGCCAACCTTGATGTTTTCTTATGAGATATAGAGACCCAATGGAAGAGTGGGATCAAAAGAAGAAGGATGCTCAGCTATAACTTGCTCGGGACCATAGGAAGTTTGTGGGTGACACATTGTGATAGCCTTCTAGAGTGGTGCGAAGTAATAATCATGTTCTCTATTAGGTTTCCCCCGTGTAATGTACCCAAAATCATATAAGACTATCATGGGAAGGAGCTTGCCTCATTTCACATCCAAGCATGTGAGAAATCCTGGACAGAAGGCAAGGAAAATTACCACCTTCTCTATGGGTGCATAAGTTATACTCCACTTTATAAGGTTGTGCACACATGTGGTACATTCATTCAGAGATGCGTCATTAGACAGTAAATTGGCAAAAGTTAACACATGACCTCCTTCAAGATTTTGAATATTGGACCACCAAGCCATCAATGGATAATGTGTTATAGGTTATTAAGTGCCTATCGATGGGAGAAAGTACCATGACAGAAGATAAAATATTGGATTTATTGGGTAAACCTATTTCGGAAGCATGCTTTGATGAGGAATAGTCTAAAGAGATGCAGCTCGAGCGCGTGTGCATGGAGAAAGAAAAAGGAAAAATGGTCTATGTGATAAATGGAAAAGAGATGGAAAATTTAGATGTTAACCATACTGAAGGTACGTGCAAAGTTATGGATAGTGCTAATGAGAAAGCACACGTCTACCATGAATCCCTCATAACAAAGAAAGTTAACATTAGCTCAAAAACGGAACCTAAGGAGGCTACGATTGGGGACTATTAGTTAGAAAAGGATGTTTAGAAGATCATTGACCTATTGCGTGATTTTACGGACTTATTACCACATGTGTACCATGAAGTTAAAGGCATCCAACACTCATTGGGGAAAATGAAAATCAAATTAAAGGAGGGTGAGTGCCCAATTTGAAAGAGACCTTACCAAATGAATCCAAATTTATGCGTTCGGGTCAAGGATGAGATAGATAAGATGATCACATCAGGCATCATTAAAGCTATGGAGGAATCAAAATGGGTAAGCCCCATGGTCATCAACATTAAGAAAGATGGAAGGACATAGATTTGTGTTGACTACAGGGACTTAAATGTGGTACGTGTAATCGATCCTTTTCCAACCCCTTTTACTGAGGATATCCTATAAGGAGTGGCTGGGCGTGAAATCTATTCCTTGACGGATGGATTCTCAGGATACCATCAAGTTAGAATTGCTAAGAAAGACTAGGAAAAGCAACTTTTGTCATTGAATGGGGAAGTTTTGCCTACACAGTCATGCCTTTTAGGGACTAAAGAACGCACCTGTTGTGTTTTCACACATAGTGGTCCAGGCATTTGAGGATTTTATCCATGAGTTCCTTCAGGTCTACCTTGATGACTGGATAGTGTATGGACTAGTGAAAGACCATTGTGAAAATTTACGGTTGATGTTTGAATAATGTTGGCAGTTGCGCATATACCTCAACATCAAGAAATGTCTTTTCACTAATCCATTTGGAACCCTATTGGGGAACATCATATGTAAGGAAGGCTTGTTGGTGGATCCAACCAAAGTTTTCATTATTGTGGGATTAGGGGAGCCTACCAGCCAGAGCGCAGTGTGTGGATTCCTTGGGCATATAGGGTACTACTGGAAATTTATCAAGGGGCATGCCAAGATCATCGCACCATTGGAGAAGTTAATAAAACAAAAAAATTACATTTCACTAGGGAGAGGCACAACAAACAGTGTTTGATACATTGAAGAGTAGGCTTATCACTGCACCCATATTATGATTTCCTACTTGGGATAATACATTCCATGTACATGTTGATGCTTCAGGGATGACGATTGGGGAAGTCTTAACACATCCTAGAGAAGGAATTTTTGACCACCCCTTGTGTTTTTCTAGCTGGAATTTGACACTAGCAGAGCATAACTACACTACAAATGAGTGCGAAGCGCTTTCAATGATCTACACACTACAAAAATTCAGGTAGTATCTGTTGGCAACACCCTTCATTTTATACATGGACCACGTGACATTGAAGTACTTGGTGAACAAGCCCATTTTACAAGGACACATATGTTGATGGGTCTTTTTATTCCAAGAGTTTGAGTTTACAGTTGTTGTGAAGCGAGGAAAGAGTAACTCAGGGCCTGACCATTTGTCAAGGATCAACTCACAGGAGGACATGCAGAGCATTGAGGATATAATCTCAGATGTGGAATTGTTAATATTGCAACGTGCACCCTTTAATTTGGAAGATATTGTTGTGTTTCTCAAAATGGATGTGGCACTGGAGGGAATGAAGACTCTGGAAAGAAAATAGTTAGCCATACGCGCCATGCCCTACATGCTAACTAGTAGAGACTTATAAAAACTAGGCCACGATGAGGTTTTACGCCGGTGTGTTTTGGAACATGAGCATGTTGTAATCATGGAGAAGACGCTTTGTGGGATTTTAGGAGGAAACAATACAGGGAATGCCACCACGCAAAAAATTCTACTAGCAGGGATTTGGTGGGAAATCATCTACCAGGATTGCATTACGTTTTGTAAGTCTTGTGATCCTTGCAAGCACGTTGGAAAACTAGGAAGAAGGGATAAGATTCCCTTGAGGTTGATAGTAAGTGCAAAACCATTTAAGAAGTGGGCCATTAATTTTTTAGGACCAATTTCACCTTCTGTGTGAAGGACTGGTTCACGCTATATAATCACTTGCACTGACTATTTAACAAGATAAGTAGAGGAAGCACCTATAAGGGACTGCACCACAACAACAACAACTAGGTTTTTATGGGAAAATATAATCAGTAGATATGGATGTCTGTTGATTTTAACAAGTGATAGGGGTACCCATTTCTCGAATGAGACAGTCAGAATCTTGTTGGCATAATTCATGATCACCCACCATAAGACTACCCCATATCACCCACAAGCTAATGGAACTGTTGAGGCATTTAAAAAAATTCTGAGTCACACGTTGACAAAAATTTGTGATGTGGGAAGAAAGGATTGGGATGACAAAGTTTCAACAGTACTATGGGTGTATAGGACCACCTACAAGAAATTGAACAAGGCCACACCATTCTAATTGGTGCTTGGCATAGAAGCGGTGTTACTTGTTGAATTCATGTTACCATTACTGCGTATTGCATGTGTAGGTGGGTTATCTTAGGAGAAATAACTACAGGAACACATGGAGAATTTAATAGAGTTGGATGAAAGGTGATCAATTGCTAGGTGGATTCAGAATACTGAAAAGGCGCGACAAAAAGAATGAAATGATTGACATATTAAAAAAACAATTCGACGTTAGGAAGATTGTCTTACTTTATGACTCCAAATTTCTGGGCCATCCTAGGAAACTAAAATTCCATTGGTTAGGGCCATATATCATCTCATACATCCTTGATTCAGGTGCATGTCAGTTACAATCATTAGATGGGACAAGATTACTAGGCCATTTTAATGGGAGTAAGCTAAAGCCCTACTATAAATAAGGCTTTTGTGTATTCATAAGTAAGGTAGTATTTCCATTTAGCTTAGGGTTTCCTTTAATGTATTTCCTTCCTTTGTGTTTCCCCTTATTTTTTCTTGTTCCCTTTCATTTTGTTGTTTTGTGCACTAGTAGCCACTTATTATTTTCAAAAGTTTTATATGCGTAGAGGACCGTGCGTCCATTTTTGTGTGGGGTGGAGTAATGCGACAAGTAATGGAAGCTGGTAGTGGAATCTATCTTTCGATGGCCTGAATTGAAGAATAAAAAGCACAAAGTTTGGAAGAGCGTGCGTAGAAAAGCTGAAGATAAGGAGTTTAGTGTCAGAAGATCTTTACAAATACCACGTACAAGTATGAAAAGTGCACAAACAAAAAGAGGTAGGTGATTCAAAAATCAGGGTAAGGACATAAGAAGTGCCTTGAGTGTTGTGAGCATGCGCGTAAGGATCTTCTGTCAGTAAGGATTTTTTTGTACACCAGAAGGTTGAATTTTTTCATGCAGGATTAGGTGCGGGGGTAAAAGCGCTGAAGGTTGGCTTATGAGGAAAATTCCTCCTTTATTGTAAAAGGATGAGGGTAGGTGGGATAGCATTTATTGTAGAAAATAATAAAAAATATAAGTAAGAGGTTAGGATACATTATTGTTACATTGAATTTATGATATCAAAGAGCTCTTGTGAAGTAGGGAATCCTTGAGAAAAATTACGTGAAAGAAGGTTGTGAAGATCTGAGTGCATAGTGAGTTTGATTTAGGAACTAGGGTGGAAAAATAGTACACAAGCATGAGGGAAAGGATTGCTGGAGTTTTCAAAACCCACAAGGGAATACACCATCTTGTGGAAAGAAGGGTTTTTCCAGGTTAGGGTTCCACAGCTAGGGAGAAGGATTGAAGGGATTTTTCACATAAAAGTAGAACCGCAAAGCTAAGCAAAGCCAAAATCAGAAGGAATAAATAATTTTTTAATAACCAGAAATGGAAAATGGCACCAAAGAAAGTAACCACCATTTGACAAAAGAATGGAAAGGGTAAAGGGAAACAAGTTATTTCCACCATTTTCAATGAGGAATAGTACGCGGAGATGCAATACCCAGATGATGTGTTGCTTTGAAAGGAATGGGTGTCACATGTGAGAAAAATGGTTGTAAGCGACTACAACCACCAAAAAATTGCCACAAAAAATAGATGGCACTAGAAATGGTTAGACCTACATACAAGAGGACACTAGATGGAATGCCCATCTACGATGATGAAGTAAAGGTGAAGATGTAGATGGTCAGGTTATTGTAACTGTATGAGTTTCCCTATTTTGGAAAACTCGAGTAGTTGTACCAGTGGCTAATGTCATGCATGCATGAAGACAATTTCTACTTCGTAGGAGGAAGGATGAGAATAACTCCCCAACTGATCTCCAAATTTACTAGTCTTACCTATGAAGGATATTCATTTGATGATGACTTGGATGACAAGGAGGCCATAAAGAAAATTGTGGAGGCCTATGACTACAAGAAGGGGTCATGGTACTTTGACATCTATTTGATTTCAGAACCTATAATGAGGATGGTCGCGCACTTGGTCACAAAACTAAATGGATAGAAAAGATGGACCCAGATCAACAAGGCATGGTTGAATTTTTTCCGAAATATCTCATAGGGGACCATCTATAACCTCTCAATGTTTCATAGCAGAGGAGATCATCAGTGCCATGTGTGACAAGGAGAAAATCATGTTTGGGAATGTCCTCCTTACCATTGTGTTTTCAGAAATTGGAGTGCCTGATGGGCCAGACAAATTTGTATGGGAGTACCCAGATGAGAACCCCTCCCTTTCCAAGATATTTGAGAAGTATACTTAGGAAACAATGACAGCCGACCACAAGGCTTGCCTAGAGAAATGGTATAAGTGAATGTGTGACGCATTTGGGGCCAAGTGGAGAATACCCAAGAAATTTCCAGCTCTAGTGCAAGGAGAAGATGAGTTTGTAGTATACCAACATTTCTGTATTGGCAGGTTCACTTTGGCATGCAACACCAAGATCCCATGGTACAAATTACCTTTCTCCTTCACTACGTAATACTTCCAAGCTAGGGTCAACCACTTTAAGGAGGAAAAAAAGTTGAGGTTCGATCTTAGCGCAGTGGACCAAGACTACCACAAGTTGCGCAAGACTCTGATATACCCAAAGAAGTGCACTTATGTGGAGAAGTATGTCTCCCATGACGTACACATGTTGAAGCCAGTGACCTTTCCTATTGCTGGAAGAACTGCAACAAGGGTATACCTGCACATAAGGATGAAATATGAGAAGGGCACCTATGTGGAAAATGATGTCTCAATCCCAGAAGAACATACCACAAGAAATAATACCATGTTAATGAAGAGGTAAAGGGAGTAGGATCTTGAGAAAAAGGCACCAAGTATGCAGACAACGCAGTTTACAAGAACAAAGGAGTAGAGTGCAAAACCAACACCTATACACGAAGAAATAAGTCCCTCATAGAGGAAAAATAAAAGACACCTGAATAGGAGGCACAAGAGAAGGAAAATCCCCCTAAAAAAGAAGAATCTCCATCAAGGAAGGAGTCGACTACTGAATAATAGAAGGAAGAATCTCCTATACTGGAATCACCATTTTGGAAGAAGTAAAAGGCAGTAGAAAAGGTGGACTCAGAAGAAATGGAGAGCCTAGAGGATTATAAGGTAGACATAGATGATAACGAGCATGAAGAGGCTTAAGACCATCTCGTGTATGATGTACATGACTTAGAGGATGAGGGGGATGAAGAGAAGGATGAGGACGAAGAAGGTGCTTATAGAAAGGGGGGGAGTGAGAAAGTAAACAACAAGGATCAAAGGACCCCAAGCCTAACCAAGGATCAGATAGAAGATGTTGTAGAAAGGGAGGTAGTGGGCATAATAAAGGAATTGGTGGAATAGGAGGTAAAGTGCAGCGCTTATGTATTGCTCAAGGAGATAGAGGAGGAGAGTGTAGAGAAGGAATATGGAAGCATAGGCAGAGATCCCAGCATGGCGGTAAGCTTTCCCAAGGTAGTGTGCACAGGAGGAAAAGATGTGGTAGTGGCACAGGAGCAAGGAATGAGTTATATCATTGATCCAAAAAAGGTATTACAAGCACACTTCCAAAGTACTGTACCTTCCAACCAACTCCTTGCATGGTCTTCATTCAAAGAAGAGGGTGCATACCCTCATACAAGAAACATGTTATCTTGGGATTTTGAGTCCCATGTTGATGAGATGGAGTTTGAATTCAACCAAGAAGCGCTGATGAAGATACCAGAATATAAGGGAGTGAACCCTTTGGTGAATGCTCAGCAGTTATCCGATGAGTAAGTCTATAACACACTCAACAAGGTGTTGGTGGAGGTTGAGGCAAGACTCTTCTAGAGGAATGAAAAAGTAAGGGTCCTGGAGGAAGAACTGGAGAAGAAGAATGAATAAATCATTGAGAAAAGAAAGGATTTGAAGTAGGAGGAGCTGATCAGTGCACAATTAAGGCATGAATTGAGGGAGGAGAAGGATAAGGTGCATAGGTGTACAAGAAGATAGAGATGATTACGGATGCCATAATCTTGAAGCACCCATATCTAGCCCCACCTGAGTAAAAATATGAGTCAACCTTGCAATGCTTAGAAGAATTAACCTGCATCCTCACCATGGAAATGAAACCACTTGCATTGGAATCATCAGAGGAGGCATTAGCATGTCAGAAGGAGGAAGAGAAACTAAAGATCGGGGAAATAGTCACTCGGTATTCCAAGCTCCTTCCCACTTTGAATACCACTGTGCAAATGGCCATGTATGATAACTGCGCTGACAGAGACAAAGTAACAAGCATACTAGTTGCTACAGATGAGGTAGGTTTGAAAGAGTTCCAAGAGAAGAACAAAGGAAATAGGGTGGAATGGGATAAAATCCTAGCTAATGCTGAGAAGAATATGGAATCTATCGAATCCTGGAAAGGTTCAATTAAGAACTTTGTTAAGGAACTGTATCCCCAGATCACTCGTAGAATGGACATGCTGGACGACCTTAGAAAGAATCTAGAAGGAATTATACATACGTGTTATACTAATTGCGATGAATTGAGATTTGAGGAGGTGATAACTCTAGTGGGTGACCAAATTCAGCAGGTGAAGGGTGAAGTGGATTCCTGGGAGAATGTTGAGGTGACAGTAAGGAAGGAGTTCCCATTCCTCTTGCAGTAGTAGCAAGTTTTTTTATTCTTTCTTTTTTCCATTCTTCATTCTTCCATTATTTCATTCTTCAATAAAATTATCTGGGTCCCTCTATTCTTTATTCTTTAAAGAAGAAGGATGTTTACGAGGATGGAGAACAAGTTTAGTGTGGGGTGATTTTTGGCCTTGGAATATTGGCCAAATACTAAAGGGTGCACATACACAAGGAGAAGGGCGTGTAGGGAGAAGTGTGTAGGACAAAAAGTTTTAAGAAGGATTTAGGAGAAACCAAGGCACGCGTGGAAGGAAGAGCCTCAAGATCAAAGGAATTAGCCATATTTGGCATTCTAGAGGCACTTGAGGGAAATTGTGACCCAACTAGGTGTGTTAAGTGGATAAGGTGCCCGCCTAGAACCTTGGAGGTCAAGAAAAGGATATTCCACTCAGGGAATGTTCCTAGGAAACATCATTATAGAAAGTGGGTAGTTTATAAAAGGATAAGAATTCTCCATCGGAGGACCACATTGACACTTGGTGTGTGATCTTATCAGAAGGGAAGGCATGGAAGTGGGTGATGATCGTATTAAAAGATATGCTAAAAAGAAAGGAGAGAGGTGAAAAAAAGAGAAGAGAATGCATGGAGAGTAAAATGTTGAGTAATAGAATGATGTAGTAATGCTAGGGCTTAGAGAACTTAGTGTTGAGGGTTCTAAAGGATGTAATAGGCCTCTTTATGGAATTAGGGTCTATTCTAAGGAACCAAACAAGAGGGTATAGCTAGGATCTCTCATCAGGGAAGCTATGTGGGGAATAAGTCTGTGTATTTAAGAGGTATGGTCTGTGATGACCTCCTTTGAATGTAATGTGGCTACCAATGAATATATATATAAGGGTTCATTCTATATATCATGTCTAAGGGTGCAAACACTTGTGTTATATGATTTCCATGGTTTAGATCTAGTTTATTATAGTTTTACATTGTTATTACATTTCTGTAATGCATTAATATATGGATATGTAAGCTTCTCCTTCCGCTTTACTTTTAACTAAATGTTTGTACTTATAATTTTGTAAATCATCCTCCTTCAATGGAAAAAACTTCTCACAATTCTCACATAAAGGAGGGGCTTGGTGCCTACGCGTGCCTCAGGTGAGCACCTAGAGCCCGCTAGGTGATAGGCCCACATGGTTGGGGGTAGAAAGAAATATTAAGGGTAGGTAAAATTGACTACACATATAAGTACCATGAATAGAGACATCAACAGCCAATATCCATCCATGATAATCTATTATATTAACTCATCACAAAATAGTAGCTGAATACATCACAATATTCTCTTAGAGTCATGCGCGCAACTTCATACCAGTAGCATAACTATATCACAGCTCAAAACTCTCTCAAACAAGGAAAAATACTACATACTTATAGGGTTGGGGACTTTCCCTTCACCACCCATACATTCCCAAAATAGGTTGCATGCTCAGAATATCCATCTGCCAATAGCTACATGCTTCTACATAGTGGCTAATAATAGATTAATTTATAATTGAACTCTATCTTAATCCTATTATTAGTACAAACTATACATGTCTCTTGGTCTTCAACTTGTTCCTAAAATATATCTTCCTTGTCCAAGAAGTCTTCATTATTTTATCTTTTCTTGAACTACACTCCAAATGCTTTTCTTATTTTTAGCTCGTGCTATGTAAAAATAACTAAGTCATGGGTGCTCAGGTGCAAGACTTAAGGGCGTAATTTTACCAACCACTCGCACCTATTCACACACCCCCTTTTTGTGTGCTATTATCACACATGCCTTTGATACTTAGTCACTTTTTCATCAGTACAACATTACCCCACACTAGTGTCATTTCCGTTCTCAAAAATGGGGTGTCTCACTCTATCTCTCCAAAGAAGAAATGAATAAAGAATGACTTAAATAATGGAACAATGTAAAGAATAGTTAAATAACCAGTGCGGTTATTCTTCATTAGGTAGTATAAGCTCAAGGTAATCATGTTTGATGTCAGCCTCCAACTCATTCCATTCATTAAGCCCCTTCTTTTCCTTTGTGGGAATGTCTCTAAGCATTGCCTTCATTTATTACAAGGTAAAATTCTTGCCCTTATGCTTCAATTTCATTACTACATTCGCTAACCCTGACACCATGCCTTCCATTACATCCATTCACCACACTATCAAATTCCCAAAATCCTTTATTTTTTCATCATGAGGGTCCCTGGCAACTTTAAGCACATCACGCTTGTCTGTCAGTAACGCCAACCTCTCCTCCCTTCCTAAAGTTCCATTATTCTTCACCACAAGGACATCATTCTCTTCTTGTAATTTCCTTGTCTTGATGATCTTATCTGCATCTTCACATACCCACAGTGCCAAATTTTATCTTTTCAATTAATCCTTCAATGTTTTGAGTATGACATCATACTCAAGTATACACCACGTAATATGCTATTTGTTTCACTCCTTCTCAGTTGCAGCTTCATCTTCCTTCTGAGCAACTATATCTTCTACCCTTGGTTCATCCACACTGGTCCCCTCTTCCAACAAAAAATTTAATAAGGTTTGTAAATAATGTAGGGATGATGGAAAGGTTTGGTTTACCTTTTTTACATACTGTTTCTCTGCCTTTGAAATTTCCTCTCCAATATCCTTGGTCATCTCAAGGAAATTCTTCACTCTATTCTCCACTTTCTCCTTTTCTTCCTTTAGGGGTTAGACTTCCTTTACCTTGTTCTTCTTATCCTCAAGAAAATTTCTCAAGGTAGTTGTTTTTTAAACATTCTAGTGTATGACCTTTGTAGCTATCTTTGGTAAGGAATTACTTTCCTTCTTGTCAGTGAACTCCATGGTATTTATTATCACATGTCTCTCCTATGGAGCCTTCATATTTTTTTTCTTCACACAAGATTCCTTGTACATGTCGAACTCAAGTTCGTCCATGTGGTTCTGCATACTCTTTGAAAATTGTTTCCTTGTATGAGCATTTGCACCCTCGGGGTCCATCAACTCCGATCCATAAATTTGTTTCATTGACAGATTTTTCTAAAACCTAACACACATTATCTTTGTTGGGTCATTGATATACCCTAAATAAGGTGTTTGTACCATCTCTTCCTCCTTCTATATGTCAACGTACTCATTTTCATGTTCTTGTGCCTTTTGGATTCTCGCCTCCCATTCCGCCTTCAGGTCCATCGGTTGGCTACTCAACACTATCCTCATTTTCCATATACCCCCAACTTGACTCTCTTCTTCATGTGCACTAGGGTATTTTATGTCATGATGTGGTTCTTCGCCATTGATCCCTTCATCTTCTCATACCTTGACACAACATGGAGACATCAAAAACTGGTGTGTCCTTTACAATGCATGCATCCTCATCAAAAAGTGGTTTTTCTCCCCATTCTTCATATAGAACATGCCCAAACAAAAGTGTTGGTAGGCTGCAAACTTGTTTTATCCCTACAAGACTCTGGGAAACTCCCGTGGGATGTTCCACTCTCCTTCAAATGCATCGTAAAACCGTTTGTATATTTTTCTACGTGCTTCTCGTAAGTGTAAAAAATTGTTCCTTAACAAGCAAACTTCTCGAGTTTCTTTGTTGGTGACTTGTTCTCCATTGGGTACACCCACATCTTCTCCTTTTTTCCATTGGGAACACAAATTTCAAAAAATACTATAAGGAGTAATATAGCACCCCAAGTAATCTTCTCACCTTTTTCTATTTGAATGTGTGATTCCTCTATGATTCTTTCTACAATTTATCCTACAATATTGTAGTAGGTTTTGTTTGCCATCTTATGTATGATATATAACCAACACTTGTTCACTTCCTTCCACCTCTCCGATGTGTCTAACTTGCAACTGGCCAGGCATGCAACTACCCTTGTAGCTCAGTCTTCTATGTTTTGGACATTAAAAGATAGTCCTCCCTTATGATAATTAAATGTGACATTTATTTCCTCTACTTCATCATCATCAGTAAGGTCAATGAAAATTTTCAATCGAAATTTGTGCAATTTGTTCACCTTCCCAATCAAATTTTTTGTAATCCGCATCCTTCTACCCACACAATAGAAGTAGTCCTCATGGACTTGTGACATAATACATTGGTATAATCCATCTAGCTTTTTAAATAAGGGAAAATTGTACAATTGCATCATTCTAACACTCTCCAACAACTTGTAAATTATGTTATCATATACCCTTTTCCCATACACAGTCCTCCTATTTTCCTTCAATATGGTGTTGTCCTTGATATCATTGAGGGTTTTCTCAGTGTGGTGATTCATGTTGCTTATCTTGCACTTCACCAACTGAGATGTACATGATCTTCCTTCAATCACCTCCTCCAAAAACTGCATTTCTGTGCACCATTCTTGTGGTGCCTCCTCTATCATACTTTCCTTATCTACTGACTGTGACTCTCCTTGGTTGCATTTTTCTTACTCGACTGACAACATACTTCAAAAAATTCAAATATCTTACCACCTCTTACCCTCACACACCTCAATTTCCTTTGTTACCTAGAACACTCCATGCCTTAGTATGCCCTAGCTGCAAATATGTCTTCTCCAAACCCTAACTCCATGAAATTTCCTTCCACACATGCCCCCCACTAGCTTAAACACTCTTCCAATGGAGCTCTATTCCGGTCATGTCCCAATATCACTTGGTTCGCTTCTTTAATTAATTTCTCTCACACTTCGCACTTCATCACACTTATCAACTCAAAAACTCAAAGTATGCAACGTAAAAATATCATCACAAACACCTCTTTTATAGATTCATCCATTTAATCCACATTAATTTCTCCTCACCTACCACCGTACATGATAATAATTTCACTCTTTCTCTCTTCCACGCTTTAAACCATACTCTTACGCGCCCCAATTGTAACCTTCTAGTGCGCCAACTACTTTTTAGCCACAAAACTCCTTTCCCATGCGTCCTTTCTAGTGTGTAAAGTGTTGGATTATTTGGAACCTGATTAGGATGATCAAACTACCAATAAAACATTTATTGTTTTGCTCCTCATATAACATAAATGTCACCTTGTTCACAAGATCATGGAATCTTGAATCATAATATTTCACGCTTCCCTCGACATACAACTCGATACCTTCAATATGAGAACCGGTAACCTTTTTCCTATGCACACCAATCTGCATATGAATCATAGCACCAATCAATCTTTTTGATCCACCCCACACTAAAAGTATGCATGGTCCTCTGCACATAAACCCAATAGATAGTAATAAACTCATGGTGTGTAAGTGCACTTATTATAACAGAACAATGAACTAAATTGACAAAGCATAACTATGATGAAAGGAAACACATTAAAAGGAATGCATTAAAGGGAAATATAATCTAAGTGGCAATACTACCTTATTAAAAACATCAAGAAGCCTTATTTATAGTAGGGCTTCATCCCACTCCCATTG
Organism: Taxus chinensis; assembly: GCA_019776745.2. Taxonomy (NCBI): domain Eukaryota; kingdom Viridiplantae; phylum Streptophyta; class Pinopsida; order Cupressales; family Taxaceae; genus Taxus; species Taxus chinensis. Next base: position 196,826,531 of record CM034155.1, on the reverse strand, counting down.
AAGTAACCTGGAAATAAAGTGCAATCCAAAACCTGTAACTAATAGGTGCATGATTCCAATATCTTCATTCCTAAAAAAGGTCCTAACCAATGTAATTTAAATTTTCCTTGGTGGTGTGTAAACTTTAAATCATACATAAGAACCAAATTACCCACTTTAAATGATATTCCTATCATGTAAGGCCTTCTTTCTCATTTTTTATCTTATGGCTCCACTGGGAAATAACGCATCGCTCATCTAACTACATCAATTTTTCTATGCGCTCCTCCACATCTTACTCATCATCCAGTCCTCCTATGTGAGTAATATGAAGGGATGGAAACATAAACTCCATAGGAAATATAGTCTTTGCACCAAACACTAACTAAAAGGGTGTGGCCTTATTCAACCTCTTGTAGGTAGTCCTGTATGCCCAAAGTACAATAGATACTTTATCATCCCAGTATTTCCTTCCAAAATCATAGATTTTTGTTAGTTTTTTTCCCAAAATATTTTTGAAAGATTAAATAGTATCATTTTCCTGTGGATAATAGGGTTTTGTCTTATGGTATGCCACCATAAACTCAGCCAAGATAATTTTGATGATCTCATTCAAGAGATGATTTCCCCAATCACATGTTATGCTTAATGGAAATCCATACCTACCAATAATGTTCTCCCATAAAAATCTTGATGTTGTAGCTATTCTACAATCCTTAGTAGGTGTTGCTTCTTCCCACAGTGTCAGATAATCTATAGAGGTTATGATATAGCACACGTTAGTCCTTTGCGTAGGTGGGGAAATAGAACCTACAAATTCAATAGCTCATTTCTCAAAAGTTTCAACACTTGCAATAAGCCTCAAAGGAATCTCATCTCTGGTCTCAAGTTTTCCAAGGCACTAAAAGTGATCACACGCCTTGACGTATTCTTTAATATCCTTATACAAAGTTTCTCACCAAAGGCTAGCCATTTGAATCTTACACCCAGTGGCATCCTTAGAATAATGACCTCTTCCAATTCCACCATGAGCTTCTTCCATAATGGCTTCACGCTCATGCTCCAAAACACATCAGCGCAATAATTCATCATGACCTAGTTTATACAAATCTCCACCTATCAATTGGTAAGGCACCACACGTCTTCCAAGTTGCTTATTTTCTAAACTCTTCTTCCCCTTTGACACCTGACAAGTGCACAATAATACTACAATGTTCTCTAAATCTATAGGCGTTTGGTTTAATCTGAACAACTACGCATCATGAATTGTGTCCTCAATACTATGTACATCCTCGCATGAATTAATTCTTGACAAATGGTCAAATCTTGAATTAGTCTTCCCTGTTTTAAAAGCCATTGTAAATTCAAATTCTTGAAATAGTAGTATGGGTAAGTGCATCAATATGGGGGCCAAAAAGTGGACACAAAAGAAAAATTGAGAAAAAAGCGTTCATGTTTTGTAATAACATAATTGCGTTCTATTTTTTTAGGCTTGGTAATTCACGGACCTAAAATGTGTACACGTTATAACATGAATGCATTTCTAGTGATATGAAACATGTACACGTCTTGAGCTATATGAATTTTAGAAGGGACTGAAGGAGCCATATTTACTAAAATAAAATCTTATACTTTAAATTTATTTTAGTAAATATAAGAAGTTAAGGTCACTCTGCACCTGATGGAAGTGGTACCATAACTCTAACAGTTATAATCTAGAAGATAGTTTTTCAAAATCTAATCTAGTCAGTACTTAATCATTTTCAAAATTTCAACAATGACCTAAACCATTTAGGCCATATATATTGTAGTCGGTATTTATTTTGGGAAAACATATAGTCATATTGTAGGTTTTTTTACCTTCTAGATTGGATTTTTTCCCCACCACTACTTGAATTTGTACCAATTTTGAAATTTGGTCTATACTTCAATTTAGTGACCACGAATCAACTCTATGATGTTTTTCTACTTCTTACTAAAATGAGATCCTCACTTTGTAGATAGAGGATTTCTCCCTGAATGGGATTCCTGTTCTTTCGAAAAATTGAGGTGATTGCAATGTGCCTCCTCCTTCAGTTTTGATCACACTACTAGGTGTTGAATGATATTTTACTAATATTACTAGGTGAATTTCATCAAGTGAACTTAAATGATTTCTCATTCATATAATCATGGTGCTCCATATAAAGATCATCCCTTCACCTTTCCTATCTCTAAAATCATCCTTTCATGGAATAAAATTTAGGATTATCATACGTTTCTTTACTCATATGTATCTCATGGAGATAGACGATGCCTTAATACATCACACATGATGGTCTTGGATACCTTGGTGGCATGACTAACTTGTTTTAGCTTGTTCTTTGGAGAGATTTGGGTACAATGATAGAGGCAGGATATGATGATCATCAAGCCTCTCCTTGATCTCCACATTTCACCTTTAAATATTATGAATTCTTCACAATTAAATTTATTGACCAAGATGAAACCTGGGTGTAAGCATGCTTATTGTACATGGACACCTTTTTTCTCAAGTTGCTCCTCATGGAAATGGGTTTCCTCCTTTAGATAGGGGATGAATCCTTTAATGAAATTTGAGTATGAATTACATGTTCTTAACATACAAACTTCACTGAAACACTAAAAATCACATTATACGGTCAATGAAACTATTATAAAAATCTAATTCTTCCTACAACTCAGAATTTAGGTCCTATTTCATTTTGAACTTAGAGGGGCAGCTGAAGATTTTTTCAGTACCTAAAGAAATATTTAAGCCTCGAATAAATCTTGATTATTACACCTTATAGATTATTATAATATCCTTCCAATTCCTATTTTTCATCTTAAGTCTTGCTAGAACTTATGGAATCATCCAGAGAAGTCATCTTTTACTATTTTAGCTTTCATTCACTGCAACTGAAAACCTGGTCTTAAACAAATTACTCCTGAATGAGATTTCATTTCCAAAAATTTCTTAAATTTACTTTAAAATAAGTCGTTGATGCTTTATATTTTCTCTAAAAACTTCTTAAGGGTGTTCAATTAGCTAGAGAATGGCCAAAATTACCTTTTAAGGGCTTTGGAGGAAGTAGTCTCTCATCAAAACTAAATGAGTTGATTGATCACCTTAGACACTATTCCCTACACACTAAAACTCACTGAATGATATTATTAGGACTATCCTTTGGGTCAGGTTTTATGATTTATGTTTTCAGGTTTAGGGCTCAAGTTCAGGGTTTAAAACTCGGGGTTTAGGGTTTTCGGTTTAGTGTTTAGGGTTCATGGTTCAGGTTTTAGGGTTTAGGGTTTAGGGTTTAGGGCTCAGGGTTTAGGGTTCATAGTTTATGGTTTAGGGTTTATGGATCATGTATGAGGGTTTATGATTTAGGGATTAAATTTTAGGGCTCAGGGTTTAGGGTTTAGGGTCTAGGCATTCAGTGTTTAGGGTTTAGAATTTAGGTTTTAGGGCTCATAATTTAGGGTTTAGGGTTTAGGGCTCAGGGTTAAGGATTTAGGGTTTAGGATTTAGGAATAAGGGTTTACCGTTTAGGATTTAGTGTTTAGGTTTTAGGTTTATGGGCTTAGGGTTCATGGATTAGGGTTTAGGGTTTAGAGCTCATGGTTCAGGGTTTAAGGTTTAGAGTTCAGGGTTCATGGTTCAAGGTTGAGGGTTAATGGTTTAGGATTTAGGGTTTAGGTTTAATTTTTTATGTTTAGGGTTTAGGGTTAAGGGTTTAGGATTTAGGGTTTAGGGTTTATGATTAGGGTTTAGGGATCAAGGTTAAGGGTTTAGGGTTTAGGGTGTAGGGATTAGTGTACATGGTTTATGGTTTAGGGATCAGGGTGTAGGTTTCAAGGCTAAGGGTTTAGGGATTAGGGCTTAGGGTTTAGGGTTTATGGCTCAAGGTTTAGGGTTCAGAGTTCCAGGTTTAAGGTTTAGGGTTTAGATCTCAAGGCTCTAGATTTAGGGTTTATGGTTTAGGGCGTATGGATTAGGGTTAAATTTTTAGGGTTTAGGGTTTAGTGTTTAGGATTTAGTGTTCATAATTTATGGTTTATTAAAATTTTTAAGGTTCAAAGTTTATAGTTTAGGGTTTAGGGCTCAAGGTTAAGGGTTTAGGGTTTAGGTCATAGAGTTCAAGGTTTAAGGTTTAGTGTTTAGGGCTCAGGGTTTAGGGTTTAGTGATAAGGGTTTAGGGTTTAGGATTCAGTGTGTAGGGTTTAGGGTTTAGGATTTAGTTTTTAGGGTTTAGGGTATATGGTTTAGGGCTTAGGGATCAAGGTGTATGGTTCAAGGCTTAAGGTTTAAGGTTTAGGGTTTAAGGATTAGGGTTTAGTGTTCATGGTTTAGGGTTTATGGCTAATGGTTTGGGGTTCGGAGTTATGGGTTTATGGTTTATGGTTTAGAGCTCAGGGTTATGGATTTCGGGTTTAGGGTTTAGGACTCAGGGCTTGGAGTTACGGGTTTAAGGTTTAGGGTTTAGAGCCCAGGGCTCTAGATTTATGGTTTAGGGTTTAGGACTCAGGGATCATGGCTCATGGTTAAATGTTTAAGGTTTAGGGTTTATGGTTCAGGATTTAGTGTTTAGGGTTTATTATTTTTATTTTAGGGTTTAGAGCTTAGGATTTAGGGTTCATAATTTATGGCTTAGGGCTTAGGGTTTAGAGCTTAAGGATCGGGGTTCAGGGTTTAGGGCTCACAGGTAAGGGATGAATGTTTAAGGTTTAGGGTTTAGGGATTAAGGTTTGAGGTTTAGGGTTTATATTTTATGGTTTAAGCATCATGTTTTAGGGTGTAGGGTTTAGGGCTCAAGGTTTAGGGTTTAGGGTTTAGGTTTAGGGCCTAGGGTTTAGGGTTTAGGGTTTAGGGTTTTTGTTGTAGAATTTAAATTTTAAAAGCTTTATGTTGAATGTTGAAATCTTATAAAATTACCTATGTACTAACCATATTATACTATAAAACACTATCTCCTAAACTGTGAGTCATGGAGTTGTTAGACTAGTTCAAGAAGGTGCAGAGTGGCCCTAATTTCTTATATTTACTAAAATAAATTTAAGTTAAAAATTTATTTTTGTAAATATAAGCATGCCAAAAGCACATATAATGGTTATGTTAGGAAATTAAATATTAATGTTTACATTATAGTTTGTTAGTTAATATTTAATATTGTTATATATTAAATATTAGGTTTGAATGTATATTGTTATAATATATTGTTTCAACAATATATTATTCATAGAGTTTGTTATACCCATGAATAACATTCTGGGTTAATTGTTGTGACTCCTTCCTATTTTATAGGAGGTTGTTTAGCTGTTATTATGGCTATATAATAGCCTAATGTATTGCACAGGATATTGTGACAGAAAAAATAATACAGAGTAATATTATTGTGTTATTTTTGCTGTGATAAATCTGAATCTTGCATTTATATTTGGTATCAGAGCAGATATCAGAGGATGCTTGAGGTTGTGTGGAGAGTTTATTTCATTAGTAGGGGTAGTCACATCAGTTAGGTATTTCGCCCCTGTGAATGTGTTAAGAAACGTGCAGTTCGTACGTCTTGCATGAGTATTTTACCTGTCTTGTTGTGTATCGAATCCAGTTACGTGGCAATTCACACAGCATAGCTTGAGTGTTTGGCATTTGCCATTAAAAACGTGAGATCCGTCTACCACAGTTTACTGAGGTTGTTACTGATTATTTTATTAAAGCATCTTCTTTTGATCATCTCATTGTGAAGGCATCTGCATGATCATTGGCATAGAGATTGTGGCATTCTGTTGTCTCTGCATGGTCAAGAAGCAGGTCGGGATATTTTTTAACATCTAGAATGAATGAATCATTGAAGCACTACAAAAATTTCTTTACAGGAATTTTAAATGCATGAATTCGCGTGTGGTTTATCTTTACCATTCCCACGCATTGCCATTGACAACAGTTGAGATATCGATCAAAGCCATTGCAATGCTGGTTTTGTCTGCTATCAATTTAATCACCATTTATATTAGTTTGGAGATTTGATAATTGTGTGAATCGATCCAATCAGATAGAAGGAGGTGCTTTAAATTTTTTCTTAGATCCAAACATCCTGTCGCATACCTGCAGACCCGTCTCTTCTTTGTAAGTGCATCTGTTTGCTGGAAATATCACATGCAAGAGGGTGATTGGTTGAGTAAATATCTAAATACTTGACCTATTTTGGAGTTTCTGATTAGTTGTATTGAAAATATTGTTCAAGATCCTCTGTGGTGGGAAGAAACCAACAGTGGTCCATTATGTAGAGAAAATAGCTACTCGCTAAAGGAGATCTAGGTGTGACACAAATCTGTTCTCCTGTCAGATCCAAGCTATTTGAATTTCTTCTCCCGTTCTCCTATGCCAGGCTCACTCTACACGACACATCTATGAAAAAGTTCCACTCAGTTACAGATTCTTTGATTGGTGTATTATGACAACTTCAACCTAGATTTGCAATGTTTTTTTTGGTGGCTCCACATCATGGGAACTTGCGTTGGATTTACCATTCTTTATATCCAACAACAGAGAGTTTTTTATTTCAATCGGTGGAACTTCAACAATCAACGTGTTTTGGTTTAAAAACCGTAAATTGATCCACACAGGTCCATCCTTTAAGCTAATTTGATTTTTCTTAGTTGTTATCAAATTCTTAGTTTTATAGTCGGTCAAAGCGTTATTTGTTTTAGTCGGTCCAATATTTAAGATAGTCAAATCCAAATCTTTGGATGTCCATTAAAATCTCACAAGTAAATAAAGGTTCGGTTTACTATATGTCAAGGGGATAAAATCGAGTATAGGTGATTAGGTGTTTTTAAAATAAAAATAGAAATTGAGTCATCAATGTAAAATAAATAATTGTTATTTTATGTGTCTGGGTGAACAATAGGTTATGGAGTACATTAACGTCAAAAAGTTTTATAATTTTTGTCATCAAATTGATGCTCATAGTCTATAGTGTCAAAGTGTCATAAAGTCATCATATGTTATGTAGTTCTTGTTGTTTTGTCAAAGTTGTGTCAAATATGTGATTTTAGGTCTAGATTCAAGAGTCAGTGATAGAATATTGAAAAAAAAAAATGCCTCACAGACGCATTTTTAGTGTTACCCGACGTCTGGAAAAATAAAGTGTATCACATTGCGGGAGGGAAGAAAAGAATAAGATCAATGTGGAAACAAATGTGCTTCATGTTCACATCTTGTTGAGTTAGCAACATGACACTGGAGGATGGAGGCATCAGAGGCTAGAGGTCAGACAACGACCTCTCATCAGTCACCAATGATGGGGCCGCATGAAGCTATGGTGGCACATTTTGTGGTGTGAGTGTGCTTTCAGTATTTGATGTCTAGTGTGATTCTTTTTCTGAGTTCTTGTTGTGTGTTGAATAAGTGAAATGTTCACATTGAGGGGGGAACATGATCAACATGATCCAATGTTCCATTTTCAGTTTTTCAGTTGAGTATGTGGCTATTCCTATTTCCCCAAATGAAAAAACATAGTGCAGAACAAATAACACAATGAAACGCAGCATCATGAGGCTTGATGAGGTAGAACAGTTAGATGTGTTCTTGTTCATACCTAGGTTTGTGGTTAGCCTCCTAAATACCATTGAAGGATGTTTAGATGTGTTCCTGCTTGAGTTCCCACACTGCTAGGTCAGATGTGTTCCCTAGAGTGACTGGTTGATAAGCAGATGATTCCTAAGTGTGTTCCCATCCTCGTCGGTCAGATGTGTTCCCGACAGTGCTTGGTCGATAAGAAGTTGATGTGTTCCTTCTTCTACCTTCAGTTCGAGTGTGTGCCAAGATCATGAGTGCGTAGAGGCGGCATGATGTAAAGGAAGTGTGAAAGTTCTAATGTTACCATGTAAACATTAAGGGGGGGAATGTTAGGAAATTAAATATTAATGTTTACATTATAGTTTGTTAGTTAATATTTAATATTGTTATATATTAAATATTAGGTTTGAATGTATATTCTTATAATATATTGTTTCAACAATATATTATTCTTAGAATTTTTTATACCCGTGAATAACATTCTGGGTTACTTGTTGTGACTCCTTCCTATTTTATAGGAGGTTGTTTAGCTGTTATTATGGCTATATATTAGCCTAATGTATTGCACAAGATATTGGGATAGAAAATATAATACATAGTATTATTATTGTGTTATTTTGCTATGATAGACTGAATCTTGCTCTATAGGTTACACTATGTAGAACGCGTACGTGTTATAACATGTACGTGTTCCATTTATTATGCCCCTAAACCAATAATTTGTAGGCTTAGAATTGCTTTGGTTTCCCAAACTTGCGTCTTGAACCTTTGACAAAACAACAACTTGCGTGTTTTTAACAAATATGCAAAAACTCACCTTCCACAATCTTAAATCCTACAAAAAAAAATTCTATCTTTCTTAAAATTTTACCTACGATGTCAATTAAACTGTCCTCTTTCTAAATATGTAATTTTAATATTTTTCTAACTATGCTAAGGTTTCCATTTATATTTATTTCAAACTATGTATTTTATACCCTATTTTCAGTGATTATAAAAACTTATCTTTCATTGTGTATCTTTTTATGGCTCATTGAAATTGAAAAAAAATATACTAGCTCAAACTAGGCCTAATTCTATACACATTAAAAAAATATAATTTTTTATATTTTTTGAGGTAGTTAGGGCGGCACACATTCAGAGCTCCATTAGTTTTCAAAATTTAAAATTTTGTACTATAAAAATCATAAAAAAATATTTGCTAAAGAAATCTATAAAAAAATGGAGCCCAAACTAGATGCTCCTAGCTATCTTTTTACCAAAGGGTTTTCAAAAATACTAAATAGTGCTAAAAAATGGTGGGGCGCATGAAAGTCACTCTATTATGTTTTTTAACAAAAACAGGAGCACCTATTGGTATTTTAGTTATTTTACCCACTTAAACTTAACCGTTTTCAATAAAATTTAGTAGCTTGGAAACTAGACTCAAAATTCTACGATTCATGTTTTTACAACATCTTCCAATTTTGAGTGTAACTAATTCAAATAACTCATACAAGTTGAATATTTTTATTTTTCAGAAAAAAGAATCCACTTAAGACCTTCTTTTGGACCCTTGTATTGGTACACTTACCCGTATCCACCTGCAAATGTGCCCTTGGAAAACAAGCTTGTTGACCAAATACTTAAGTGCCATATGATCAGTAAAGAATATAAATGGTGTTGCCAATAAGTATAGTTTGAACTTATGCAGTGCATATATCATAGAAAAGGCCTCATGCTCAATAGTTGTATAATTCTTTTCCACCGGAGTCAACTTCCTAGTTGCAAAATGAATAGGGTGGTCTACAATTCCTTCACCTAGTTGTGCTAATACTGTTCCAATCGCAATTCCAGAAGCATCAACGTGAACATGAAAGGGCTTATCCTAAGAAGAAAAGTGAAAAATAGGCGCAGTAGTTAGCTTCTCCTTTAGAGTTTCAAATGTTTGTTGCTACGCATCACCCGAGTAGAATTTTCCCTTAGCTTTCAACAGTTCCTCCAAGGGCATGAAAATAATTGCATAGCCTTTAATGAATTTCCAGAAATAACCTATATGTCCAAGAAATCCACCAACTTCACTCTGATTATTAGGTTCAATGAAACCCAAGATTACAACTATTTTGGGTAGATCTACCAATAAGCCTTATTTACTAATAATATGCCCAAGTAAAGTGCCAAATGGTGTTGTAAATATGCACTTCTTAATATCCAGAGATATACTTAACTTCCTACACCTCTCAAACATCAGCCTTAAATTATCACAATTATCCTTGAGGAAGCCATAGAATGTTAAGTCATCTAGATACACCTATAAAAACTTACGAATGAAATCCTGAAATGCCTACACAACAATCCATGAGAACACAGCTGGTGCATTCTTCAATCCAAATGGCATCACTGTTTATGAAAAAATTCCCTACTTAGTGGTGAAATTTTTATTTTCCTGATCTTCCTTTACTGTGTGCACATGATGATAACCTAAAAATCCATCAGTAAAAGAATAGATCTCATGCCCTGGAACTCCTTTAAGGATCTGCTCTATGAATGGGGTAGGAAAAGGATCAATAACACATGAAGAATTTAACTTTCTGTATTCCACATAGATCCTTATCCTCCCATCCTTTTTAATACTTATGACAATGGGGCTAACCCATTCAGATTCCTCAATGGGCTCATTTATACCATATTAGAGAATTTTATCAATTTATTCCTTTACCTTCACGTGTAGATTAGGATTCATCCTGTACGGCCTCTTCCTAATCGGATGTGTGCATTCTTTAAGATTGATTTTCATCTCACCCAAAGAAGGTTGTAATCTTAACCCATGATGACCTCGCAGAAAAAATTCCTGAAAGTCACACAAAAGTTCAATAATCTTTGCCACTTCGTGTTTCGACTAATAATCACCAATAATGGCCTCTTTAGGCTCTGTGTCTATTCTAATGTTAACCCTATTTGTTTTCATAGGCTCATGATATGTGCACACATTTACATTTGCTTCTTCCATCACCTTGTCTATACCTTCAGTGTGGTTAACATCTAGGTTATTATGTTCATCATCCTCATCATTTATCATGCATACCGGTTTATCCTTTTCCTTCTCTTCTTAGGAACAGACCATTTCTTCTTCCTTGGTCTCTTTAAGGTCAAGGTGTTCCTCTAAATCCAACTCTCCAAACATATCTAATAGGAGTTCCTCAGCCTTCACATTATCTCCCAAAGTAAGGTGCTTCATTCACCAGAGGCTTAGTATAAAATTAATCAAAAGTATGAATCATACCTAAGGTCATCTCCTTCCAATTAAGTGTTTCTCTAGTCAATTCCGCATGGACATACCATGCACACGCACAGCCTCTTAGGGTGGTGTAGAACTTATATACCCAGAGTGCTAGTGAAAAGGCCTCCTGCCTCTCCGTCCAAAGTCTCTCACATTCCTGGATGTGGTACGAAGTAGGGGACTTCCCATGAAACTCACATATATGGTAAGGTACGGTGCTCCTTAGGAACCTAGTAGAAAAGGAAATTCTTGCTTCTCACCATTCTAATATTTTTTGTGTGTAGTCCACCAACGTGCTACTTTCCCGCGTAGAGTATATACAAGCATATTTCATCTACCCCCTTCATTCTTCTACTGGGATTCCATGACGTGTAGAAATACATCAGGATTCCTGTCACTAGTGTACCTAGGTACCTAGTTATAACTCAAATGCCTAACGACATGTGGCTTGATCATGTGAGTAACTGTGTTCTTAATATCATGCCCAAATACTTCATAAGTTCCATAGACCCAGTTGTCACAAATAATACCTGTAGTATCAGTAACTGACTGGGAATCATCCCACTATATCACCGCTTCCTTAGATGGCTTAGTTACCTCTGGGTCTCTAATTGTGCATGCATATAACATGTTTAATTTGTCATCACTCAAAGGATCAACATATGGGGCAGCCTTTGCATCTGTCAAGGGTATAATAATGTGCTCTTCTTTTTTCTCAAAACTAATGTACCCTTTGTTGAAGCATGAATCTACATTATTAACATAGCACCAGGGGTGCCTAAGTAATGCTGGGAAGTTATCAGTTTCAACAAACTCTAATACTTAAAAATCCCCAATAAACTTTATCACCTGAATATAAATAGTTACATATTTTAATAATCCAATAGAATTAGCACTAGTTCTAATTTCCATGTACATCACATTCAAAGAAGGCTGCAATGGTGGTCTTCCCATCTGATTCCAATCATCCAACGTGAGTACATTAACTTCTACCCCTGTATCTATCAAAATATTGCTTATAAGCCATCCATCTATAACTGTATTCAGTGTAATATCCTTATCATACTCATGATTATTTGGGAATAAATTTACATGAAGTATCTACCTCTTGTGCTCATTACCTGTGCGCGCTATATTCTCTCTCAACCATTCTCCTAATAGAGGGATTATATTCTCCTGGCACAACATTCTACAGACCTCTTTTAAATCATCTACATCCTTCTATAGGAGTTCTAATTTCTTTTCTCATTCCATCATGAGTGCATGTTCCTTAAAGCTTTGAATCTCTCTTTGCAGATCCTTGATCACATCCATCTCTTGGTAAACCTCCTTTTGATGTGTAGTACTAGGTTACTTGACATTTATCACTTCTTGCTTTATTATAGTTGGCTTATACTTTGCAGGTTCACGTGCATGTGCAACCTCAATGTGTGTAGTAACTAAAATATGTAACTCATGAATAGGTTCTACCTTAGGCATCCATTGATCTTCAACTGCATGGTGTACCTTAATCATTCTAGCACCCTTTTCTTGTTTGTGTTGTTTTCTCACGTGCTTATATAAGTCAGAACATTCTTCAAAATTTTGTTGTTTTCCAAACCATGAGGAAACCACATTCTGAGGGTGCTCATGCTGATAATGATCAGGGGATCCACAAGTATAATAAGTTCCTATAGGAAATCCTCCTCTTCCACCACTGCAATCTCGGCCTCTATAACCTCCACGGAAACCTTTATTTCTATTATCGCCATAATTGTGCCCTTCATTATGATGTCCTCCTTATTCCTTTGATCAACTCACCACACTAGTCTGGCACACAATAGTCTCAATGGCCTCATGAATGTGATTGATCAATTTGTAGTAAGAGGTATCATGAGTATGAGTTTTTCTAATCTTAAAATACATAGAGAAATTCTTCTAGATCACATGCTTGAAGAGAGTGCATCTACTCGCATCATAGTACAAATGAAAAATATCGTAATCCAACAGTATGGTACACACTTAATTTGAAGGGAATCTATCCTTAGTGTGTCTTTTAACCTCGCAATTTGTATACCATATTCCACTGCGTGTGTCATGAGCTCAATTAGCATAGAGCTTCTCCAACTCTTCCTAGCTACAATCTACACCTCTAAAAATGGACTTACTCTAGTGTCCACACTTTCAACTATCTTAGCATGTAGAGATTCTTACAAAGCGTCATGTGGATCTAAAAATATATTATGAGATAGTGCCCTTCTAAATGGATTAAACAAGCCACCAACAAACCACTATGTATGCCGACTAGCGTGTATGTCATAAGATAACTTTGAAAACAAAGTTTTAAAACACACATCATATTTCCTCACGCTCTAAGATAAACCATTCTTAATATCCTTAAGCACGGTGATGTTTTTCTGCTCAAACTCAGGAATATGGAACTCTACTAGAAATTCTAAGTGTAAAACATTATAATACATTGTATTTTGATGTGGGTCATACTTCATGTATCAGTTATGTGCGTGCCCTTGAAGAGTAGTACAAAACTAAATCACCTTTCTATTTGAGGCTGTAATTACTTTAGCATGAGATATTAGCTCGTACTTGTGCACATGCTTTGTAGCTTCTTCAATACCTCTATATTCTGGTTAGTGATGAGACATATCGTAGTAAACTTATTGTGGCTGATGATGGTGCAGACCTTGTCCACCAGATCTAGAATCAGAACCCCCACCAATATTTCCTCCACCACCAGAACCACTTGATCCACCTAATCCCGAGCCTCCCCATCCTCCTGATCCACTAGATCTTCCTCATGTAGTAGGTAAAATACTAGTGGATGTACTTCCTTGGGTCCCAACAATGGTACTAAACTTAACTCCCATAGTATACAAATTTGTGATACTTCTAGACTTATTCCCAATGTTTTATGTACCCACACTTTGTCCTAATGATGCATCAAAAATTAATCCCCCAATCAGTCCCCCAAACAAATATGATGTATGTGTTTCCATAGGTGTATGTTTTTTCTGATATACTTCTATATTTAAAGGAAAATGATGTCTACCTGTCGCTGTTAGATTACCTACATTCGCCTAATTATCAATGATTACTTCTGGAACTTGAACACAAAGCGTAGAGGCTAGGTCGCCATGTGAGATCAGATGCGTGCCTGTGGTTATCAATATTTCCTCCTTGTAAGAACTCTCATCAGAAACTGAAGGGGATTCTCTACCACGCTTTCCTAAGATTAGGAGAACCAGATGCTCCGGATCCACATCTTCCACGTGAGCTATAAAAACCTTGTGATACATCTACCTTCACAACTCCATAGAATCCTCAACACCATGTTGCTTCGCCAATTCCCTCTCCCACGCTTCATTATACTTAAGCCTTATTTCCTCTCTCTGTATTTCTGCTTATATGTTCACCATCTTTAACCACACCTTCTCCTACCCCTGTGTGCTATGGTGGGTTTAGCTAGCCATAGGTAACGTCTCTAAACTCAACACCACCATCAAGATCTTAAATTCCAAAGGAATAACATAGATGTAAGATCCTATGGGATTGTGCAAAAAGAATGTTTCATAAAGTTCATGATAAAGATTTTCTTCCACCTGCTTGTGTTCATTGAAATCGGGTCCATAACCATATCTTCGTGTAAACTTCTCTTGTCCATTGTCCATCTAACTTTCAATAGCCACAAGAGTCAATTGATATGCCATCACCATGCAACATCATGGAAAACCACTCAAAAATATGTCCCAACAACGTAACCAAAATGTAGCCTTTATTTTTCCCCTCAATTTCCTAGGCACGCTAGCACTTCACCCAGATAAAGCTAGATGCTCACTTGAAGCGCCCAAAGGTACTAGGTCCCTCTTTTATGTGTACTTTGTCAAGATGTTAGCAAGCATATTCATATATTCCATATCCAGACCAAGTAATTAAATGTAAAGCATAACAAGAATCAGATCACAACCATAGTGCATAATGAATCAGATAAGGATCAAGATCAGATTTACCATATAAGTACCATGAATAGAAACATCAACAACCAATATGCATCTAAGATGATCCATTATATTAACTCATCACAAAACAATAGCTGAATACATCACAATACTCTCATAGAGTCATGAGTGTAACTTCACACAAGCATCATAACTCTATTACAACTCAGAAATCTCTCAAACAAGGAAGAGTACTACATACTTATAGGAGTGGGGACTTTCCCTTCACCTCCCATGCATTCTCAAAATAGGATGCATGCTTAGAATAGCCATGCGCTAATAACTGCATGCTTCTACATGGTGGCTGATAATGGATTAATCTATAATTAAACTCTATCTTAATCATATTATTAGTACAAATTATGCATGTCTCTTGGTCTTCCATTTTTTCCCAAAATAGCTCTTCCTTACCCACAAAGTCTTCATGCTTTTATATTTGTTTGCACTACACTCCAACCGCTTTTTCTTTTTTTAGCCCATGCTATGTAAAAATGGCTAAGTCTTGGGTGCTCAGGCGCGAGACTAAAGGGTGAAATTCTCTCAACCACTCGCGCCTATTCACGCACCCCCTTCTTGCGTGCTACTATCACATGCACCTCTAATACTTAGTCACTTTTTCATCAGTCCAACACTGACACTACTCTTTCTCCTATCTACCATTATGATGACTTTATTTATTCTCATGAAACATTGCAAAATCTCCCACCATGGCATGGTATCTCTCGCGTCATCACATAGATCTTCATCACACACATGGGGATGTCAACCTTTCTTCCCCCCTTCCATTACTATCATTTTTCTCCAATTTTTTATTATTACATTGCATGTTCCACACTTTCTATCTAATATTTTCAAGCACTTTCACACCTTTAGTACACATAGTGTACCATTATTACCCTATGATGTAATCTAGTTCCACAGTTCATACTTGACTGCTAAGGGTATAATTCTAAAATTAACCTCACATCCATTACACTTCATGCTATGTGCTTTACGATACATATTCCTAGCATCTACTCTCATACAACACATTACTAGATGACACATTCTTGTTTTATGGTTCATTCTTGACTGTTAATGGTCCATATAAAGGAGCCTCATCTCATACACATCCACTGGGGGGCATGTTGTTCCTATCATCTTCACATTTTGCATACCACACCAACACACTCATACACAACATTTGCATATATTTTCTACATTTACTCTTGCTAGCTTATTCTAACTACATGTTACACATTTTTTCCATGCTAGACGGATTCTTAGTATGGCATCATCTTCCTACACACACACACGTGCGCATTCACTAGGTATTTTGAGGTGAATGCATATCTGTTACATATATCTACACACTATAATGATGTTTGGAACTGTACATTTTACCAGTCCCACCGAGGATCCTGGGGCATCTACTATCACTACTCCAACATTCTACACACTTCGGGTGAACTACTGATACAATATTCACTAATTCTCATTATAATTCACCTTAATTTTTGTTGCTTTATAAATTCTTTGACGTACTATTTATCTTTCTAACATGTTAACGAGTTCTTCATGTGTAGCATTTGATTTTCAGGACTATATGCCAATGTGGTTATCCAATACATTTTTCTTGATATTGATTGCTATTGTATATTATTGTTTTTGGGCTATGCATTATGGCTTGAGTGATCATTATATAATTTTGAACACTTCGGCCCCGATTGTCTTATGACATTGTGAGCAATGTTCCATGTTTAAAACCCACTTTTCGTTGTCTATCTTGTCTACACACTTACTTGTTACATTTTCTTCTTTTGCATGCAGATACTTTTACTACAAACACATGTTACTATCCTCTCTTGTTTTAATGTGTGGTGGTTTCTACCATACACATCCCCTACCCCCTGTAGGTATCCACTTTAGATTAGCATCAGGCCCTCTCCTTTGGGCCACATTATCCTACTATAGTCACATACACCCCAAATGAAGGGGGCATACATTGGGTGAATAAATAACCCCTAAAGAATCTAAGAGATATAGTTCATATCAATATAGTACATATGTAACAAAATAACACAATCACTAAATGACCTAGAATCTGACTTGGGTCTAAAATGTAGAGTAGATAATAGCACCAAGAATCATACCCTAGCGTCTGGGTGCTCCAATCCTCCCTTGGGTGCTAATGACATGGGGACAAACACAATAATTTTCTCAGTACATCACAGTCTACATTAGTTTACATAGTAGTTCTACAGTAATAGACACTGGCCTTTAGTCACATAATGCATTCTATCTCCTACAATCAGTATAATCATAAAAATTCAGAATAAATTGAAGCAAAAGGAACAAAGTCATGATGTACCATCTACAGTGGTGCTTATTGGGCGGAGTCATGAAAGTAGAGTAAAACCATACCTCTCTCCCCAACACTTGCTCTTGGCATGAGATCACCTAGAAACCTCACCTTCAACATTAAAATCAACAACTTCAAGCAACATGACACTTTTCTATCTTTTACTTTCTTACACATCAGGTGCACACTTTCCTTTTTACACACTTTTATACTCTTTACATACTTATGCACATGTTTCGCTGATGTATCATATAAATAAATTTGAATACTTTCTTACTTCTTTTGCAGGTACATCCTTATAAGAAGAATCTAACACAAGCTACAGAAGCACACTACAATGCAACACGCTTCACCCTTAGGGTCCATTTCCCTTTCCTAGTCTCCATGCTCCACTTTGCAATCACTTCACGCTTCACTTGTCCACTCGGCACGCTATCGCCAATGCTCTCTCTACATGATCATCAAGTGCACATATTCTTTCTATTTCATGTTATCGAGTATTCACTCAACAACATAAAGTGGGAGAAAATGTAGATAAAAAATCATGTATCTGGGTATATTTATAGGTCTAAAAGCATACTAATATATACATGATTCCGAAGAAAGAAAACTACTGGTTAACAACTATATTTTTCTTTTTTTCTTTTTCTCTTGCTTTCTCTTTGGTCTTACACACCCTACAACACTGAAAAAACATGACTCATTTATCCTGTATGGCCTCAAATAATGGTGCCCAGTTAGGACAAAAACACCTGGGAATTTCTATCCATACTAGGAACTCCTAACCCTTTGTTACCTTTACTCGATCTTTTTGGGTCTCTTTTATATTTTAGGCATATTTTTCAATTATGCTTTGGCCTTACATTTATCAATTACAAAATTCAAACATGGAAATCATATGTACTTAGTTACTTCTCAAAAATAAGGACCAAGCACTAAGAATTAATATCATCACCTAAGTTTGTATTCAAAAGGCACTTAATACCTTCAAAGGAATCCATTTAGCATCTATATAAGGGATAAGGTTTTCATCACTTCTACATACACTTCATAGGAGGGTAATCATATTTTTATTCCATCCATACATACTATACATTGCTACATTCTAGGTCTAGCCCGATATCATTTGTGCAACTTACACAAGGGAATCCTAGGGCACCATTTTAACACACACACACACTAGAACTACATGGGGTTTGATATGTAGTATGAAACTTGACAATAATTTCACTCATTGGGTGACTTCCAGGGTCAATTCGACTCCACATTTTGCATCTTTTTTCTTAGATTTGATGTGGTTTGTGGACATGTATAGGTAGACATTCTATTTTGCCAGTTACAAGTACCCTCGGTGATCAAAGAATGAATATCAAGTGACAAACATGGATCAACAGTGAAACCATTATGACACAAAATAAATTAGTTCCTAAGCATTTGCATGAACACCAATGCCCAAATCCAATCACCAGTGCCCAGGTGCCTTTGCCCTCCCATAAGTGCCCATTTCTTGCATCGTTCCTAAGTTCCAAAACTTATAGTGAAAATTAATGACATTATTTCCATCCTATTAAATACTTTTACCTACCAAGATCATCTCTAGTTAGCTCATAAATCATCTAATTCTTCATATCTCTCCTTCGTGCTTAGGGTTTTACATTTTATGTGTTTTATTGCTTGTGTCATTATTGTATTTAATCATTTATACATTATTTGTTACAATATTTACTCTACAATTATATTTAATTAATTTAAATTAAATTTAATCAATTTGATAGAAAAGTGTCTTACAATTACCATTGATGTCCTAAACATTCAAAAAACAAATGTATCTCATTACATCCTATGATCTAAGAACTAATTGAAAATAAAAAAAATTCTATTCAAGACATGGAAACACCAACTAATAGGATGGTAAACAACCTAATTATCAATTGGATATTTTTACAATACATTACCATGTCATGTAAAAACTCATAAGGTTGATGAATATATATGGTTTATCATGCAATACTTCCTCCACCGTCCTTCATAGTTGACCCTCATCATCTTGATGCCATATTTGATTTGACTATAGAGATATTATATTTCACACCACCAATTACATTGGTTGATCTAAATATTTCCGTTGATGATGAGGAATATTCTATACCTTTTTTATTCAACCAATTATCAATTCTCATATGATCCTAAACATAATAGTGGAAAATGGATCTAGCCAAAATAGTTTCACTATGAAACTTGTTATATCACTAGGCTATACTACGCAAGACTTTATTGGAACCACATATACAGTTTAAGGATTCAATGACTAACGATCAATCCCAATCAAGGATATAGTTTTGCATTTACATGTTTGACCTAAGAGGATGAATATAAGGTTCCTCATGGTCCCTTCTAATAATATGACCTACATGCTACTCAAATTCCCATGGATTTGTGAGATGTGTGTTATACTTTCTACCTTGCATAGATATATAAAGTACATATACTTTGTGCTTAAATTTGTCTATCTTTATGCCGAAGGTGTTTTCCATATTAGAATCGAAGGGGCCTAATTATGAAACTTGTCATATCATGGATATTCATGATGCAAATCCACATCACAACTGTCCACATGGATGAGTGTCATGAATGTTTACTCCACCTACTAGTGTCAACTACAAATCCACAAGGAAAAATCTTGCATTTGATATTCATTTTTTCCTAGACAAGTGTGGAGAATGTCCTAAGATAATGGTCTATAAAAATGGTATAACACCATCTGAATCGACATGTATTGTGGTTTTCAATGAAAAATACTACATTGAATCAACATGGGAATTCAAGTCCACTCCACATATCCCTATTTATTAAGTGTCTTGGGACATGTGTAAGTTAATTAACTTCAAAATTATATCTGATCTAACTACCCAAAAAGCATAAGGGTTGACATTGTAAATAATAACTTTCACAACATGCCCTTTCTCCTTCAAATGATTGACAATCATGGCATGTGGTACATATGTGCCTTGTCATAAGAGAGACTATTTTTACTTAGGTTATCCCAAAATTTTCCCCACCCCTAGACTTATCCTCCCTCAAACCCCTTTCTCATCCCCCCTCTTCCTCTTGCAATGTTCTGGTACCTTAGGTTTAACTTCTTCTTCAACACATCCCTTCAACATCTCCATTGCATCATTCATGTGTGATTGTTAGCATTTATATATAATGAAGTTTTGTGGTGTTTTTCAAGTTCCGATAATTGAATTCAGGATCCTTCATGCTTGTTTTATATATATATATATTAAGTATTTATTTCAGTTTTACCTAACTACTAATTAAATATCAATTCTCCAACCAATTAGTAGCTAGTATTAGTTTTTGTATGTCCAATTTTCTATGTTTAAAAGTTTTAGCTTGCATGTTTGTTATCTAAAAACACTTTAAAGTGTCTCTATTGAAGTTTTGTTTATTGGAAAAATTTAAGGCCTTATTATCGCTTCATATATATGATAAAGGATGATGTCATGGTAGGAAAATCAACTTTTCCCTTTTCAATACTTAGCAATTTTTAAACTTATGACATGTGTCCGATCAAGAAAATGACATCTAATATACATATATATAAATAATTGACAAGAAAAGAAAATTTGTAATGACATTATAATAATTAAAATTATATTCCTAAAAACATATATTATCCTATGCTTTAAAGAACAAATGTAAAAAATATACCATTTGTTTATTCCACGAGAAATTTTTTTATTTTAATTAATTGAAATAAATATATGATTGCAAATACAACGCAAACTTAAATCTCCCTGACCAACATATAGATAAGAAATTTATTGACATGAACATGTCACTAAGAAATTCTTGTTTAATATCTTAAAATATTAACTAAGTGGATGGTATGCACACATTTATCATAATCCCCTACAAATATTTTGTCCCTCGAATAGTTAGTTGTCTTATAACAGTGATGAATGGTCAATAATATAAGAAAATTAATTCAGATAAACGTCTTTGCTAGATACAATATTTACATATATTTGTTTTATGCATATAAGATTATCTAATTACAAGTGATTTTCCCAAAAGGTTGCAATGGATACACCGAAGGCGGTGCATGAGCAAGGATGGAAGCCAAGCTAGATGCATTCAGAATGCAACTAAAGAAACAAAGGAGATTTAAGGTTCCCTTGTATAGATGGGATGAAATACAAATCTAGTACATTGATAGGGAGGCATGAAGAAGTTAAAGTTGAAGGATTGAAGGTGAAAAAATGGAGGCAATAAGAGTCGTGATGATGAAGGGGATCGAGAGAGGAGACTTTATCAGTTAGGGAATCTAGAGGAGGGAACATATGTAATTATATATTTTCTTTTGACAAATCACTTACATACCACATGTCACTTGTTTGTACTACACTTCATGTTGTTCTAATAGGGGCTCCACAAGATTGAACCTAAGACTTTCTGACACACATCGAGATATACTTTTTTTAATTTCATCTAACAATCCCTAGGTGTTACGCACTTCAATGTGGAAGATGGTAGAGATGATTTTTAGCTTTAACATGTGAAAGGTGAAGTAATTGTTTTGAAATTGTGTTGCCTCTTCTGCTAGGCCTTTGCAATGCATGAACAAATACACTATCCTACATGGATGTTGGCGAGCCAATTTGTAGCTTCTCTTGTATTGTTTTGATGGCTTAAGACTTTTCGACCCATATTGGATCAATGCCCTAATGCTTTCCCTCTTATGCACGGGTCATTCCAGTCCCCTGGTAGCTTGCAAAGAGCTAAGATTTGGAATCGTGTAAGACGTTTTGAACAATATTTTGGGGATGAGAGATGATTTTTGAACTTGTAAAATGCAATACTAACATTATTTTAGAAACTAAACAATGAAGTTGTTCATGGGATATCCACATAGCACCAAATAGGAAACAATACCCACAAGTTAGGAATATGAGATAGAAAACATAAAAAATATATATGCGGGAAATATATTAATGTTGGGCATTACATTTTTCGTGGTCCCCAAATGGACTCATACTTCTTCTCGAAAAATGAGATAGAGACATGATGACCTTTATATGGTTTGTAAATAGTTAGTTATTTGTAACACAGGTAGAATGGTGACACTTTTTAATATTTTAACTTCGATGGGTTGGATTAATTATTTTTATGTTTATTTTTGGGACTTTTGAAAATTTAACAAAAATGAGCTTGATGTTCTACTAAGTTGATGATAATCCCAAACTAATAATATATTTTTTGATTTAAATGAAATAACAATACTATCTATTAAGTTTTTAAGTACTTAGTAACATGAATCCACTTAATAAGAAACAAAATCAAGTTTAGAATAACATTGTATTGTTCTTGTTTTTAACCATGCAATGTTGTTAAATTGTGGAGGGGTTGTTTGGGAAACATTGTTAACTTTCCCACCAGTTTAACGACGCCGAGAAATGGCCCTGACAAATATGAAATAAATAGACATTTTTGATAAAATATGGGGGGAAAGGGATTTTCTATTTTGTTGTTTTAGTTTTATAGGTTTAGGTTTTTTATTGGATAATATTTAGTTTTGTGGGAGAAAAATAATGATCAACGATGACACATGTCAACTTATAATTGAACAAAAAAATGTTATTTTTAGGTATTAGTTGGACTGAGTTTATCCAATTCCAGATCAAAAATCAACATTAACCACTCCATGATTGAAATAGATTTTGTTATACCAAGTGTGAAAATCATGTTTCTTTTGTGGTCTTGCATTTGTAAGGTTGTAATGTAGATTGCCAATTTGCACTAACAACGAATGTATTCTCCTTGTTATAAATAGCGCCTTCAGTATAAATATAGATAATTTAACTATATTAATTTTAAAACATTAATAAATTATAAGTTTATATGTATTTTAGAATTGTCACATAGTTTTATTCATTTTGATTTTCCATATTGATTAATGAATATGTCATTATCTTTATAACTTATCTAATAATTGGTGAAGACGACCACGGTCAATCTCCATTCTTAGACTAAGATAATAAAAATCTAAAAAAGTGAACTCCTTTATTTTCCATATACTTAAGATATCACAATTTATCAGTTATCTTTTCCTTTTTTCAAATAAACAGAAAAAAAATATTATAACGATTAAATATTATATTCAATTTCCATTTTTATTAACATCTCACATTATTATACTCTATCCCATCACCATGCTTTTAAGTCTCAATATAAAATACACCTATTAAGAAACTATTGAAATAATCATGTCAATTATTCCACTTTAAAATATAATTAATTTTTTAGTTGTGTTGCATTCAAGAATATGTATTCATCCATCTATATCAATGACATATTAAACTTATCTCATTCATGCAAAAAAATTGTTAATGTTCATTGTATTGGACCTTTATTTTATTTCGTACATGGTAATTTGCGAATTTATCTTAACGTGAGATATTCCCCGATAGATCACATTCATCTTCTAGTGAATGCTTGTGTAATGTTCTCATAGTATGGTTTTAATATCCCTCCCAGAAATTTACCTCGGAGTAACGTTTACCAGTTTGTAAATATTTTTTGTCCACTGATATTAAGTAGAAGAAGAACACCCTTCACTTTGTAATGGCAATCATGCTTCATCATAGTAAGAGGCAAGCCACGATGATATTGATACTCTGAAGAAAATTAGGAAGCGTTGTAAAAGTAAGAGTACCTTGGAGTCTGAACCCAAAATCCATGTTAAAGGCAAAGGAACAAATTAACAAGAAGTAGAGTCATTATAAATTTGAAAGAGTGAAGAAAGTGGGCAAAGAGAGAGAGAGAGAAATTATTCTATTACACTCGAGGCATTTTCCATATTAGAATCGTGCATGCCTAACTAGATAACACTTGTCAGATCATGGATGACAACAGTGCATTTGGTCGTTAATGCACCACTGCATTGTAGTTATTCACATGGATGAGTAGGATAAATTGTGGAAATGTTCTTAACATCGATAATTTTTACGTGAATGAGTGCGTGGACGGTTTACTCCACCTACTTGTGTCAATTACAAATCCTCAAGAAAATATCGTGTCTGATATTTGTTGTTACCCAAGAACGCGTGGAAAATGCCCTAAGATAATGGTCTATAATGATGGCATAACAACCCCTGATTGACCTTGTTTCGATGTTATCAAATTTAGCTATTATATCGACTCGACATGGAAAGTTTATTTCACTCCAAATATCCCTATCTCTAAAGTGTCTTGGAACACACATAAGTGAAATTTCTTTAAAGTGTTGTCTGATCTAATTACCCACAAATCACACTGGTTGACATTGCAACACCAGCTTGCACTACACACCCTTTCTCCTTCAAACAATTGACAAAAATGGCACATTTCCATATGTGCCTTGTCGTAAGAAATAAGATTTTTTCTTAGGTTCCCCCAACATTTTCCCTACCCCTAGAATTCTCCTCCCTCAAACCCCTTTTTCAACCCCCTTCCTCTTCCAATGTTTTGCTCCCTTGGGTTTAACTTCTTCAGCACATCCCCTTTAGCATTTGCATTACACAATTCACGTGCGATTACTTTTGTGTGTGTGTGTAAAATGAAAATTTTCAAGTTTTTCTAATTACCAAAATTGAATTCAAGAGCCTGCATAATAGTACTATATATAATCCTGACAACTAAAAATATATCTATTTTATTTATATATAAAATGTTTTTTTTAATTGGAGATTAAACATCATTATTTAGAATCTTGTAGCTTATAAGTAATCATTATAAAAAATCGTTTTACTAAAATTTCCTAGCCATGAAATTTTTTATTAGTCATGTCGAAGGCTATGAAGTATTGTTTTTACTTCTACATAACTACTAATTAAATATCAATTCTCCAACCAATTAGTAGCTAGTATTTATTTTTGCATAGCCAATTTCCTATGTTTAAAAGTTACAATTTACCCGTTTGTTATCTAAAATACTTTAAAGTATGTAAATATTGAAGTGTTGATTGGTGGAAAAATTTAAGGTCTTATTAAACCTTCTCACATTTGATAAATGATGATGTCATGGTAGGGAAATCAATTTTTCCTTTTTAAATACTTCTCAAATTTTGAACCTATAACATGTGTTTGATTAAAAAAAATGACATTGATTATATATATAAAAAAATTGTAATGACATTACTATATTTAAAATTATATTTCTAAAAATATATATTAACCTATGCAAAAATAAATAAATATGAAAAAGATATCACCTATTTATGTCATGGACTATGTTTATTTTTATTTTTATGAATTGAAAAAAATCAACAATTACAATAAAAATATAAACTCAAACCTCTTCGACCAACATATAGATACACAATTTATAGACATAAACAACTCACTAAACAATTCTCGTTTAATATCTCAAAAATATTAACTAAGTGGATGATATGCACACATTTATCATTATCCCCTACACACAGTTCTTTTTCCTCAAATATTCCTCTTATAACAGTAATGAACATGGTCAATCATGGTAATACCCTATAAGAAAGCTAACACATAAATGTATTTAGAAAATCTTATACATATTTTTAAAGATGTAAACGTATTTTCTAAATACAAGATTTTCTAATTGCTAGCGATTGTATTAGAAGGATGTAATGGATACGCCGAAGGTGAAGTATGAATATGGATGGAGTCCAAGCTAGATGCAATCAAATTTTGATCAAATAAACAAAGGAAGTTTAGGGTTCCCTTGTATAGACAAGAGGAAATTGAAATCTAAGACATCATTAGCCCAATACATTAAGAAGTTGAGGTTGAAGGTTTGAAGTTGAAACATTGGAGGGAGGAAGAGTGGTCATAATGAAGGGGATAGATGGAGGAGAATTTTAGGGTTGGGAAATCTAGTGGAGGGATAATGTAGCCAAATTCTAACCAAACTAGATTTACTGCAAATAATATGAACTCCAAAGAAAATAGATCTCCTTCTTTGTTATTGAATAATGAATTACAATGTTTCCTAAATAGGAAAACAACTCCCAACTCGAGTTGCCAAGTAAACTCTAACTAACTCTGACTAAATCTACTCTAGGTGGCGGAATTTACTATTTTTAGCAGTTTACTAGAACCTGCTATTCTTAGTAAGTTTGCATGCTTATCCATATGGGCACAGAAATTGCCACGCATCTTCTACATCCCTAAATTAGAGTAATTGCCAACTTTCTAACTCCTAATGCAACTATTCGACTAAAATTAATTAATTCCCAAAAATAGGGAAAAACCGAACTATAACTTAAATCCTAATTTTTGGCCTCAAGATGGTAGATTTAGGGCCCAAAAACGTGTCAAAAAATTGCCCCAAGTGGTAGGTTGAGTTGCCGTTGTGTTCATCTCATCGAAACATGTGGTTTAAAAAAAAACGGACTCAAATGGACACCCGGAGCTCAAGTTATGACCTTGTCAAGTTCCTACTAAATTTGGCACATCAAGGGAGTGTAGGTGATTCTCTTTTTTCTTCTAACAAGTTGCATATAGACCACATGTCACTTTTTCATACTGCATGCCATGTTGTTCAAATAGGGGCTCCACAAATTGAACATAAGACTTGCTAACACACATCGGGATATGTTTGTCATACTTTCATGTGACAAGTCCTGGGTGGTAAGAAATGTAATGCAACAAAGGGTAGAGATAATTTTGAGCTTTAACATATGAAAGCTGAAATGGTCATTTTTAAATTGTGTTGCCTCTTCTGCTAGGCCTTTGCAATGTGCAGATAGTTAAGCTTTCATGCATAGATGTTAGTAAGCCCATTCATAGTTTTTTGTAGATAAGGTTGAGGAATTAAGACTTGTCAACACACATTGGGTCAGTGGCCTAATGCTTTCCCTCTTATGCACGGTTCATTGTGGTCCCCTAGTAGCTTGCAAAGAGCTTAGATTTGGAATCAGGAAAAATGTTTTGAACAATAATTTGGGGATGAGAGATGATGTTTGAACTTTTACAACACGATATTAGTGTTATTTTAGAAAGTTAACAATAAAGTGGTTCATGAGGTATCCACATAACACCAAGTAGGAAACAATTTCCACAAGTTAGGAATATGATATAACATACATTAAAAAGCTAAATGTGTGAAATGCATTAATGTTGAGGATTTCCTTTTTCATAGTAGCCAAAGGATTCACAATTCTTCTCGAATAAGGAGAGACGAAAAACGATGGCCTCTCCATGATTTGCAAATGGTTAGTTATTTCCAACGTAGGTAGAACAATGATAATTATTAATATTCTAAGTTTGATAGGTTGGTTTAGTTTTATAATTTTGTATTTATTTTTTATATGATTGACAAGTGAATAGAAATAAGCTTGATTCTCTACTAATTTAAACATATGCTATAATATAATTCATATCAACAATATTTTTTACACAAACCAAATTAAAAATGATAATAATCCTAAATACCAATATTAGTTATTTTGATTTTTACGAAACAACAACAATATTAAGCTTTTAATTAATGAGTAACATGAGTCCACTTAATAAAAAACTATATCAAGTTTAAGAATAACATTGTATTGCAGTTGTTATTAGCCTTGTTGTACTATTAACTTGTGGAGGGGTTGCTCAAGCAACACAATTAACTTTTGTATGAGTTCTATATATAGTGTCAATAGTTGGCCCTTACTATGAAAGAAAATACAGGAAAAAAGGGGCTTTGTTGTTTTGTTAGTTTATTTTTTATGGGGTTAAGGTTTTCGATTGGATAGTGTTTAGTTTTGTGGAAAAAAATGGTCAACAATGACACATATTTGCTTATAATTGGACCAAAAACTTTAGTTTTTTACGTACTATTTTGACCGGTTTCATCCAATTACATATCGAAGATAAAAATTAAACACTCTATCCTTGAAATAAATTTGGGTATGTCAAGTGTCAAAATCTTGTTTTTTTTGGTGGTCTTGCATTTGTGAGGCTGCAATGTAGGTCATCAATTTACACTGATAGTGAATATATTCTCCCTGTAAATAGTGCCTTCGAAGTAAAGATAAGTAATTTAACTTTATTTACTTTAAAACATTGATAAATTCTGAGTCTAGCACTCACATAGTGTTATTCATTTAGAGGTTCCATATTAATTAATGAATATGTCAATGTCTCTATAAATTATCTCAGAATTAGTGAAAATGACCCAAGTCAATCTCCATTCTTATATTAATTATCTTTATCAAATTAAAAAAACAATTATCTTATAAAAAATAAATAAATATTAAATTGATCATTTTTATCAACATCTCACATTATTATACTCCACCCCATCACCATCCTTAAGTCTCAATATAAAATAGAGCTACCCAGGGGTTAAATTTGATGGCCACCTATGCCTGTCAAACAATTTTCGGGTGACAGTAATTTTTGAATATTGCCTTTCAAAAACACAAAACGAGGTTATTTTTATTAATTGTTTTATATTTATTATATCTTTTTAAATATATGTTTACATAGATTTTTATAATTTATATACAAATCTATTATAGAAATTGACGGTCACATTTTAAATATGCAAGTCACGTGTGACGGTTAGATAAAATATTTACAAGTATTTTACGTCTAAAATAACGAAAAACGTCTAAACGGCCATCAAATTTAACCCCTGGAGGTACCCATATATGCTCCACCCAATCACCATCCTTGATTATTGGAATAATCAAGTCGGTTATTCCATTTTGAATTATCATTAATATATATTGATCCATCTATATCATGACATATTAAACTTATGTAATTCGCGAAAAAATTAACTGCTAATAGGAATTTATAGTATTATAAAGTTGTAACATTATATTTTGCCTATTATGGATTGTGTGAATGTCAAGCAAATCCATAGTTTATTTTGGATTCCATTTTTGGCAAATTATAAAGAGAGGATGTGACCTTAACAATTAATGCGGATCACTTTCGTACATAGATTATAATAATGCCCCTCGGGATGTCATGCATTTATGGGAGAAATAACGTGGCATACATTTAATGAGTGTACAATAAAATAATTTTTTTTAATAAATATAATAGGGGAAAGGAATCATTACCTTCAACCCAAAGTTAAGGGGTTGGTGAGCTATTTAATTATTATTATTTTTTTAAAATTCTTTAATAGATCATAATATTTTTTATATAGATATTTTCTTTTGAGCATTAAAATTTTGTGGAAAGAATATTTATAAAGGATTTAAATTTAGTATTTTTGAATACAAAAAAATTTAAGGTTACACATTACTTAGGAATAAAGTCACCATTTATGGATTGCTTACATGTGTCATCATTTCATTGGTTACTTTATTGATGTGACTTGTTTTATTGGCTAGTTTATATTTAATTTTTAATTTTGAAAGTGACATGCACTCATTTTAATTGAAATGACTAAAGGGACTTTATTTCACATATGCAGCCCATAGTCATTGGTTAGAGCAATTCTTTACTTTCAAATGTTAAAATTCGTTACACTATATTTGATTCAGTAATTGTATATATAATAAAATACTGTATTTAAATTATTAAAGGAATCGACGCGGGTGGTGGCACTTTAATCAATCTTGAATAGTTTATTTTCTTTTTCAATGATTGCGCCATAAAGATAAATTAATTGATTGTTTTGACATTTATTAATGGTTAAATTGCATGACTTTGGCATGCTTGTTCATTAGTTGACTATTGGGTTTAATTATAAGTAGTTGGTTGTATGCGTACAGATGTACCTAACATTGAAATATTATATACAATTTAGTTTTTAGTATTGAGGAAGACAAGTATATCGTAGACTTCACATTTGTTTAAATAGTTATTATTAGTTCATGTTAAGACATGCATATTTACGCTGGAGGTGTTACCAGTTGAACTGAGACTTGCACTGTCTAACGGTTGATAGACACTGGATGGCTTCAGTTTGCAGAGTCATTGAAAGTACAAAATGATCTCGTTCGTCTACGTCGTAGACCTTCAAAACTAAGAAATAGAAGCCACCTTTTACCGTTGTTTTCATGTCCATAGTTTATTATGGCAGTTTTTAATGCGAGGAATGTTGATAAGATCGTCTGTTGGCTCCTTATTTTTCAGCAGAGAACCTTTTGATCCAAGGCATTGGCTTCCCTGCTCGCCAACAACACCATGGAACGCCTCACCACTTATCTCTCACAAGGCCTCAACCCCCATCTGGAAGGAGGGCATGGCCCGATGCTTTTCCCCTCCACTACTCCGGACTTTTCTCCCGAAGACATCCTCGCGTCGTTTCAAGTCTTGTAGGAGATCAACCCGTACATAAAATCAGGCACCTAACAGCGAATCAAGACAATTTGGAGGCAATGCAAAGGGAGAGGAGAGTATCAATTTTGACATTATGGAGGCGATCAAGTGGGCATCGTTGATACAAGATCTGGTGACCCGCAAGGAAGGCCTGTTATACCTTCGAATAACCGCCCTAACCTGAGTATCCACCTTGGCGAGAAGCTAGCGTGATCTTTCCAACTTCTAGGAGATGGGCAAGCACCTCTCCGCCTTTTCCGCCTCTGTTATACTTCCCTTCTCTTTTCACCAAACTAAGGTAGACAACGACGAGTTGTTCAGGGCTTTTGCTACTTGAATCGTAAATGGCGAAGCCGTAGCGGTGAATTGCATGTTCCACTTGCCTCATATGACCCATCGTAACCTTGACTCGCATCTCATCCTTTTTGTTGGGCATGCGATGAAATCTATACTCCAAGGAAAGATTGTTGTTTGTGAGCTAGGGATTACCGCCCAGGTGTTGAAAGGCGTCGTTGTTAAAGGTGTAGGGGGAGTGGGCATGATCCTAGAAAATACCGAAACCAATGACAAATAACTCATGGCGGACTGTCATCTCCTTCTTTCCTCCGCAGTTGAAGACTAGACAGGTGAAGCCATTAGAAAGTACATAAAATCCACACCAAATCCAGCCGAGAACGATCTATTTCATAGGGACGGTCTTCAGCGAATCAAACCCTCTCATGTCATCGTCGTGCATTCTCATCCCTGCAGCCCCAACATTGTAAACCCTGAGATTCTCAAAAGCCAGACGTAATATCACCCGACGTCAACATCCTTGCAGCATCGACCGGCTTCCAGGGTCCGACTAGGCTAAGCAATCGACCCACGCCGCGTCAAGTTCAACATCATCTCTGAACACTTCCATGTCCTACTCGCATGTCAGCGGCCTGGCAACATTACTAAAAGGCACCCACTCGGAGTGGAGCCCCACCACCATTAAATCTTCCCTCATGACAATGATTAACACCGTTGACAACATCGGAAAGACACTCTAGGACGCCTCCACCGCCGACACCTCCACTGCTTTTGACTACGGATCAGGCCACGTCGACATGCAGAAGGATCATAACCCAGGGTTCGTCTACGACATTGCCATCCATGACCACGTCGAGTTTCTTTACACCCTAAAATACACATAGGCCGAAATCAACAGCATAACCAAAACAAATGGCATACTTCCATTCAAGAGGCTTGCAAGACTTTTCTTAACAATACTTCTATTCAAGATCCTTGTAAAACCCTTCTTAACAATGTCTTGAAGTTCACATATACAATAGAAAATGATTTCCCAGGAGATTCTGGTCTTACAATCCCCTGTAGACCCTTCGGTACTTATATGATCTATTCAAGCCGCGGTGCAACATGTATTGAGGACTCTAAAACTATTCTGAAGATGTTATATTACACCATCTAGGGGGTAGAAGGGATGTCTTCTAATCAAATTGCATTTGCATGTATTTCAAAGCAAATAGGGCATGGCCATATTTTTAATTTCACCATTGATTATATACTAAATGCAACGAAAGTTACAAACTTTGTCTCGGAGGAATCCTTTCAGATGGGAATAACACTAGAATTGGAAGCAATGGGTGTTGGGACTCAGGTAATCTCATTACTCCTACTGTGCTAGATATATTAAAAAAAATCTAAAAATAGAATGTTTAATTTTTTTTATGTCCTCACAAGTATATTTTTTTCCTAAGTTTAGTTTCCTCATTGTAGGGTTTAGGATTTCAGAGTGACTTTTTGCACATTGAACACTTGCAGCACAAATTTTTTAGGGGAAAAAGTGTTTATTCTTTCCTCTCAATGTTATTTATTTTGTATAGACCAAGACTGATGTCTTTTTATTTTGAAACAAAATGAGCATGCATGTATTGCCCTTAGAAAAGCTAGAAAGGTGAAAACATGAGCAAGACATGAGCTATGATAAAATGAATGACTTCGAGTGCAGCTAACGTGCCTAAATACATCTTGTAAGTAGTAACTTGTTGCTTCATTAAAATGGTATAATGTTATTTCTAGTATGCCCTATATGTTTTTCTAGTTTTTAATATTGAAATGGAAATAGTGCAATACAAATCAACACAGAAGTCTGCTTCTCAAATTTGAATGTGATGTTGTTGCGAAGTTTTGGGAATTCTAGGACATACATTTCCAACTTACTTTTTAGGTAGTTGATTTTTAGTTTTTCCCATTTTTGTTATTCATAGTGCCTTATATTTTAGCTATTAGAAGTAGGAAAAATTAGGAAATCCATGCATCTTATGCTTTTATGGAGATTGATTCACGTTTTGAATTTTAGTAAGGTTATTTTGAATCTATTTATTTATTTTTGTTTCTCATTGTAGGTGATTCCCGGTGTTCTGTTAGCTATGTTAATCCATCCAAGAACATCACATAGTATTGTAAACAGACTTCCCAATTGTGCCTAAACTCCAGGTGATGCAGAACCCACAATTATGGATATAGTCACCATGGTGAAAACTTAAAAGGAATGTTATATTTAATTTTTATGATTATCTAAATACTACGTAAATGTGATCATAGGTTGTTAAACCCGGTGTTGTGAATTCTTAAGCTATGCACACTGGATACTCGAAAGTATGTTTTTTAATTTTATTTGTGTCATAAAATATCTTATGTAAAATATTGTTTTATAGCCAAGGGTGAGAATGTATGACTTGTTGCGGTCTAGCAATTAGAGGGAGCACTTACTGTCTCAATTTGGGTGAGCTTGCTCCCATACATCATGATGTGAAAGTAGTGATTTTGGGTTTTAAAATATGAGGTTATGACAAGAATGATCAATAAACAACTTAACAAAGTAAAACTTCATCCTCATGTTTTGCAAATAATGTTTGCATGTTTGAGAGAGAAAGGTTGTAAAAATATAGTTGTTTATGGTATGGTACCTTCCTTCAAAACAAAACTTTGTACCGTATCTCAATGACTTCTTAGTGGATGCCCAAACAACATTTATTTTCATAAAAGTGGATATGTTTAGTCTATTCTTAATGATATCCTTAGTGTGAGAGAAGAGACTTTAATTCTTTCTTATGGTGTATGTTATGTGCAACTTTTGGATATTAGTGGTTTCTCTATTCACTACTTTGGGTCATGTCTTGTGGTCACCCAAGCTGCCTTTTTCTGAAATTGTTCAGATGTTTGTTATTATTACGTTAAACAGTGTGTATACCATGTATTTTCTTTAGCACTCGATCTTCTAATTCTCATCTATAAAATTTTAATACAGTATAAGTTGATTTTAGTTTCACAACTTGTACATACATGAAACTGAATAATATACATGTGAATAATGTTATAGGTGGTCAATTAGTGGTGAAACTTCTTGATGGACTAGTGTAACATATTTTTTCACTATATTCTATGTGGCAGGCAATGTTGACACCACCTTGTCAAAAATATGTGGAAAGTTTTCTGAAAGAAAAACTTTGCAACAATTATATTTGTATTCATACCTCATCTCATTTATTTATAGTGTAGAACTTGTAGGATAGGATACAAAAAGCTAGGATTTCCATTTGTTTGATGCATGCTTTTTTTGTCATCACAAAGAATGTCCAACACTAATCATAATCCTCTGTTTCTAATAAAGGCCCATTTTGGGCTCCTGCGGTTAGGTACATTTTACATACTAGATCTCAACTCATGTGGTGAACCTTAATCCTTGAAGAGGTTTCAAACTTTAGAAGGAATTTCAACATATTTATTCATTTTGTTTGGGCAATAAGTTGTTCCTGTTATCACTTAATATTATGATTCTTGTTATTAGTATGAAAACATTCTCTATAAAAAATCATTGGGTATTGAATGACTTCTGAATGTGTGCATATTTGAATATTTTATTTTTCGTATTTCTACATGTCCTATTAGATGGAAAAGGTCACCAGATTATAAGGACATGTTCATTGTTTTTTGTTTTAACAAACAATCACTTGTAATTGTAAATCCTCACCATCACAATCCATTGTATTATTATGTATTCATCATGTGAGGGGGGTCTCTGGCCCACCTCCACACGTGTGCTTCAATATATTTACGTAGAAGGTGTTTACAATGGGAATGAGGATTGTTGTGTATGACACCGGTTAGAGACATATGGCTAAGATACATTCTATATGAATGTTAACAACATAGATCAATCCTCATCATCCACTTATGTATTCATCGATCAAAAACAAATCTCTTCAATTTGTATGGTGAGAATGCAGGATTTAATTGTCTCGTTTTCTAATAAGTGTGATCCAACATCACATTTCCATGGTCGGAAATGGTGTTGTCAACAATTCGGGCATCCACATTGTGCACATGGCAGCCACAATCGACTCTCCACATGGCTAAATTATGTTAGCTACACATGTCCCTATGCCTCTACATACGAGTTTACATCTCTTCCAACTGTCATTGATTGACATCTATGCATTCAACATATTCAATGCATCCAAATTTGTTTTCCCATCAATATATTATAATCTTCACACCAACCAACTGAAGTATAATATTCCAAACGATCAACTAAAATATAATCTTCATATTCAAACGTTCACTTTTTATAACCTTGGATGACCTAGAGGATTGAAGGAGGATATGGTGCGCACGATTCCCCCTCTTTGTCAATGCCTCAAACATTAATTATGCTAAAAAAGTATTTACAAATGCAAGTCTCGATAATTAGTCCTATCAAGCATCAAGGAAATGAGAGCTCAAGGTGTTGTC
The DNA here is from genome assembly GCA_019776745.2 of Taxus chinensis. Taxonomy (NCBI): domain Eukaryota; kingdom Viridiplantae; phylum Streptophyta; class Pinopsida; order Cupressales; family Taxaceae; genus Taxus; species Taxus chinensis. The sequence goes on along the minus strand of CM034155.1, from coordinate 196,791,310 downwards.
TCGGTGTTCAATGAATGACCTTAAGGATTAAAGGAGGGCATGATGTGCAATTTTTTTTCCTTCTTTTCCCAATGAATCTAACATTAATCATGTTAAAAATAAATTCTAGATGCATGTCTCCACAAATGTTCTTCTCAAGCAGTTAGGAAATTAGAGATCAAGGTGTTTTACCAATGCTCATTTGTGTACACTGTTATCAAAACTAATGAAGGGAGAAACTCTAATCGCTACACAGGTTCACCATCATTTTTCACTCTCTTAGACATATTCTCCTTCAATCCCCTTATTTATCACCCTTTTCCTCCTCTCATGTTTATCTCCCCCAAGTAAAACTTCTTCCATGCATCCCCTTCGACGTTTCCATCGCACACTTCACATGCGACTGCTAGTATACCTTTTAGTCAATTAATAATTTAGTTATGAGCCAATTAAAAATATCTATTTCTTATGACTGGTCATGTTTCTAATGTTGAAATTTATTTTTACAATTTTCTATATAAAAATAAAATACAAAAACAAATTTGTTTCATTTCTATTGGTTACTTTTTAATGAAATGACAAATTTTGAATCTTATTCTAGTCCAAAAAATTTACAAATTTTTAATCTAAATTTTTTCAAGATGACATGTGTACTAACATTTATTAAGAAGAACATGCAAAAAAAAATGTGACATAATATCAACAATCTGATTTTAAAATTGATTTCACCCACTAAATTATTTATTATCTGCATTTATTTCAACTTTTAACTGTTAAAGTTGTCAATTAAATATTTGAATTTATCTTCTACCGAATTCTAAAATTAATCTTGGGTCATTTCATGGCAAAGTTGCAAATAGGTTGTTTCTAATGTTCAAAAACCAGAAACATGTGTTGGTTGCTCTAGTGTAAATCTGTTATGCTGAACGGGCCAAAATCATTCTGATTGATCCTCGTGCCATAAGATATTTAATGACCTTTCGTGCAAGTGAACCATTAATCTGAATCCCCAGACAGAAGAACAGTAATTGGAAAATATCCAGTTAATTATCTCTGAGACATTCATAAAAACAACACATTAAGTTGATTTCCTTTTGCAGATGAATTGAACTACATATAGAGAGGAACTTCATCCTTGCAATGTTATTCAATCAACCCAATAAAACCTTTTCTGCAACATACCTATTAAATGCCGGTAGTGTAATATTAAAGGAACCCAATTCAACAATGATGATTGTAGTTTGAAGGTAGGCTAAAACAAATTAGCAAGCAATTTGGGAATATCATAGACATGATGTTATTGAAAGAGGCCACATCATATTTTTTCATGTTGTTTCGCATCAGATTGCGAGAAAACTAATAATTGTATAGTAAGTTAGTTTGACTAAAATATTTTTTTGATGTCAATCTTCCCTACAATATATTATAGTATATGAAATGTATGGCATAATTCCAGTCTCGGTGCTATGACAGAGAAGGTCTGCATAAAATTTTCTTTACAATATGGCACGTCTTAGTTTGAGTGAAGCAAAGAAAGGGATATCTAAATGTTATTTACAATAAAAAAGTTGTAGAGAAATGAAATTTTTTCTTCATGCCACCCAATGAACAAACTTTGCTCAAAATACCTTTGGTAGTTTCTTTTGCCTGTTCTCAAAAATTTTAATCAAGTTTTACATCTACTATACTGCAGTGTTTTGTAAAGTGTTTATTAATTAATCTATGTCTTTATTACAAATTAATAACATTAAAGGAGAAGGAAATGGTGAATACTTTGATTACGGTGGAGCCATTACATAATCATACACATTATTACCTACAACAAAAAAGTATTAATCAAGGAACTATGATGTTATTTTTTCTTGCTGAAACTTAAACCTTGTTATAACATTTCATTTTTTAGAATTGTATTTTAGAGATTTTTAATATTGATATCATTCAATTTATGAAAAAAGCACTTTGATTCAACTAAAGATATTATAAGAATGTGTAGATAGCCTAGTTTTATCACAACTGCCATGTTATGTGGACATGTTAAATCAATGAACTTCTGTACAGGGTATTTAGATGAATAGAAATATTTTTTGTGGTTTTGTTTGCTGAAGGAAACTAAAGATATCTCTTATAACTGTTTAAAATAAGGCCATCTTTCAGATAGAAGAGAAATGGAAAAAAAAATGCAGGACGTAATCCAAACAAAAATTTGCATTATATGAATGTATGTTTTGAGAGAGTGCTGACCAGAAAAAATATGTAAGAAATACGTTTCTTTCACCACTGTAGAAAAAACTAATACAAACTTATAGCGGCCTTGAAATCATCTAGTAGAAAGATCTTTAAGTTTAAGAGAGGATAAAATACATTTTGTAGAGGACCCAATTCTTTGAACATATGTTTAACAGGAGACCGTACCTGAGTAAACATAGTACTCTGAGGAGCACAATTGCATGGGCCAATAAGCTAGTACAAACTCATAGTAGCATTCAAACCACAAACCAACTAGTAGAACTGTGAACATGCTAAACTTAAGCAAAGCAATCTCAACCTAAACTAACACCAAGTAGCTTAGAGATAAGCTAATAAATTCATCAATGAACCGTCATCATTAAAGCTTAGGAATCTAGTTTAATAAATGAAGAACATCATCTAATTGCCAATGATTCTTACTAGAATGAATGATTGCTAAATAAATTGAACCTATGAAGATTACAAGCAATCAAAATGTTTGTTGCTACTTCATTGATGGTGAAGAGATCTCAATAAAATGGCTACAAGGCCATGTTTATATCTTCTCTTACTAACCAAGCTTGAAGAAATGGATGTAAATGGGGATGTAAGCTATTCCAACAATGGAGTAAGGCTCTAGATCATATGTTTTATATCATGAATAATACTATTCAAAGTATTGTGTAAGGTGTGAAGGTAGGAGCTTGGTCCTTTTTATAGCTTTCTATTTGTAGAGAGGCATTGAATCTTGATGCATGTGGGACAAAGCCCAAAGTAGAAATACAAAGGATAAACTTGTTAATAAGAATTAACAAAGGATGTATAAATCATGGGAGTTGGAAATGGTATTAATTAATCAAATAAGACTAATTCATAGGTAATGTAGCCAAATTCTAAACAAACTCAATATACTGCAAATAATATGAACTTCAAAAGAAAATATACCTCCTTCTTTGTTATTGAATCATGAATTACAATTTTTCCTAAATAGGAAAAAAATCCCAACTCGAGTTGCCAAGAAAATTCTAATTAACTTTGACTAAATCTACTCTAGATGGTGGAAAATACTATTTTTAGCAGTTTACTAGACCCTTTTATTCTTAGTAAGTTCGCATGCTTATTCGTATGGGCACAGAAATTGCCATGCATCTTCTACATGCCTAAATTACAGTAATTTCTAACTTTCCATCTCATAATGCAACTAATAGAACAAAATTAACTAATGCCATAAAATAGGAAAAAACCAAACTACAACTTAAATCCTAATTTCTGGCCTCAAGATGGTGAATTTCGGGCCCAAAAATGTGTTGACACTTGCTCCAACCAATAGGGTGGATTGACTGGTGCATTCATCTCATCGAAATATGTGGTTTTAAAAAAACAGACACCCGGAGCACAAGTTATGACCATTTCAAGTTCCTACTAATTTTGGTGCATCATTCTCCCCCACTTGAAAAAAACGTAGGTCCTACAAGTTGTCTTCTTCAAACTTCTTCCATTTATTTGCATCTAACTTCTTAATCTCCCACTCTGTGACCCAAGTATTGTCCTCTTGTTCCAGTCCTTTCCAATGTACCAAATATTTGTTGTATTTCCCATGTCGTGTGTCCATTGTTTTCTTATCTAGAATCTAATCCACTTCTTCTTTCTTCTTCACCGGAACCCGCTTCCTCCAATCTACTACTTCATCAATAACATCTCCTTTTGCACCATCCCCATGAACATAATACAAATCTGAAACATTAAACACTGGAGAAATATCAAAATTCCCTAGCAATTCTACCTCATAAGAATTATCATTTATTTTTTTCCCAATTTTATAGGGACCAATCTTCTTATACTTCATCTTATTATAGGTTCCTTTGGAAACCTTTCCTTCTGCAAGTATACCATAAGCAACTCACCAACTGTAAATACCTTTCTCCATCTATGCACATCTGCTATTTCCTTATACTTATCATTACTATTCTATGGCTTCTTCTGCACTTCTTCATGCAATTGTTGTATATGTTCGGAAAATGCTTCTGCATCATCACTGACTCTTCCATCAACTGGTAGCTATACCAAATCTAACACCTCATTTGGATTACTCCCATAAACAATAAAAAATGGAGACTTTCATGTGGATCTATTTATGGAACTATTATATGCAAACTCATCTTGTGGTAATGCTAAGTCCCATTGTTTCGGCTTTTCCCTAACTATGCACCTTAATAGGTTTCTCAAACTCTGATTTACCATCTCTGTTTTCCCATATGTTTGAGGATGATAGGAACTTCTGAACTGTAGTTGAGTTCCCAACTTATTCCATAAATTCCTCAAGAAGTGACTTAAGAACCTTGTGTCCCTATATGAAGTAATGGTTTTTGGAACACCATGCAAATGAACAACTTCTCTGAAAAACAAATCTACTACGCCTGTCACATCACTTATTTTCTTATAGGCAATAAAATGAACCATCTTAGAAAACCTATCAATAACCACAAAAATTTAGTCATTACCTCGTTTTTTTTTGGTAATCCTAAAACCAAATCCATACTCAAATATTTCCACAACCCTTTAGGAACATGAAATGAAATATACACCCCTAAATTTTTTGCATGGCCTATCGAAACTTTTTGAATTCGAAACCTCTCGACATATCTTACCACATCTCTTTTCAACTTTTGCCAATAGTATTTCTTTGATACTAATGCTATCATCTTATCTTTACCGAAATTCCCCAGCAATCCTCTGCTATGTAAATCTTTCACTATATCTCTCTCATAGACCCAACTGGAATACATAGTTGGCATTCCTTGAATAGATAGCCATCCTATAAAATGTACTCATCCTGGACATCTCCTGCATTTTCTGACAATGGATGAATTAACCTTTCAAAAATATTCTTGAAATCAAAATCAAAATAATACAAACCCTTTATTGCTTCAAAACCCACCACCTCATTTTCCATAGTGGTAAACAAAGTCACACATCTACTCAATGCATCTACAACTTGATTATGTTTTAGAGAAAAAAGTATAACCCTGCAAAAATGATACCCACTTTGCATGCCTCATATTCAACTTCTTTTGCGTATTCACATACTTCAGGGCTATGTGTTCTGTAAATAACACAAACTCCTTAGGCACTAAGTAATGCCTCAATGCTTCTACAATTGCATAAAATTCCACACCATAAGTAGAGTAGTTCTTTCTTACCTCATTCAATTTCTCACTAAAGAAAGCTACTGGATTTCCACCTTGACTTAGAACAACACCAATACCCACATGTGAGGCGTCACAATCAACCTCAAACACTTTATCAAAATATGGTAGTGCCAAAATGGGTGCCTATGTCACCTTCTTCTTCAAGAACTGAAAACTATCCTCAGCTGCCTTTGTCCACAAAAACTCCCTTCCTTTTGTGCAATCTTTTATAGGTGTTATAATACTGCTTAAATTTTTAATAAACTTTCTGTAAAATGTTGCTAGAAAATGAAAGCTTCTTACCTCCATTATACTCCATTACCTCTGTTATACTCCATGGAGTAGGCCATTCAATAATTACCTTTATCTTCTCAGAGTCCATCCGTACCCCATCTTCTGAAATAATAAAGCCCTAGAATACCAAAATCTCTTGCATAAACATGCACTTATTCATATTTGCAAAGAGTTCCTCTTTCCTTAACACTTCAAATATCACCCTCAGATGCCTCAGATGTTCTTCTTTAGTTTTACTAAAGATCAAAATATCATCAAAATAAACCACAAAAGACTTACCAGTATACTCCCGCAACATAGTGTTCATCAGCTCATAAAATTACTAGGTGAATTGGATAACCCGAATGGCATCACCAACCAATCATATAATCCATTTCCTATCTTGAATTTTTTTTTCCACTTGTCTCCTTCTCTGATCCAAATCCGATGGTAACCACTTCGAAGATCAATCTTGGTGAAATACCTAGATCTAGCAAGCACATTCATCATATCATCAAGGCGAGGTATTGGGAACCTATACTTGAATGTAATTTTATTGATTGCTCTCCTATCCGTGCACATTCTCCATGTTCCATCCTTATTTGGTGTTAATAAATTTGGGGTTGCACATGATCATGCTCTCCCTTATGACCCCCTTTCTCACAAGCTCTTCCACTTTCCTATTCAACTCTGCATACAATGTTGGGCTCATCCTATAAGCCGCTTGATTTGGGAGTGAAGACCCTAGAATCAAATCAATATTGTGTTGAATATATTTTTTAGATGGTAATCCTTCTAGTAGCTCATCAGGAATAAAATCAGAAAATTCTTCTATTAATTCTGTTGTTTCTACTGGTATTTGTGCACTTGCAGGTTCATCCTTATTTGCAACTAGTACAAAAAAAAACCGGTTGCCTTTGCCTCCTTCACAAATTCTTTTGCAGAAAGCATATTTTCAGCCTTCCCCTCTTCCTTAAGAGGTAGCAAAACTATTTTTGTGCCATCCTTCTAGAAAGTATAAGTATTCTTTCCCTCATCACAAATAACGTTTCTATCAAATTGCCATGGTTTTCCTAACAACATATGACATGCATCCATAGGAATAACAACACACCAAATCTCATCCATGTAAATGTTCTGAATAGAAAAATTTATTAAACATTTGTTATTAACAGTAACTTCATTACCCTTCTTAAACCATGCAATACGGTAAAGGTTAGGATGCTTCTCACAATGCAGACTCAATTTCTCGACCATATCATTTGAAACCATGTTCTCACAACTACCACCATAAATAATAACATTACATACCTTTCCTCCTGAAGTGCATCTTGTTCTGAAAATATTTGTACGCAGCCATGCATCCCCCTTGATATCCTTTCTTGGAGCAATCATCTTCCTCTTGATCATCGTATTTTCTCCAACATCTAGTGGAATTTCTAGGTCTCGTTCATCATCTACTTGTTCAACATCAACAAGATTTACTCTTGGAGCATCTTATTTCCTCTTGTCATGTGTATAAGAATGTGAAAATTCAAAAGCCCGATGCCCCTCTTCACCACATCTGTAACAAAAATATGGTCTTCGTGAAGCCTCCCATCCTCTATCGCCAGCATATCCTCTGCCCCTAGAAAATTCTCTTCCTCTTTATTGATTCTGGAAATCTTATCTTGTATCTTCTTGCTTTTCCACTCCACGAGGTGATTCTCCCTTACCTTGGATAAAACCATCTCATCCCTAAAAGGAAGATGAGGCCCCCTATTCATTCCAGGTGATCTCCTAAAACTTTGATAACGTTGTTTTTCCTCGGCCTTTAAGGCTAATTCATAGGCATCCTCCATGCTCTTAATCCTGTGCATACTTATCTCATCGTGAATAGAAAATTTTAATCCATTTACATACCTTGCAGGAATTTTTTCCTCGGTTTCTTCATGCTCTACATGAATGGACAACTTGTAGAACTCATCTGTGTATTCTTACATTGTTTGTAAGTTCTGTCTAAGATTTTGAAACCTCTTGTAAAGGGTTTGTGCATAATCCACATGGAGAAATTTATCTTTCAGCTTCTTCTCCATCTTATTCCACATCCTAATTATTTATTTCCCCTTTCTTGATGCTTCTTTCTATAGGTGATCCCACCATAACATAACATGACCTTTAAATTTCGTGCATGAAAATTTTACCTTCTTTTCTTCTGACATGGCCTTCCACTCAAAAAAATTCCCCATGCTAGTCAACCAGTCTATTAACTCCTCTATTTTTAGACTACCTCCATACTTTGAAACATCAATCTTATCCCATCATTATTTCCCTCTAATGCTCGAAGCATCCTTTCTTCAAAAGCTAATGGTGGCACTTGCATTTCCTCCTCTTCACAAACCTCTTCTTCATCTATGTCATCTCCACCTTGATTTCCTCTCTGATTTATCATTGCAGCAAGCACAACAAACTGCCTCTTCATATCTTGCATATTTATATTCATCTAGGAAATACTGCCTCCTCTTCCTCTTCCTACCATTTTTTAAAAGGCTCGGGCCAGCTCTAATACCAGATAATGTAGCCAAATTCTAAACAAACTCAATATATTGCAAATAATATGAACTCCAAAAGAAAATAGATCTCCTTCTTCGTTATTGAATCATGAATTACAATGTGTTGTCTCCCAAAAAATACTCTGCATTTTCATAGCCAAATTCAAAATTTTTGAGCTCATGCCCTTCGTTGGATTTTAAGCCAAGTTAGAGATTAAAGAAATTAGCAAAAGTAGTGCCCTAGTGCAGTTTAAATATTTGTTTTTCTCGTTTTGATAAATCCTCCATTTCCCGGTCTATGCACGTAATATCCTCTTTGTAACCTCCATTTTTGATCGAAATTGTTCACTTGTTCTATGGCCTAGGTCATCAAATCATTGTTTTTGCCTCCATGCCTCTGGTTCGTGAAGGAAATTCAAAAGTTGGATTCAAAACATTGAAGTTTTCTTCCTCTGTGTATTTTTCCTGCACTCGAGATGATTGTGGAAAAAGTGGAAGTTTTTGTCCCGAGCTGTACAAGTCAAGAGGGACAACTAGAACCCAAAAATCTGAAATTTTTGACTGCGAAAAAAATGGAAGTTTTTGTCCCAGGTTGCACAAGTTCACAAAGGACAACTAGGACCCGAAAAGACAAAATTGCCGATTGCGGAAAAAGAAGAACTTTGTATCCTAGGCTGCACAAGTTCAATTGGGACACTTGGGACCCAAAAAGATGAATCAACCAAAAAATTCAAATCAGAGCAGTCAGCCGGTGGATGAATTTGAGTTTTTGAGCCTCTTTATAAAAAGGTAAAAAGTCAAAACTTGATCCCACAAGGAAAACGTCAAAGGAAAAGCCTGTCATTGAAAAGTCAAAGCGGAAGAGCAGGCCAACAGAAGAAATTGAGTTTTTGATCCTTTTTGCAAAAAAGGTTAAAATTTTGAGAAAAATTCCGTGACCCCATTTCCAATCAAAAGCAACCATGTGTCTAAGTTGAAAGTTCAAAGCGGGGGTGCGGGCCAATTTGTTCCAAATTGCTAAATCTCTAAAAAATCACAAAATGCAAAGGGCTTTCCCTATAACCGCTCCAATCCCTTCCTGCCACGTGGATGGCTTGATTTCAGAGTTAGAGGAGAAAATCTAATGGTCTATATTTAAACTGGAAAATCGAATGAAATGGTTGCTTTGCAAGATCTAGTTTTTTACCCGCCATGAGTGTTTTCTTCACAACAGAGGAATTTGAAAAGGCATTGAGGATTTGTGAAGTTGTAACGATTTCTTGCAAAGAATATAACGGCTTCTCGACGTCATTCCAAAGGGTTGGCGATTGATTTCAAAAAGACTAGAGTGCTCTGTACCTGGAAAAGACAGAAAACACCATTTTTCTTCTATTTTCTCTTCTTCCTCGAATTTCTTCCATTCTCAAGCTATGTACAAACTCTACTCCAGCTTCAATAATAAAAGAAGGAAGTTTTTCCTTTTTGATTGAGGAATTAATTGGTACTTTGCAACCAATGAGTTTCATTCACTCTTGTAGCTTCTCCTACGGATTTTTTTTTCTTCTAACTATAAATGCATGTAAATGAAATTTATAATTAATGTATGTGGGCATATGATATTCTAATCACAACATTAGTTTCCCCTACCTCCATTCTCACTCCATTTCTCCTTCTCAGACAAATTTCTTCTCTAGTGATAAATTGCTAACTTTTCCACAAGGTCAGTGGAGTACCCCTATTGGATCTCTGGTCAAAAGGCCACCATCAAAATCCACTTTTTCACGCATGCACATATGAAAGTTGCACCATTCAAGTAGAGGGACTTAGATTCCCATAGTGTTGGCTTGAAACCCATCAATTTGTCTGCAAGACAAATTTTCTCACCAGCACAATGTTTCATAAATAGAAAAATAACTCCCAACTCAATTTACCAAGAAAACTCTAACTAACTTTGACTAAATCTACTCTAGGTGGCGGAAATTACTATTTTTAGCAATCTACTAGAACTGCTATTCTTACTCAGTTCGCATGCTTATTTGTACAGGCACAAAAATTGCCAGGCATATTCTACATGCCTAAATTAGAGGAATTGCCAACTTTTTGACTCATGATGCAACTAATAGACTAAAATTAACTAATGCCATAAAATTAAGTAATGGTTTTGTACCTGGTGAGGGGGATTTAGCTAAATTATCTGTCAATGCCTGCTCCTTGAAATTGATTTTTGGTGAACATAATTGATATCAAATTCGCTAAGTAAGATGATCCAATTGGCCATATTTCTTCTAAGTGTTAGATTTGATATCAAGTATTTCAGTGGGTCCACCTTTGATATTAGCATGACTTTGTTGTTTAATAAATAATGACACAATTTTTGAAATGCAAAAACAACAACCAAACATGACTTTTCAATATGCAGATAATTGAGCTCGTAAGAAATCAATGTTTGACTTAGATAAAATAAATATTTTTCCTTCTGGTCCTTATCATATTAGGCCAAGAGTTCCCCAATTGCAAATTGTGTAGCTGAAATATACAACAATAGTGGTTCATCTACAGTAGGCACCATTAGAACATGGGGTTTTGAAAAATATTCTTTAAGCAACACAAATGCTTGGTGTTGTTCTGGACCCCATAGAAAGTTAACATCCTTCTTGAGAAAATGTGTAAATGAGTGACACTTGTTGGTGAGCTGGGAAATGAATCTCTTGATTGATTGAATTTTATCCTGCAAGCTATGTAGTTATTTGATGTTTGTAGGAGGAGGTATCTCCGTTATAACCGAGACCTTAGCTGGGTATACTTCAATTCACCTTCGTGATACAATAAAACCTAGTAATTTCCCTGATAACACACAAGAAACACATTTCTTTGGATTTAGAAAAACCTTGTAGTCCCTTAGACACTGAAAGATGCACCGTAGAATAGATGGATGATCTTCTCTTGTTTTAGATTTACCCAGGATGTCATCTACATAATCTTCCATTATGTCGCTGATCATATCATGAAAGATGACGGTCATAGCTAGTTTCAAGGGAGCATGATTTTAAACCACCTGCACCTATTTAGGATTTGTGATTCCATTACCTACAATGTTTTTATTCTTGTTTGGAATAAAATTTGATTTTTTAGTAGGTTTTGAATGTTGATTAGGTTTCAAATTGCACTTGTCTCGCAATAAGGGTTTTAAATTCCCTCTTGTCAACAAGATTTTTTTTTCTACCTTGTTCTATAACCTCCTTGAATGTATTACCACAATGCATTTACAACTGCAATGTGATCTTAGGGTGTTAATTAGGTACAAAGATGCTGACTAACTATTTCATTGGTATGGAGCAAGGGAAGCGACGAGCTAACCATCACCATCTTTGTAAGAAATAAATGAAGTTCTCATTATTACTTTTTTTTGTGTTATACAATTCAATCATAGTAACGTCATTCTCCATGTTGAAAGAGAAGTGGCATACAAATATTTTTGCCAATTGTGGCCATCTAGAGATAGATCCTTTTTGTATATGCAAGAACCATTCAAGCACTTGATCCCATAAACTCCATGGGAAAAGGTGTATAAGATAGTTTTCACTGAATGCAACTTCTTGGCAAGCCATGAGGAATTCTTTGAAATGATCCCTTGGATAACCCTTTCCCTTGTATTTGTCAAATTTTTGACAATCAAAGTGTTTAGGGAAAGGAACTTGTAACATATCCCCATCAAAAGGATAAGGACAAAAATCCTCAAATTGATATTTCTTATTAGGCCCTAACTTACCTTTTTATAAGGTAATAAGGGTGTTCTTCATTGATAAGAACTCTTTAATGAAGATTTGGTCTTGTTTCAATGGGTTAGGCCCATAAAAGTTGTTAAGCCTAGTTGTTTCTTCAGCTTTTTCGTCTGTATATAACTCTTCATAACCCCTTTGAAGTTTTTTTTGTTTAGGATTTTTGTTAAAATATTCATAATACAACTCTTTTGGTTTATCCTACCTAGGAAACACAGTATGAAATTCTGAATACAAAGCTTTAGGATTTTATTTTCTTGGAGCCTTTATGGATTCCTTAGTAACATGTGAATACAAACTTTCCAATCGGTGAGAAAGAGCTTGAAATTGTTCTTATAAGGTTTGTTCTTGGGTTGGTATCTCTTTATAAGCTTTGTTTGAGGGTGGTTTTTCATGATTGGCATGTTCTTCTTGATCCTCACAATGTATTTTGACAACAGGGATGTGATACCCACCATCATTTTGAGAAGGTCATTCTTCTATTAGGCTGGAAGTAGAAGCACGTCTTGAGTTTAAAATTTCATCAACGCTATGTGGAGGATGCTCCATTTCTTCCTCCCCTTGAACCATGGAAGAAATAATAGAGGGATCAACCGTAGATGGAAACTTGGCCCCTAACTTTCTGATGTGTATAAGAACCACATTTATATTTTTTTATTAAAATTTATCCACTAATTCATGGCCCATTTCAAAATTTTCCGGAGGATAATTCTCCTCACCTCCACTATGATCAATCAAAACATTGTCTTCTAAAAGCGGTGTATTTAACTTCACATCTGTAAAGGGATTTTACCCCATTTTGCAATGTACCATCCTTGTTGTAGGCATAACAATCAATTTTTTTTTCTAATTTTGACTAAAATGGACCCTAGGTAAAACCGAGCAGTGTAACGATGTGAACGTCGTCACAAAGAATGTCAAACATAGAATGGTAACAATTCCAAATGAAATGTGCACTTAAGGAAACCAAATGAATAATGAATGACATAATGACTCAAAGGTATGCACGTAACAATAAGTATCTAAGACACAACAATCAAGTACAAGACTATGATCCAATCCACAAGAAATAGTTTCTTCTTACGTTTTCCAAGTATAGGTTTGGTGTAAATAGTGACAAAACAATATCAACACTTAGATAAATTTTGAAATAAGACAAGACCTAAGTACTAAGAAAGATGTTGATGTGATATCTTAACAAGGTATACTAAAATAAGCTTTTAGAAACAAACAAATTCCAAGTTATGAAAAAGGAGGCTACAAATGTGCAAGCAACACAACAACATTATTTGGGAACACATAAATCAATTTTTATAGACAAAGGAAATATTTTACCATCAAAATGATGTTACCACCATACGAGCAGTGTAACAAAGTAGCGATGCTTTCCAAAACTCAAGGAAATGTTGGGATCAAAAATCACGTCTAATTATATAAGGAATTTTTTATTTATATGAGCAACGTAGCAATACAACTTAGAGAATTAGATCAATTTTCACAAAGGAAGCAAGACATAAGTATTAAACTTGTATTGATATAATGCAGGAAGTGTAACAACTCAAATCAAGTCAATGATGAGACAACCTAACTACAATGATAATGAGTCTGAATATGGGTGTCGAGATAAAGGGATTACTAAGATACATGATGATGTATCATTACATACTTTCAACACTTGAAATCTATGACTCATTGCAAGGACTAGTCATGAGAGGGTAGAATACACAAGTGGTGGACACGATTTTTTGATAGCCAGATGCATGTATGTATGTTTTCTTTTTTCCCAAATTGGAAAAAATAAAACAAAGGATTAGAAAAAGTGGTGATGAAAAATACTAAATGGAATTTGGTAGAGTTTCACCTTGTCTTATGAAAATTGAAAAATTAGGACAAAGTAACAAGTCATAAGTTCTCTGATGAATAACAATAGGCTCAAACTTCAATGGACTCTCCCCTTATTCGAATAACAAGGTTTTGACTCTAAAAATGTTCTTTCTTCATGAGAACCCTTTAGTACACTGTTATAGATAAAGGAAAGGTTAGCCCCTGTGCCAAAATGGCTTCCTAATAAGTTTCACTCTCTAGCTGTCACAAACCATCTCTGTGAGCGCGGTTTGAAAATAATAGTCGCATTGAGTAAAATTCAAGGAGTATCTAGACTTTACTTTATCCCCTTCACTATAATGAGCAATAAATCTCACATTCAGTTATATCACATTATGATCACATGAAGATGATTTTGACACTAATCTCACAAAGGCATACTAGTCAAGTCAGGTAAGTGAGCCACTTCCCGTTGCTTCCACCAGTTCCCTCAAGGTGTGGACTACTTTGGGGTTCCTAGGGTAATCTTTATAATGTGTTTCATGACTTATGCCAAGATACTTCCCCCAGTTATAGTGGATGAGCCATAGTTCTTAATTAAACATGAATTTTTTTTTTTTTAATGTATGTCGTCTATTTTTTATCTTGTATCTTAATGAGGTGTAACCACCATTGGAAACCTCCAACACACATGTACTAGTAGGTGCTAATATACCACATATTTGGCAAGCTATATATGGTCCTACACACAAACGTTAGTAGTTTTCCTATCAAATCACAATATAAGTGGATTAATTGTTGTTTTTGTTTCTCAAGATTATCCAAGGACGCAAGAGAGTAGCATACAAAACAAATAATCCAACTAAAAAGTAAAGGAAAACTTGAAATTAATGATCCCTATAAATGCAAATTTGGTAAATGTTCATTCCCTTAAGCCAAAAAATGAAAGATGAAGTTTCCAATTTAACCAAAAAGTTAGAAAATGAAAACTAAAATATTCTTTTTATTCTCAAGATTACCCTAAGGTGCAAGAGAAGAGTATACAAAAACATCTACCCTAACTTGCATAAAGCATGGAAACAAAATAATTCATCAAAACTTAAGAATTTATTTTAGAAATCTGATAAAAATTGTTAAAACCTACAGAAAATAGTTAAGAAAACTTGCAAACAATAGAAAAATAGAAAAATAAAAATTTCAAAACTCGAAGTTAGTATCAAATTTGAAAAAATCACAAAGGTGTGCCCCTTTCAGTAGCAACGAGTCCATGTCAGCACCAGAGCGGCCTTTAACACAGCAACATGCCTTTGAAAAAAACATAGACTGAGACTAAAACTGTGTAACACCAACACATCCAAAGAGACATCTGCATGCCTATATAGCACCAGTGTGGCTAGGACATAGAGATCCAAAACACATTTCAACGTATGTGTGCCTAGAGAGACACCAACATAACTCTAACAATGTGAGTATGGCCCTCATAACACCAATGCACAACTTCAAACAGAAGTGCGAACCAGAAAAACATAGGCGGGAATTTCCTGTAGGTGATCAAAACATGGGAGCTTTTGACAAAAATTTTCAAAAAACTCAAAACTTTGTTAATTCGAAAAAAAATTGATAGCACCTCACCTCCTTTGATCCTGCAAAGAGCACAAAAACAAAGCAATCCTAACTAGACTAGTTAGGAAACCTCGTATTTAACTAAAAATGTAAAAGAGAGTTAGTACATCAAAAAATTTAAACTAATCTAAAACACTTGAAAATAAATGCAAAGGACAATCAGGTATGTCCCACCAGATGTGCCAAATGTGAACATGCTAAACTTAAGCAAAACAATTTAAACCTAAACTAACACCAAGTAGTTTAGAGATAAGTTAATAAATTCATCAATGAACCATCACAATTAAAGCTTAATGGAATCTAGCTTAATAAATAAAGAACATCATTTAATTGCCAATTATTTCTACTAAAAGGAATGATTGCGAAATAAATTGAACCTGTGAAGATTACAAGAAATCAAAATGTGTGTTGTTACTTCATTGATGGTGAAGAGATCTCAATAAAATGGCTACAAGGCCATGTTTATATCTTCTGTTACTAAAAAAACTTGAAGAAATGGATGCAAATCGAGATGCAAGCTATGCCAACAATGGAGTAAGACTCTAGATCTTATGTTTTATATGAATAATACTATTCAAAGTTTGGTGTAAGCTGTGAAGGTAGGAGCTTGGTCACTTTTATAGATTTCTATTTGGAGAGAAGCTTTAATCTTGATGCATGTGGGACAAAGCCCAAAGTAGAAATACAAAGGATAATCTTGTTAATAAGAATTAACAAAGGATGTGCAACTCATGGGAGTTGGAAGTGGTATTAATTACTCAAATAAGACTAGTTAATAGGCAAGAATAAAAAATTTAGACTATTTGAAGTGATTGGGGTGATTTTGAATGGTTGGAAGAGGTGTGTTTAACCAATAAAAGGGTTTATTGATTAAATACAAGGGTAAATAGGTTTAATTGGCTAATAATAGCTAATTGTTTGATTTAAAGAGGATTATAACTAACAAATTGTCATTAAATTGGCATCCAGAATGTGATAGAAGCTAGTTAATTAACGAAGTGTCGTTAATTGACCAAAATGGAGTGAAATGTTAGTTAATTAGTGGAAATCACTAATTATAATGGAAATGAGGAAATAGACAATAATGAGTACCAATTTAACATTAAAACTACGGAAGCAGATTTTAGGTGTGTACAAGAACCTACATTAGTATTTAGAGTTCCCTACTGAACAGAAAAGAACACCTACTTAAAATATATTCAAAATTACATGTGTCAAACTCGAGAAAAACTAGACCAAACTAGTGCTTGTATTTAAACATATATACTCCAAAATAACTAGACTAGTGCCTGTGGGTGGTGAGCCTCAAGTAGCTAAGGGTTTGATTTGAAAGAGGATATAACTAACAAATTGTCATTAAATTGGCATCCAGAATGTGATAGAAGCTAGTTAATTAACGAAGTGTCGTTAACTGACCCAAAATGGAGTGAAACGTTAGTTAATTAAAGAGGATTATAACTAACAAATTGTCATTAAATTGGCATCCAGAAGGTGATAGAAGCTAGTTTTGAATTAACGATTAGTCAGTGTCGTTAATTGACCAATGGGGAGTGAAATGTCGTTAATAGTGGAAAATCACTAATTATAAGGAAATGAGGGGAAATAGACATAATGAGTACCAATTTTAACATTAAAACACGGAAGCAGATTGTAGGTGTGTACAAGAACCTACATTAGTATTTAGAGTTCCCTACTGAACAGAAAAGAACACCTACTTAAAATATATTCAAAATTACATGTGTCAAACTCGAGAAAAACTAGACCAAACTAGTGCTTGTATTTAAACATATATACTCCAAAATAGACTAGACTAGTGCCTGTGGGTGTGAGCCTCAAATTAGCTAATTGTTTGATTTGAAGAGGATTATAACTAACAAATTGTCATTAAATTGGCATCCAGAATGTGATAGAAGCTAGTTAATTAACGAAGTGTCGTTAACTGACCAAAATGGAGTGAAACGTTAGTTAATTAGTGGAAATCATTAATTATAATGGAAATGAGGAAATAGACAATAATGAGTACCACTTTAGCATTAAAACTAAGAAAGCAGATTTTAGGTGTGTACAAGAACCTACATTAATATTTAGAGTTCCCTACCAAATATAAAAGAACACCTACTTAAAATATATTCAAAATTACATGTGTCAAACTCGGGAAAAACTAGACCAAACTAGTGTTTGTATTTAAACATATATACTCCAAAATAGACTAGACTAGTGCCTGTGGGTGTGAGCCTCAAATTTTTATGAGAAAAATACATAAGGAAAGAAGACAAATTCCTATACATGCACCAATTTAATTTTGTAAATGAGCATAACTAAATTTATAAATCAATCAACTATATAAAACAAATCTTAATTATGCTCCAACATCTCGAGGAGTATGCTAGCCTCACATTTCAAAATTTTGATCCACAACTATGGCCTAACAAATATCTAGCACTAGATGTTTGGCTTGGGTACAAAGATGAATACTAAGTTGTTATTTCAGCTACTAGAAAAATACAAGTTCAAAGATTATTTTGAGCTCTATTGTCACATTTTTTCATTTATTTAGGACAAAAGCACTGTTGATTAGATCGCCTACTTTCATGTTACTTAGTTTTGATTGTTTGATTTATTAAAACTTTGTTCAATTGGAAATTTTGGAATAAGACTCCGTGACTCTGAGTTTTTAGGAGTTAAATTATTTTCTATGTTTCGCAATAACAAGTTTCTTCAATGTTTCTCATTGCCATTGAATATTTCAACATTTTACATGTTTTGGACTCTACAAAGTTTTCTTGTGTTCTAGAAAAACCATATTCTTTCCTATTACAATTTTCTCATTTTTACATCCTCAATTATTAAAATCTACAATTGCAATTTAAAGGCAATAATTAGATTCTACAAAGTTTTCCTTGGTGTTCTAGACAAACAACATTCTTTCCTATTACAATTTGATCATCTTCATATCTTCAATTATTACAATCTATAATTATAATTTAAAGGTGGGAACTGACCACTTTGTGGATCTTGTTATTTATACTTTTCAACCAATAAGATATTGTTTTTATTTATTATAAATAAATATACAGTTTTCACATTAATAAACTTGTACAATTTTTAACAAAATAATTGTAAAATTTTATTTATATTTAGTTTGATTGGATTGTAAATTTGGATGTTATTGCAACCTTCAACACATTGGAGGAAAGTAGGTTGTAACATTTATTGTAATTTATTTACATAATTTTATTGGAAGAGTTGGATCCTTCTCCAAGTTTGTCAGAGTTGCTAACAGGTTTAGATCATGCGGAAGGAACTTCCTTTGCTTTGTCATTATTCTCCACCATTTTCTGCTACCTAGAATGTTTGTGGTTCATATCGGCTAGTGCTTGGTTTGCATGTCTGATAGTATAGGATTTATTTTCCTCTCTTTATTTGTATTATCCTTCTCGGGATATTCCACTTGACTTGGAGTTTCCCTACACTTATGGGATATGCTTGCTTAGGTGTACACTTAACTACACTAAATTCTAGGTGTTGGTTAGCACTTGACTACAATATTCTAGGTGTTAAATACCACTTGACTACAATAATCTAGGTGTTGGTTACCACTATTCTAGGTGGATATTGTCATTATTCTAGGAGGAGGTTACACATTCACCTCCTATATATACATCGTTCGCATTATGCTATATGACTGTATTGAGTTGGAGCTATTTCTACATTATCTCAATTATCTCTTTTATATTTTCATAATTTGCAGTCTTGAATGCTTGCTTTATTTTTTCTTGGAACAATTCACGTCTTACATCATTCACATGTGCATTATTTGAACTAGGAGATCTGTGACACTTCTCCAATATGGTATCAGATCAAGGCTGGTATTGAGCTTGTCTGGTAATTATTCTACAAGTTTATTTTAGTTGAGATTAGTGTTTGCAATAGCTTTGGTGTTGGTATTTGTATTGTCGTAATTTTTTTCTAGTTCATGTTGGTTCAATGTATTTACAAGCTAATAGAGGTGTCTGCACTCTCGTATAGAGATATACACACGTGGAGATTATTTTTGTAGGCCCATACACGTAGTTGTAGACCTCTGAAGGGAATTTTTACTTGTAGTGCTTTACATGCATGTTCAAAATTGCAAAGGGATTTTTTTTCTAATTGAGAGGCATTTCAAACCTGCAACAGAGTTTGAACGACCCATACTGGGCATTTTGGATGTCTAAGGGTTTTAAAAACACTTTTTTTGTCGAGTTTCAGTCATTACATGCCTAAAATGGCACATAAAACTTTGCAACATCCTTGGATCTACTCATATTGAGTTGTATTTGCTTTTATAAGACTACTTTTTTGTTTTTGGCAGTCACAAATCTGATTTCAACAACGAAAGGTGTTTTCTGCTTGCATTTGGTGTTTTTTGCAGGTCTTAGGCATTTTTTGGCTTGCATTGGGTGTTTTTTGGCTTACAGAACTTACAATCACCTTCCTTGGTGATCTTTAAGCCTTTGGAGCTGGGCGACACCATAACAACAAAGAAAATCGGAAATTTTGGTTTGATAACCCTAAAATCTGCCTAATGCATTCTCCTTCCTTAGTAGACCCCACGTCTAGGGGGAAAGGTAGTGGTATTATCAAATTTGAACTTTAATTATTCCAAAATTTAATCATTTATCACTTTGGAATGCAATTTGTTTGGTTTATTGTTTTAAGAAGGAATTTTAAGTGTTTAATTAAGCTTGTATCTTCGCTTGTTGAATACGAAGTGTGAGGCCCGGTCTAGCAGGAGGCCAATTCCCCCTCAAAGATTGAACCACTGTGTTCTTCATTCTTTTTTGGTTCCAATGAGTATACACACGACTCCCTTTCCCCTCATTTATGACATTTTTGTAACCAGTTTGCAAAATTTCAATTAAATAAGCCATTAGTTGCGGGAAATGGTTTTTGCTATAACTTTTGACCAATAGCTTGGATTTACACGATGTTTTGGTCAAAATTTCAGGTTTTCTCACACTCTTTGTGATAGTTACATTTATTTTTATAAACACTCTACTTTATAAAGTGCCAAAATTTGGGGGCTCTTACAAAACTCTATGGGGACTTGTACTTTTTCAAACTAAGTTATAAAGTGTCGTATAGGATATTTTGGGGGTTTATCTTCATTATGGAGTTTCATCGTTTTGTTTTTATGCTTGAATCTAAGAACTTTCTATCTTGGCAGCATACATTATCAATCATTGCACTATGCACAAGTTATTGCCCTACCTCCATGGTCTTGTTCCTAAGTTTGATGAGCCTCTACAAAAGAATGAGTGGTTTAACCACAATGATGGGGTCTATGGCCTTCTCGGTCTTATTGTTTATGGGGAAATATTGTTTTTTTTCAAGCACACTAACTGCCCTTTCACTTCTTGGACTATTATCTGACAGTTGTATGGTGGCCTTTTTTCATCATCTGAGAGCGATGCTTCCATGGACCACTTTAGTGCCACCATAGACTCTCCCCCTTCTCACATCCCTTTCATTTCTGATTTTTTTTCTGAACTTGTTGCCACTTTTGAGTCCCATGTTGACCATTTACCACATGCTCGATTGCATCTTGATTTCTCAGTTGAAGACACTCCACATACTCCAGTGGCTACCTTTGAGTGCATTGTTGTTTCATCTTGGACTTCTAGTAACTCTTCATAGTAGTCTTCTCCTCTTGCTTCATGTTGTGATTTTAATACATTCTTATCATAAATTTCTCTCATTGAGCAACCCCATTGGGACGAGTATCTTCCTAACTAAAGTTTTCTGTTTGCATATTCCACTTATGTTTCATTACAAGAATGTTCTCTGATTGATCCATCAAAAATTTTGAAGGACCCATTCATCTCTCTCGTTGGGAGTGCCCACCTTGGTACATTTGTGACTTCCACTATTTCAAAGATGTTTCATGATCCACCTCTTCAAGTGGATCCATTTGTGAGGGTTATTGGCCCCCCACCATTTTCTTTCTCTGACACGTATATTATAGTGGCATTCCCATTTTCTTTTGTGCACACATTTTCTAGATCTATGTCACCTTTCAGTTACAGACTAGATGCAGAGATCAGAATACTGTAGGCTTCTTCTTCATTTGTGGAGTGGGCCAACTTTCAATGCTCCTTTTCCTTCCTTCCCAAGGGTAGGAACATTGTTTGGTGTAGGCAGATTAT
Source organism: Taxus chinensis (assembly GCA_019776745.2). Classification (NCBI taxonomy): domain Eukaryota; kingdom Viridiplantae; phylum Streptophyta; class Pinopsida; order Cupressales; family Taxaceae; genus Taxus; species Taxus chinensis. Next base: position 196,769,720 of record CM034155.1, on the reverse strand, counting down.
CTTTAGTTTTTACGCGAAGGACCACATCATCGACACTCTTCTTAGGGGACCTTCTTGTCCTCACTTCTTTTTCTCTCTACTCTCAGGGATGATCATTATATGTGGGTACCTCATCAGGCTGAATTAGTGGGACCCACTTCTTATTTTTCTCTAGTTTTCTTGAGTGAGTTTCTTGTCTCTCTTTTGGGTCAAGTTTTTTCCCATTGGATTTTCTCCTTTTACTCTATCTTTGTGAGAGATGTATTGTATGTGGATACCTCATGAAACCTTTTTTTCAGGACCCACTTTCCTTTTTCAGTACCCACTTAAATTGTTCTTATGGGGTGTTAGTGTAGGATTTATTTTCCTCTCTTTATTTGTATTATCCTACTCATGATATTCCACTTCACTCAGAATTTCCCTACACTTATGGGATATGCTTGCTTAGGTGCACACTTGACTACCCTATTCTAGGTGTTGGTTACCACTTGACTACACTATGCTAGGTGTTGGTTACAACTTGACTACAATATTCTAGGTGTTGGTTACAACTATTCTATGTGGATGATGCCATGATTCTAGGAGGAGGTTACACATTCACTTCCTATATGTACATCTTTTGCATTATTCTATTTGATTGCATTAAGTTGGAGCTATTTTTGCATTATTAGAATTATCTCTCTTGTATTTTCGTAATTTGCAGTCTTGTATGCTTGCTTTGTTTTGTCTTGGAACAATTCACGTCTCGCATCATTCACCTGTACATTCGTCAAACCAGCAAATCCATGATGCTTCTCCGATGATGTATAAGTTCATAATAATCCATTATCACCACGCCCTGATGCTTCTTGTGCAGGTAGATCTCTCTTATTGGTCCCCAAGCCTTCAATTCTTTCCAGAGATCTTCTTTAGTGAGCTTGGGATAAATGGATCTTAGAAGCAAGCTTTGAGACTGATGCTCTTGGCGTAATGGAGCGACAATGAAATATTTCTGAAGAGGAGGAAACACTAGAATGTTTAGCTCCGGAGCAGAGGCTTGAGCACCGATTCCAAAATTAAAAAACAACACATTAACTTGACAATAAAATAGACTTCACGTGTAGCTAAATAAAACTTCCACTCTTTTTCATAGGGATCCGTGTAAAGTTCAGAATGTACAAAACTACTTCTTAGGAGAATAGAAACTAATGGCGACACATTACACGAGTCCTACCTTCCATGTTTTTCGATAGACATTCATAGATCTACAGAGAGCTTGCACGGTTTTGTTGGGTTTTCCTTCTTTCAACGAATTTCTCTTTGCTAAACACCATTCGTTTAGACATATATTAATTATGACTTCATTAAATAGAGTGCATACAGTCTGACGCGCCACTATATATTCTCCAACGCTTTTATAAAATTGGCCGAGTCCAAAGATTTTAGCAAGTCTAATCACTAAGGATAGCAAATATTATCACTCTATATATAGATGTGAATAAGTAATTCAATGCCAACCTTCAATGCAAAAGATACAAACAGTTTGTTTCAGTCACGATCAAAAGTAGTTCAAGCATTGAAGGATATGCTAATAAATAGATCAAAACTTCAATGCAAGCTGGAAAATGAGTACTCACATCATTAATAAGAATTGAACGATTCCAGAATTCAAGGAAAGCATTAGGCGGGGCATTATTCATTTACACACTACTACATGGAGGGGGTGTTTACAGACATTAATTAGAGACAAAAATATATTTTTGTCTCTAATTAATACACCCTCCTAATTTTGTCTCTAGTTAATACCTTATTTAATATAACAAATTTTAATTAAAAATACTCTTTTTTGCAGCTGCGGCTTGCTTTGCGGGGAAATTGCGGGAAAAATTAATGCGGCCAATAAAATGGAAAACGACATTGAGCGGGAGGCGATTTCATCCTCGCAGCATGCGGATCTTAGGCAAGGAGGAGGGCGAGCAGGTATCCGCATCCAATATTTCTTTTGCCCTGTTTTTTTTTTTTTTACATTTATGCAAGAATCGGCACTGCTTTTCAAAGAAATATACAAGGATATCAATAAAAATGTTGTTATAAAAAATCAGATTTCAATTTGGTTTGTGAGGGCACGTTTGTCCCTGGTTCGTGGCTCCTTTGCCCTACGTCTGTACCCTTCTTGAGGGGATTCGTATCTAGTTTTTCATGCCCTTCCTTTGCCCCACGATTGTGTTTCGTGCCCTTGTTTTTGGGTCTTCCATCTCAAATTCGTGGCTCGAGGCTTGTCCATCTGTATTATGGCATGCATTGTCTGCTTCATTGGTTAGTTCAACTACTCAGGAGGGTACGAGAGTGTATTCCAAAATTGTGGCTCTAGTTCTTCGTACGTCCCCCATTGTTCTCCCTACCTAGTTATCAGTTTGAAATACCCTTGCTGGGTCTAAGTTTTTGGTGTACATGATACGTGATATCCTCCCAAAATGACAGACATCTTATTCCTTTTTCTTCTAAACCATCACGGCGATAGAAAGCTGCGTGATACACCTGTACCGGGAGGGTATATCACGACAACTTACACCTGTACCGTTGCTAAAAGTAGTACTAAACTTGTTAGGAGATGTATAAACCAGGATTCTATCCTTCACCTCATCTGGTATTGTGCTGAAATGTCCACCAACATATATGATTCACCAAGCTTGTGTGCTCCACTCTAGCTGTTGCACATTTTTCTCAAATAATTCATCATTTATTTCAACTGAGCTATTATGAAAGATGTTATGCACCTAGGGAAAGGATGTTATGATGTATATGTATTGATGGAGATGCCAACATGTGGCACACATCCCCTTATCTTATTATATCATTCATTTATGATTTATTGTACTTTGGAGGTCGGCCTCAGTATTGGCCATAGGTTAGAATGGTATATATAGGGGTTAGAAGGTTGTAGTTAATCATCATATTGAGTATTGGAGTGTTATTGTATGGTATTGGAGGTTGCCCCCTCGAAGTGGCAAAGCTATTATATGAGCATATTGTCATAATTTATCTATAATTTGGTGTTCTCTCATGTTATTCTGCTGTATATGTTCTGATTTATACAAGTAATATCCTTACAAGTGGTATCAGAGCAACAATTTCGGCCAAAATTAGGACAAAAACCCTAATTTTTTGTTTCAAATATATCTTGAGGAGGGTATCGAATTTTTCCCCAATTTTTGCATTATAATTTGGAAACACTCTAATTCATAATATCTGAAAATTTCAGCTCTATTGGATCTGCTTTGCGGATGTTATTGGTGTTTTAGGTTTTTTCATAAATTCACTTTTTAGGAAGCAAATTGTGGTATTTTTTAATCAAAAATTATATTTTCGGAAAGATCTTGAAATTTCAATTAGTGTTTGTTCTTTGTGTTTTTATCCATCTACCGAAATATTTTTATAATTCCTAAACCCTAATCATGATCACGGGGATAAATTTTTTTTATGGAAATGGTGACATGGATGCTAAAGAATGGTGGATAAAATTTAAGAATATATATTTCTCATATTTCATGACAAGGAATAGGTTTTCACATTATCTTGGTGGTCCTGCATGGATTTTTTTTTCCAAGTTAAAAAATGACAGGAAGGATTGGTCTAGGGAGGAAATGGAACAAATTTTTATGGACAGATGGGACCACAAAGAGGAAGAAGAGTCAAAGGAAGATGATGGGAAAGAATATATTGAAGAATCAAGACAGAAAGAAGATGAAGAGGAAGGTGAAGAAGATTCAAGGGAAGATGATGGTGCAGCATATATTGAAGAATCAAATGCAGAAGAAGTTGATGAAGAAGAGGAAGAAAAACAAGATATTGATGTAGAAGAAGATATTATAGCTCCCAAGAAGGAAGATACCATATTTCAGTTTCATGGATGCATTCAAAGGAATAAGATAATTGTTTCCATAAACCCTAACAACAATTGTAACTTCATCAACAAGGATATGGCTCAACATCTACATATTCAAGAAAGTAATATCAAAGAAGCTCAAGTGACTGGTAAGAAAATTCAAGTTTTTGAAGATTTAAAACTTACTATGGACAAATATACTTTACATTCAGATTTTTTTTCCTTATATATGGATGGTTTGGATATTGTTCTTGGGTATCCATGGTTAGAGACATTGGGGACAATTAATATTAATATGAAAAATAAGTTTATGAAGATTTGGTACAAAAAGAATAAGGTCACTTTACAGGATATCAGGCTTAATGGAAATCAAAGAAAAGTCAATATAGACCATGAGGATGATTTAGAATATGGAGAAGAAGGGAATAAGGATGATTCAAAAGAGGAACACGAAGAAAAAGAAGGAAATGATGATTCATCTACTCAAGAGAAAAAGAAAATATCAAATGCAAAGGTGGAAGAAGAAAAGAAAGTTCAGAAACAGGTTGATAAGGTTGAGGATACTACAACTGCAGCATATGGAAATCCACATCAACATGAGAGAAAAAAATCATGGAGATATCCCAGGGCACATCATATTTCCAACCAATATAGATATACAGGTAATTGGAGGAATAATCACTTTATTTATACAGGGGATCAATGGAGCCATAATTATGAAGCATGGAATCCTTATTATGGTTATACATGGAATCCTTATTATGATTATGCATTGAATCCTTATGTTGGTTATGCATGGAATCCAAGGATGATAAACTATGGTCACAAATGGAATCAGAGTAGTGTAATGGAATATGGATATTAGTTTAGATATGTATCATCTACCAGGATCACATATGGATGGATGATCGATCATGACGCAAAGTGTGTAAAAATTTACAACACACTCATTACATGGTTTCTTCTTATGTTTCGGGGACGAAACATGTCAAGGAGGCAAGGAATGTTATGCACCTAGGGAAAGGATATTATGATGTATATGTATTGATGGAGATGTCGACATGTGGCACACATCCCCTTATCTTATTATATCATTCATTTATGATTGATTATGCTTTGGAGGTCAGCCTCAGTATTGGCCATAGGTTAGAATGGTATATATAGGGGTTAGAAGGTTGTAGTTAATCATCATATTGAGTATTGGAGTGTTATTGTATGGTATTGGAGGTTTCCCGCTCGAAGTGACAAAGCTAAGGGAGGATGAATGGAATGGAAGTTGATGAATGTCAATCAGTAGCCCTTCCTCATCAAATATCTTTGTTATCATTATTTTCAATATCAAATCTTTTTCTTCCTCTTTTGTCAATATTCTCACTCTGTTTGTTAGGTGAATCTCAATTCACCTCAAAAATCCATTCTTCTTTTTCTCTTTCCATTTCTCTTCATCGATGGATCATCCTTTCACTGTTGGTAATATTTAGACACCACAAAATTTGAATACCGCGACAGTATCCATCCATTTTCCGTCTAATCTCTCAAATGTGTAGAGATTCAATCTTAATACTGATCAAGGCAATTAAAATCACTAGAAATCTCCACCAATTTAGAGAAGAACAAGACATGTAACTCTTTCAAGTAACCAAGATGGCTAAAAGAAATAGAAATTTTTGACATGCTGTTGTATCTGGAAAAATTCAAGTTTTTCAATGCTCCCAAGTGACCAAAGTCACTACTCAATTCCTCTAATTTATCACATTTTGATAAATCTAAAGCTTCCAAATAGCCAGGATTACCAAAAATCATAGGAATCCTTGAAAAACCTTTACATTTGAAAAAATTCAAGTTTTTCAATGCTCCCAAGCGACCAAAGTCACTAATCAATTCCTCTAACTTATAACATTCTGATAAATCTAAATATTCCAAACAACCAAGATTACTTAAACTTGGAGGTATCCTTGACAAACCTTTGCATCGAGACATGTCCAATATTCTTAATCTTACCAGGAAATGAAATTCATTACACAGCTCTTGTAAACTCTCACAGTAGGTCAAGTCTAAGTGAGTTGACTAAAGCTGATGGGAAGCATCTTTAAACTCTTACATCCAGAAAATTATAACCTTATGAGCATTGTAAGTTTACAAATATCTTTTAGTATTTCTTTCAAACTTAAGCAGCCACGAAATGATATAATGCCCTTCATTAATGACAGCCTCGTAACCCTATCAAGAAGAGTAATTAAATTCTCACAGCCTTCCAAGCTTACATTTGTTAAATATTGTAAGTTTCCAAGCCCTTCTGGTAGGTGAAGGATACTGTAGCAATTGCATAAATCCAGTGATTGTAATGCCAAAAACTTATGGAAATCACACGGGAGCTCTTGCAAATTGGAACAATGCTGCAAACTAAGTTTAGTAAGGGAGATCAAATCTCTGAATCCTGCCAGTAAGTACTTTAATCCCCCACATTGAATTAAGTGCAACTCCTAAAGGGATCAGAGCTTCACAAGTGATGCTGGTAACTAGTCAATTCCATCACAGTATAACTCTTTTAATGATTGACAATTCCGAATTGATCTTGGAAGCTCCTTGAGACCTTCAATATTGGATAATTTTAGCTTCCGCAACAAATTTACCTTTTGCCAACTTGAGATTTTATTATTCTGAAATCCACTCAATTCTAGATGTTTTAATTTTTTAAGATGCCCCAATTATATCGCAACATCTCTATGATGTGAATGATGATGCTTGAGAAATTGCAAACCAAATAAATTATACAACCAACAAGGTCTCGTGATCAACATCACAGACATCAAAAAATGCCTAACAAGTTACATATTTAAGGAAACAAAAAAATTGCAGTTGAAAAACAATGATCTATAATTATTTGCAACCAATAAAAAAATGAATAAAGGGGTAAACATACCTTGGACGGACTCCAAATTTCTTTCTAATTTAAACTATAACCCATGAATTTCAAATGCTTGAGCTTTAACATATCTATAGCTAGATTTGGCACACGATACGCCTGAAGAAACCTCGGCTTATCAAATTCTTTGCTGCATTGTCCAATTTCCCATAGCAAATACTCTTAAAGAGTTTCTCATTGCATCTAATTTATCTACAGATACATAGAATGGCTCCTTATTGCTTTCTAACCAGACTCCTTTTCCTTGGTGGAGAACCTGCTAGAAATTTAAACACAAAAACCATGAATAAATTAAGATTATCTACCAACCTCTGAAATCAGCTCTCTTTTTTTAGCTCTTTTGTAGTTAAAATATTCATACCTCTTCAGTCTCCAAAGCCTTAGAAAAAGTAGCTGCATTTCCAAATCTATCGCCCTTCGATTTATTACCCGCTGCTGTCAAGTACATGTACTAAATATTTTTCTCCAAACTTTAAATTTATCCAAAAACTTCACAACGATTGTTACAAGAGAATCGAAGATGATTTTTAAGATATTTTCACTTTATGCCCTATTTTATAAGAAACACAAAAGCAAAACACAACTTTACATTGGTCAAAATGCATGAAATATGATGAAAACACGTCCTTAAAAGTTATAAGATGTTTAAAATAATATTGTATCCATCATCACACTATAGCCATGAATAATTCAATGATATCAGTGTTGGCCTAGGGTATTGCAGTAGTATCGATACAAAATTTAGCACCGAGACTGGTGTTGTAGGAAGAAGAGGGTTTTTTGTTTTGATGAAGAACTTCGAGCAATGGAGGATTCAGTGTTCTGATAAATCATCCACCCTTGGAAAGAAATGATTTCCACCCTATCAGTTGTTACATTACAGGAAACACCAAACACATTCAGCTTCTGTCCGAATGGATTATCAAGGCTATAAAAGGCAACTACACATGGAAAATTCTTCTAGCATATAGGTTAATGAGTTTTTGGTCTCATTTAAATTCTCACCAGCCTAGCTATTGGTCTCAACTAAATCTTGTAACCTTCTCATCGACCCAGTGTTGGTCTCATTTAAATTTCCATAATCTTCTAATTGTCCAAGTTGTCATTTCTATTTCTGGCACCTTTATCATCTATAGAAATTATAATTGCTGGTAAATTATCAAACGGATATTCATGTGGTAGGTGAATAATTCAGAATTGGACTGTCCTTAGTACCCACTAACTTTAGTAGTCTCTAGTACTCTACAGTAACTGGTGCCCCTCAAGGCTTCAACACAAGGCGTGGTTTTTTGCTTTAAATTCTAACAAAAGGGTATCAAAACAAAGAAAGGTAGATATTCTCATCAGCTCTGTAATAGGAAACTCTGGCAAGAAATTAGAGTTTACGCTATGTAATTTTAACAGAGGAACTATACAATAATTTGGGAGCTCACCTAAGTATTAACCCCTGATTTTATGGTGGTGCGACTAGAATTGGTAACTTGACAAACAAACCCTTCCTTAGACATTATCTAAAGGATACCAATCAGTGGCTTTTGTCATACCCAGGGGCAAAGGCATGAATAGAAAAATGGCAGCTCCCAAGTATATTGTTTGTGGCAGCCCTGAATCCATTAAACATCTTCCTTGGATTTGCCTCAAACACCAGTTTCTATGCATACGTTTTGTGAAAATACAACAAATATCTTAGTCAGTTTTTGGCACATAAACACAAAGTTTTATGTTGCTTGTTTGTGGATTCCTATTGATATTCCTTTGAAATTATCTATACAATGGTTTTAGCTTTACATGGAAACTGTTACTCAAAAGTATGTATTAGTTCATATGCAATTTTTTTCTGAAAATACAACTAATTTCTTAATTAGTATTTTGGCACTTAAAGACAAAATTTTTGTTACTTGTTTTTGTTTGTGGAATCCTATTGATATTCCTTCAAAATTATGTTGGTTATGACTTAATATGAAAACCATTGTGAAAACGTCCCTATGAGTTTATATGCAAATTGTTTGTCAAAATGTATCTATGAGTTTACATGCAAATCACATGTTAAAATGTATGTATGTTTTTATATGCAAATCATTTGCCAAAGTGTATCTATGAGTTTCTTGCAAACTGCATGTAATAATCTCTCTGACTTTTCCCTCACAAAATGCCTATGTAAAGATGAATTTTATTTACTTATTTTTGTGAAATATGCTAGAATTTACATATTTTTAATTATCCATTTTTTTCCCCTGAAGCCAAAAATGGGTCAGCCAAGTGCAACCCAAAGATGGCCTGCCAAGTCCAAACTCCAATTGGACTAGGAAAGTCCCAACCCAGATTAAGTAAACTGAGTCGAGGCCAAACCCAAATTGGGCATGCCCAGTCCAAATCCCAAAATAATGCTTTGATAAATCTGTTGAGGCTGAACATGAAACTTCCCCAGGATGAATTATCTATGCAAATATGACATTTATTGATTTATTTTAGTGAAATACAATAAAATATACGGTATTTTAATTTGAGATGGTTTTTTCCATTCTGAGCCAAAAATGGGGGGTACCAAGTCCAAGCCAAAGATGGCCTGCCAAGTCCGAGTCCAAGCTCGATTTGGGCTTGTCGAATCTAAGTCCAAGTTCAAATTGGGCATCCTCAGTCTGAGTCTAAGCCCAAAATTGAGCATGCTCTGTCCTAGTCTTAAAACTACACTTTAAGAAGAATAAAAAGAAGATATTTTAACGTCCATGAGGCTACTAAAGACAACCCATGGAACCAAGGCCAAACCCAAAATGGACCTTCCGAATCCTAGTCTCAAACTAAGCTTTGAAGGAAGGAAGGAAGAATGTGAACAAATCACTTATAAAATAAATTGAATGAAGGAAAGGAGAATGGGAACAAATCAATATACTTGCAAGTTATATCTCTACACATTGTACCTAGCAACTGATATGACAACATGACTCAAATAAAATACAACCACTCTACCTCCAAGGCCCAATAACTATCCCAACCCAATGGCAAGTGCCCCACTTCCAGTACAAAAATTGACCCACAACCCCTCAGCCAATAACCCGTCTCTCAATATCACATTTTGAACAATCTCTATCAGTTAATCTGTCTCGGGCCTTCGAATCAACACACCCACTTGTACAGACAACACCAAGTCTCTCCAATGTGCACACCCCACAATGTACTGAAATGGCCTCCTCTTCTCAATTTTCTCCCTCCACAATACATACAACTCTTCAATACTTTCCCTCGTAGCCAAATTTGGGGGCATTACTAAATTTGGGTAGTACCTAACCACTGCATCTTCCAAAATCCATTCAATCTCTCTCAATAAGTCTTTAGACTCAGGCCCCCCATCTATTTCTAAATAGCTTGAACCAACTAAGTTTTCCAAATCTTGAGCCCATTTTCTCCATTTTTTAAGGTCTTCTAAACTTGTAGAAAATGTGGGTTTTCTTTCAAACAGGGGCACTTGAGGTTGGATTAATTGTTATTGAGTTTGTGCTGGTGTTGGGATGGTTATATGGTAATTGTGTGTAGGAATAAAGCATTTTTTCAGATATGGGCATGACAATACCCTGTTTGTGCCAAGAAAATGACTAGACTTGTGGATTTTCAATGGGTAAAATGAATTTAAGCATCACCCAATTGTGGAAATTCTATTGGATTTAATCCAGAATTCAAATCCCGATATAAATTTCTTTTTTTTTTGAAAAAAATGCTATTGGATTTAATCCAGAAGCAGGGGGTTTATGTCCTAGTGAACTAAAAGGTATTAAAATTATTCTTTAATTTGATAGATTTCAAGTTACTTTTCACTTCATTAGCTCCTCTTTTGAGAAATATTAAGATGATAAATGCAATATTTGTAAAACATTTGAAATACAGTCTAAAACTTAATTTCCATCCTAAAACTTCACCTCAATCATAAGGCAAATCCTATCTCAATTTAATCCTGAAGCAGAGATTTTAAGTCTATAAGGAAAAGACTTATTCCGTATATCAAAGCATGAAATATTACCTAGACAACTATCTTTATGAAGGTTCCTTAGGGCTAGAAAACAAAGATATCTAAGGTTTGAAAATATTTTTAAACCATTTTCCTTGTTTTGGTTCCAAGATTATTCTCTATTATAGGTCGACTTCTTGTAGGTTCCAGTCAAGCATGGAGTATACATACTCCTACCCAAGCCTGCACCAACATGCACTAAAAACATAAACAATGAAGGTCCACAAAACTTACACAAATTCTCATCATAGGTCAATCATATCCTCTCTATCAACTTGCATAAAGTCTTCATTAACATTCAACATGCACAAGAATGCTTCACACTGTTACAAGAACAGATACACAGAAGAATAATACCATTTTATTCCTTGAAGCTTCACATTATTTCCATTCGAATGGGAATGATAAAATATAGTTACAATTAGACTTTTATATCCTCTCATCAAGAAAGCAGCTGATGTGGAGCTTGTCATTATAATATATAATGATAAGATATTTGCCTTGATAAGAGGCTGATTTTCCCTCCTTTCATTTGATAAAGTTGGAGAAGAAACTATAAAAACGTTGGAGAAGAATAGAAGGGTACAAATGAAATTACTGAACGCATACAAAAAAGAACCACAAAAATGGCAAATAGTTGGTGTGGATCTTAGGTGAGCAAAAGGAGGCCGAGAAGGAATAAGTTAGTGTTCTCAGCTATAAAGTGTTAATATAACATTAAAAAAATACTAACAAGGAGGCACATTAAAGAATCCTAAAGATAGTTTGGCTCATAATAGTAATCTAAAGAAATTAGGAAGAATCTAATACATGCTAACCTCCACAAGTGAATAACCCTTCAGCCCTGTAAAATGATCATGGCGAGGATATGTTATATTATGAAATACATGATAATCATGAACAAAGTTAAAATGTTCTGAATTTTCCTGATTGCTTATAGTTTGTGAGCATGGTGATAACCATTTTGTAAAGAATAGTTTTGGCAGAGAGGCACCACTATTAGAACTGGGAAAAGACCATACAAATCATTGTGATCATAATCTTCCTCACTTTTCAAAGATGGCATTGAATCTTCAATAGCAATGTTACCCATATCTGTGTTGTCTTGTAACAGAAATGAAGCTTGGAGTTGTGGCTCTGTTTGTAATATCGATGATGGGTGCATCTTTGATGGGGTAGTTTTGCTATTGTCTGAATATCCCTCAATATAGCTACATTTTTCTATAACATGTTTGTGAGTAATAGGGTCTATTCCCAATAGCCTAAGCTTCTTTTTTATGCATGAGTTCCATAAGTTTTTAATCTCATTATCAATTCTTCTTGGTAATCTGGCTGCTATCTGTGACCATCTACATATAGATAAACTCAATTTTCTTCAATTGAGATATAGATTATAATACTTTTATGTAGTCTAATTTCTTGTGAAACAATAATTTTATAAGGATATGAGAAGGTATTCATGCCTAAGCACATGCTAAAAAAAGTTGTAGCATTGAAGTATCAGTCAGCATGGACCAACACATCACAAATTTTCTTAAATAGTTAGTTACGAAGCTATCAGGATTTTCTTAACTGGGTAATGGAGTATCTACAGGAAAAACTAAAATTTTAGGTCATTCTTTCCGCAACAGTCATCCGAGAGGTTTACCATTGGAGACACCTTGTAGTATAGCAGTATTATGCAACAAACAAACAAACTATGCCTGAACAAATATGCCCTAGACAAAGAAGAATAAGATTGAAAGATTCAGAAGCATGTTTATTCTTGACTCCATTAAACATAGACCAACAACTAAAATCTTTGATCTCTTCAAAACCTTCATTTAGATAGTGCCAAACAATGAGGGGCAGAGTGCAAATATGTAATAGTATCAGTAGTTTGTAGAGGAAAAAAAATAATACTATAACCACAATTAGGAATCTTGGACAGGAGTGGACGAAATCCCTCCATAGTAATTTGTCTGGTCAGGATGTTTCTAGCTTGATATTTCTTGGTTTCTACAAGATTTTTCCTACTTTCTTTGGATTACTATTCTGACCCAAACTATCTTTAGGCTTGATTAATGTTCCTCCTTGTTAGTATAGTTTAATGTTATAATACAATACAGCTTAGCACACTATAACTTATTCTCGTTTGGAAAATTCTAAGATCAGAAATAAAGGCTATATTTGAAAAGATTAAGTGTGGAGTAACACAATAATAAATTAGAATAATCTCTTGTCATTATAATATATAATCACAAGATACGTGCCTTGATAAGAGGTACTTATCTGTCCCCCTTTCATTGAAGAAAGGAATTAAAATATTTGTTTTTCATGACTTGTACATTTAGAGAAGCCTCTTGCTCAAGGCACATATTTAGTCATTAGATATCATAATGACGAAGCTTGTAGAGTATAAATTGGATTGATACTAGGATACTGGACAATGAAAAGAATCTACTTTATCTCTACATGAAAGCAAAGATCTATGATAGTTCAAGATTTCAAGTTTTCTACCAAGTTAACTTGAAAACTATCGTAGGTCTTATTGCCAAGCATGGTTAGAATTATGTGGACCTTCTCATGCTATTTTGTTGTAATTTTAATAAATAGATTGCTTTTCCTGGTATAATTTATTCGTCTTTTCCTTTTTTTCGGTTTCATTGCTTCTCTGCTCTAGTAGGCTGGTTGTGGGTGTGGCTTAGGGCAAGAAGGGTAAGATAAGTGACATTCTAGAGTGTGAAATACATGTTTAAAGGATCTATGTTTTTATCGGAAATCATTTGCCAGAGTGTCTCTATGAGTTTCCTGCAAACTGCATGTCATAATCTCTTTGAATTTTCCGTGACAAAATGCCTATGCAAAGCTGACTTTTATTTATTTATTTTTGTGAAATATGCTAGAATTTACAGATTTTTAACTAGTCAATGTTTTTCCACTTGAAGCTAAAAATGGGTCAGCCAAGTGCAACCCAAAGATGCCCTACCAAGTCCAAACTCCAATTGGACTAGGAAAGTCCCATCCCAGATTAAGTAGACTGTGTCGAGGCCGAACCCAAATTGGGCATGCCCAGTCCAAATCCCAAAACAATGCTTTAATAAATCTGCTAAGGCTGAACCCGAAACTTCCCCGAGATGAATTATCTATGCAAAGATGACATTTATTCATTTATTTTAGTGAAATACAATAAAATATATGGTATTTTAATTTGAGATAGTTTTTTCCATTCCAAGCCAAAAATGGGGCTGCCAATTCCAAGCCAAAGATGGCCTGCCAAGTCCGAGTCCAAGCTCGATTTGGGATTGTTGAATCTGAGTCCAAGTTCAAATTGGGCATCCTCAGTCCGATTCTAAGCCCAAAATAGAGCATGCTCCGTCCTAGTCTTAAAACTACACTTTAAGAATAATAAAAGAAGATATTTTAACTTCTACGAGGCTACTAAAGACAGCCTATGGAACTGAGGCCAATCCCAAAATGGACCTACCGAATCCTAGTCTCAAACTAAGCTTTTAAAGAAGGAAGGAAGAATGTGAACAAAGAACTTATAAAAGAAATTGAATGAAGGAAAGGAGAATGGGAACAAATCAACATACCTACAAGTTATATCTCTGCACATTGTACCTAGCAACTGATACGGCAACATGAATCAAATCAACTGCAACCACTTTACCTCTAGGGCCCAATAACTGTCCCAACCCAATGGCAAGTGCCCCACTTCTAGTACCCAAATCGGCCCACAACCCCTTAGCCAATAACCCGTCTCTCAATATCACATTTTGAACAATCTTTATCAATTGTTCTTTCTCTGGCCTTGGAATTAACACACCCTCTTGCACAAACAACACCAAGTCTCTCCAATGTGCACACCCCACAATGTACTAAAATGGCCTCCTCTTCTCAATTCTCTCCCTCCACAATACATACAACTCTTCAATACTTGCCTTCGTAGCCAAATTTGGGGGCATTACTAAATTTGGGTAGTACCCAACCACTGCATCTTCCAAAATCCATTCAATCTCCCTCAATAAGTCTTTAGACTCAGGCCCCCCTACATCTATTTCTGAATAGCTTGAACCAACTGAGTTTGCCAAATCTTGAGCCCATTTTCTCCATTTTTTAAGGTCTTCTAAACTTGTAGAAAATGTGGGTTTTCTTTCAGACAGGGGCACTTGAGGTTGGATTAATTGTTATTGAGTTTGTGCTAGTGTTGAGATGGTTATATGGTCATTATGTGTAGGAATAAAGTGTGTTTTCAGATATGGGCATTGCAATACCTTGGTTGTGCCAAGAAAATGACTAGGCTTGTGGATTTTCAATGGGTAAAATGAATTTAAGTAGCACCCAATTGTGGAAATGTTATTGGATTTAATCCAGAATTCAATTCCCGATATAAATTTCTTTATTTTTGAAAAAAATGCTATTGGATTTAATCTAGAAGAAGAGGGTTTATGTCCTAGTGAACTAAAAGGTATTAAAATTATTCTTTAATTTGATAGATTTCAAGTTACTTTGCACTTCATTAGCTCCTCTTTTGAGAAATATTAAGACGATAACTGCAATATTTTCAAAACACTTGAAATACAGTCTAAAACTTAATTGCCATCCTAAAACTTCACCTCAATCATAAGGAAAATCCTGTCTCAATTTAATCCTAAAGAAGAGATTTTAAGTCTATAAGGAAAAGACTTAATCCTTATATCAAAGCATGAAATATTACCTAGACAACTATCTTGACCTTATCAGCATGCTAGAACCTTCAATGGATCTTGAATGATCTGCACACTTCGTTTAATGATGTAAATTTTACTATATTGCTCATGAAAAAAAAGATATCTTAAGGTTCTGGGATACATCTAAGCCAAGTATGATCCTTTCCTCTTTATGAATGTTCCTTAGGGCTAGCTAAGGTTTAAAAAACATTTTAAACCATTTTCCTTATTTTGGTTCCAGGATTATTCTCTATTATAGGCCGACTTCTTGTAGGTTCCAGTCAAGCTTGAAGTATACATACTCCTACAACATCATTAGTTTCTTATTCTCTCTCCAGAATAAAATTTCATAATCATCCTTATCCAACAAAGATGACAATCACCGTGATCAGACACATTTATGTTTGATTCTCTTATTTAGGTGAACTAGTTCATACCACTATGACATACTATTCAACTTATCAAATCCCTAAGTCTTGCATGCAACCAAAGATTCCTTTCCAGAGTCACTATCACTTCAGTGCCAATGTTCCCTTGCCTGGATTGATCTCCTACGATTACAGAGATTGTCTTCTACATAGATGCTACTTACTAAGGAGGTCACACCACTATCACAAGATTTCCAATCCTGCACCAACATGCACTAAAAACATAAACAATGAAGGTCCACAAAACTTACACAAATTCTCATCATAGGTCAATCATATCCTCTCTATCAACTTGCATAAAGTCTTCATTAACATTCAACATGCACAAGAATGCTTCACACTGTTACAAGAACAGATACACAGAAGAATAATACCATTTTATTCCTTGAAGCTTCACATTATTTCCATTCGAATGGGAATGATAAGATATAGTTACAATTATACTTTTATATCCTCTCATCAAGAAAGCAGCTGATGTGGAGCTTGTCATTATAATATATAATGATAAGATATTTGCCTTGATAAGAGGCTGATTTTCCCTCCTTTCATTTGATAAAGTTGGAGAAGAAACTAGAAAAAGGTTGGAGAAGAATAGAGGGGTACAAATGAAATTACTAAACGCATATAAAAAAGAACCACAAAAATGGCAAACAGTTGGTGTGGATCTTAGGTGAGCAAAAGGAGGCTGAGAAGGAATAAGTTAGTGTTCTCAGCTGTAAAGTGTTAATATAACATTAAAAAAATACTAACAAGGAGGCACATTAAAGAATCCTAAAGATAGTTTGGCTCATAATAGTAATCTAAAGAAATTAGGAAGAATCTAATACATGCTAACCTCCACAAGTGAATAACCCTTCAGCCCTGTAAAATGATCATGGCGAGGATATGTTATATTATGAAATACATGATAATCATGAACAAAGTTAAAATGTTCTGAATTTTCCTGATTGCTTATAGTTTGTGAGCATGGTGATAACCATTTTGTAAAGAATAGTTTTGGCAGAGAGGCACCACTATTAGAACTGGGAAGACCATACAAATCATTGTGATCATAATCTTCCTCACTTTTCAAAGATGGCATTGAATCTTCAATAGCAATGTTACCCATATCTGTGTTGTCTTGTAACAGAAATGAAGCTTGGAGTTGTGGCTCTGTTTGTAATATTGATGATGGGTGCATCTTTGATGGGGTAGTTTTGCTATTGTCTGAATATCCCTCAGTATAGCTACATTTTTCTATAACATGTTTGTGAGTAATAGGGTCTATTCAATATAGCCTAAGCTTATTTTTTATGTATGATTTCTAGAAGTTTTTAATCTTATCATCAATTCTTCCTGGTAATCTGGCTGCTATCTGTGACCATCTACATATAGATAAACTCAATTTTCTTCAATTGAGATATAGATTATAATACTTTTATGTAGTCTAATTTCTTGTGAAACAATAATTTTATAAGGATATGAGAAGGTATTCATGCCTAAGCACATGCTAAAAAAAGTTGTAGCATTGAAGTATCAGTCAGCATGGACCAACACATCACAAATTTTCTTAAATAGTTAGTTACGAAGCTATCAGGATTTTTCTTAACTGGGTAATGGAGTATCTACAGGAAAAACTAAAATTTTAGGTCATTCTTTCCGCAACAGTCATCCGAGAGGTTTACCATTGGAGACACCTTGTAGTATAGCAGTATTATGCAACAAACAAACAAACTATGCCTGAACAAATATGCCCTAGACAAAGAAGAATAAGATTGAAATATTCAGAAGCATGTTTATTCTTGACTCCATTAAACATAGACCAACAACTAAAATCTTTGATCTCTTCAAACCTTCATTTAGATAGTGCCAAACAATGAGGGGCAGAAGTGCAAATATGTATAAGTTCAGTTTTTAGAGGAAAAAAAAATAATACTATAACCACAATTAGGAATCTTGGACAGGAGTGGACGAAATCCCTCCATAGTATTTGTCTGGTCAGGATGCTTTCTAGCTTGATATTTCTTGGTTTCTACAAGATTTTTCCTACTTTCTTTGGATTACTATTCTGACCCAAACTATCTTTAGGCTTGATTAATGTTCCTCCTTGTTAGTATAGTTTTAATGTTATAATACAATACAGCTGAGCACACTATAACTTATTCTCGAGTTTGGAAAATTCTAAGATCAGAAATAAAGGCTATATTTGAAAAGATTAAGTGGAGTAACACAATAATAAATTAGAATAATCTCTTGTCATTAT
The DNA here is from genome assembly GCA_019776745.2 of Taxus chinensis. Lineage (NCBI taxonomy): Eukaryota > Viridiplantae > Streptophyta > Pinopsida > Cupressales > Taxaceae > Taxus > Taxus chinensis. The sequence continues at coordinate 196,751,589 of CM034155.1, read as the reverse complement.
AATATATAATCACAAGATACGTGCCTTGATAAGAGGCTTATCTGTCCTCCTTTCATTTGAGAAAGGAATTAAAATATTTCATGACTTGTACATTTAGAGAAGCCTCTTCTCAAGGCACATATTTAGTCATTAGATATCATAATGACGAAGCTTGTAGAGTATAAATTGGATTGATACTAGATACTGGACAATGAAAAGCAATCTACTTTATCTCTAATGAAAGCAAAGATCTATGATAAGTTCCAAGATTCAAGTTTTCTTCCAAGTTAACCTTGTAACTTATCGTAGGTCTTATTGCAGCATGGTTTAGAATATGTGGACCTTCTCATGCTATTTTGTTTTCATTTTTAATAAATTAGATTGCTTTTCCTTGTCTAATTTATTCGTCTTTTCCTTTTTTTCCAGGTTTCATTGTCTTCTCTTGCTCTAGTTGGTGTGGTGTGGCTTTAGTGCAAGAAGGTAAGATAAGATGACATTCTAGAGTTTGGAAATACCTGTTTTAACAAGGATTTCATAATGGATTCTGCACGGAAATTCATTCATTCTAAAAGAGACAAAATAAGATCAAAGCTAACAAATGACTTGAGATATCCCCGACCATCTTGAATCACTAACCAAACAACATGGGATGAGCTTATCAAAGATACCAAATTCAAGAGAAAGTCCTTCAAAAATCCAAACTACATGCCATCTGCACGAGAAGGAGGTAAAATATTCCTTTGAGATTAAAAAAAGGCTACCCAAGCTAGGTTGTCAAGTATTGGGTACCATAAATTGGGGTCGGGTGGGTATAATAGTATTCGTGCGAGCTTGGTAAGTGAATAATTTCATTTATTTTTTTTATATTTATTTGGTGACTTTAATGTATTGGATGACAAATGATACTTGATAAATTAAAATGTATTTGTACACCTAGGTTCACCAATTTCGAAAGGAATATTTAGATGAAGATCTAAAATATGCTTTAATGCATGGTTCCCAAGGCCTCCGACAACATATGATAGATCGAAGGGAGAAATTGGTCATTGAGCATGAATCTGAGGTAAATTTATTAAAGTATTTGAAGACATAATAAAACATTTAAGTATCAATGTTTTGGTAATTTAATTAACTAAAGTATGTTGTTTAATAGGATGTGCAATAGTCAAACTCCTTAAAGGATGCAACTGACAGTGAACATGAAGATGCCATAGAAGGATGTGATGATTTTATTGTTGGACAAAATGAATCGATTGACCATCTTACAAATTATCTGGAAAACAACCCAGAAATCCAACAGACAAGAGTTCAGGATGATTATCATGTTGCACCATCTATTATAGTTCCTCATCAAAAGAGGACAAAAAAGAATAGATTTTTTTCCTAGCCGGCTAAATAGATTTAAATTGACTGTTATTTTATGAATTATTGGCTATTTCATTACTAGTGAACTTATTGGTTTTTTTAATGATTTGAATTTTAAGTATACTAGTGAACTTCTAAAAACTTGAATTATACCTTACCAATCAAATCAGTAACTCCTGCGAGGATACATTGTATGTGTCTTCAACATACCTAGTAACTTTTCTATCTGTTTCTTGAGCTTTTCTTTCTGTCTGAGTTCATTCCTATTCCTTTGATATCCATTTATAGTAAATGAGGATAATACATTTTAATTTCATAGATGTAAGATGCAAATCCATCCCATATTTTAATTTCATAGATGTGTGATGCAAACTCATGTAGGCTTCTTCTAATCAGATTTGTACAGGGTATATGACTATACTAAGTCACTAAGAAATATTATAAAGAAGGTTGAGCTGGCCATAACTGATGAAGAATCAATGCATGAAAGTTGAAAGACATCTTGAATGCATAAAGGAGACCTAGAATTATTGATCTTGTGTCGTGATAGGTATGGATAAGTGTGTTGGGACTTGATTTGGGTTAAGAAAGGCTATATCTGGAGCATGGAGACAAGATACACAAAAAAAATATCTAGAGGAGGATTGTATTTTGACACCTTATCATGAGTTCCCTTGTAGATATGTATGTGAAATGTGGGAAATTTGAAAAGGCATAAACTTGTTTTGAGAATTTTTGTCAACTTGATCTGGTCTCACTGAATGATGTTGCAAGGTATGCACATAATGGACTTATTGATAAGGCACTTAAACTCTTTCACGCAATGCCTCAAAGGTATGTCTCATGGATGGTTATGATTGTGGAATATGTACAAAATGGTTTCTTTTATGACTTCTAGTAAGTGGAATATGCATCGTTGTTGTTTCATGATATTTCTTTCCCCTGTTTTGCATAAAATACTCTGAGAATAAAAAGAACCTTTGATGCAGAGAAAACTAGGATGCAAATTTCCATACATAATACCCCATGCATTAGTAGGTGCTTTTTGGGGTGTGTATAACAGAGATCCCATAATACTGTAGTATAGCTTTCTAAGAGATCTTGCACTGTTGACAATATTATATTCATATGTCTGTGATGCATGTCTTCTGTATAGAGCTAAGCAGAGGTAAGAGACTCCTATAATTGAATTGGAATACTTCTTAGCAGCATGTATTCACATGAATCAAAGGTATCTCAGTAAACATCCTGCACAATCATATCTCTATGCTTTGCCTATACTATAGACCTAGGACTTCTGTAGACAAACTACAAGTTTTCTTACCGTTAATATGAAGATCTCAGTAGTAATATGTGCTCACAGAGAATCTTACTCCCACATAGTATTGTTATCATCATTCCAAGATGAAGCTGGAGGTCATGTTGGAAGAAGGCCTAAGTCATATGGAGGTATACCAAATTCTCTTCATGCAATAATTGATGAGTGAGCTAAAAATAACTCCAGGTCTAAACTCCAAAGAACCTTGGATGTAGTGAAAACTGGAAGATAGATGTCTAATGCAAATAATCCCTATGATAATATGTATAACAGAGACACCACACTATATGGTTTAGAGTTCCAAGAGTTCCTGAACTTTTGACAATGCTCTATTCATAATCCTATGATGCACGCAGTTGTACAGAATGAAGAAGACAAGGTAAAAGACTCCTATAATCGTAAATTGAAACACTACATAGTAGCATGCGTTTACAAGAGTGAAAGGTACCTTGCAAACTAAATTCACAAGCGTATATTTATGCTTTGAAGATTCATGGGAATCCTCTAGATGAGCTACATTTTTGCATATTGTCAATCTGAAGAAAATCTCACTGGAAATATATGCTCTCAGAGTATTTTATTCTCTAGAGATTGTCTAGAATGTTGCAGATAATATTCTAAATTAGTGACAAGTTATAGTTGAAAACTATGGTCATAATTATAAAAACTAAATATCAGTCTTCTCAAGGCTACAAAACAATTTGATATGCTAGCATCAACATGTAAAAATATTTCTACACCAGATTACAATGTTAACGAGTTGTCTTTAGTTAGTTGAAGCTCCTCTATTGGAGAAGGTACTCTCACTATAGTTTAATAATCCAATTCATGTTTATATTCATTTCTCATTTCTCAATATTGTTCTTCACCAAACTATGTGGGTGAGGACATGTTTTTGTAATTATGTAGTAGTTAATCCATTAGGAATCTTGTTTACAACTAGAAGAAAGGAATAAGAATTTTCAATTTTTAATCATTCGGATCTCCTACAAGTTCTAAAATATAGCCAGTTCGTATTAACCAAAGCATAATGATTGAAAGTTTTATCTACAATGTATGTTGAAGAAAGTGTTTTCAGTTGCAGATAACAAATGGAGTTGAATGCGTGGAGAAAATGTTGCATGTTGTTTTTGTATTAGGTAAGCATTGAATGATTCAACCGTGCACTATATAGAACTCATCATGTTTTTACTAGCATTATGTGTCATTGCAATATGTTAATTCAGGCATGAATTGATTTTTTGCGTAGCTTAAGCATCCAGAGTTTCCATTTTTGTAAGTTTTGTTAGATTCTTCTCAGCAGTTTATGTGATTTAGGAGTTTTTAGCTGGTATTAAAATATCACTTGATTCTTATTGTAACTGTGTTTCTTTCTATAGATATCACTATCTTTGAGTTTGGCGGGATAATCTCAGAAATAATATTCAAAGTGTTGGATTCCTACAATTATTTTTTGCTTGTTTAAAGAGGGTTTTACAATCCTAGTACCAAAAAAAGAACATGGTCATGACAAGCCAAACTGTAAGGGCCTGCAATTGTAAATCTAACCATGATAGAAAGTCAGAATGATAGCTATTCATTCCCTTAGAATTAGTTTTTTACATTGTACCTGAACAGAATTAACAATCTAACAATGACCATGTAAATTCCAACAGTAACTGTCTATATCTCTATACCTTCATATTTTTAATAACATGCCCGTATTTGGATGGTCAGAAAGATAGTTTTCTTATTACTAATGACCATAGCTCATGAACGGAATCTCCTCACAAATCTTAGCCATGTTCAAACCCATGATTGACGTATTTAATCAGACTGATATAATGATGCTAAACAATGTCAAATCTCCCTTGGAATCAATTTTTTTAAATTGTTAATATTCTGTTTGCTGAGAATCCCTCTTACGCCTCTCATGATGACCAAACAAAGCATTATGGAGAAGGGACTATTGTCAGATGTTTTATTCGCAAGTGTTCTGATAGATATACATGCAAAATGTGAAAGCATGTGAACTGTTCGACAAAATGCATTAAAAAATGTGGTCTATGGATTGTAATTATTGCAGGATGTGCAAATAATGGGTTTTTCAATAAGATCTTGGAAAATTTTGTACATCTCTTCTTTATGCAGTAGTAAGAATAGATCAGAGATCAACTTTTGTTCCTAGACTACCAATTGTTAGTCATAACCTTTCCTTTCTGATTTGTTTTACACCATGTTCATTTTTTTGCATACTGAAGTGAATTGAGGGAAATATTCCCAAAAAAATTCCTTGTCCAAAGTCTTGAACTTAGACTTGACAAAATAAAATTTACAGATGAATCTGTACATTAGAAAACCAACTGATTGAGGGCATTAATTCCACTAATTCTAAACTTGCGTGGAAAAACCTGGATGCTTTGCACACATCTTTTCGAGTTCATCTAATGCTAAGTGGAGATGCATTTCAATATAATTCCCAAGGTTTCAACAGCAGAGGGGAAAGTTGTCCGTTAGGAAAGATGTCAATACAGGGGTAGCATAAATCTATGCTCAAAATTCATGTAAGATGCCAGTAAGATCATATTGATAAGAGCAAACATGAAATACAAATCTTTAACTTGTTGTCTAGAACCCATGTAAAGGTATCATTGCTTGGAGCTTTATAAATGTGCAAAATTCTGGTCGCACACCCACTACTGCACATTTTTTCTTCATTAATTATATATGATATTATGTTGTCATTACAATCAGTAAGAGTGATTGGAGAGTTATTTTTTTTCAACTCATTAGATAATAAATATATCCCTTGATGCGGTGGATTAGAAATGCCTCCCCTTGAATAAAATAGTAAAACTGTTACAAGGTACTATCTCTATGAGAGTATGCAAGTCCTTGGATCAATGTTTGTAGGCATTTTGAATCTATGTTTTATGTTCAAGAGTATTCATTATGTTGGTACATACCTACTGCTAGACGATTGAGGTTTGATTTAGAGGGAAAAATTTAAATATTGCTTTATAGTGCCTCTCAGGTTTACTGTGAAGATTATGATGTCGGTCGTGAATTGGATTAATTTGTTGCTTTTATTAATGAAAAGGCTAGTACAAATTGTGATGCACAGGGCCACCTGACATCTCTTGTAGGGCATCAAACTTTCATCAACTATATTAGCTTTTTTTCATTCCATGTTGTGTGATAGGGGTATCTTGTACCTATTAATTCAAACACTTCATGTGATTTAATGTCATCTTTGAGAGTAATTTTTTGAAATTTTAGAAGTATATAATATTCTTATGCACATATTTACGCTGCAAGTTCTGATACTTTGCTAATTTTTACAAGAACCCTCTCGTTTTTCTCCTTCTTGTCCAGCAATGATTTGTTTCTTGTATTCTTAATTTTTTTGGCCACCCTTTGAAAACCATTTTGTCTTTAATTTAGAGCTTACACAATTATGTTTTTGTAGGCTTTCTCTCTGGCATCGACAGCTACTTGTAAGATACCTTGGGAAACCATACTTGTTCTGCAACGTAGCATTCAGTTTGCAGAGGACCTTGTGAGCCTGGTTTAGATTTTCAGGTTTGGATTTTCTTAAATTCGTTACTATTACACATGTTTTAAGCTTAATGAAACAAATTAAAATATAAAACAACATTTGCATAAATTCGTTACTATTACTCAATGGAAAGATAAAGATAATATATTTCCTTTGTAGAACCTACCAAGTCCTCACTTTTCAACTTTCAATAAAATAAGATCTATTTAGAATTACTCCTCTAACGAGTTTGAATCAATGCCGAGAATATTGGCATTTTTAAGTTAACTAATTTATTTGGATTAGATACTTCATGGTAGAATACTTTTTCTTCTTCAATTGTTTCTATGAACATCATAGATCAAATAAAAGTTGTGTAATTACATGAATGATCTAATAGAAGCTTTTATACATGTGATAATTCTGAGTACGTCTCTGTGTTTTGACATTTTGGATTGATTTCCTATTAAAAAGGTATGCTTCTATTTTCTGTGTGAAATGATTTTTGAAAAAATTTCTCAATCCAATTTTTTTTTGATATGCAAAGTGCAGGAAGTACTTGAAAATTCCAAAGATGGTGCTAGATTTCCATAGGAATTTATTGGTTTGTTGTCACTATTTAATCCTCCTTGCCATGATAGTGCTGAATTTTCCACTTGGAAATATGGGTTGGCCAGTCTTGAGTCATAACTGTACACTATTTGAAGCCTCATTCAGCTACCTCACCAGGAAGATTCATGGAAGAAAACTGCGCTATGTATTATATAATGGAATACACTTTCCTATTATGTTGTTTTTTATGCGAGATTAATATGAATCTAATGCATTGAATGGTATAATGTCATGAATATGACAAGAATGGGATAATGTCAAATGCAATGAACATGTAGACAGTATGATCAGTTCACCTTTGTCAGCATACTCCAACCTATGACAAAATAAGAGCTTTGGAACAGGTATTGACATCCATCAAAGCATAATGGAAAGGGGATTTTTTTCATATGTTGTAGTTGTGGTAAAAATGTATGCAAAAGCACAAGGCATGTGGACTATTTGAAAAAAATTCCTTGTGCCTCAATGGTTTCACTGGGCATTGTTTGTATATAATTCTTGTACATTTTTTACTCAATTTTCATGCATGTAGTGTAGAATATCCACTAAAGAAAAAATAGATGAATAATGGCTTCTTTTTTGTTTTTCTGTACAGGCTTTTATCAGAACATTTTCACTAGGCATGTGTGGAATTCCAGGGATTATAATGTCTGAGGTTAATCTTTGATATAAGTTATGAAAATGGATTAACAGTAATGAGTTAATGATAACTAATTTTTTAGAACAAAATGTAAAGATCAGGTCGATTTAGTAAAAACTAATTATTGTCCTAATTTAAACATGTAATTTGTGAATACTTTTGGTATAATAAGAGTAAAATATGTGATCATAATTTCTTAGAATCCAATGCACCTTTCCTGCTAATGATAATAGAGAATTTCATCAAAGTTGAGACAATCAAAGTGAAGAACATGAAGATGACTGTTGCCGATGGAGAGGCAATTGCTCAAAAAGGAAGTTTCTCAAACTTATAGTTAAGAAAAATAACCTCAAAGTAGCACTAGGGAATCATATGGATCACTTGAAGTTGGTGGTGGAGAGAAGGTGTTAATATTGTATATCAAGGGTTAATGCAATTCAGCCACCCTTTTGTAATTTTATCATTGTATTTCAAGGGTTAACATAATTTAGACACCCTTTTGTATTTTATCTTATTTGATATTAATAAAATATTTGTGGACCCATTTATTGGGCACAAGATTTAAATCAAATTGTTTTTAATTTATAATATTAATTACCAGACCACTCCGACAGTCATAGGATATATGTAACTTCATTGATTGCACTATATGATATTTGGTTATTATGTAGTTTTAAAATTCAAAATTTTCATTCTTTAATTTTTTATCGTCTCTAGAGAGACAATAAAAATTGAAATTAGTATTGTCTCCAGAGAGACAAAATGTTAGTATTCGGTATTGTCTCTAAGGAGACAATAATGATATTGTCTCTAGAGAGACAAAAATGATATTGTCTCTAGAGAGACAAAATATGTATCAATCTATATTGTCTCTTGAGAGACAATAATTAGAGACAATATTAGAGGCACCCGCTTTGAGACAATAATAGAGACGATATACAACTTTTTTATTGTCTCTATTTGAGAAAATTTAGTCAAATTTAGTCTCTATTAATGTCTCAAATGACCCCCCCTTGTAGTAGTGACAAATGTGACACAGTATAAAGGTTATAGGTAATGGGGGAATTCACTACTGGTAGGGGAAAATAACAAGATGGAGGAGGTGGATACAGTCCTGGTGCCGGTTTCTGAACATGTCATATGCACGTAGAGTGGAAAGAACTCTCGAGCCCATGGATTAAACATAGGTTGAGATGTTATTGCTTTTCTGTGACCGTATTTGGTCGACGATAATTATTTTTCTGTAGGAATTTAAGTTTTGTTTTTAAAATCTCAAAAAAAAAACAAATGGGAAAATAAATTGCAAGAGTCACAAAATATAAAAACATGAGATTTTACTTGCAATCTTCCATGAAAAAGCCCTAGTCTGAGGGAAAATCATACAACAATAAAAGATGAAAATCAACTTTTACATCAATAACAGGGAATTTAAGTTTCCCGCATGTCGAGAAAAATTCTATGAAATTCCCTTATACACAAGTATGGAGAACGGAAAAGTTTATCCAAAACTATATGTTCTTATATGCATGTATGTATGTGAAGTGTTTAACAAAATGAGTGAACAAGATAGAATCTTGTGTAATGTCATCATGAGCCAAGACATGAGTTTTCTCATGAGACATTGACATTATTTCACCAAATAGAAGAGACAAGTGTTCATCCCAATTGGTACACCTCTTTTAACATTCTACTAGCTTGTACATTGCAATTTTTGTTGCAATAGTATTTGAAAACATCGTTGTTCTTGTTTATAATATTATAACAAATATTAAGATTGATAACTAGTAAATAAGTTTACACTATAGGTATATATTCGTTTCTATTTTTTGAAGTATTTTGTGAACTTCAAAAATCTTGCGACGTTGAAATATTAAGAGTGAAAACACCAAAATATTTAAAATTGTAGTTGTAGTACAATGAAAAAATATTTAAAATTATAGTTGTATCGCAATGAAAAAACTTGAAGGTGTAGTTGCATTACAGTAAAAAATGTTGGAACCCTTTAAATGTATGCTCCATCACTCCCTTAAATGTGCTCAAATTTTTTTTATTGTTGTCTTAATTTTTTAATGGTCAAATTTCATATTTAATAATAACAAAAAACTTGTATATATAAAAACATTTACAGTAATTAAAATCCCATCTCAGATATTGATGTTAAGCTTCAAAATTCAAAATTGTCACCTTACTATCAACATCGTCACCAAATATTGTAACATTCAAGATATCCTTCTAACCCTATGTGAATGCCATACTTTTTAAACTATAAAATATCAATAAAACATTATTACTACATGACAAATTTATTAGTGGATATACTATATTACATACACTACAATAGGAGGGGGTGTTTTGAGACAATAATAAAAACAATACTTAACCAAATCGTCTCAAATAGAGACAATAAAAAAGTTGTGTATTGTCTCTAATTATTGTATCTCGAGAGACAATATAGATTGATACATATTTTTTCTCTCTAAAGACAATACCATTTTCGCCCCTCTAGAGACAATATCATTATTTTCTCTCTAGAGACAATACATAATACTAATTTTTTGTCTCTCTAGCGACAATACTGATTTCAATTTTTTGTCTCTCTAGAGATGATAGGAATTTAAAGAATAAAAAATCTGAATTTCAAGAATAAATAATAACTAAATATGATATAGTGCAAACAACGGCTACATATCGTCTATGATGTCAGAATGGGAAGGTAATTAATAATATAAATTAAAGACAATTTGATTTGAATCTTGTTCCAAACAAATGGGTCCATAAACATTTTATTAATATCAAATAAGAAAAAATAAAAAAGGGTGTATAAATTCAATTAACCCTTGACATACAATGATAAAATACAAAATGGTACCTAAATGTCATTCACCCTTGACATACAATATTAACACCTTCTCTCCACCACCAGCTTCAAGTGATCCATCTGCTTCCCTAGTGCTACTTTGAGGTTCTTTTTCTGAACTTTTATTTTGAGTAGTTGCCTCTCCGCGGACAGCTGCCATCTTCATGTTCTTCACTTTGATTATCTCAACTTTGATACAATTCTCTACTATCATTAGTAGTGAAGGTGCATTGGATTATGAGGTATTAATAAAACATATTTTACTCTAGTTCTACCAAAAGTATTCACAAATTACATTTAAACTAGGACAATAATTAAAACCTCGCACAAAACTAATAAGCTAAGTTGCACACTCATATACCTATATGATAAAACCCATGTTTTTCTGCCATTCCCAACACATAAATATCCAAGTGATCATTTGTACCCGCCATCCAAGTAAAAAATTTGTTTCTTTTTTTACATAGAAAATGTACTAGACCATTCAATGGTAGTTTAGAAGTCTCTTCCACTTACAAGGAAGCTTTCTAGAGTCTGTAGCCATCTTTTAGAAGTAATAAAAATTAAGGTTAAGAAGAAAATAATCATTTATGATAGGAAATTAAGAGTAACGTAACAACTTCCTACGCTAATCTTGAGGAGAGATATTATGCAAAACTTTCAACATAGTAAAACAGTTACAGAAATATCAGCAACATATTCATAACAAGAACACAAACACCAGATATACGTGGGGAAAATCCTTTCGGATAAAAATCCCCACACTCCAAAAGCCCACTCAATGTATTTCAAATCTAATAACAAGATTACATACACTTGCAGAGCAAGTTTCTTACAGGAGTATCACCAGAAACAATTCTAGGAGGATTCCAACTTTACAATACTTGCAAAGCTCACCACACAAATTGCTTCTCCAAGCCTTCAATTTATAGACCTCCGGTTATACAAGAAACCATCTATGGTTTACAAAACCATGTGCCAAACCTCTCATGAGGTGGATAGCATTAAAGAGAAAGATTTTGGTCTAAAATTAGGCTCTCACGTCCACAATATTCTCCCCTATTTTTGACCCTTATAGATGTCATAAAATCTGTCATAGTATCTCTAAAAATAGCTCTTCCATGATATACTATCATATGGGAATCTTTGGGCAACTCCTATTTCTATTTTTAGAGCACTGACAATGCGAAACAGCTGTAAGAAAATCTTGAGTGAATAAACCAAACAATGTTGAGACACCTTATTTCCAACAATCTCCCACTTGTCGAATACCTTGTAAGGGCCAAGGAAAATATATCATCATGGATCAACTGCTAGGGGCCGAGAGGCCCATAGACTCGAAACACCACCTAAACGTTGTGCTCATGGGCTTAGTTAATACATCTACAACATTTGCAGTTGTCTCTACCTTTCTAGCTTCACCCTGCCATCCTCGACCATATCTCTCGCAAAGTGATACTAAACATCAATGTGTTTGGTCTTGGCATGAAAAGTTGGGTTCTTCGCAAGGCAGATTGCACTCTGACTGTCACAATACATTATAACTGCACCCTATTTTAATCCAATATCTGAACACAAACACTTTAGCCAAATGGCTTCTTTACAGGCATGAGTAGCTTCCATGTACTCTACCTCAATAGTGTACAAAGTGACCATAGTTTGTTGCTTGCTCATCCAACTAATTGCACCACCATTAAGAGTAAACACATATGCACTGGTGGATCTTCTGCTATCGACATCACCGGCCCAATCTAAATCCACAAAAACCATGAATACGTAGGGAATGTTGATCTCCTCTTCCATGAAAACATAAAGAGTACTCTACATGTGCCCCCAAAATATCTAAAGACCCTCTTAACTACATCCCAAGTAGCACTCTTCCAGGATTAGACATAAAACGAGAAAGAACTCCCACTGCTTGGGAAATGTCTGGTCTTGTACATGCCATAGCATACATTAAGCTTCCAACTGCACTCTGGTAAGGCACTCTGCTCATTTCTTCCATCTCTGATGGGGATGAAGTGTTAGAAATATATAATACATTGTTTAGTATTAGTAGTTATGCATACGTGGTAGTTAGGTGCTGTAACTGTTCTCCTTCCTGCGGGACTATTCTCCTTCACGAACCGTTTCAGCATTGTATTTATCGTGGTGCTTGTTATACACATTATATACATTCGAATATTATTTTGTCTTGTGTTGTTCTGTATCTATCTCCTGCTCCTGATTTCATTGGCATCAGAGCAACAATATCTTCATCCTGTGTGAAGCAGCATGAGCACGATTGAAAGAGGATTTGTCTTCTTATCATTGGCGTCTCAGTGTTTCAATGACCTGTGGAGAACACCAGCGCATTGGATGGAGGAAATTCAGGGCAATTAAATCTAGCAAAGTACCTGTTACGTGGACGCAAGTGCTTGGTGACCTGAAACGTTTGCATGGTACCATAAGATTGAACGACCAAGGAGGAAGTCATGTTGGACCCCCATGTTTATTTCAGTCCTGTGTTGGAAGACTCAAAACATTTAAAATTTTTATTTCAACCATTTGTAACTGTCTCCTAACCATTTTCTGCAAATACTCTCAAGGAGAAGACTCATGAATCGATGATTGGCAAGTGGTGTATGGTTGTATTTTGTCTTAGACTTGTGACAGATTTGTTATCATGTTTGGCTAACTGGTAATTTACTTCCTACTTCACCATTTTTTTTTTCGTATTCGTTAGTAGTTATTATGGACATTCACTTGGAAAAATACTCAGGGTTAAACTTTCATACATGGAAGGTGAAGATTCAAATGCAACTTATGCATAAAAACTTATGGGGTATAGTAGATGGGAAAGAGAAAAAGCCCACAGACGCTGCCAAATTAGCAGAATTAGCAAAAGCCATTATTGTCCTTGCTCTCTCCGATTCTGAACTCCATCATGTTGATCTCAATAAATATTCCAAGGACATGTGGGATAATTTAAATCAATTATTTGGAGTGAAAGCAGTGAACGTGAATTTTTCCCTAAAACTTCAGTTATATAGATTCAAAATGGAAGAAAGCGTTTCTATGTCTAGTCACATTAATAATCTTTGGTCTCTACTCCAACAACTAGCAGAAGTCAAAGCTGTGATAGAAGACGAGGATGCCAAAGCTATCCTATTAAACACTCTATCTTCCAAATACAACAATGTTGTTTTTACTCTCAGTCAAATTCAGTCTAAATCTCTAGATGACATGATCGCGGCTCTTCTCATGGAGGAAAAATGCATAACTGACGATGTTGTAGAAGGTGATACTCAACAAGTAAGTGTAATTTATTCCACAAATAGAAAATTTCACAGGAGATCAGATAAAAATAAACTAAGGCCTAAACAAGAGATTGAATGACACTATTGTCAGAAGAAAGGTCATACAATGTGGAACTATCATATCCGAGCAAGAGATGTTATACAAGGAAATATAAAACACAATGGAGCTAATACTGCTCATATAGAAGATCCACAAGATTCTGACGAGAGTGAGGAAGCTGTTGATGAGATTGGCTTCACATCATCTCTAGTATTGTAAGCATCTATACAGGAGGACGGAGGATAATGGAGGCTGGAGGAAATCCAACGACCTCTTGCAAGCCACAAGCGATGAGGCCGCCAACAGAGATTGTGGTAGAAGTAGGTATTGAGGACCTATTCCTCAATTGTTTGGTCTTGTTTATTTCAGTTTCAGTTTTGTGTCGTGTTCCTGTTACGTTTTGTTATGTCAATAAAGTACATTGATATGAAGTTTCCTATTTGGGACCTTCTAATTGAAGAGCGTTGTGGGGAAATGGAAAAGCACTGAAAGCAGCACATGGTACTCACCCTGGGTTCGTGGTAATCGTGTAAAACCACTGAGGTATCATCCTCTAGGGTTCGTGGTATGCCTGTAAAACCACCGATGTAAAATCCTCTTGGTTCGTGGTAATCCTTGTAAAACCACCGAGGTGAACAGTCAAAGTGTTCTTGTCCCTCTAGGTTTCTGGTCAACCTTAGAAACAACCATGTGAGACCATGTAGGCACATGTCGTGTGAAGACCCTCTTTATGGTGTTCTCATTAAGGGGGGGACCTATTATCAGGAAATGTATGTTGTAGGAACAATGTATCTGAAGGGGGGGAATGTTAGCAATATCTAATGCATTGTTTAGTATTAGTAGTTAATACGTGGCAGTTAGGTGCTGTAACTGTTTTCCTTCCTGCTTGGGCAATTCTGGTCTTGTACAAACCATTTTAGCATACATTAATACAGTGGTGCTTCCAATGTACTTGGTAATAACTCTGCTCATGTTCTTCCATCTCCAATGGGGATGAAGGACATTGTGAAATGGAGAGATTCATTCCCAAAGTAATAGCAACACAAAGTGGTTTACAATCCTACATGTTGAACCTTTGCAAAACAAAACAAACATACTTACTAGATGGCCAAGCCATAGCTTTCTGTTCTCACGATCTCTTCTAATCTCCATCCCAAGTATGTGTTTTATTGCACCAAGATCTTTCATTTCAAATTTTGTAGAGAGCTGAGATTTCAATTCTACAATCAAACCTTTTCCTTTCCCAATAAACAACATGTCATCAACATATAAAGTAATTACCAGGAAACAATCACCATCAGATTTAAAATATACACAGTGATCAGATTTAGACCGTACAAACCCCAAACTCAACACATATGAATCAAACTTCTGGTACCACATCCTAGGACTTTGTTTATGGCCATGTTGGGATTTCTTTAACTTACAAACCATATTGCTTTTACCTTTCACCATGTAGTGCTCTGGCTATGTCATATAGATTTCTTCCTCCAAATCACCATGAAGGAAAATAGTTTTCACATCCATTTGTTGAACCTCTAGGTCATAAGTTGCTGCAATAGATAATAAAAACTGAATGGATGTCATTTTAGCAATGGGAGATAATATCTCACCATAATTAATACCCTCAACTTGAGAGTAACCCTTCGCAACCAACCAATGCCTTATACTTTTCAACATTTCCATCTGAACCAATCTTTTTCTTAAACACCCATTTACATCCAACAGGTTTCCGAACCTTCAGGAAATGGTACAAGGTCTCATGTATACGATTCTTGTTTAAGGGTTGCCATCTCTTCATCCATGGCTATTTTCCAAGACTTTGCATCATTCATACCCAAAGCATCTTGTATTGATCTTTGTTCATCAATGTTAGTACTCAAAGAAAATATACACTTCCAATCATCATTCTCAGAATACCCATACCTTTCAGGTGGTTTCCTTTGCCTTGTAGACTTTCGAACAAGCTGAGGTGGAGATTCTTCCACTTCCTCTAGGGGATCTTCTTCTTTCTGAAGATTCAGAGCTTGGTGAGCTCTCCTCAACTTCTTGTCTATTTTGGGGTCTTGATTCAACTTTCTCAGGTGTAGAAGGAAGTTGAACCACATCCTTTTTTTGTTCATTTTCTTTATGTTGTTCTGGCTGAAAATTAATAGGGAAAGATTTAATCTCTCTAAAAATAACACTTCTAGAGTATATTACCTTTTGTGCAACAGGATCCCAAAGCTTGTATCCTTTCACACCATAGCCATATCTGATCCACCTGAAGATACATTTGACAGCCTTAGAATCCAACTTTTTTCTCTTCTCCTTAGGCACATGTGCATATGCCTCACAGCCAAAAATTCTCAGATGTCTAATTGAAGGCTTTTTCCCCAACCATCGCCTCCATTGGCGTTTTATCAACAAGCGTTGATGTAGGAGATCTATTTATCAAATAGCAAGCAGTGGTAACAGCTTCATCTTACAAAACCTCTTTTCTAGACCATGCTCCAATCAACATGCTCCTAGCCTTCTCCATCAATGTTCTATTCATTCTTTCTGCAGCGCCATTCTGCTCCAGAGAATACGAAGTTGTCTTTTTTCTTTTAATCCCGCAATCTGTACAAAATCTATCAAAGTCTACAGAACAGTACTCACCGCCATTATCAGATCTCAAACACTTAATTTTCTTCCCAGTTTGAGTTTCAACCATAGCCTTAAATTCCTTGAAATGACTAAAAACTTCATATTTAGTCTTTAAAAAATATACCCATGTTCTCCTACTAAAATCATCAATGAAAGTAACATAATAAACTGATTTAGCAATAGAAGCAACCTTAACAGGACCAAATACATCTGAATGGATTAGATCCAAGATACATGAAGACTTATGAGTAGATGAGTAAAACTGAACATGGTTCTGTTTGCCATAAATACAATGCTCATAGAAATCAAACTCTAGATTGCAATCATTCAACCCATAAACGAGGTTCTTATTTTTTAGGGCTTTTAAACCCTTCTCTCCAATGTGGCCAATCCTTTGGTGCCATAACATGGTCTTCTCTACAGGTAATTTTGATTCAGTAGACAGAAGCACCCTTGGGTACCCAGAAGCCACGACCATCCGCAGAGGAGGAAACCCTCTCCTTTTTCAGCGAAATAGTTACTTGGCTTAGTTTTATCCAAGTGCTATTGCACTCAACCGTGCATGCATCAAGTTGGTACAATGTACCCAATCTACTTCCTCTTGCTATCATCATAGTACCTCTCACCATTTTCACACCTACTTCAAAAAACTGTACATGCACACCCACATCTATTAGGTTGCTAACAGATAATAAATTTCTTGCCCAAAATCATATAGTTCTTGTTGGACCAAAAATTTCCTAGGAAAGCACCCAACTACACCTTACACCATAGTTGTATGCAACTCACTCTTCTCCCAATGCAACTCACCTTCTACCATGTTTACATTATAACTCTATAAGATGGGGAATTTCATCAAATCTAGAATACTACCATCACCCTTTAACAATTTCAAGGAAAGAATTATCACCCAAATACACCTTACCACCATCATAATTTTCATACTTACTAAACCAATTTTTGTTAGGGGTCATGTGAAAAGATGCACTATGAGTCTATCAACCATGCATTATCACCTGCACGAGTGGCCAAAGCTGCAATAAAGGCATCTCCATCTTCCTTTTCAGACTCAAAATTAGAATCATGCTTCTTCTTTTTCTTTTTCTTTTCTTCTTTGCATTCCCTTTGGAATTGTCAAGATTTGCCACAGTTCTAGCATATCACTTTGGACTTACTAGGGGATTTTGATCTCCCCTTATTCTTGGAATGGCCATGCTTCTTATCATCTTTGCCTCGTTATTTTGTTCTTCCTCAAACACTAAAAGCCTCTTTGGCATTCAGAGAGACCTTCCTTCTCATCTCTTCGGAGAGTAGAGAACCAACAACATCCTCCATCTTCAGAGTGACTGAAGTGCTCCCAATGGCCATGACTAGGCTATCCCATGAGTCTAGCAACGAAACCAACATAGTTTGGCACCTTTCTTCTTCGTCCATCTTAACTCCAACTGAGCTCAACTGAGTCACCAACATATTGAATGTTTCCAGATGCTCAGATATTTTTCCACCTTCTTCCATTCTCAAGGAATACAACTTCTTCCTCAAGAAAATCTTATTTACTAGAGACTTAACTTGGTATATCTCACCCATATTTTTCCAAAGCTTCTCTGAAGTGGATTCTTCATGGACATTTATCAGGATCAATCTACAAGACATAGTCTAATAAGACCTTTAGCTTTTCTATCCATTACATCATATTTTGTAGCCAAAACTGGATCTGTAGGCCTATGGACCTTCTCATCCACTGCATCCCATAGATCTCGATCAACCAATAGATCTTCCATCTTCATCTTCCACATTTCAAAGTTTCTGCCAAAAAACTTCTCTACATCAATCCTCCTAGATGTGCTCGCCATTTTAAAAATATCTGCAACCAGATAACAAAGTATTCTCTTGCACAAGCTCCCTTAAATATTGTGGTGGTGGTTTTCAAATAGGACTTTACGAAGAGCAACAGTCAGGGGACAAGAAGTCCCTCCTCTTTAATGGGAGAGGTTCCCTTATTCAGAAACGAACCTATTTACAAATGTACAAAACATGATTTGTTGGTTAAACTTGGATATTACGAAAGTGTTTTCTATGAAGATCATCAATTACAAAAGGACTGAGGAAAAGAGTACGGGAAAGAGCAGAAAGGCAACATGCAGAATTATAGATATCAGAGTAATTCTTTATGTATGCGAAGTCATAGTGAATTGAAAACAAGATCATTTGTATCGGAGAAATAAGATGGAATTTAAAGACACAAAGTTCTGTAAATAACATCTGCCAGAACACAAAGTTTCTTAACATAACACAGATTCATTAATCAAGGACACAAAGTTCCTTCTTGGTTATACAAGATCACCAGGCTTGCAAAGTTGAAGAGTATGCAATCGGTAAGACTAACAAACTTGAGACAAATGATCTTCACAAAGAAAATAAATGAAAGCTTAAGAATAACAGAGATCAGATAGACAAAGAATGGAAAGTCCTTCTGTATTGATTTCTTTATGATATATTTACACTTTTCAGAAAATAGGCCAAGTTCTTCCTCCTTTAAAAATGGCGTGGAAAGGCCATTATATAGCTTACAAATCAGTTACTCTTCGTAACTGCTTCTTTTAACCAAGAATAGTTAAGGACTGCCAACCGTAATACCTCAACCTTTTACAAAGAAAATGGAAAAAGAAAGGAAAGAAGAGAAAAGAATAAGGAGAAGAGACAGGTGGACAGTCACTGAGAGGGACCCACTGACTTCAAAATCTGCTACCTGAATTTCTTCAACGCCTCGGCTATGTCTCTACCACAAGGGACTGACGTGTTGGCCACAGACTAAGTCCAAAATCCAAGACACCTTTCCATCTCTTTATCAAACTCGACATGAGTATGATAATCTTTATTTGCTTCTTCCATGGCAGATTGAAGAGAGCAAATCTCCTTCATTTTATCCTTGGAGATGGAACTTTCCTTAAACAGATTATCTTTGACAAAAGCTCTGAATTGAGCTTTGATTTCTTGCAAGGAAAGGAGTACACCAGATGTTTCATCTTGAAGATGGCAGTGTATATCTTTGAAAGCAGAGACAACCAGTGTCTTGAAAGCTTCACCCTTTTGCCAGCAGTTCTTCAGTTCTCCCAAAGCCTCCTCCAAGACTTTGATCTTCCATTCCACGCTGTAAACCCAGGATTTTGATAGATTATCCTTTGCATCATCAAAAACCTTATTTTCCAGTAAGATATTCTCATCTGTCTATCCCATAAGGCGGAGGTCTACTATGCAACTGCTCCAGAGTTTGAGCTCTTTATCCATGATTCCAATAGTAGAGGAGAGCTTCAGTTGCAAATTGTTCACTTTTCCATGGAGTTTGAAAGCTTCATCGATGAATTTCAACCCTGCAACAAGCATATCATCCACCATGGCTTCCATAGCTCTGCCATAGATGGAATACTTGTGCATGTCTTTGATACTCTGCACTTCATCTTGGCTCAAAATTACAGGCGGTGGAAGAGTGGTCAATGGAGTAGGGTCTAAAACTTTGTCCTTAGACAAAAGAGACTTGATGAAACCTGTGAGAATTTGGGCCTGTTCTTCCAATTGCTCAATAGTTTGCTGCCCTTTCTCTACCCTCCCAATGACTCTTGTGACTGTTTCCTGGAGGTTATGGATCTCACCTTCAGGAGTAGACTCTCTCATTGGAATTCTTGAAAGCTCTAAGTCAGATGCCAGCAAGTCTTGCTCTGATTTGTCCACTGTAGGCTTAGCAATCTCCAAGAATTGCTGACCTTGAGCATCAGACACTATTCTGGAAGTAGTTCTGGATTTCTTGGCACGAGAAGGAGTGGTGCCCCAACAAGGCTGCGACAGCATCAAAATTTGACCCTGAACTCCGAGAGGAAAATTTTCTCTTCCTATTGTCAACCAAAGGTTGCACCCACGCAAAAGAGGAAGAGGAATCAGCAGGAGGGGGCAAGAGGGGCTGAGAGAAAGAGAGCTCATGACGCTCAAGGTCTGCGCAGCTATTGACTCGAGTTGAGAGGTGAGTGGGGCACTTGGGGCAATTGCGCAGAAGAGTCAACATCACCTAAAAGCTCAGTGCTCTGGATTTCTTTATCTTTATCAGTTGGGTCTTCAGGAGCATTTACAGGGGTTGGCATTTCACTTTCTTCACTTTCTCACTGAGAACAATGATGTTCTCTTGTCCCCATAGGCAACCTCTGCCTGCTTTTCTTTGAGGGTCACTTTCTGTGGGCTCCTTCTTAACCTCCTTGAGTTTCTTCTTGTACACTTGAGTGGATGAAGAAGGAGTGGAAGCTGCAGGTCCTTGAGTTGATGAGGTAGGAGGGGTCTTCACTGGTGTTTCCGACCTTGTAATAGATGCTTCTCTTCTTGGTGTTGAAGCATCCTTAGAAGAGGATTCTCCTGAATGCCTCCTGAATTCTCGAACTATCCTGTCAAACTAGACCTTAGTCCTGACTAAGACTGGAGCAAGGATCTCAGCCAGATCATCCCTTTCTTTCCTATTCCCAATCCAGGTCCTCCAAAGGAGTGTGCCTAACCACATTTTCATACTCATACGAGTATAGATCAGAGTTGTCATCTTGGAGACCTTCAGGAACTTGATACAGACCGAATTCTTGGATCAGTGGTAGAGAGAACCTGCTATAATGTCTTCTCCTGGCCTCAAAATCATCTGCACAGTCAGCCCAGTAGTCTTCTGTATCTGCCCTATGATGGTAGATTATCTTGATGTTCTGTTCAATGAACCTCTTCAAGTCGAAGTAGGTCCTTGGCTTGAATAAATGAACGGTGATAGGAACCAGGGTTCTCTCTATGTTCTGAGCATCCAGGGCTGTTTTGCAAGTGTAGTTTCCCAAAGAGATGGGAAAGTGCAAGCCAGAAATCTTCTTATCTCTACAAGTTTTGTGCAACTTGTCTAGTTGCCTGAATATTTCTATCAAGGCCATTTTATCATTTCAGAACATGGGCAGTCTCAGAGGGGTGCCCTCATAGCCGGTGAGCTTGATATAAGAGAATTTCCTGAACTGGATGAAGTAAGCACCGTAGTGCGATATTAGAGTCATAGCTTCATCTGAAAATCTCCTGGCAGTGTCACCTTTGAGCAATCTGACCACGTACATGGTAAAAGCATCATTGACCCTTCTGAAATTATGATTGTTGGTCTCCAAGGTGAACTGCGGGCAATAGGCATATACTGGATCGTCTTTGTGTGCATCTATATAAGAAAAACCGAACCACTGCCTTGATGCTGCCAGAGTGTACATCAGGTACAAAGTCATATAGAATTTCTTCGTTTGCCGCACGTTGGACAGCTGCTCTGCCAAATTCATACTAATGATCTCCGCCCAGCTGATATTCTGTGTTCCCTCGCACACCATGCTGATGAGAGGGCACATCCAGAAGTGAAATTCGTTGGTAGAGGGCAAACCCATAACCCGAGCCAACAGAATTATGAAATCAGACAACTCTTCATTGAAATCTACCTGTAAAAGGGTTTTGGACAGACGAGAAGCTCCCTTCCTAGGGTTCTTCAACCAAGACTTCGCCACTCGTGCCTTATATTTGTCACTGTCTTGGTTGAACAGGGCCTGTACTTGATCCCGAGAAACGACTATGGCATTATCCATCTCTGGAATCCTTAGAGAAGTGCTAATGGCGGCAGCATCCAGTTTGGTGATGAGTTCCCCGTGTATATTGGTTAATTCACTTGAAGTAGGGTCAAAGTGAGCTCCGCACGAAAGCACGGTATCAGCACACTGTACCGAGATCGGGAAACCTCCGGCGAAAGCCAAACCGCTATCATGAATCATTTGTACCATTGGTGTAGGGTTTGCATCTGCTATCCTCGCCCAAAAATCACCGAAGTCGAGATATCGAGCCTCACTGTCCCCAATATTGGGAACGGTAGACTCTAGTGACGAAATTTGTTCCTGTCCCTAGAATTTGATCTTCATATTGGTATTATCAGAGAGAGAGAATTGCAATCTAGACTTGGGAAGGAATTGCAGTAGGGAACAGGTATGTGCACAGGAAATTAGATTACGGGGGTTCGGGCAAAAGATGGCAAGGAAGCAGTGTGAAAAATGCAAAAGGGGGTCATGCTCGTTATATAGCCGTTTAGGAGAGAGAAAGGTCATAAATGCGCATTTAATACATACCCACCAATTTGAATAAGCATGATATTCGGGTAGAGTGGGAAAAACTAAGTATGAATTGCACTTGGTTCGCTTGGGACATGTGAGACACGAATGCGCGAAACACGCGGCTCGGCCGATTCGGGCGAAGCAGGGAGAAGACGCACAAATGCATTTTGGGACATTTGGGACGAAAACGCGTGAAGTACGCGGTTCGGGTGTTTCGGCCGAAAATGGAACAAAAGGCCCATTTGAACTTTGGGACATTCGGGACGAAAAGTTCCGAAGGGCGCGGTTCGAGCGAATCGGCCGAAAATGGAACAGCTCGCACAATTTGATCTGGGACATTTGGGACAAAAAGTTCCGAAGGGCGCGGTTCGGGCGAATCGGCTGAAAATGGAACAACTTGCATAATTTGATTTGGGACATTTGGAACACGAAAGTGTGAAGTACGCGGTTCGGGTGTTTCGGCCGAAAATGGAACAGCTCGCACAATAAGTTTGGGACACTTGGGACGAAAAGTTCCGACGGTCCCGAAATCGGGACAACTTCGGGGAAATCGGCCGATCGGGGAACAGAACGCACTTTTGAACTTGGGACAGTTTGGACAAAAAGTTCCGACAGGCCCGAAAATCACTCAAAATGACCCAAAAATGCAGATTTTCTCAATTTCACGACTTAGGTACTTTAGAGAAAACACTTAAAACTCAAAATTTTGAAATTTTTTACCTTCATCAGAGCAGGGAATTTTGAGTGGACAACACCACTCAAACTTGAATTAGCACAAAAAACCCAACAACCCACAACTGAAACCAAAGGTGATCAGACTTTGATACCACTTGATAGGAAATTAAGAGTAACGGAAAAAATTCCTACGCTAATCTTGAGGAGAGATATTATGCAAAACTTTCAACATAGTAAAATAGTTATAGAAATATCAGCAACATATTCATAACAAGAACACAAACACTAGATATACGTGGGAAAAATCCTTTCAGATAAAAAACCCCACACTCCAAAAGCCCACTCAATGTATTTCAAATCTAATAACAATATTACATACACTTGCAGAGCAAGTTTCTTATAGGAGTATCACCAGAAACAATTCTAGGAGGATTCCAACTTTACAGTACTTGCAAATCTCACCACTCCAATTGCTTCTCCAAGCCTTCAATTTATATACCTTCGGTTATACAAGAAACCATCTATGGTTTACAAAACCATGTGCCAAACCTCTCATGAGGTGGATAGCATTAAAGAGAAAGATTTCGGTCTAAAATAAGGCTTTCACGTCCACAATATTCTCCCCTATTTTTGACCCTTATAGATGTCATAAAATTTGTCATAGTATCTCTAAAAATAGCTCTTCCATGATATATTATCATATGGGAATCTTTTGACAACTCCTATTTATATTTTTAGAGCACTGATAATGCGAAACGGCTGTAAGAAAATCTTGACTGAATAAACCAAACAAGGTTGAGACACCTTATTTTCAACAATTTAAAGAATAAATTTAATGGGATCAAGAGGCTAAGATGTGAATGCCACCCAAAAAATCTGACTAGAAGGTCTACACAGATCTAGCTATGATATAAACCATAATTTATTTAATGATGTATTAAATGTTAATAAATAGTTAAATACTTAGGTGAGAAAATGGTACCACAAAAGTCATACCTTCAAGGGATATAAATATATTCAACCATAGATGTATATCATCATCTTGAACCTTAGATCTATTATATAAGGTACTCGGTGGATCATACCAGATGACCGAAAGAACTTGCTAGTGAAATAAAATTCCTTAGTGCACTAGTATTTATGTAGTTGTCGAGAAGTTACTGCTAAGAATTAAAAATACAAAGAATGATGCTATAAGAATTACATCTAATGTTGGAAACCAAATAAATCTTTATAAAAAGAAAATGATAAAGATATTGTATGCCTCATACCTTATCAGCAGGTAAGTTTACATATCCAGATGATACCATCCTCTCAGCAAATTCAATGTATGAAGCAGGTATAGACTTGGAAGTACCCTCAGAAAAATGGAAAACCATAGAATATGCCACTGTTGAGCTTTGGAGCAATCGACAATGAGGGATAACTATTTAAAACATTCAATGAAGTTAGTAAGATTTTTTGTATTTAAACAGTCAATGAACAGAGAATAGATTTTTATCGTGATCAGAGGACCACTTCAAATATAAAATGTAAATTTTGAATATAGTGAGGCATTACAACAAAGAATCTAAAGGCTCTCAACCTATTGGTTGAGTCCCTCCCCCTTGGCCTCAAGCATGAAATATTATATCGATCCGTTGGTACAATAAAAAAACATATTGAAGAATGTTTCACCTTTTAAGATACTCCCTTCTGAATTGACTTTGAATTTATTGGATTGGATAAGCTAATTGAGCTTTTCAATCTTCCGAACATCAGACTTCAATCTGTGCACAAAAATAGTCAATTGGTTCAAGACATAGCCATTCACAAGATTTCATGCTGCATATTCACTTTCCCTAAGAAAATGAACAACAATTGCATATTAGTACAAGGAGAAACATTAGTCTTCTAGAACAATAGCACAAGTTTGTAATTCAGTGAATCAGTACAAGAAGAAACATTAGTCTTCTAGAATAGTAGTATAAGTTTGTCATTCAGTACAAGAAGAAACATTGGTCTTCTAGAACAGTAACACAAGATTGTCATTCAATATGAAGCAAATGATATGTTTACCAATGAAAAATTTAAGAATTGGAAGGATATAGCAAAAGAGTACCACCGAAAAACAAATTTCACGAAGGGCTATCTCATATGTCACTTCACTTTTGACCACAGTACAAACAAACCACCAAATGTTCCAGCCGGACTAATAAAATGCCAAAATCATGGAAAAAATGTGCCATAACACTGATTCCGCAACCATCAACCTTCGGGAACAAAATGTAGAGCATCATACATACAGGTCAAAATGAAGGTTTCAATTTGTTTATTCAAATATTATTATTTGACCACAAGAAAAAAATTATTTAACTGCTTATGTAAATTTACATGTTGTTATGCATACAACAAAAGTTATGAAGGCGAAATGATCGTAGCATAGTTGACCACCATCATATCTGTGGACAAGATCCAGAAAATAAGTAGTTGTTGGATTCTTGTGAGATATATATTCTCCGTTGCATCCAATACCTTTCTAAAAAAAGTTTCTGGAATCTGAAATGAAAAAATAACTATAAGTTAGTTAATATATATCAAAATTGTCACTAACACCAACTAGGAACATGCAACATCATTAAATCATACATGTAAAAAATGGTAGATTACAAAAGACAGAGGTAAAAGGGGCACATATTCCATTTCTCTTAATATTTCAAGGTTAAATATACCAGTTTCATCACAGATTTATGTGCTACCCTTGAAGACAAGGACCCCTAGCAATATAACCTATTTATAAATGCAATACCTCAAATGTAGTTCAAGGGACTGTACAATTATAATCATTCTACAAGATCATCTTTGAACCACATGGCATATAAAAAATTCATTAAGTTGGTAAGAAAAAAGGAAACATGATATAAAATATACTAGACCCAGTTACTCCATGGCTCAACAGGAAGGAAGTGAAGAAGATTGTATACATCCTCCAAGTTATTCTACAATAATAACAAACAATAGAATACTCAATTTAGGTAGAATACAAGCATTTCACTAATAATATACTTTATTTTTAAACATATTTTCCCTTAGGCTGAAAAAGTAGGTTAGATTTATCTCCAATTGCAAGTTTGATTTAACACATAATGGTGCTGATTTTAGGATGGCTATTAGCGAGAGATTTGTCTAGCACAGTTCCCCGTAACAATCTCTTTTACCCATTTATTTGTTACATTGACCTTGAATGTGAAATAAAATCAAGGCTTGATAACAAATATGATGTATACAGTTATAGAATTGTTCTTCTAGAGTTGCTGACGGGAAGGAAGCTGTGGACAATAACTCAAATTTCCTTCACTTGGTAAGATTTCTATTTGTTAATTTTCTTTTAGAGCTTACGCTATACACTATTTAATTATTTTAAAGGTTTTTTGTCTAGAACATGGAGCAATCAAATTTGGATGGAGTTGTCTTTGACATTGGCATGTGAACACAGATTCTACCAAAAGCAGACAACAACACAGTCATGGAAACTATTGATACAAAAGTTGCAGCAACCTGCATAAATCTTGAGATTGTAAGAAAAATATTCCATTTGGACTTTCTTTGAACCATGAAATGGCCCTCTAATCGACCCACCATGCATTAAATATCCAAATTTATAAATTTTATGTTGCTAGTTCCTGCTCCTATGCAAGTTCCTAGTATATGAATGAACCAACTGACCGCTAGTAATAATTGCAAGATATATTTGGATGAATATGTAGATGGTAAGAACAAAAATGTTACAGCTAGTAAAAACAAAACTTCTAATGGGCATTTGTTTATGATATTTGGTGAGGTGATTTCACAAAACATTGTTTGATGGAAATGTGACTGGGATAGTTTTGTGTCAGAAAAAATGCATCCCCACAAGTCCTCTCTATCTCAAGGTATGCTTTTCTCAACAAGTGAGCCGATTTTAAAGTAAACAATGGACTAATTTTTCCTTTTAACAAACCACATTTTTTCATACTAATCCAATCCACTCGGAACCCTTAAAATAGATAAAAGTGTGCCTGAATTTCTTTTTGAAGGGGAAAAATTAGCTTTTAGGCATTTTTTTCCTTTTCCACTTGCTCAAGAGGAAAGTTTTCGTCAAAGCTAAATCAATCCACTTCTGATACTAGTATTAGTACACTCTTATGTTGTTTCCTACTCTAATTATATAAGGTTCCACAAGAAAAATAGTTGGATCAAATGACATCAAGCAAGCTCATGTTGATATAAATTTTTTGTGTAGTTTAGACCAAGATAAACTTAATTGTAGATACAATTACATATAAATGACAAAAATAATATTCTTATTGGGTTTTTTCTCTTTAAATTCTTTGCTTGCATGATCCCAGGTCATGTTTACATGGAAAAGCATAAATGTAGGTCCAGTACTAGTAATCTTGTGATGAATTTCCACCTTGTTAGAGGATTGAATTCATATAACAAAAAACGTATATTAGTTTATTTTTGTATTAATTTTCTGAAGTCAATAATTACAATAGTTAGGGATTGAAGTGGAATTTGTAACCAATTTTTTAAATTTTTTAGTAGTCGAATAGAAGTGCAACTAGCCTCATGGATGTTAAAAGTTCTTGTTAGTTTTAGGATTGAACTCTTACATGACTTAAGATTGGTGTGGGTATATATATTAACTTGAATCAATATTTTTTTGTTCTAGGTAACATTTGGAAGTTGGTTTCTTAATTGTATTTATTTCAATGCAAAATGAACACTATGTTCAATTATAATAGGTAGGAATACCCTGCTAGGTTCCTAAAAATAGTAATTGCCATCTTAATAAGTGCATTGAAAGAAGACCACAACATACCCTTGATGAAGGGTTTCACATCCTTTAGAGCCTCTCAAGCTCTCTTGACATTGTCTTCATGGACTACAACAAACCCCTCAATCACAAGGTTTCATATAGCATTGCAAATATGAAATACAAAAAGAAAAATAATCAAGCATACTATTCCAAAGTCAAATATAGTTCAAAAACTACACATATAAACATAGAATTTCTTACATCATTAAGGTGAACTTCCTTGGATCCCTATGTGTGCATTTCCTCCAATAGTTGTTATTTCATTCATTGAGTTTTATACTTATGTAGGGTAGTATAAAATAATATTACCTCTGATACTCATGCAGATGGTCCCCTAGGCTTCATATTCTCCATCATAAGATTCCTAACTGATACAACCAGATTGGCATGTTTTATTCTCTCACTTGTTAAGGATGAAAATCCATACTCATGACATTTGAAACCTGATTAAGATTTTTTGCCACTATTTTGGGGAGATCATCTGCTGAGAACCACTGGGATTGGCACAATTTAAAAAAGATGTCCTTGCATTAAGGGATGTTATGCTTCTAGTCTTTACAATTGAAATTATTTTTTGTTCCATAACGTACTTCGAGAAACAAACTAGACTATGACAACCAAATCTAAAAACAACAACATGGAAAATCATGTAGTCAAGGCAATCCAATGGAACCAATAGAAGAACATAGTTTAGAGAACTTAAAGAAATCGCACCTCCTGTAGCATGCTTCGAGCATTATCCAACATATTATCAAATGCATATATGCGAAGAATACCCATTTCACTCATAACCAATGCTCCACTTTCAAGAACCTCATGTTAAGTTCAAAGAAATAAACAAGTTAGATGGGTTAAAGTGATAGAGAGAAGTTGCAAAGAAAATTTATCAAAAGAACATGATGATTAAAAAGCTAAGTTATTAGCCATATTTTTTCAACAGTTTCAGGATCCTTTGATACATAAGCAGTCAAACCAATTGTGGAGCTTCCTCGGCCCCTTGTAAAGGAAAAATGGAAAATTCCTATTAATAGTGTCATTATGAAGAGTTAGTAAAGAAAAGAAAAGATCATATAACATAATAATAAGGTGGCTTGGATGGCCCTTTATTTCTCCCTCAGCTAACCATATGGTGTGTTTTTTTATATCCAATGATTAATTATTGATAGTGGAGCCTATGACTCTCATGTGAGCTCAGAATCATGTGTCATATTAAGCATTATATAGCTCCCCCTTCCTTAGGGAAATGATTTAGTACACTGGGTGCTTTTGGGTAGCATTCATTCTTCAGTTCCTTACTATAGCTAGAATTTGAATTATCTAATTTATACAATCATATCTATAATGCCACTTCCAAAACACCTATTTCTTTTGAGGGAATCTCTTGCAATGAAATTTTAAGATTATCCTATCCAACGCTTATTTAACATACAAGGGAACAACAAACCAATCAACAACTAAGTACGAAAGTGTATACCAAAGTATTGAATAGATAAAGATGAGAAAATAGTAATTCCTCCACCATCTCCATAATCACCATCAAGACCTGAATCATTTCCAAATCCACAAATAAATTAATACCATAGTTCTTATTATCTTCATCCCCTTCAGCCATAGGTGAATGATGATCAATAAACTCATCATGTTCATGTATTTGATCAGCAAAATGTTGTTCTTGTTCTTCTGGAACTTCATCTTATTCATATTCATCATCAATATTCATGTTATCAACATTCTCCTCTTGGTCATCTATATTTTCTTCAAGTGGATCTTCTACCTCTTCAAGTACATCATGGCCTTCTACATCTTCGGAAAAGGCCACTCTTCATCCTCTTGGATAATAATCTATCACAAAGGACCAACCAGGTTGTTCTAAATTTGGAACAAGAAATATTTGATTGCATTGGTTTGGAAACACATAAGGTTCAAAAGTATATTCAAACCTCGATTTATTTATCATATTGAATCCATTTCCATGCAACAAAATAGTTTTGTCAGGGCCCACTTCAATGATCCTATACCATTCAACACAAAAAATAATTTTTGTAAAAGATGTGAAATCAAGATCTATTATCCTCCAACACTACATAATATCAAAATACATACTTGTGATTATATTTGTGTCATATACATGTGAATGACATTCCACTTCAAATGGTGCTGAAATTCCACTATCATAAGTTTTTCACTTCTCATTGATCTTCCTGATTCAAAAATGATGACCGCTAATCCACATTCCTTTGTAATATGTTACCTAAATGCTTATGTATATATTATCCAATTAGATTTAAGAAAAAAAAAGGTTAACTAAATAGTTTCAATGATAAAAAAATATTTAAATTAAACAATGTTCATCATAATACTTTATTCGTATATTACCTTCCCATTGACAGATCCTTTAACAAAATGTACTTGTTTTTTTGTCACTCCATGTATTCCCTTGGTTGCCTCATGTTCAATATTTATCTTTATCCAATTCCATGAGAATCTATTTGGCCATTTTATTTTATGGCATGCAGGAAGTCCTCTATTAGAGTTTTGACCATGTATATATATATATCAGCGCATGCCTTCTCATATTCTATTTTCTTTTGTTCAACATACTTCTCCATCCATTCTAACATAAATTCAGAGTTCTATGCAACATACAAATGCAATGACTTCCACTCCTTAGCATCTACAACATAAAGTATAACTAATCATTGATCTAACCATTCTTTAAAGGATACATCATACAATACTTAAGATTTAAAAACTACTCCTAACATTTAAGAGTACCTTTTATCCTCTTTGAAGTTCCTTGACCACTTAGTTTTCTATCTACAATGGATTGAGGTTGTTGATCACCTCATAATCTTGGAGCCTCCAGATGCAATTGAGGTAAGTACTTAGATAAATGAACCATGGTTTGAAAAACCATGTACCCTTCAACCATGGAACCTTCAGGTCAAGCTCTTTTCCTCACAAAATGTTATAAGACCTTCATATATTTCTCTACAAGCCACATTTTCCTAAGATGGATGGGTCCAAATTGTTCAATCTCTTCTACTAGGTGTATAAGGTAGTGCTCTTGAGAATTGAAGAAACTTTGGAGGGAAACACATTTGAATTTCACACATCAAAAGTGCAACATTCCTCTTCCAACAGTTCAGCTCATCTAGATGTATCTTTTTAGATGATACCCACCTATAAATTAGTAACAAGCATTAACATATCACCAATTATTATATTTGCAAAATATATGTTAAAATGTTTATAAAGACATTGAAAATGATATTTATAGAAGGAAAAAATTAATTATTAAATTACAAATGATGGTTTAGAATACCTCAAATATTTGGACAATTTATAAATTATTTTTGCAATATCATGGTTGAAAGTGATTTGTATTGTTGTAGGAAGCACATACTACACCAACATATATTAGTATATAATATATATATATAATATATATATATATATATATATATATATATATATTATATATATATAGTGTTTAACCTAGATATTATCTTCTACATTACGAATATATTGAAAATTTCAATTATACTACCAAGAAATATAACATGTCATGAATTACCTTTATCCAATTATGTCAATCATGTGTTTTCATTTTAAAAAACTTTGAACCATCTCTTGTGAATACACTTTTTAATGTTGCACCAAAACCAGTTTGAAATCTTTTGGCACGCATAGTATCAAAAATATATTTTTTCTCCTCTGATGTAAGAACCCATAGTGCAGGATCATATATGTTATTTTTATATGGCAATCTTTAAGGTGTGTCCATTCCATCCACTTCTCAAATTTGTACAAGTCATGAAATATTTTAATTCTTTCTCAAACCAAAGGAGGGCATAGTAGCCTAAAAAATAGGGCGAAATAAATGGATTCACGGATACCTATGAATAAGGAGCAGTGCTTGAAGATTCTTAAATCTATGAATAATTTAGCTAAAGTAATCCTACAGATCAAGGGATTTACTCAATTAAAGATTAAGTTGCAGAAAGAAATTTAGGAATATATTGGTCTAATAGTAGATGGAGCTATCTTATTGTGTGCACAAAAGAATAACAAGGGATTAACAAAATAAGGAATGCTTTTTAATTGATTTTTTCCCCTTTTATTTTCATTGACTCCTTTTCACATTCTTCGTTTCAGCTTCAACTCTTACAAGATTTAATAAATTTTCTTTCCATTACATTCAGAGTGTTAAGATTTCAATTATAAATTCAACTCATAAAATTATGTAGAAAGTATTTTGTTGGCAAAAATATTGGACTTGTTTTCACTGGATCTTTTCTTGTTTCAAACCATTTTAATTTTCCACAACTCTTGCACTGATTACATGTTGAACTAATGCAAAAGAAAAACAATCATAGTGAATATTGAATTCTTTTGCTTTATTCTTAAGAAAATTAAGAACGTTAATATGTTTCAAACCATATTTAGTTTCCACCCAACTGTTTTAGTGATGAGTGGGTGAAGTAATATAAATTGAAACCAATCCCACACCCTTCAGTTCAGTCAGTAACTTTCATTCTTATCAAACGTCAATTACAAGTTTTATAAGGCTTCAAAGGATCAAAAAGACCTAGAAGAACTTTCCTAAAAAGTAAAAGGGATGTATAATAGCCTTACCTTACAAACAGGCGTCCAAAACCTTTCTATTTTGGAGAACAATCAGAAACGCGACCCTCCCCATTTCCCCACTGTTAGCTATGCAGGTAAAATACAACCACTCAATTAATAATGGGCTATTTCATTTTCACGGCAAACACTGTTATTTTCTCACATTTCATGGGTTTTAATATCTGGCAGTTGGCATAGAGCAGCAAGTTTTTGATGTGGTTAAACTTGAATTGGATGAGGAGAAGTCTGCAGTAACAGTGGTCTTGCATGGAATTGGTGGATCTGGAAGAACCACATTGGAAGATGCAGTTTGGAGCTAAATGAAAGACAAACTCCAAGGTTGGAGATATTCAAAAACTATTCTTATCAAAAATCTGGAAAGACATCCCAATGTAGAAGAGCTACAGTCTTTGATTTTGGAGGATTTGACTAGTCTCAAACAAAAAGTAAGAGACTTATAGAGTGGACGAAAGAGCTTGAAAGAAATCATGAAAAAAGAATCCATATTTTTATACATTGGCAATGCTTTGTGCATAGAGCCCTTACAAGAGCATCTACCCAAGGAAGTATCAACTCCTAAAAAATCCTGATTTCTTTTTACATCTAGGAAAACAAATGTCTCCGAAGTAATGAAAGGTCTTAGGATTAAATATTGTAAAAATTACACCATGGAGTCCCTTTCTCTTGAAGCACCCATTCAGGTGTTATGCAGAAAAATTGACACAGAAAGGGATGCAAAATCCATATTGGAAAAAAGACCGCAGGTCAAAGAGATAGAAGAGACATGTAGATGTTGTCCTTGTTTTTGGAATTGATTGGAGGCCATATCCATAAAAGAGAAAATAAAGTTGAAGCTTATGAAAAAGTATCTGATTGGCTTAAGCTCGACAAAATGAGTGGGTATCTAAGAGTATTTTCGATGGGAAATTTTACAATTGTGAAAGGAAAGTGCAACTGATGTTTCTTCAAGCTGAAAAAGTGCCTAATCTACCAATCAATGTATCAAAGCTCACTTGTTTATCTTACATTGACTATGGTTTAAACTTTAAAGGATACAAAGCCTCTGAGTCAGTGCAGGGAAAGTAATCCTTCCTATAATAGATACTTAAGTTTTATCAATGTCTCTCATGTGCAATGGTTTCTTTTCTTCTATATTCTACCTTTTCTAGTTAATCTCCAAGTGATGTTTTTTATTGGTTTATGAATTAACGTATCGAATTGTAATGCAAAATCTATCAAGATTGAAAGTGGTCAAATTTAGTGGGGATATGATTGGAATACCAGAATTTGGACGTCTGTACAAACTGAGGCAGTTAGATTTAAATGGATTGAATGCTACAAATATATCATCGTTAGTTAAATTTAATAATCTAGAGAAGCTACATCTCTCTGGTTGTCATAAGTTGGAGGAGTGAACAGAAGGGGTTGGGGATTTCTCAAATTTACGGGAGTTGGATTTGCATTACGATGATAAGATAAAGAAGTTACCATTAACAATTGGGAAACTAAGTTCTCTTACTACTTTTAAGTTGAGCCAATGTTATAGTTTGCAAGCGCTTCCTAAAAATTTTGAAAAAAATTGTTTGTTACGGTATCTTGACTTGCATGGTTTCTCTGGGCTTCTTGGGCTTCAGGTTGCAATTTGAAAAACTGACTTCGTTACAGGATCTAAACTTGAGGTATTGCTCAGAGATTCTTGAGCTTCCTGAAAGACTAGGTTATTTGTTGCCTTTAACTCGTCTAGATTTATGTGGATATGAGAAGTTGAGTAGTTTTCCCCGTATCTCAGGGGGTGTTCAAGTTTGAGAGAACTAAAAAATATTCCAAACAAAATTGTATACCAATCATTGTTTCATTGATTGTAAAAAGAACAAAGAAATGATTTTAACGGCGTAATTTATTCAATTAGATTCAATTATAACTATGTATCAATCTTCAAAGAGATTTCTTACAAAATTTTGAGGTTATTATATTCTAAACTGAGTTTTTGAAACAATCTCTCTCTATGAAGCATCTAACTCAGCTTGTTGTGTTAGAAGATATTTGAAATATCCAAAAGGCATGCATTATTCAAGCACAAGACACTGCATATTCCTTTAATAAAATTAAAAACTCCAGTCATTAGATGTGAAAAAACTACAATAAAGGGGAAACACAAATTTAGGTTTGTTGAGGTAGTTAAAGTCCTGAAATAGTTTAATTCCTTTCTCAAACCAAAGGAGGGCAGAGCAGTCTCCTATCAAGGCACGTATCTTGTCATTATAATATATAATGACAAGAATTTATTATAGTTTGCTGCAGTGTTACTCCACTTAATCTTTTCAAATACAACCTATATTTCTGCTTAGAGAATTTTCCAAACCCAAGAATAAGTTACAATGTGCTTAGTTGTAAAGTATTATAACATTAAAACTATACTAACAAGGAGGAACATTAAACAAGCCTAAAGATAGTTTGGGTTAGAATAGTAATCTAAAGAAAGTAGGAAGAATCTAACAGAACCCAAGAAATACCAGGCTAGAAAGCAGCCTGGCCACATAAATACTATGGTAGGAGTTCATCCACTCCTATCCAAGAGTCTTGATTGTGATTATAGAAAAAAAATTTCCTTTAATAATATCTAATGACCAGATCCGTGCCTTGCAAAGAGGCTTCTCTACCCTCCTTTGGTTTGAGAAAGGAATTAAAATATTTCATTGCAAGAAAATTGCTGAGAGATCATTGGCTACTTCTATTAGATGATGCCACTAGTGCTCTGGATGTAGAGTCGGAGAAGATCGTTCAAGATGTATTGGATAATGCTTCCAATGGCCGAAAAAATATTATAATTTTGCATAACCTCTCCACCATCCGCAACGCCAACCTTATTACAGTGGTTCATGACAGTTAGGTGATCAAAACTGGTGACCATGATGATTTGATATTCAGAGAACATGGAGCCTATGACACTCTAGAACAGATCTAAGAAGAAACAAGTAAGAAAGGGGAGGCAGAAGGGTTGGATATCAGAGATTATTCATCTATGAGAGCAAGGAGCTCCAACTTTGTGAGCAAATCAAGTTCAAACTTGTCTGTAAATTTTGGAGCCACGGGCTAAAAATAGACAATAACAAGATGGATTGGCGTTCAAGAAACATTCCAAGAATAGAGTGAAGCATGGAGACGTGTGGACAAAGGAGTGTATATTTTGGATAGAGAACATACATGAGGAGATCAAGAGGTATGCAAAGGTCAAACTAATAATAGGATTAGATCAAGGTTTAATTATAGATATAATTCTATTATTAGGAAAGCATGCATACTTCGTAGTTATCTTTGTATATACGCATGGCTATTTTAAAAATGCAACCTATTTTGTGAGTGCATGGGTGGTGAAGGGCAAGGAAAATTCCCCACCTCTATAAGTATGTGATGTATTTCACTGTTTTGGGACACGATGTGATGTTCTAAGTTGTATTGAAGTTATACTACCTATATGAACTTGCGCGCATGAATCTATATCAGTATTATGATGTATTCAGTTCTTGTTTTGTGATGAATTAATACAATGGATCATTGTGGATGGATATTATTTGTTGATGTCTTTGTTCATGGTACTTGTATGGTAAATCTGATCTTGATTATTATTTGATACAACATGCTTACTATGGTTCTAATCTGATTCATGTTATACTTAGCATTTATCTATGTGATCTGTTAATGGGTTATATGAACATGCATTCTAACATCTTAGCAAGACAGTACAAAAGAGGGACCTGGTAGCTTCACGAACTTTGGGTGAGAGTTCAGATCTATCTGAGTGAAGTGAAAATGTGCCCAATAAATTGTGTGGGAAAATAAATACTACATTTTTGTTCCATTGTCGAGACCTCTTTTCAAAATGTTTTCCAAGATGTTACACGTTGGTGGCATATCGATTGACTCTTGTGACCATTGAAGATTAGGTAATCGAATGAAAAGATTAATTTGAATAAAGGTATGGTTTTGGACCAGATTTCAATGCACTTAAGTGGGTGGAAGATAATCTATTTCATGAGCTCTATGATACATTTTTTAGTTGTTTTCCAATAGCATTGTACGAGTGGTTGTCCGCATTTGCATCAAATAAGAGCTGGAGTTACAGACCAAGGGTTTGGATACATAGAAGATTACCAGACATTTGTTTGATGTAGATATAACCTTAGACATGTGTTTTAGATCATTGGTGGGCTGGTGTTGTGCACAGTTATACTTTGGAATACATTATTTCCATGTATTCTTGTCCAGAGGTTACTGAGTTTGAATTTTTATGCTATCCTAGAGGGTCGTACATCTACACTTATTCCTCTAGCTAAATTAAGATCTTCATGGTGGTGTTGAGTTTAGAGCACCAATCTATGGCTAGCTAAATCTACCACCATGCATAGGGAAGGATCATGTGTGGTGAAATATGGCAGACCTTGCCGGTAGAAAGACAAAGAGAAGAAAGGTGGCTTAAGTATAATAAAGTGTCAGAGCAGGTATTGGTAAAGCAACATGATATTGAAGAGTATGTGGAGTTGTGGAGTATGATGTCTCAAGAAGGATTTGAGGCTCATGTGGAAGATATGGAGCTAGAGCATCAGGCTATCCCCCACTTAGGCAAGAATAGTAGAGAATCCCCTTTAGATTTTGATGAGAGCGTGTCAGAGGAGGAAAGAATGAGGACCACGGATGTGCATCTGATCCCACTTGATGACCTAGTCCTTGTGCCTGGTGTTCTAGTTCTAGAAGTAATCATTGATAAGCAAGTGAGTGTAGGCAATCCAGTAGTTTCAGGTAGATATCATTTTCCTTTGAATACATAAGTGCATCAAACAACACATACAATTATGGAAACACATACTACATCATCTTTGTTTAAGGGTCTGATTGGAGGAATATTTTCTAGTGCATCATCAAGATAGAGTATGGGCACGTAGAAAAATGGGAATACATCTGAGAGTACTACAACTTTACAGACTATGGGAGTTAGGTTTAACATTACATTTGGGACACAAGGAAGTACATCCACTGGTCATGTTGCCTACCTATAGGGCATGGACAAGAGGGTCAGGAGAATTAAGATCAAGTGGATTTAGGTGGTTCTAGAGGTGGAGAAAATAGTGGTGGGGGTTCTAGTTCTTGATTTGGTGGACAAGGTTCTAAACCCTCATCAGCCACATCAATTATATTACAAAATTTCCCTTCACTTACCATAATATAGAGGTATAGAAGATGTTGCAGAGTATGTATACAAGTGTGAGCTTGCTATGGTGATGCTAAAGGAATCACAACCTCAGATAGAAAATTAATCAATTTTCTACTACTCTTCAAGGGCACACATAGTTAGTTTAGAAAGTATGACCCGCATCAAACTGCGGTGGATTATGATGCTTTATGCATTATGCATTTCTAGCTGAGTTCCATATTCCATAATTTGAGCAGAAATATCAGCAAACTTAAGGACATTAAACAGGGCTTATCTAAGAGCATTCAAGAATATGACATGCATTTTAAAACTTTGTTATCAAAATTTATCTTATGACATACATCCTAGTTAACATGCACAATGGTTTGTTGGGGGATTGTTGACTCCATTCCGAAGGGCGCTATCTCATAAAACCTTTGTGGATCTGCGCGATGCTTTAGAAGTAACTCTACGTGCTGAGGTAGTTAGGATTGTGGATACTGGAGTAAGTCCATTCTTAGAAGCACATATTGCAGCCATGGCAAAACAATTAGAGAATATCTCTGCTAATTCAGCTCATGAGACACACAATGGAATATGGT
Organism: Taxus chinensis; assembly: GCA_019776745.2. NCBI lineage: Eukaryota > Viridiplantae > Streptophyta > Pinopsida > Cupressales > Taxaceae > Taxus > Taxus chinensis. Next base: position 196,713,260 of record CM034155.1, on the reverse strand, counting down.
GTATACATTACAAGGTTGAATGGAAAACCAAGGATAGCTATCTTATCAAGTCAGTGTGCATCCTGTTGTTAGATTGTGAAATTTTCCATTTGGACCATGATGTGAATATATGCCCCCTCTTACAGTGTGTGATCTAGAAGAACGTGTCTATGTAATGTAAGATTTGTAAAACTCACACTCATGACACCATTCACTATAGAGTGATTGATCATATCCATGAATCCATTGAGATTGGTGTGCGCTAGAATAGTGTAGCAGGATGATCTAAGGAACATGGAGAACAACATAATGAAGGGCACAATAATGGGGATAACATGAATAAAGGCTTTCATGGAGGATATAGAGGCCGAGGTCATGGTGGTGGTAGAGGAGGATTTCCTAGAGGAACTTATTATACTTGTGGATCTCCTGATCATTATCAGCGTGAGTGAACTTAGAATGTGGTTTGCTCATGGTGTGGAAAACAACACAAATTTAAATAATTTCATGACTTATATGAGCATATGAGAAATCAACACAAGCAAGACAAGGGTATAACTATGAATGATAAAGGTACACATGCATATTGATGATCAATGGATGTTGAAGGTAGCACCTACCCCTGAGTTACAACCCATGTTCTGGTTACTACATGTGCTGAGGCTTACGTGCACATGTGAACCTCCAAAGTATAAACCGACTATAACTAAACAAGAAGTTATAAATGCCAAGTACCATGATGTTGCACATCAGAAAGAGGTTTACCGCGAGATTATGGATGTTATTAGGGATGTGCAAGGAGAAATTCAAAGCCTTAAGGAATAAACGTGTGTGATGGAATGAGAAAATAAGGTTAAAATCCCATAGAAGGATGTAGATGAATTAAAGGAGGTATGTTGACATGTTATGGAAAGAAACATAATTCCTTTGATTGGGTGAATGGTTGAGAGAAAAAGTGTACACGCATTGGTAATGAGTGTGAGAGGAAAATAATTCATATAAATATGCCCCCACATAATCATGAGTATGATAAGGAGGTTACACTAAATTTAGTCATAAATGGATGGATTATAAGTAACATTTTGATAGATACAAGTGTGTAAGTTAATGTACTCACGTTGGATGCTTAGAATCAGATGGGAAGACCACCATGATAACCTTCTTCGAATGTGTTATATATGACAAACATAACTAGGGCTAATCCTATTGGAGTGCTAAAGGATGCGACCATTATAATTCAGGGAGGCAAGTTTACTAGGGATTTTGAAGTATTAGAGCTAGTTGAAGCAGATAGTTTCCCAACATTACTTGGGTGCCCCTGGTGTTATGTGAATAATGTAGATTTGCAATTCAACAAGGGGTGCATTAGCTTTGAGAACAAGGAAGAGCATGCTTCATTATACCTTTGACAGATGGAAAGTATTCTCCGTATGTTTAGCCTTTGAGTGAAGAATACTTGAACAAGATATATGCACACATAATTAGAGATCCCGAGGTAACTGAGCCATCTAAGGAAGGAGTGATATAATGGGATGATTCTCATTTAGTTAGTGATACAACAAGTATTTCTTGTGACAACTAGGCACATAAAATGTATAAATTCATTGGAAGAGAAGTGCAGAACACAATTACTTGCATGATTAGGTCATGCAAGGTCAGACACTTAAGTTACAACCAGGTTCCTTAGTACATTGGTGAAGGGAACCCTGATGTATTTCTGAGCACCATGGAATCCCAATGAAAGAATCAAGAAGATAGAAGAAACATGCTAGTATATGCTCTACGTGGGACAACAACGTGCTTGATGGGAGACACACAAAGACAACCTATTTTAATGGTGAGAAGTGAGAATCACCTTTTCTACTATGTTCCTATAGAGCAATGTACCTTCTCAGATATGTGAATTCTATGGGAAGTCCCCTGCCTCGCATCACATTCAAAATTGTGAGAGACTTTGGATTGAGGGGTATGAGGCCTTGCCACCATTACACTGGGTGCATAAGTTCTACTCCATGTTAGGTGGTTATGCGCATGCATGGTATGTTCATGCATAATTGACAAGAGAAACATTTAGTTGGCAGGAGATGACCTCAAGTATGATCCATACTTTTGATTACTTTTCTACTAAACCTTCGGTCAATGAAGCACTGCAGATTATGAAGTGCCTTACTTTGGGAGATAGTGCGAAGGCTGAGGAACTCCTGTTAGATATGTTTGGAGAGTTGGATTTAGAGGCGCACCTTGACCTTGAAGAGACTGAGGAAGAAGAAATGGTCTGTGCCTAGGAAGCAAAGGAAAATGGTATACTGGTATACATGATAAATGATGAGGATGATGAGGATAATAACCTAGATGTTAACCACACTGAAGGTACACATGAGGTGATGGACACAAGAGATGAAAAGGAATGCATGTATCATGAGCCTATGAAAACAAATAAGGTTAACATTGGAATAGATGTAGAGCCTAAAGAGGCCATTATTGGTGATTACTGGTTAGAGCAGGAAGTGGCTAAGATTATTGAACTCCTGCGTGACTTTCAAGGACTTGTTTCCAAGGGGTTATCATGAGTTAAAAGGAGTACACCCTTCTTTAGGTGATATGAGGATCAAGATTAAAGATGGTGCGTGCACCTGATTAGGAAAAGGCCATACAGGATGATGAATCCTAATCTGTGCGTCAAGGTAAAGGAATAAATTGATAAAATGCTCAAATCTGGTATAATTGAGCCCATTGAGGAATCTGAATGGGTTAGCCCTATGGTCATAAGTATTAAAAAGGATGGGAGGATAATGATCTATGTGGAATACAAATAATTAAATGTTTCATGTGTTATTGATCCTTTTCCCACCCCATTCACAGAGGATATTATTGAGGGAGTTGTTGAGGGCATGAGATATACTCTTTTATAGATGGATTTTCCGGATATCATCAAGTGCGCATCAGCAAAGGAAGATCAAGAAAAGACAACTTTCACCAATGTTAAGATGGGAAAGCTTTGCATATACAGTAATGCCCTTTGGACTAAAGAATGCATCATGTAGTGTTCTTGCATACATTTTTGTGCAGGCTTTTCAAGATTTCATTCATAAATTTTTATAGGTAGTATCTAAATGATTGGACATTTTATGGTTTGGATTAGTCAAGGACCATTGTGACAATTTAAGGCTTATGTTTGAGAGTTGTAGGCATTTGAACATCTCCCTTAGTATTAAGAAGTGCATCTTTGTAACACCTTTTGACACTTTGTTAGGACATATCATTTGCAAGGAAGGGTTTTTGGTTTACCCAACCAAGGTTGTTGTGATCTCGGGTTTGGAGGAACCTAATATTCAGAGTGAAGTGCATGGATTTCTAGGACATATAGGGTATTACTGAAAATAAATTAAGGGTTATGCAAAGATTGTTGCACCCCTATTGGAAATTTTGAAAGCTAAAGGGAAATTTTATCGATATGACGCACAATAACAGGTGTTTGAAACATTGAAGGAAAGGCTTATAACTACACCTATTTTGTGTTTTCCTTCATGGAAAAAATCCTTTCATGTTCACGTGGATGCTTTTGGGATGGCAATTGGTGTAATGTTAGTGCAACCAGGACATGAGGTAATTGTAGACCATCCATATTTTCTTTGCAAGCAGGAAGTTTACACCACTACAGGAGCAAAATTATATAACTACTGAGCGGGAGGATTTATTCATGATCTACGTGCTACAAAAATTAAGGCAATACTTATTGGAAACACCATTTATTTTCTTTACAGATCATATGACACTTAAGTATTTGGTCAACAAACATGTTTTTTAAGGGCACATTTGTAGGTGGATACTACTATTTCAAGAGTTTTAGTTTATAATAATTGTAAAACTAGGGAAAAGCAACTTAGGACCTGACAATTTGTCAAGAATTAATTCTGGCGAGGACACGCAGAGCATTGAGGACACAATGTCGAGATGCACAAATCTTTATATTAAACTGCACACCCACTAAACTAAAGGACATTACTGTATTTTTGCGCACTAGACACGTGTCTGAGAGAATGAAGACATTAGAGAAGAAGCAACTTGTAATATGCGTGACACCTTACTAGTTGATAGGCGGAGGGTTTTACAAGCTAGGTCATGATGAAGTTTTGTACCAGTGTGTTCTAGAGCATGAGCGTGAGGCTATTATGCAAGAATCTCATGGGGGAATTGTAAGAGGTCATTATGAAGGTGATGCCACCAAGCGTAAGATTCTGTTGGCTAGCCTTTAGTGGGAAACTTTATACAAGGATACTAAAAAATATGTCAAGGCATGTGACCATTATTAATGCCTTGGGAAGCTTGGAATAAGAGATGAGATGCCTTTGAGGCCTATTGCAAGCTCTTAACCTTTGGAGAAATGGGCTATTGACTTTGTAGGTCTTATTTCCCCACCACTCAAAATACTGACATGCCCTATATTATAACTTGGTACTGACTATCTAATAAAGTGGGTAGAAACAACTCCTACAAAGGATTGCACAACTGCCACAACAACAAGATTTTTGTGGGAAAACATTGTCAGTAGGTATGGATGTCCATTGATTTTAAAAAGTGATAGGGGCACTCATTTCTTAAATGAGACAATTAGTATTTTATAGGAAAAGTTTATGGTGGCACACCATATGACTACACACTATCACCCATAGGTGAATGTTACTTCTGAAGCTTTCAACAAGATTATGGGACAAACAATGACAAATATATGTGATGTTGGAAGGAAAGATTGGGATGATAAAGTATCTGTTGTACTTTGGGCATATAGGACCACCTACAAAAGGTTGAATAAGGCCACACCCTTTCAGTTAGTGTTTGGCACGAAGGTCATATTTCCTATTGAATTTATGTTACCATCCATATGTATTATACATGCATAAGAGGACTAGATGATGAGCAAGCTATTGGAGAGTGTATTAACAAAACTGATGTAGTTAGATGAGAGGCATGATATTTACATCGATTGGAGCTAGAAGATTAGAAAAGGCCAGAAAGAAAGCATGGCATGATAGGCACATAAATGAACAAAGACATTTGAGGTTGGAAAGATGGTTCTTCTATATGATTCAAAGTTTTTGCGCCACCATAGGGAAATTGAAAGTTCATTGGTTGGGACCCTTTGTAGTAACAAAGATATTGATCAAGGCACTTGTTAGTTACAAGCGTTGGATGGCACTCTATTTACCCAGTTACTTCAATGTGATTAGGTTGAATCCCTACTATAAATAAGTCTTCTTGGTGTTTATAATAATGCAGTTTTTCCATTTAGAGTAGATTTTCATTTTATGTGTTTCATTTCATTGTTATGTTTTATCATTTAGTTTTTTGTTTTGTTGTAATAAGTGTGCTTTCATGCACCAAAGGTTTATTACTATCTTTTGAGTTCATGTGTAGAGGATTGTGCATAATTTTAGTGTGGGGTGGATATGCAAATATGCACACAGAGTAATATGGTGCAAAGGGTTGAAAGGACTTAAATGTCACTTGTGGATGACATGGTGGGTGTGCATAGAAGATTGTTATGATTCACAGGTAGATTAGACACAGGTACAGGAGTTCTGGTTGATCTTGAATATTGGAAAGAATAAGACTACAGGTGCTTAGGATTAAAGGTATTTTAAAGAAATTTTATTAGATTGAAGACCACGATTGCACAGGATGAAACAATGTAACGTGAGGTAAGCAAGCATGGGAAACTACTTAGTATGAGGCGTAGAGGTTATATACTTTGGGACATGGAGGCACACATAAGGAGGTTTGTGGCCAAGGAGTAGTAGGCACGCCAGAAGGTTACAACTGGGGCATGGAAAAATCAATGGAAAGTACAAAAAATCAAAAAGGTGTAATTAAAGATGCTGATCTACAATGGTAGGTAAGGATTAGTTGATGTGGAAAAAATTTTAAAACGTCTATAAAAAAGGGATGTTTTGCAATTCATTTCTAGCTTTCCTACTTTGACGTTTTCAAGTTTGCGAAGAGAGATTTTGAAGAGCTGATTTGAGTAAGAAGTGTGAAAGTGATCATATACAAGTAGCGAATCGATTGAGAAGTGAACATGACCATCACAGAGCTCCATCGGAAGGGTGTTTGAGTGAGTAGAAGGCATGTAGATAAGAAGGTTCATGGCACTAGGGTTTGCGAAGAACAAAATTATAGCTAGGGCACACTAAGGCACACAAATTCAGAGTTGCAGAGGTTGAATGAGTGTAAGGAAGTTCTGTGAAAGTCACAATGGCACCCAAAAGAGCACGTAGAGTAGCTACTTAGGGCAAGAAGTAGAAGGAAGTGGAATTAGAAGTTGAAGATGCACCCTGATAGTAGATTTTCAGGGATGTAATACCCTAAAGGCGTATGATCATGGCGTTAGAATGGGATTCACACTTCAGATGAAGGAAATTAATAGAATACAATCACCACACCAAGAATAACAGGGAAAAAATAGAAAAGACATTGGTAACAAATATATATTTAGGAACAACGGATGATAAACCCATCTATGATGATATGGTGGCAGAAGATGTTTGAAAAGGTTGGAGTATTGCAGGTATATGAGCTGCCATACTTTGGCAAGTTAAAAACATTATACCAATGGTTAATGTCTAGAGTCCATGAGGACTTTTTCTATTTTTCATAGGAAGGTGGGTGCGCCTCACCATGCACACTTGATTGGAAAGTTGACAGGTTTGAGGAGTTTTGGGCAATGAGATTGGCATTGATCTTAATGATGATGAGGTCATAGAAGTAAATTCTATTGTGTTGGCATATGCGAAAGGAGGGCGTGCTATGAACATTGATAAGCTAGAAGATCATCATGTGATTATTGATGTAGTTGTGCACCTCCTCACTAAGCTCAATAACCAAGAGTGATGAAGCTAGGTAAATAAGAGGTGGCTCCATATCACCAAGAAAGATGTATAGGGGAGATGTGTATAACAATCTATTTTCTTTCATTGCAGAGACAATAATTGAAGAAGTGCTTCAAGAAGATAAGATAAGTTTTGGTGCTATTATTTTTTATCTATTGTGTTTATGGAGATTGGGGTGCCTGATGGGATAAAGTAGAAAATATGGCAATTCCCTACGAGGAAAAGAAATCTCTTGTAGAAATATTTTCAAAGTATACCTGTGAGGGAATTATGAGTGGTCTATATAAATAAAGGTTAGAGATCTGGTATAAGCACATGTGTGAGGCCTTCGAGCATGAATGGAGAATTCCAAAGAACCTACCTGTCGTTTTGGAGAAGAAGGAACAATTTTTAATTTTCAATCATTTTTTCATTGGTAGATTTTAGTATGAAGGATGGGATGTGGAGCCCTTGGTGTAAGCTCCCCTATTCCTTCATTGTGTGGGTATATTTCAAGTCTATATGAAAAGGTTTTCTAACACGCAGGTTAATACTTGATGCAGATAAGGTGTATTACAATTATCATATGTTCCAGAAAACATATCTATATCTAGGCAAGTTTGCTTACATATAAAAACTAATATCTGAATGACATTAATATAGCTCCATGAGCTTGGCGGTTGGGAAGCTTGGCATGGTTAAGGTATATATTTACCTTAATCCCAAATTAGTAGTTGGGAAGTACATAGAGAAAGAGCTAAGTTCCTAAATTTCCCAAGGGAAAGCACATTATTGGGACATTGTAGGATGATAAGCCCAACCCTCCTCTCATAGATGAGGAGAGGATCTTCAAGAAGAAGAAGGTGGTCTCGACCACTTTAAGATAGTGGAAGAAGATTGGACCATGGACTAGCGAGGCGCAACAGTCGACTGCAGGACCATAAGAGGCAACTCGAAGGAGCTCCTCCTACAGAGAAGAGGAAATTCAAATGTGGAGGGGTGAAGGTTGTGTATAAATCTGAGAAAGGAGAGGAATCTGATGCATAATCTAGAGGACCAAAGCTTTCAGGGGGAGCTTGAGGATAGAGTGGGCAGAGCAGTTGAATAAGAAGAATGTAGAGGACGAGAAGCAGTCATGCAGGCATGGAAGAAGGAGCGAGTAAGATGTCCACTTAGGGATGAGACACCTATACAAGAAGAAGCACACGATGGAGAAGGTGCATGTATGAAACTTAAGAGAGATCAGAGAGTGGGGAGGAAATTTCTGATGAGGATGTGTGTAATATATACATAAGTATTGCTACCCCTAATGGTGGATCTGACGAAGATGAAGGCACAGAGGAAGAGATGGACACCTCGTTCCCTGCAGATGGATTTGTAGATGACCCCAAAAAGGTCTTAAGGGTACATTTTTAGAGTACAATATCGAATGAGTATAGGTGATACCATCAGGAGAGTTGACTGGGATAAAGATGGACGGGTATCACACACATACGGAAGGCCTAGTGTTATGAGTACAAAGAACCTACATAATCATGTAGAGGAAGACAGAAATTGAGAGGCATAAGTGATCACTTCATGTTGTATTATTACATAGTTGGGGTATGTAAATGAGCCATGGAAATTATTCATGCTAGGTTTCAAAGTATGCTTGATCCTACAAAGATTGACAGATGGGAGTTGCATGTATCGCTTAGGCTGCATAACATTGGCACACCAGGAAGCAATTGTCATGGAGCACAACAAATGCACTTGATATGATTCACCACTCTGAGGTTCTTGGTGATGGATGAAAAGGAGAAAGCAGTGCGACGTCCAAAGGAAAATGAAGAAGGGATCTCTAAGCTGTGCACATGACTGTGAAGCCAACAAATTCAGTGAGGGATATGATAAGTAATTGATGCCATGGTAAACATGACAACAGAAGTCAGTGCTTATGAATCTTGGTTAAGAGACCGTGCTCAAGTCATTGATTACAATGATTAGTTGGAATACTTAGAGGACCTGGTTGAGCAATTGACTCCTGAACTCAAGATAGGACAAGGAGTGGGCGTAGGAGTAGATTGAGGAAGAAATTGCAAGGAGAGATTGGGGATGAGCAATTATAATGGCACATCTAAGATTGATGGTTAGGAAAATCAAACCTGAGTCTTGAAGCCTTATTCACAAAGCTCATAGGATTGTGTTTAGCTATGGCTTAAGGCTGAGTGTGGCTGCCTGCTCAGACAGATGTCAAAAGTGTCAACCTATTATTAATGCATGTTAAGTTGATAATAGAAGCAGTGCTCAAAGACCAATCTAGGATTATGTGTACACCCACGAACAAGAATATGACACACATTCTCCAAAGCTATGAAGGAAGAGTAGCAGAAAGCAGAAGGTAGCCACTTAAGGCTGTGTGAGGGATCCTGAGTTAGAGCCTCTAGGGTAAAGCATAGTTGCAGGAGGATAATGACGTACTTACATCACATAGAAGGATGATAGAGGGGGCCGAGATGGAATGGTTGATAGTGGTCAGTTAGGAACTCAAGAGTAGGACTGAAAGCACCTGGTGATGCCCACCAAGAAAAGATCAAGGAATTGGGGACGATAGTCGTGAGGAGCACACGGATTAATCTAAATGACATGAATTCAGGGCTGAGCTAGAGTAGTAAGGTGGTGTGTGAAGCATAGAAGTTGAAGTTATCCACAACTCTTCCATCCAACTGGAGAACGGTACTTGAGTCAATGTTCCTGCGTAGGTGATGATAATTACTTTGGTGACATAGAATGAGTTGTTTTTCTTGATATTCAGAAGGATTACCCTGAACTCAATTTTACCAATATAAGGAGTAAGCGCGATGATCATTCTATATAATTTTCCTGAGGTCATGGCATTCTTTTTATTATCTATTCTTCTAATTGTTTAGAGAGATAAGGTGAGAAACTCTATTGCACGAGGGCGGCAATATCATCAGTTGTGGGGTAATGTTAGACTAAAGAAGCGACGCCCAAGAGTATAAGAGGACTCGTGAAAAAGAGGGAATGTAGGTGCACTAGGTGCATGTAGAAGTTAGAATAGATACGCACGGGGGTTCACCTCCCAAGCATAGGAGGTTCAGTACTTATCCAATTTTTTATCCATGGGCTAAAAATATATTGTGACAAGATAGAGTGGCGTTCAACCAACGTTCCAAGAATCGAGTGAAGCATGGAGACTTACAGACAAATAAATGTCTATTTTGGATATAGATCACATGAACAAGGATATCAAGAGGCATGCAAAGGTTTAGCTAATAATAGGATTAGATCAAGGTTTAATTATAGAGATAATCTATTACTAGGAAAGCATGCATACTTTGTAATTATACTTGTATATACGCATGGCTATTTTGAGCATGTGTTATCCCATTTTAGTGATTCCATCTAAAATCAAGATAACTATAGAAATTTTTGAAAAAATCTACTAAAATGCCCATTTGAAGAGTATTTCAGATTTTCGGGTTTCAACAACATGTAAACATGTTATTTACATGATATATGCTAATTATTTCCAAAAAAATCAAAACCTGATTCAACTCCCTTGTGTCAAGTTGTCAGAACTCTGGAGCATAGGAACATGTGTGATAAAAAAACATGCTTCATGTCACATGACGTCTGAAACCCGAAACCCGAATTATTCCTTTGTGTTAGGTTTTCAGAACCTTTGAGCAACTAAACATACCTTGCTTCATGTTGGGTTTCTAGACACTCCAAGGATGATGACATGGCATTAATTTTGAGTTTTTGAGTGGTTGACACACGCGTCAAGTGAGATGTAATAAATGCAGGGTTTTTATAAATAGTTGGATTTACATGTCATTTTTATCTTTTGTTCTTTTGGTTGTGTGGATTTTCTCCTACATGATCTCTCAGCCTCCAAACCTGATTCGATCTCGTGCTCACTTTTATGGTCCATTTTCAATTATTTTTCCAATTTGTTGAAGGTATTTACTCTGCTTTCCACTTATGAGGTTTTGTTGAATTTTTTTTTGTAATGTCCTTTGCATCTTCTCCTTCCTTTCCTATTTTTCTTTTTAGGTTTAGGGTTATAGGTTTTTCTTCTTCTTTGGAGTTGTATTCTAATAAATATCATTGATTAAAATTTCACCCTTAGGGTGTTTTCTTATTTTATTCCTTGGAATATACCTTTTTGTATTTTAAAGAAAAGAAGAAGAATACAAAAATCCAAACTGTTGAAATGGCAAAAAAATTTCATGTCTGGACATCTCAAAAACCTGATCCCTTACTTTCAGGTTTCAAAGGTTGTTTTACAATCCCCAAGTTCCACAGTGTTTTAAGATTTTCTAAGTTCTGGACATCTGACATCATCTGACATCTAATTTCTAATGTGTTGGGTCTGGCGAGGTACTCGACATCTTCTGATTCCCGCAGTGTATCAGGTTTTGCAGAGTGTTAGACACATACTAGTTTCTGACACATTCTCTCGAGTGTGTTAGGTTTTTCAGAGTGTCCAACAAGACCTAATTTTTGACACATTCTCTCCAGTGTGTCGAGTTCTGGTAGGTGCTTTACAAGTTCTAAAACCTGGATAGTGTTGTAGGTCTGTGGGGTTGTTCAACAAGTTTTTAAACTCGAGTGTTTAATCTAGAAGTGATCAAGGAAATTTTCCTCCAAGAGTCCTCATTTCGGATCCTAGTTCATCAAAGGATAAGCCATATAAATCAAGGAAGATGAAGTACAAATTTAGGAAGGTGGAGTCTCCTTCCTACGTTGATTGCAATTATGACATCCGGGATACAGAACTTGAAAATGTAGACATGGAAGATTTTTGGAATAGAGTCAAGAGTTCTTCCCAAACCCCTTGGATGAGATCAATAGCTGAAAGTGACCTCCCTCTTGTAGTAGGATTCTAAATGTCTACTCAGTGCCCCAATTTTATCTTGGCATGTGCTTTGAATTATGACTCTACTTCTCGTTCAGTGAGAAATCAGGTGGGGGAAGTCATAGTCAAGTTAGACGGAGGTTACTTCGATGACCTTCTCAGATTGCCTAACTTCGAGGAGTATGGGGACGTATATCTCAAGTCAGCCCATAAAGCCTAAGAAAAATATGAAGAATACTATATTAAAAATGTCAATAAGAAGTTCCTAATCAAAGCTAAGCAGGTTGTCTCTAGGTTTCCAATATTTATTCCTAGAAGTGATTTCATTCAAGAGATTAATGATATCATTACTTTACTTTTGGATTTCCTGAGTCAAAAGTTTTCCAAGGATGGATGTACCAATTCATGGTCATCATTAAGAAGAGTCAATAGGGGATTGATTGGGGTAGTCTTATCAATGATGAGATAGACTCCTAGATGAAAACAGTCTTGTCTACGAATTTTTTTTATATATCCTCATATGTCACTTATACAACAGATGGTATGAGGAATTATCCTAGATTGGACACAAAGAGGAAAAGGTAGCTGAACACATTTATTAGTATTTTCCTCAGTTAACAAGGGGTTCGAGGAACAATTCAGAAGAGTAAATGATGCTTTCTTTTATGAGAACATCTATAGGATGAACCTCGAATTGAGGAAAACATGAGTCTTTGATGAGGCATGGCTGAAGTTTCAAAATGGGGTTGTTTGTTATTACAATTTAAGAAGTTCATGTACCTTTGAGTAGTCATGTACCTAAGTGACCCTTTCTGATTTCCCAGATACCCAGGAGACAAGTTGGTCCTAATGGAGTTGGTCAGGCAATTGTTGGATTTCCACAAGTTCCAACAGAGTAAGCACAAGGCCACCGTATCCTTCCCAATTTATATTGGAAGGTATACCTGCTCATCGGTGGTAAAAGCCAAGAATGTAGTGCACGAGCTTCAAGAGAAGTTAAAGAAACACATGAAGCCTAGAGACAAGTTTAATTTTCAAGGAGTGCTTAAGTCATATGGAACCTTGTACTTGCACATGCCTAGCATAGAAGACATCTAGGTTGATCTTCACGATGAAATTACTATCCATAGAAAAGATCATAGTAGGTTAACACTTGAAGAGATTTAGACATTCGAGCTTGCTGATATTCTAGAGGGTACTGATGACAATGAATGTGTTTTGGATCCTTCATATGATGGACTGAATGAGGATCAATATGTTTTCCCAGCTATTTATTTGTCTATCGGTGAAAAATATTTTATTACGGATTGATCAACTCTGATTCTCACATGCACTAAGACATGGCTTACCTCTTGGGGAATGAATTACAAAGAAAATATTTTTTTTAAGTTGGTTGATTTGGAATCAGGACCCTCTAAAAAGGAAAAGGACTAGAGATCTTCTAAGAGGCCTATAAAGGTCAAATTTTTCAAGAAGAGAGGAGAACAAGAAGCCCCTTTAATTGCCACTCCAGTTGAAATGGTGAATGTACCAAAATCACCAACCCCACCAGAAATAGGGGAAATCTCTTTGAAGGTAAAGGTGAGTCAACCTCTAATTTCACCATTTGCTGATTTCCCAATAGAAGTAAGTTTATCCCTCGCTTCCCAGGCTTTGGCTTTAGGATATACACCTCCTCCTTTGCATAACCACTTCCACCTCCTCCTTCATAACCACTTCCACCTCCTCTTTCTCCATCTTCTTCATCAGCCATGGCCAGCATTTTCTCCGGACTCTCACCTCTCTCTACTAGAACCAAAGTGACTATAGATATGCCTCCTCCTTCTGCACCTCTTTTCACTGAATTAACTACCACACTTATGCGTGTTCCCACTCCACCAGTATGTCTTCCTCTAGTTGCAAGTGCAACCAAAACTCTTGCAACAATAGAAACTTCCTCTGGCACACCTCACTGGTTGCTTGATCAGACTCCAAGGAAAAGGAAGGTGGTAGTTCCCATACCAGCCTTTGATTTCAATTCACTCAAGGCTTCTACTGCTAAATCAGCCAAGAAACCCAAAATAGTTTCAAGGGTTTTAGTGGATGCTTTGGGGCACAAGTTTGCAGAGATTACCACTCCCACAACTGAGAAGAATAAAGAGGACATAATGGCCTCTGACTATCAGATAACCAGGGTCGATCTAGGGAAGGTGACAGTAGAAGGAGCACAATAAGATGCACGAGATGCTATGAATGTGCTATGTCAGAAGTTAAAAGAAACAAAGGAAAGTAGGGATGAGCTTAAAGAGAAAGTGGAGTAGTTGACTGAAGTATTACTCAAGCTCTCAAATCCTCCTGAGTCAATACCATCATCCTCTACTCCTATCGGGTTTGATTTCTCATCGGTACCCATGATTGAAAAGATTAATGAAAAGGGGAGAATAGATGATGAATGGATCCAAAGGCTGCTCCTACAAGGAAAAGAAGTCATCAAAGATACTGTGGAGGTCTATCAATCTTTGGAGGATATAAAGAAACAAGGAGAGAAAATGGATGACAAGTTTTCTTCAGAAATTGGAACCTGGAGTTGACTTTCGAAGCTCTCCAAATGCTGAAACAAATTCCATCCCGCATCTTGGTCGAGGAGGGCATCATCCCACATGGGGATAAACATTTTCAGCTGACTAAAGCCATCAGATTCAGAGTAAAGATTCTCAATGAAGCTTGCAGTAAACTGAGAGAATCAAGAGATCAATTGGTCAATGGCAAGAACGACCTGGAAGAAGAGCTGGTCAAAATTTGTGCCAAAGTGTTGAGTGAAGGCTCGGGTATCCTGCCTATTGATGATCTTTACAAACAGATCCAAGAATCCATTCAGCATGAACCAACTTATGGATTCGGCATGGAAGTCATTGACAGGTTTGTGAAAATTGAACATTCTTTGGAGACCCTGAGGAAACTCAACAAGAGATTGAAAAATCTTCCCGGCAACGCCAGTGATACTCAGGAAACATGTGAAGTTCTGAGTGACCATTCCACCATGCCTGATGATAATGAGATGCAAGGTATAATCTAAAAATTCCAAGAATTTCGGAACAAGCAGGCTTTGTTGGAGGAAGAAAAAGATGATGATTCAGAATAGGCACAATGCAACATGTCATTTCAATCTTGAAATCGACATGTCTTTTTCATTTCTGTTTCATCACATAGGAAGAAAATTTTGACTTGGTCTCCTGCGTGAGAGTCAAGCAAAATAGGACTCTTGTTAAAACACTATTTTCTAGGATTTATCCTATTTTCTCTCTACTCTTTTTATTATAAATAAGGGATGCTTATGCATTCCAAAGGGTTGAGATTTTTGGAATATTGAGAACTATTGTGAAGAAGAAGAACTTTGTGTTTTCTTTTAATCACTCAAGGAATAGAAATCGATGTTATTTTTGAAAACTTTGTGTTGTGAGATTCATCTCTCTTAAGATATTGTTCTTATGTTCATGATCTTAAGCTATTCTTTGTTTAGCATTCTCAATCATTTTAAATCGTTTCAAACATTACATTACCTTTGTTATCTAGAACTCGTATGATTATTTCATGATCTGTGTTTTCTCAAAAGAAAATACATTCCCTTCATTTCCTTTCCATTGTGTATTCTTTCTAATCCATTTTACTTCGAAAGTAGCAATATTTCCATCTACTGTGGATATGGATTTTGGGATTCTATCCCAACCCCAATGGTTAGATTAGTGTGAATATTGTACATATCATTTCTATTGTGTTTTATTTTAGTAATAAAAAGGAAGCCTCACCCCTCTTTGAGGAGGGATTCAATCCCATGTACTATGGTTGAACCTCATATTTTGGCGTGAAAAAATATCCAACCAACAGTTTTTGATGACTCTACTGGGGAAATACGGAGTGATAATATAAAGCTTATCCTTTTGGTGTCAGGGGGCTCCATATTTGCCTTATTTTCAACAAGATCTATTTTCCAGTTCAAGCTGGCCAGAAAGATCTTCACTCGGTCAAGCCGAGCCTGGGGTGAAAGTAATCCATTCTTTGATTTGCTTAAATAGCATAATTTCAAACTTTCACCCAACAGTGTTGCATCTAGCCGAGCAATAATTTCTTCGCCCATCCGAAGGAATCGAATTCCTCAAGAATAAGAAGTTTCTACAACTTGTCGTGTATTATTCTTGTCGGATATTCATATTCCTGTACGTACTTCATTTAGAAGAATGGCAGAACAACCTATTCCTTGGGGCGTAGCTATTGGTCCTCTGTCCCTTACTCCACCATTGCATGACCTACCTCATGGATCACAGAGGAATATTCCTAAGTTCAACGGCGATGGAAAACAGCATCCTGACAAACACATTGCATCATTCTTTGTTACATGCGGTGTTCTTTGGGTTGCTCATGAAGATGTCTTTGTTTGAATCTTCGTCAAAACATTGCATGGCGTAGCAGTGGAATGGTTTTACCATCTCCCAAATGCATGCATTACCAACTAGGCTATCATGAGATCTGCATTTGAAGTAAGGTTCAAACTAGTTGAATATTCTCATGCCTTGTTAGCACAACTTACACACATGAAGAAGGAGTCTTACAAACCCATGCGGGACTTCATAGCCAAATTCAACAAGCTGATCCGCAAGATTTCAGACCTCGCTATTCCTACTCTTGCAAATCAGAAGTGTTTCTTCATCAACTCTCAGCCTCCTAATGTGAGCTTCTTGTTGAGAATATATGTTTCCCCGATTTGGCCACCGCTCAAGCTACAGCCACCGAAATAGAAGACGATATTATTCTAGCCAGAAAGATCAGAAGAGAATCATCCAATCCTAAAATTAGAGTACTATTGATCCAATGATTCAGAAGATGGCCAATGACTTGATCGCCTTAAAGAAGAAAATGTCTCAACAAGAAACCAATATTCCTTATCGAGATATTCTTAGATGGAATTTCAACAATGCCAACGGCACTCCCACAAGAGATAGGAATCAGTTGATCATTGATCCCACCAAGCTGACCATTGAAGCTCCTCCTATCAATGCAAGAGTTGAAATAATTGAGGAGGATGAGGAACCAGAAGATCACAAATCTCATGAAGCCTTCGAAGCTTTTGGATATGCTGATGAGTCTTTCGACGATTCAGCTGGCGACTTCAGCATTGGTTATTTGGAATATGAGAAAGATGAAGATGAGCATGATGGACAATCATTTTCAATTTTCACTCGATCCCAATCTCAGAACCCCAGAAATCCAGTTAAAAGCTCCAATTATAAAAGTAAGGAAGCTCCCATAGTTATGGCGAAAAGAGGATCTCCCATCTCAACACAAACTGAAAAGGATTTAATGAAAAAGGTAACTTCACCTTCCAACTCTCTTTCTCCTGCTTTTAAGGCCAATAACTCAGCTCATACCAATGTAACTAGAACTAAGCCCTCCATCATTCCTTCATATACCACTTTTTACATTATTGATCATGCAAAGAAAACCAAGATCCAAATGTCAGAAGCATAATACCTTCAATCAAACCCGGAGCAATTCGAGAAACTTGCCAAATTCATTAGAAGCAAGGACACTATTCCTTCATCTTCAAAAGGCATTTTGTCTAGTCCTATTCAGTCTTCACCTCAGAACAATATTTCCTCTACTTCTTCTTCAGGGAAGATCAAACCATTTTATTTGTCCCTACTCATAAACGGATTCAAACTCAGCAATTGCATCATTGACTCAGGAGCCTCTGATAATGTTATGCCCACAAAATTATCCCATGCCCTTGGACTTACTTTGACTAAATCATATGGATGGTGTTACTCCATGGAAACCAAGCAAGTCCCATTGATTGGTCAAATCAAATATGCACAATTTGCATTCGTCGCCTTCCTAGAGAAGAGAGTGAAAATGACAATTCTGGTTGCTGATATTCCAGTTGCTTATGGTATTCTCTTAGGAAGAGGTTTTTGTAAAGACGTCAGGGGAGAGATCAACATGGACTAGACCAAGGCCAAAATCCCAGTTAATGGATTTTCTCACATTCTCCATCCTGAACCTCAAGCTAAGTATTTGTTCACTAAATTAGATGACCCCAAGGCTCAAATTCTTTTCAAGGATGCTGGTTTGGGAAATTACCTCATGACATTAGAAGTACCAGCTGTAGACATCAAATAAGAGGATTATAATGCTATTTGGACCCTCAAATTTGACGGGAGCTGTTCAACTACCGGATCGGGAGCTAGTGTAGTTCTTATATCTCCAGATTTTGAAATCTTTCCTTTCACCTTCAAGCTGCAGTTTGATAACACTAATAATACAACTGAGTATGAAGCCTTGTTATTAGGTTTAGAAATGGCCAGACAAAAGGGAATTCGAAATCTCAAGGTTCAAGGAGATGCGGAGCTGATTGTTAACCAGGTAAAAGGGATCTCTCAAGTGAAAAATGATCACCTAAAGCATTACAGGAATAAGTTATAGGATAACATAGAATGCTTTGATGCTTTTTCCATTAAGGTAGTTTTGAGGGATCATAATGACAAAGCCGATTCTTTGGTCGTGTCTGCATCTCTTCTCCTTCCTCATCCACAGTTCAAACGGGACACGTACACCATTGAAATTGTATATCGTCCCATTGTTCTAGATAACTCAGCTCATTGACAAGTATTTAACGATGATCAATAGATATTGTCTTTTCTGGAGAAATCTGATAATTTTAATGAACTGTATTTTGAAGGGTCAGAATCAGCTTTCTGTGAATCTATTTTGAATTCATATCAAGAGGTTGATGGCAAGTTCATTCAGCTAAAAGGAAATAAGATTCCCAAGGGATTGGTTTCTCTGGAAGTTCTATTTGATAAACATGACCATTTTATCCAGAATAAAAGGTAGACTGAAGGCATTTCCTCGTCAGAAGTAGACCAAGTTAATCTGGGATCTCCTGATCAACCGCGGATGGTGAATATTGGGAAATGTTGTTCCCCTAAGGAGAAAGAAAAATTCACTTCACTCCTGAAGAGATACATGGATGTCTTGGTCTGGTCCTATGTGGATTTAAAATCCTTCAAGCCCAAAGATGTGCAACATAGCATCCCCTTAAAGCCTGAAGTAAAACCCCACAGGCAGAAGCAAAGACATTATAACCCCAAGATCTCAAGGACTATTCTTGCATAAATTCAAAAAATGTTAGATATAAGGATTATCTTCCCAATCCACCATTCTACCTGGGTTGCTAACATCATCCCCATCAGGAAGAATAATGGTGAAATCCATATTTGTGTGGATTTCCAAAATCTGAATCAGTCTTCATTAAAAGACAACTATCCCTTGCCTATCATGGATCAGGTGTTATAGATTGTTACTGGATCAGAGATGCTATCCATGCTTGATGGATTTTCAGGATATAATCAAGTTGAGGTAGCTGCTGAGGATCAACATAAAATGGCCTTCACAACCCCATGGGGGACCTTTTCTTATAGGAGGATGCCTTTCGGTTTGATCAACGTTAGGGCCACATTTCAGAGAGCTATGGACTTGGCATTCAGAGATCTGATGGGTAAAGTTATAGTTTTATATTTGGATTACTTGATCGTTTTCTCTAAAAAATGGAGTGATCATTATGATCATCTAGAGCAGGTACTCTTGAGATGCAGGTGTCACGGGATTTCATTAAATCCTAAGAAGTCCATGTTTGGAGTGATAGAGGGAAATTTGTTGGGTCATATTGAGACTAGAGAAGGAACCAAGACCGACCCAGAAAGGGTGAAGGCCATTCAAAGCCTTACCCTACCCACAAGCAAAACTGGAGTTCATTCCTTTTTCAGAAAGGTCAATTTCCTAAGGAGGTTCATATGTGACTTTGCTGAAAAAACCAAGGATATCCTTGGGATGATGAAAGGTAAAACTCCATTTCGATGGAGTACTGAAGGGAAGCTTACATTTGATGAAGTCAAAAAGGTAATTGCTCATGCTCCTGTTCTGGTATATCCAGATTTCAAAAAAGATTTCATCATGTACAGCTATGCTTCCGCACACACAGTGTCAGTCATCCTGATGCAGGAGAACGAAGAAGGCATTGAAGCTCCCATCGCTTTCATGATCTGCCCATTAAAGTAACATGAAATAAAGATGTCACATATTGAAAACCATACTTATGTGGTGGTACGAGTAGTGAAACATTTTAGATACTATGTGCTAAGTTCTCATACCCTCGTTCTCATTCCCGATACTGTAGTTAAATCCATTTTAACTCAACAAGAGATAGGTAGTCAACGGGGTAACTGGATAGCTAAAGTTCAAGAGTATGACTTGGACATCAGACCTACCAAGTTGGTATGAGGAAGGAGCCTATGCCAATTAATTACGGAAAATAATGCTGAGACAGAATGCGAAAAAACTGAAGATACCTCTTCAGAATTGCCCATGGTGATTTCTATGAGCACAACTGACGAATGGTACACAGATATTGCTTTCTTTTTGACTTATGGTGAATTTCTGCCACATTTAAGCCAAAAGGAGAAGAGGACAGTTAAGTTAAGATCTGCAAGATACATCCTGTGTGATAATGGAATATACAAGAAAGGTATTATTGGTGTATTTCCTCGTTGTGTTGATAAATCTTAGTGGGTAAGGTTGCTAGAGTCCTTCCATAGTCTAGCATGCAGAGGACATTTCTCTTTTTCCATGGCAACTTATAAGATCCTACGGGCCAGATACTATTGGCCTACTCTCTTTCGAGACTCAGCAGAAGGGGTATCCAAGTGTGAAGCTTGTCAACATTTCGTTGGTCGCCCTAAGCTAGCACCTCTTCCCCTGAAGCCTGTAGCGATCGAAGAACCTTTTCACCAGTGGGGAATTGATTTCATTGGAACATTGAATCTTGCCTCTAGTGCCAGACACAATTACGTGCTCACTACTACAGACTATTTCACCAAGTGGGTGGAAGCTGTGCCAATCAAGCAGGTGACCTCAGAAGCCGTGTGTAAATTCCTTAAAGAAAATATAACTGTCAGATTTGGTGTGCCTCACAAGATTGTGGCTGATAACGCCTCCAATTTCTTGTCACATGAGAAGATAATTTTTTTATGGATTCGGGATCACCCTGGCTCACTCATCTGACTATTATCCCCAAGGCAATGGTCAAGCTGAATCCAGCAACAAGAACCTGGTTACCATAATTAGAAAGCTAGAGGATGAGAACCAGAGGACATGGCACAAAGAATTGTATGATGTGTTATGGGCAGATCGAATTACTCCAAAGTGAGCTATTGGGATGTCCCCTTTCCAGGTGTTGTATGGAATTGATGCTGAAATTCCCATTTCCGTAGAACTGCCAACCTTACAGTTGGCCAAAGCAGTCGAAGATGAGACTTTTCAAAACTCTATTGAGAAAAGGGTGATGTACCTAGCCAGGATAGAAGAGGAATGAAGAAATGTGGTTGATCACATTGTAGATCATCAGAGAAAAGTAAAGAAGATATTTGATAAGAAATCAAAGCAATGTGACTTTCAAATTGGAGATCTGGTGCTTCTTTGGGATAAGAGAAGGGAGCAGAAAGGAATGCATGGAAATTTTGATTCTTTGTGGAAAGGACCTTTCAAGATTCATCATCTAAATGGTGAAAATAGCTTTTTTCTATCATATATTTATGTAGATTTGCTTCCTTTACCTTTCAGTGGTCAAAATATAAAGTTATTCCATCAGTAATACAAGAATCTCTCTTGTATTGTACATAATTTGTCTTCTGTCGCGTGTTTGCTTTTGTTTCTTTCTTTCTTTCTTTTGTTTTTTTTTGGTTTTTCTTCTTCCAGACTCCATGGCCAAATGGATAAAGCCAAAAATTATGAGTCCTCTTCCATTGACATTGCAAATAAAGTCCCCAACTGGAGCCAGCTATTATCCCATTTTAGTGATTCCAGCTAAAATCAAGATAACCATATAAATTTTTGAAAAAATCTACTAAAATGCCCATTTGAAGAGTATTTCAGGTTTTTAGGTTTCAACAACATGCAAACATGTTATTTACATGATATATGCTAATTTTTTCTTGAAACCTGAAACCCGATTCAACTCCCTTGTGTCAGGTTTTCGGAACTCCGGAGCATCGGAACATGCGTGATTAAAAACATGCTTCATGTCACGTGACTTCCGAAACCCGAAACCCGATATGTTCCTTTATGTCAGGTTTTCAAAACCTTTGAGCATCTAAACATATCACGCTTCATTTTGGGTTTCCGGACACTCCAAACATGATGACATGGCATTCATGTCAAGTTCTAGGGTAGTTGGCACAAGTGTCAAGTGAGAAGCAATAAATGTGGGGTTTTTATAAATAGTTGGATTTACACGTCATTTTTATCTTTTGTGTTTTTGGTTGCAAATTTTCTCCTACATGCTCTCTCAGCCTCCGAACCCAATTTGATCTCGTGCTCGATTGCGTGGTCCATTTTCAATTATTTTTTGAATTTGCTGAAGGTATTTACTCTACTTTCCGCTTGTGAAGTTTTTTTGAAATTGTTTTTGTAATGTCCTTTGCATCTTCTCCTTCCTTTCCTATTTTTCTTTTTAGGTTTAGGGTTTTAGGTTTTTCTTCTTCTTTTGAGTTGTATTCCAATAAAAATCATTGATTAAAAGTTCACCCTTAGGGTGTTTTCCTATTTTATTCCTTGGAATATACCTTTTTGTATTTTAAAGAAAAGAAGAAGAATACAAAAATCCAAAATATTAAAATGGCGGAAAAATTTCATGTTTGGACATCTCAAAAACCTGATCCCTTATTTTCAGGTTTTGCAGGGTGTTTTACAATCTCCAAGTTCCGTAATGTTTCTAGATTTTTAGCCTGTCAGACATATACTGGTTTCCGACACATTCTTTCCAGTGTGTCGGGTCTCGCGAGGTGCTCGACATATTTCGATTCCCGCAGTGTATTAGGTTTTGCAGAGTTTCAGAAACATACTAGTTTCCAACACATTCTCTTTAGTGTGTCAGGTTTTTCGGAGTGTCCAACAAGACCTAATTTCTTACACATTCTATCCAATGTGTTGGGTTCTGGAAGGTTCTTTGCAAGTCCTAAAACCCAGATAGTGTGGTGGGTCGGTGGGGTTATTCAACAAGTTTTCAAACCCAGGTGTTCAAACCAGAAGTGATCAAGTCATTTCTCCTCCAAGACTCCTCATGTTGGATCCTAGTTCATCACAGGATAATTCTGATAAATCAGGGAAGATGAATTATAAATTCAGCAAGGTGGAGTCTTCTTCCTACATTGATTGCAATTATGACATCCGGGATACAGAAATCAGAAATGTAGACATGGAAGATTTTTGGAATAGAGTCAAGAGATCTTCCCAAACCCCCCTGGATGAGATCAATAGCTAGTAGTGGCCTCCCTCTTGCAGCAGGATTCCCCATGTCTGCTCAGTGCCCCGAGTTCATCTTGGCATGTGCTTCGAATTATGACTCTACTTCTCGTTCAGTGAGAAATCAGGTGGGAGAAGTCATAGTCAAGTTAGATGGAGGTTACTTCGATGACATTCTCAGACTACCTAACTTCGAGGAGTATGGGGATGTAGATCTCAATTCAACCCAGAAATCCTAGGACAAAGATCAAGAAGACTGTATTAAACATGTGAATATAAAGTTCCTGATCAAAGCTAAGCGGGTTGTCTCTAGGTTTCCAAGATTTGTTCCTAGAATTGATTTCATTCAAGAGATTAATGATATCATTACTTTGTTGAGACGGGTTTTTGGATTTCCTGAGTCAATTTTTTTCCAAGGATGGATGTACCAATTCATGGTCATCATTAAGAAGAATCAATAGGGTATTGATTGGGGTAGTCTTATCAGTGATGGGATAGACTTTTAGATGAAAACAGTCATGTCTATGGGAAAGTTTTATATGTCCTCATATGTCACTTATGCAATAGCTGGTATGAGGAAATATCTCAGATTGGACACAAACGGGAACAAGGTAGTTGAACACATTTATTTGTATTTTCCTTAGTTAACAAGGAAGGGGTCCGAGGATCAATTCAGAAGATTAAATGATGCTTTCTTTTATGAGAACATCTGCAGGATGAACCCCGAACTGAGGAAAACAAGAGTCTCTGATGAGGCATTGGCTAAAGTTTCAAAATGGGGTTGTGTCTTCTTGAAATTTAAGAATTTCATGTACCTTCGAGTAGTCATGTACCTAGGTGACCCTTTTCGATTGCCCAAATACCCAGGAGACAAGCTGGTCCTGATGGAGTTGGTCGGGTAATTGTTGGATTTCCACAAGTTCCAATAGAGTAAGCACAAGGCCACCGTATCCTTCCCAATTTCTATTGGAAGGTATACCTGCTCAATGGTGGTAAAATCCAAGAACATAGTGCACGAGCTTCAGGAGAAGTTAAATAAGCACATGAAGCCTAGAGATGAGTTCGACTTTCAATGAGTTCTTAAGTCATATGGAACCATGTACCTGCACATGCCTAGCATAGAAGACATCTGGGTTGATCTTCATGATGAAGTTTCTATCCAAAAAAAAGATCAGAGCAGGTTAACACTTGAAGAGATTCAAACATTCGAACTCGTTGACATTCCAGAGGGTACTGGTGACAATGAAAGTGTTCTGGATCCTTTATATGACAGATTGAATGAGGATCAATAAGTTTTCCCAACTATTGATTGGTCTATCGGTGAAAAAGCTTCTATTACAAAAAGATCAGCTCTAATTCTCACACACACTAACACATGGCTCACCTCTTAGGGAATGAGTTACAAAGAAGATATTTTTTCAAAGTTGGTTGATTTGTAAGCGGGACCCTCCAAAAAGGAAAAGGACAAGAGCTCTTCTAAGAGGCCTATAAAGGTCAAATTTGTCAAGAAGGGAGGAGAACAAGAAGCACCTTCAATTTCCACTCTAGTTGAAATGGTGAACGCACCAGAATCACCAACCCCACCAAAAATAGGGGAAATCTATTTGGAGGTAGAGGTGATTCAACCTCTAATTTCACCATTTGATGATTTCCCAACAGAAGTAAGTTTATCCCTCGCTTCCCAGGCTTTGGCTTTAGGATCTACACCTCCTCCTTCGTAACCACTTCCACCTCATCTTTTGCAACCACTTCCACCTCCTCCTTCATAACCACTTCCACCTCCTCTTTCTCCATCTTATTCATCAGCCATGGCTTGCATTTTCTCCAGACTCTCACCTCTCTCTACTAGAACCAAAGTGACTATAGATATGCCTCCTCCTTCTGCACCTCTTTTCACTAAATCCACTACAACACTTGTGGTTGTTCCCACTCCACCAGTAAGTCTTCCTCCACCTGCAAGTGCAACCCAAAATCCTGCAACAGTAGCAACTTCCTCTGGCACGCCTCAATTGTTTCTTGATCAAATTTTGAGGAAAAGGAATGTGGTAGTTCCCATACCAGCCTTTGATTTCAGTTCACTCAAGGCTTCTACTGCTAAATCAGCCAAGAAACCCAAAATAGTTTCAAGGGTTTTAGTGGATGCTTCGGGGCACAAGTTTGCAGAGATCGTCACTCCTGTAACTGACAAGACTAAAGAGGACATAGTGGCCTATAACTATCAAATAACCAGGGTCGATCTAGGGAAGGTGACGGCAGAAGGAGCACAACAAGATGCATGAGATGTTATGAACGTGTTATTTTAGAAGTTAAAAGAAACAAAGGAAAGCAAGGATGAGCTTAAAGAGAAAGTGGAGTAGTTCACTAAAGCATTACTCAAGCTCTCAAAGCCTCTTGAGTCAATACCATCATCCTCTACTCCTATCGTGTTCGATTTCTCATTGGTACCCATGATTGAAAAGATTAATGAAAAGGGGAGAACAGTTGATGAATGGACCCAAAGGCTTCTCCTATAAGCAAAAGAAGTCATCAAAGATACTGTGGAGGTCTATCAATCTTTGGAGGATATAAATAAATAAGGAGAGAAAATGGATGGCGATTTTTCTTTAGAAATCGGGAACATGGAGTTGATTTTCAAAGCTCTCCAAACACTTAAACAAATTCCATCCCGCATCTTTGTCGAGGAGGGCATCATCCCACATGGGGATAAAAAATTTCAGCTGACTAAAGACATCAGATTCAAAGTAAAGATTCTCAATGAAGCTTACAGTAAACTGAGAGGATCAAGAGACCAATTGCTCGATGGAAAGAACAACCTGGAAGAAGAGATGGTCAAAATCTGTGCCAAAGTGTTGAGTGAAGGCTCGGGTATCCTGCCTGTCAATGATCTTTACAAACAGATCCAAGAATCCATTCAGCATAAACCAACTTACGGATTTGGCATGGAAGTCATTGACAGGTTTGTGAAAATTGAACATTCTTTGGAGACCTTTAGGAAACTCAACAAGAGATTGAAAAATCTTCCCGGAAATGCCAGTGATACTCAGGAAACATGTGAAGTTCTGAGTGACCATTCCACCGTGCCTGATGATAATGAGATGCAAGGTATAATCTGAAAATTCTAATAATTTCAGAACAAGCAGGATTTATTGGAGGAAGAACAAGATGATGATTCAGAATAGGCACAATGCAACATGTCATTTCAATCTTGAAATCGACGTGTCTTTTTCATTTCTATTTCGTCACATAGGAAGAAAAATTTGACTTGGTCTCCTGCGTGAGAGTCAAGAAAAATAGGACTCTTGTTAAAACACTATTTTCTAGGATTTTTCCTATTTTCTCTCTACTCTTTTTATTACAAATAATTGATGCTTATGCATTCCAAAGGGTTGATATTTTTGGAATATTGAGAACTATTGTGAAGAAAAAGAACTTTGTGTTTTCTTTTAATCACTCAAGGAATAGAAATTGATGTTATTTTTGAAAACTTTATGTTGTGAGATTCATCTCTCTTAAGATATTGTTCTTATGTTCAGGATCTTAAGCTATTCTTTGTTTATCATTCTCAATCATTTTAATCGTTTCAAACATTACATTACATTTGTTATCTAGAACTCGTATGATTATTTCGTGATCTGTGTTTTCTC
Organism: Taxus chinensis; assembly: GCA_019776745.2. Lineage (NCBI taxonomy): Eukaryota > Viridiplantae > Streptophyta > Pinopsida > Cupressales > Taxaceae > Taxus > Taxus chinensis. The sequence goes on along the minus strand of CM034155.1, from coordinate 196,686,576 downwards.
AAAAGAAAATGTGTTCCCGTCATTTCCTTTCCATTGTGTATTCTTTCTAATCCATTCTACTTCGAAAGCATCAATATTTCCATCTACTGTAGGTATGGATTCTAGGATTCTATCCCAACCCCAATGGTTAGATTAGTGTGAATACTATACATATCATTTCTTTTGTGTTTTAGATTAGTAATAAATAGGTAGCCTCACCTGTCTTTGAGGATGGATTCAATCCCATGTACTGTGGTTGAACCTCATATTTTGGTGTGACAAAATATCCAACCAACAGCATGAAACCTATTTTGAGAGTACATTTGCAGTAAAGGGAAACTCCCCACCTCTATAATTATATGATGTATTCCACTGTTTTGGGAGGCCATGCGATATTCTGAGTTGTATTGGACTTATATTGCATGTATGAACTTGCGCGCATGAATCTATGATAGTATTATGATGTATCCAGTTCCTTTTTTGTGATGAATTAATAAAATGGATCATTGTGGATGGATATTAGTTGTTGATGTCTCTATTTATGGTAATTATATGGTTAATTTGATCTTAATTATGATCTGATATAATATGCTTTCTTATTATGTGTGTTTCCAATTTTAGCTCATGGATCTGATAATTATGATGGAATATACACTTTGATAATGGTTAATTTATACATTCATGCTAACATCTCTAAAATATTTCAAAAAGGAGGGACTTGGTAGGCTTCACGCGCTTCGGGTGATCATCCAAATCTCTCTGGATAAAGTGCCAACATGCCTAGGAAATTAAGGGAAAAAAAGACTACAAGTTCAAACTTGTCTGTATCATGGACATATCAATAATATAAATTACAAAAGGAAAAGGTTTCTAATTCTGCCCCTTCCTTCTAGTGACTGGTAATGTTAAATGATTCATAATGGGAACATGCTCTATTGGGGTGTTTAGGTGTCATAGCCTTTGGATAAGTTCAACCAAATCATTTCTTTACCTTTGGCTCTATGATTTCTGTGTTTTTTATTCAAGACCATGACGAGATGAAATACAAAGCTAAAATGTATTCCCTCATTTTTCCAGTGTGGGCATATTTTCTTTCCTAGTTAATTTGCTCCAACACTACAGTTTTGCAGCAATATGGGAATATCTCACAAAAAGGGTTTGAGAGATCATGTTGTCAAAGATCCTTATATTTGAGGTTGGTTGGTTTGATGAATACCATAGTTATAATGGATTTTTTTGCTCCAAGCTCACCAAATAGGCTAATGTAGTACTGTAGTCACCTTATAGTCAACATTTCTTCATGGGCCTCACATAAAAGGAGATGGATATCTAGTATTTTGGATGATATTATGGATGATATGAATGCACTCCAGTGTTATCAACATTCTACAATGTCATCCAACATTTTAAATGACACTACAGATGTTCTGAATGCACTCATATGTGATCAACATTCCATAGTCTGAATGCACTCCAATGTGATCAACATTCCGTAGTGTCACCCAACCTTCTAGATGATACATTGGATGCTTTGATTGCACTTCTATGTGATCAACATTCCATAGTGTCATCCTTCTTTTTGGATGACACTATGGCTGGTTTGAATGCACTCCAATGTGTTCAACATTATGTAATATCATCCAACATTCTGGATGAAACTAAGGATGGTCTAAATACACTCCTATGTGATCAACATTCCATAGTCCGAATGCACTCCAATGTGATCAACATTCCGTATTGTCACCCAACCTTCTAGATGACACTATGGATGCTCTGATCACACTTCTATGTGATCAACATTCCATAGTGTCATCCATAATTCTGGATGACATTATGGCTGGTCTGAATGCACTCCATGTGATCAACATTCCCTAGTGTCATCCAAAATGTTGGATATCTACCTCTCACATAAAAATCCTATGCATTGATGTTAGAATGGTGTTGAATACACAAACTTTACTGTTTAAGCTCAACTTCTTCCTATAATAGAATTAGTCCATGAATATTTTTGTAACATGTGAGTAATTTCCTCTGTGTTTATGTTTTTAGGTGAGATAAACAATATCTTACAGTAATTTTATGGTAGCATCGATGTTCAGTATTAGTAGCATTGTCTAGATATTGATGGATCCACATCTCATCCCTAGAATTAGAACAACAAATAGAGGAACATACTGTTGGATGGAAAAAAAATATATCTTCATGAGGAGTGGGAAAAAATCCATTTTAATTTGCCATAATATTTTGTGAACAATGATGGTTCACCTGGGGTTGCATATAATTTTTGAAATTTGACTGGGTGAGGAGCCATGCTAGGAGGGCTCACCCCAGTGGGGGGGGGGGGGGGGGGGGGGGGGGGGGGGGGGGGGGGGGGTGGGGGTTGTGTTTTTTTTTTTTTTTTTTTGTTTTTTTTTTTTCCTCCCAAACCCCCCCCCCTCCCCCCACCCCCCCCTTGTTTTTTTTTTTTTTTTGTTGTGGGGGGGTTTTTTTTTTTTTTTTTTTGTTTTTTTTTTTTTTTTGTTTTCTTTTTTTTTTTTTTTTTTTTTTTTTTTTCCTTTTTTTTTTTTTTGGGTTAACCACCCCCCCCCTTCCCCCCCCGCCCCCCCCTTTGTTGTTTATTTTTTTTTTTTCTTTTTCTTTTTTGTTTTTTTTTTTTTTTTTTTTTTTTTCTTTGTGTTTTTCTCCTCCCCCTATTGGCACCCCTGCTCCCCACCTATTCTTTTCTACTTATTCAAGACCATGACGAGTGAAATACAAAGCTAAAATGTATTCCCTCTTTTTCCCAGTGGGGCATATTGTTCTTTCCTAGTTATTTGCTCCAACACTACATTTTTTGGGCAGCATAATGGGAATAATTCACAAAAAGGTTTGAGAGAATCATGTTGTAAAGATCCTTATATTTGAGGTTGGTTGGTTTGATGAATACCATAGTTATAATGGATTTTTTTGCTCCAAGCTCACCAAATAGGCTAATGTAGTACTGTAGTCACCTTATAGTCAACATTTCTTCATGGGCCTCACATAAAAGGAGATGGATATCTAGTATTTTGGATGATATTATGGATGATATGAATGCACTCCAGTGTTATCAACATTCTACAATGTCATCCAACATTTTAAATGACACTACAGATGTTCTGAATGCACTCATATGTGATCAACATTCCATAGTCTGAATGCACTCCAATGTGATCAACATTCCGTACTGTCACCCAACCTTCTAGATGATACATTGGATGCTCTGATTGCACTTCTATGTGATCAACATTCCATAGTGTCATCCTTCTTTTTGGATGACACAATGGATGGTTTGAATGCACTCCAATGTGTTCAACATTATGTAATATCATCCAACATTCTGGATGAAACTAAGGATGGTCTGAATACACTCCTATGTGATCAACATTCCATAGTCCGAATGCACTCCAATGTGATCAACATTCCGTACTGTCACCCAACCTTCTAGATGACACTATGGATGCTCTGATCACACTTCTATGTGATCAACATTCCATAGTGTCATCCATAATTCTGGATGACATTATGGCTGGTCTGAATGCACTCCATGTGATCAACATTCCCTAGTGTCATCCAAAATGTTGGATATCTACCTCTCACATAAAAATCCTATGCATTGATGTTAGAATGGTGTTGAATACACAAACTTTATTGTTTAAGCTCAAATTCTTCCTATAATAGAATTAGTCCATGAATATTTTGTAACATGTGAGTAATTTCCTCTGTGTTTATATTTTTAGGTGAGATAAACAATCTCTTACAGTAATTTTATGGTAGCATCGGTGTTCAGTATTAGTAGCATTGTCTAGATATTGATGGATCCACATCTCATCCCTAGAATTAGAACAACAAATAGAGGAACATACTGTTGGATGGAAAAAAAATATATCTTCATGAGGAGTGGGAAAAAATCCATTTTAATTTGCCATAATATTTTGTGAACAATGATGGTTCACCTGGGGTTGATATAATTTTTGAAAGCTGACTGGGTGAGGAGCCATGCTAGGAGGGATAACCCCATGATCCTCAAACATATGTGGAAACCCCTTCTACCCAAATATTATTTTCTACTTATATAAGGAAAAGATTTTATTTGATTATAGAGCATTCACTTGCACTTGATTTTTATGAGTTACCATATTGCAGCGAAGATCATCCACAATTTTTTACGAGTTCCCATATTGTAGGGTAGTTCATTCACAATTGTGGGCAGGGTAGGTCAACAAATTTTTATCCATAGAAGGGAAATATTTTACCTGATATATATCATTCACTGGCACTTGATTGTTATGAGTTCCTGTATTGCAAGGAAGGTCCACAATGTATTCATCTTCCAAGAAACTATACTAACATCTCACTAGAAATGGAAATGGATGGAGGTGGACCTTTAAATAAAGGTAAAATTAGAACTCTGACACCTAGACAACATATCAGGTTACAGTACTAGGAAGATTACATGTGATAAAGTTATTCATAAAAGTAATACTTATATTCCTACCATCTCTCTTTCCCCCATTCCACCATATGTTGAGTTATATCTGACATGGATGTATAGGATTTTATTTATTTGATGTTAATAAAACAAGGTTCTTGTGACTGAGTTCTGAAAGAGAGAGAATGTTTGGGAGAAACTTGTTGCGAATCATGTAATGATGTAGAAGAAACAATTTAATCCTATGGTATGATACTTTATTTAGTTTCATCGGCTCTATCATATTTTCCTCCAATGGAAAAATCCTAAATGTCATCCATTGCTTCTTCATACACACCAAATTACATATTTGTTTGTTGGAATTTTTGGCTAGAGTATAACTGACTTGTTTTTGCAACATAGAATCACCACTCAGAATCTCTTTCATTCTCAAATTAGACCCAAACTCATTGTTACTAGATCTTTGTTTCTTTGTAATAATGAATCTTTTTTTACCGGTAAAAAAGGATTCATTGTTATAATAAGTTGTACATAGAGTACAAAAACAGAAATACTTGTATCACAACTATTAAATTTAGATTCTCTTAATTATTATAATATTGTGAATATTAAATTTAGATTCACTTAATATTATACATTTCTAAATATTAAATTTAGAAACCTAATAAAAAAACTTTGAACCTAAAAACTATTGTGTAGTATCCATTGATTAAAGGACGTCATAATTAGATTTTTGAAAGGTGACATGAATTCTAGTCCACTGAACATAAAATACACTTGTACCATTATGCTTTATCCTTACTCAAAGTAGGCTGGAAAACAAAATCATTGAGGGAAAGAATAGTATGTTCGCCACATGATCAGTTTCAACTGAAACTGTACAGTGTGCCACATTGACAGGTTCTTACATGATGAAAATCAGTTCAATTGTCACTTTGTTAATTGATGTGCCTGAATAGCTGACAAGAGCCTGAATTTCTTGAAGAAGAATCATCAGGGTCTATTTCAGTCTCAACTCCTTTTAAAGGGCATTTTTTTAATCCTATAAATTCATATTCTTGAACTAGTTATCTCACTATGTATTGCGGCTCTTCTCAATATTCATAGCCTGTCATTCTTAACAATGAAGGTTTGTGGCTTCATTAAACTCAATCATAATGGAGCAAACACTTAATTCATAGGGATATTCATAATAGCTAATATTCACCAACAAGATATTTTTTCATTTTCTTGCCAAGTATTATTTTTGTGGGAAATCATTTATCTCTTCTTGTACAAAGTGTGTCTACATTGGGAATAGCCTTCATGTTGGATTTGATTGTAGAATCATGTCTTGTGGTTGTTATAATATCCATACAACCCCTGGCAATAGAATGCCACTACGCTAGAAAGGTTCTTCTTACAATCATGTATGCAAAGGCTGTGAAAGCTCAAGGTCATGGAATCCAAGTGGCCTCTGAAGCTGTGGGTAACCATAGGGCTATTTCTGTCTTTTCCTCACAGGACATGATTCTAGGACTATTCATAAAAACTCATGAGGAACCCCACAAAGAGAGCATGAAGGAATCTTGGATTACATGATCAATTTTGGGAGCATCTCAATTCCTGGGTTTATGTAATTCCACACTCACCTTTTGGTATGGAGTGTTAGATATCATAAGCAATGGGATGAGGGGGTGAATCAGTTCTAATCTCAAATAAGGTCTTATCAAAATTTCTATCTTTATTAATTTGAATTTGTAGTTAGATTAAGATCACAAGATCAACTCCAAAAAAACAACAAAAAATAACAAAACAAAAATTTTATAGTGGGAAACCCAAGAAGGGAAAAACCTACTTTGAAATCAACCTCTTTATTTAGAACACCAATTCTAAGTACTGATTTAAAAATGATTGAGCACCCACTTGATCTTTGAAGCACCAAATTCAAATGACACCTAACACCAAGTAGATGACGGAATGAGCATCCAATCAACTGACAAAGAAAGAAGCACTAACTTCTTCTTGCCTAAGTACCTACTTAGAAAATTTAAGCATACAAGATGATCATATAGTGACTTGTTGCTTGTTACTAAGATCATGGAACTAATTATGATCACTTTACTATCTTAATGTACCTATTTCACTGATGTTGCACCCTATAAATTGATCATTGTATATAAACCCCTGTATATCATACCTTCATATTTCAATCCACTACATTTTTATATCAGTCCTCTTCTAACTCAATCAATGATTCCACTTCATAATACTGTAGACCTCTATGTACATGTATGTTTGTTCACCATTTATCTATTTTCCTCTTAAACCTATCTATAACATTCTCAATTCAGTCATGACTGTATATCTCTTATATTTTCTACACTCCATGTTATCTATTTCATTTTCCTATGTCATTCACCCATTATTTTCTTGATTTTATTGTATGTGTTCTTCTCTAACTTATTTCCATATCATGCATGTTTCCAATCTACCTCTCTCACTATTTTATCTTCATTTCACCTCACTATATTTAGTGTCTATTCACTTCTCTATATTTAAACTTAGTCATTCCACCTTATTTCTAAAATAAGTTTGAATTGTAACACCCACATGTCTTTTCAACTTCTATATATTTCTCCCATTTCATTATACCAACCTACAAGTGACCATTGCTCTCAAAAAAATATATGAATGTTCACCTTCAAGCATAGGAATCTTTAAAAACTCCACCTATGGCACTTTAAATTCTTCTCTTCCTTGACCTTGAGCTCCTTCACTATAAGACAAAAGAAAACTCTTCACCTCCTTTTTCTCAACATGTACCTCTTCATAATTCCATCAAGATTTCAATCAACAGACTTTTTCAAAGTGAAGAAGAACAAGTTTGACCTTTCAAGTTTCTTCTTCTATACATAGTGGATTTAACATGTGAACCAACTTCAAATAAGCCCTTAAGCCTCTTCAATTACTCAAGTATAACTGAACATATACTAATTGTAAGCACATAAATGTATCATACTTACAATGCAACCTTAGACTATCTTTATGAGAAATTTTCTTCATTCATTTACCTAAAATTTGTACTGTGAGGTCATTCATGTGTTCAATACTTGTATATCAAGAATTTGATATCTTCCTGAGGAGGGCAGATATTCATTTTTCCTTAAGAGTTGACTAGAGAAATAATTAAAACCTTCAAACTATGTCTTGAACCTGAAATACAATTTTGTAGAAAAAGATATCCTTTACATCTTATATGCATCATGTTCTTCACTCTGTAGAGGTTCTCTAGGATCTTTTTGGATTGAATGCACTTATAAAAAACAAGAAGATACACTTACAAACATGGAGAAGATGTTATAACTAGAAATCTTGAACCTGTACAGTAATGTAGACCACTGTGGCAAAAGAAACTCTTGCATTCACCTAGAAGCCACTTTTTTAAAGGATGGAGTTGATCTTTGAACCTTATTTCACCTTTTTGCAACATAATTCCATAGGAATTTAATCCCTTTTTGTAAACATTAACTCTTAAGCCAAGAAATTGTCCATTTACCAGTTGAAGGAATAAATGTGCACATTTTTTAAATTTATTCAATGGATATCTCACACTATACTTAATAATTTGAAAAAAATATTTTTACAAAAAAATTCTAATCATCCTATAGATATATCTTCCAATTTTTCATGAAATTTGGTTTGTTCGTTTGTGAGAATAAAGCAAAAACGTTTTTTGAAAACCCTATATCAGGGTATTGTCTCAGTCATATCCCAAGAGTATACAAGAAGAAAAATCTCATTTTTATTTGAATGAAACATAAAAAATTCATGTGTCATTGATTAGAAAAATATTCCTTTACCTTCTCCAGCCTAGAATCAAGCTTGAAACTTCTCCAACATTTGTCAAAGATTGATTGTCTCGTGTACAGTGGAGTAAGAAATTTTGAGCATGTTACAAATTACAATTAGGTTTGATTGAGATTGTTTAATGTCTTTGAGGGTTTAACAAAGATGTTGATATTTCACTCCAAATTGACACTTTCATCTAGATACCCTGCTCTAAAGCTTGCAAAGAAGAACAACACATATACACACTTGTAATTGAGTAAAGCATGACTCAAGAGTCCAGGACAACATGGAGAAATGAGTTTACACTTTGATATTCACTTATCAACCATGCCAACTAATCAAATACCTTGCAAAGACTTGTAAAGGAGGAAGAATAATATATTTTTGCAACTATTACACCACTGTAGGTGTCTTGTACATGAGTGAACTAATTATGTTTAAGATACCAACATTGCCAATTCAAGACACCAGAAAGATTTGCTTGATAAACTCACCTTGACTCCTTGTTTATCATAAATAGAGCATGAAGAGACTCTCAGAGGTTACCTGACACTTTTAGCATTAAATTTGTTTAAAGATCAATCACAACTCAACTTGGACCTTATTTAACAAGACACATGCCAGAAGGAGAAGAATCCTATCAAAGCAATGCTAATAACTTTGTTAAAACAGGTCCAATTGTCCTGAAAAAAAAATTGCATTACCTTAGGATTGGATTCTACTACAAAAATTTAATATATGATTTATTTGAATAATCCCTCATATTTTTTATTGAGAATTTATAAGCCACCTGAGCCTCAAAATTTATTTTTCAAGAAGGTTGTTTTAGAAAAACTTGAATAACTCAAAATCCCCATTATAGAATCTGATGAAATTTGAAATGGAGCATTAAAATACATCCCTCTACAAATTACAAGTGTTGGTTATCCATAGATTTACCTGTGATGCTTTAACCAATCTCATTTGCAAGAAAGAAAAGTTGGGTTCCCAAGGGCAGTTTTGGCTAGAACAACATTTTACTCCAAAACCTATTTCTTGACTTTCTGAGCCTTAGAATGAGTTCATTCAGTTATTATACACATGCTCCAATCATTTCACTACTTCAATTTGTACCACAGAGACTCACATGACTCCCATGCACTTAAAGGACATTAATTTGGCGTAGCATGTAATGACAAGAAACCAACACTTTGTGACTCCCTAGACACACTATTTCCATGAAAAAGAAGCATTGGGACAACATAGAGGCATCAATGAAAACCAGACACAAAGGTGGGAAGCAAACTCCCCCTTTTTCATTGATGTCAACACCCACACAAGCCAAGACAAATTGATGAAAACATGACAACCCACATGACAGACCAACAACATATTCATGTTCCCCAGGTACATATTCTCCCCCTTTGACATCCATGAAAAATATGGGACACACCAAGAAATGACAAGAAACAACATGAGAGAAGACATACCTCAAGATTTCTCCCCCTGGGCTTTAGGCATAAATTAGACCAAAAAAAAACACTATGCATGACACACAAACATTTAAAAAGACTAATATGAATACATGCCTGAACTAACCAAGGACATATATTCATCAAAATTGATAAAAAAAAAATCATGAACAACACCATGAGCTAGTAGACTAGCTCCCCCTCTCTTGAAGCTCTTGTTTTGACACATTACAAGAGTTTATTTTGCAAGAAAAATGATCCGTTGATTTTTCCAAGTCTTCTTAATAGATAGTAGGATAAGGAATGACTCCCAATTCATCCCTGAGATTCTCAAATGTTGCCTTTGGAAGTGGCTTTGTCATAATGTCTGCAATCTCTTCTTTTGTGCTCAAATATACAAGGTTAATCTTGTTATCATTCACTTGTTCCCTTAAGAAATGAAATCTGAGTGGAATATTCTTAGTCATTGAATGGAATAATAGATTTTTATATACACTAATGGAACTAGTACTATCACAAAGCAAGGGAGTTGGTTCATCAAATTTTACCTTGTAGTCTTCCAACATTTGCCTCATCCAAAGAACTTGAGTGCAACACATGGCAATAGCTATGTAATTTTCTTCACAAATAGATATTTCCACTGAAGATTACTTTTTTCTCAACCATGACACTAGACATTTGCCAACAAAGAAGACTCCACCACTCATACTCATCCTATCATCAATATCTCCAGCCCAATCTACATCAGTGTATACACTTATATTGAAGTCTTTTCTTGTAGGATGCCAAAGGACATACTCTAAAGTTCCCATGAGATATCTAAGTATCCTCTTGACTTCCTGAGATGTGTTTCTCTTGGGTCTTCTTGAAATATTCCTATTAAACCCACAACTTGCATTATATCTAGCCTTGATGCAGTGGAATAGAGAAGGATTCCTATCATAGATCTATATAGTGTTTTTTCCACTTTAGGTAAGTCATATTCTTTGCTCAATTTTCATCCTACCTCCATTGGTGTGCTTATAGGTCTGTAATCTTCCATTTTGAATATTTTTAACATTTCCTTGAGGTATTTAGCTTAAGATATGAAGATACCTCGATCTGATTGCTTTATATGAAGGCCTAAAAACTATGAAAGATCACCAAGAATAGACAATTAAAACTCTTTACTCATCACATCAAAAAAATCACGAGTCATCCTTTCATGATCTCCTCCAAAGATAATGTCATCAACATAAACTATCATCATTAGCAGCTTGTCTTCTTCTTCCTTAATGTAGAGATTACTATCAGCCACTCCCTTTCTGAAACTTTTCTCAATAAGATAAGCATCCAACCTGCTATACCAAGTTATAGGAGCCTATTTGAGCCCATACAAAGCCTTTTTCAACCTACATACATAGTCCTTATCTACACCCAAAGAGAATCCTTCAGGATGATCAATGTACACCTCCTCATTTAAGTTTCCATTTTGAAAGGAATATTTGACATCCATTTGAAAAAAAAATTGATTTTCTTGTGAGGTGCATATGCCAAGAATAATCTCATTGCTTCCATTCTTTCCATGGGTACAAAGGTTTCATCAAAATCAAATCATTCCATTTTTGCATAGCCTTTACACATAAGTATTGCTTTATTTCTTGTCACTTCACCTTTTTCATTCATTTTATTCCTAAAGACCCATTTTGTTCCTATGACATTATTATCTTTTGGCCTAGGCACAAGCTCCCAAGTTTCATTCTTCTCAATTTGGTCAAGTTCTTCATTCATGGCATCTATCCAGTGTTTTTCATTGCAAGTTTCTTGCACATTCTTTGGTTCTATCATAGATAAGAGGGATTTGTCTTCATTGTTTTTTTTGAATTCTTAGCTTCCTTCTTGTGATCACACCAGCTTCCTTACTCCCTATAAGCAGATCTGTAGGATGGTCTCTTCTAACTTTCCTTGAAGGTGTCTTGGTGTCATGCCTTTCTTCTTCTTCCTATTCTTCTACCTCTTAATTTTTGTTTCTTTTTTCATCATCATTTTAAATGGTATGTACATCATCTTCATGGCTATCCTTAGGTTGATTTCTGATTTTTGAAGGTTGAGTTTCATCTATTTTTACATGTTTGCTTTCAACCAACTTTTAAAGCCTCTTGTTGTACCATCTATAGGTTGCACTAACTGATGAATAACCAAGAAAAATTTCCTCATCACACCTGGAATCAAACTTTCCCAAATCTTCTTCACCTCTCTTGATGTAGCACTTGCTCCCAAAGACTCTTATGTGCTTCACATTAGCTGGTCTTCCTTTCCATAGTTCATAGGGTGTTTTGTTGCTATCTACTCTTAACTGAGATATCTTTAGAATATAAATAGTTGTGCACACTGCTTCACTCCATTAGTTATCAGGAATTCTAGATTCATTCGACATAGTCCAACTCATTTCTTGCACAGTCCTGTTCTTTCTTTCAACTTCACCATTTTGGTGTGGTGTCCTAGCAACTAAGAATTGCCTCTGAATTCCATGTTCTTCGTAGTAGTTATCAAATTCATTGGAAAAAAATTATCCACCCCTATCTGATCTTAAACATTTGATTTTTGTGTTCTTCTCATTCTCCACAAGTGATTTGAAGGCTTTAAACCTATCCAATGCTTCTAATTTGTGTTTTAAGCAAGCTACCCATGTCATCTTGGTAAAATAATAAATTAGAATCATGAAGTACTCATCACATTGCATACTTGCAGTTCTTGTAGACCCACATAAGTATGTATAAATCAGCTCCAAAGGTTGATTAGTTGAATACTCTTTGGATTTGAATGTGCTTCTTTTATGTTTACCATGTAAACAAGCTTTACACATGGAATCTGTTGGTTTCACAATTTTTTGAATTTTTCTAATTCCCTATTTAGCACTCAATTTCACAATATTATCAAATCTGATGTGTCCTAATCCCCTGTGCCATAACCATCTATCATCTAGTTTGCTTGCAAAACATTTTTATTTTTTACCTCTTTGAGCACATACATGTTTTTTTTTTTTCTTTTTTGTCATTCCAACTCTCTTCCCTATTTTTCCATCAATAATCTTACACCCTTATCATTGAAAATCATATTATAACCTTGTTTTCATATTTGGCTAACACTTAGCAAGTTATGTTTGAGCCCTTCACCATATAGCACATTTTCTATAACTAATTTTCCATTGTCAAGACTAAGAGTTCCCTTTCCCACAATATTTGCAGAATTATTATCACCAAATCTAATAGCCCCTGAAGAATTATTTGAAAAATAAATGAACTTACTTTTGTCACATGTCATGTGACTAGATCAACCACTATCTAAGTACCAAATCATACCTTCATCTTGCACATGAAAATCCATATTTCATCACATATATCCACTTTCTTTTTTTGGGTCCTTGTGAGTTGCACATGCTAGCTATATGACCCTCCTTTTGACATTTGTAGCACACTGGATTATAGATATTCTTGTATGTTGCAAGTTAAATTTTATTCTATATCCTCTAGCATTTCTTTTGCATTCCTCAACTTTGTGACCAAACATGTTACAAGAAAAACAATAACCATAGAAGGAATGAGAGTACCTGATAATATATGTTATTCTCTGATGTTTTTTCCTTCTTTTTGCAGATTTGGTGGCCTCCTTGTTCATGGTGTGTGAGATGCTTGATGTAGACTTCTCTTCTTTCTTCTTTGATGGTTCATCTTCCTTATTCTCTTCCTTGAAACCAATACCTATTTTTTCGCTTACATCCATTTAAGTTCGTATAATGTTTTTTAAGACACTTGAGCCTCTTTCTAGCTTCTCATACATCTTGAGTTTGCTATTTTCTTGTTCTAATTTATCCTAGTGGAGTTCTAAATCTGATTTCAGCCTTTGACATTCTTCTTCCTTTGTTTTGTAGGATTGGGAAATATTTTCCATCTGATTTTCAAGCTCCTTGAGTTCATTCATTTCATCTTCTTCTTTTTGTCTTTGCTTCTTTTCAAGAATGTGGATTTGTTATTCATAATCCTTTAGGGTAAATTTTAACTTTTGGTTCCTTCTTCTATAAATTTGGAGTTCTTCAAGAGCACTTAACAATTCAACCTCTAAATTTACTTGTGCCTCTTCTTCATATGAATATTCATAGCTGATCATATTCTTCCCTTTATTGTTGCATTCATTTGAAATTTCCAGAGCCATAAATAAAGTTTCACTTTTAGCTCCATCACTCTTACTTTATAAGCTTCTTGAATCACTTGATTCTGAGTCACTTGAATTTTCTTTAGAATAGAAGTTTTTCTTATTCTTGAAATACTTCTTGCTTCCCTTCTTCTTATATTCCATATTTTTCTTACCATGTTTATGATCTTCTTATTTACATTCAAACTCAAACTCCTTATTTTTGTTGGGACATTTAGCAGCAAAGTTTCCTACTTGACCACAATTAAAGCATTTGAAATGAATCTTATGTTTATATTTTCCTTTATCTCTTCCCAATCTACTTACAAAAAAAGCTTTGATCTTCTCACCATCTTCTTCATTCTCCAAATCTAATTCCTTTTTTTCTTGCTTGGAATGACTCTCTTTCTTAGCTTTGAAGGAAAATTATTTCTTGGATGATTTGGCTTCAATTGTCCTCATTTCATGAGTTGATAAAATGTTTTGTAATTCATGCAGAGTAAAATTTTTCATGTCTTTTGCTTCCTCAATGGCTGAGACTTTTGCATCATATTTGGAGGTTAAGGATCTCAGAGTTTTATAAACAATTATTGTCTCTTCTAGCTTCTCACCAAAGCCTTTGATTATGTTTATAATCTCATCTACTCTCTGTATGTATGTTGCTATGTTTTCATCTTCTTTCATCTTTAAGATTTCAAATTTTTCTCGGTAGGTCTACAATTTTGCAAGATGGAATTTTTCATCTCCCTCATAAATGCTTTATAGTTTGGTCCAAATTTCCTTGGCTTTGGTATAATGCATTGACTTTACAAATTTAGTTTCATTCAGCTCACATAAAATTTCATTCATGGCTCTTGAGTTATTCTCATATTTAGCCTTATCTGTTGTAGCTGTAAATTCTAGACTTTGAACCAAACTTGCACAAGAAATAATTCTGAGAATAATTAATTTCACACACACAAATATATTTCTTCTCTGATATCTTCATTCGAACACCATTACATATATATAGGAGAGGAATTCCTATTATTATAGAACCTCCTAAAACCACTCAATCCTACAATATCTCATATACTCGTATATACGTGAGTTAGTTCAACAACTATACTCACATACAATATAATAGAAAACTATATGCGATATTATATTGTTATTTCTAACAATACAATATTAAAAATCTTTACCGTATTAACCATACAGTTAACAACTAACATTATTATTTACCTTTCGATAAATATCAACTTGTTACTATTTACCTCTCAGTAAATCACCCACAAACATGTGAACATTATAATTCCTAACAATTCCCCCTTAATGTTTGCATCGTAATTAAAGAAATTTCGCACTTCCTTTGCAGCTTGTTACCCGTGCTTCTCATGATCTTGGCACAACACTCGAACTGAAGGTAGAAGAAGGAACACATCAACTTCTTATCGACCATGCACTCTCAAGAACACATCTGACTGACGAGGATGGAAACATGCTTAGGAATCATATGCTTATCAACCAATCACTATAGGGAACACATCTGACCTAACAGTGTGGGAACTCAAGTAGGAACACATCTAAGTAGCCTTTAATGGTTTTCAGGAGGCTAACCACAAACCTAGGTATGAACAAGAACACATCTGATTGTTCTACCTCATCAAGACTCATGATGTTTCTTTTGAATATGCTATTTTTTTTTCACTATGTTATAGCATTGGGGAATTATGTAGTAATAGCCACATACCAGTAAACAGGAACATACCACATTTGTTCTTATTTTTCACACCAAGTTGAAATGTTGAAATCCACACTATATTGCAAAACATGTACTATGAAAATGAAGCACACAACTGAAAGTAAACTCACACTACACACACATATCACCAAGTCATTTTGTGTCGCCCCGTCGTTGGTGTCTGATAAGAGGTCGATGGTTGTCGTCCAGCCTCCGGTGCCTCCATCCTCCAATAACATGCTACTAACTCAACCGGATTTGGATATGAAGCTCAACTATTTACACATTGTTTATTATATCTTCCCTACCACAATGTGAAACACTTTATTTTTTCGGACGTCGACTAACACCGAAAATGTGTCCGTGAGGTGAATTTTTACAATTTTTGACATTGACATGATGAGGCTAAAAAAAAGTATTTTTCAAACATCATATTTTTCAACGAAATTTAAATCAATACAATGAGGATAGAAAAACAAACACTTTTGCAAAAAACAGCACTCAATTTTGAGGTACCTAGAAAAATTTATTAAGGTTTTAATTTCCCGTAAAAAAAGGCCCAAATTGAATTAAAATTGGATCATCAATTAAAACATTACTCTGGATGGAGAGAAAATTTATCATGTGACCACTCATTGGAACTGGGAGGAAATGAGGATTCCAAAAATGTCAAAGGCCCAAAAAAATGGTGTTGTAAAAATATTAATTTGGCTAAAAATGTAATAATTGCCCTTAAAATGCAATTATTAAACAAAAACTATAGTAAAATTAAAATTTTCAAACTATAGTCTTTGCTAAAAATTAAAAAATTAGCCAATCACAAATGGCTGCAAAAACTCATGGCTTCATTGAAGTGACATAATGATTTGCTGATAATTCGACAACCAAAGCTCCATTTTATAAACCAAAAAATGTGTTGGAAAGGTGCTTTCAATATCTTTGCAATAGTACCAACAAGATTTGATTTCATTACCTGACTTAAAATTTGTTCATGACTGAGTTTTACTTGAATTTGGAGTTGTTCTTCATGTCTGAACTGCAAAACAGAAATAATAGCACAAACTCCAAACTTACTCTCAGATGCGGTTGATGTATGCTGCTGTAAAATGCAAATAGGAGAGTGTTGTAGAATGCAATCAATATCGATCTAGACTGAGTGCTATATTGGTATGTCTACTAAGAATGCAATGTTGAACAATGAACACCAAATTCAAATTCTCCCTTTTAAAGACATCACGCCTGTCTCATCTTCTGTGAAATAATTTGAACATATTTTTGAGCCTTACGAAAATTCACAAGCCACATGCTATATCATAAAGTTGTAAATGACTGCACATAGATATATAGCATTACATATAAGTTGTTCTCATCTAGCAGCTGAAAATTGACTGAATCGCCAATTTGCTCAACACAACGCAAATGTAGAATTCTTCACCTTGAATTGAAACTGATCTAAAATGATCTGCAGAAGTATATGGATCTAGAGATGATCAAGTTTTACTGGGAAAGATCAGATCTAATGATTGTACGTAAGAAAAATACACAAAGGTTCACCTACTATAAGAGTATAGACATATTATGACTCGAGCCTTAACCTAAGAAAAAGAATTCTCAGATGTAAAACATCATATGGGGCAATGGACAATATCACAACTAACCCTGATAATTTTATTTCTCAAAAATCCATAATAGGTACAAGAAATACCACGCTTTGATACCAAATCTAGACTTTGAACCAAACTTGCACATGAAAGAATTTTGAGAATAATTAATTTCACACACACAAATATATTTCTTCTATGATATCTTCATTCGAACACCATTACATATATATAGGAGAGGAATTCCTATTATTATAGAACCTCCTAAAACCACTCAATCCTACAATATCTCATATACTCCTATATTTGTGAGTTAGTTCAACAACTATACTCACGTACAATATAATAGAAAACTATATGCAATATTATATTGTTATTTCTAACAATATAATATTAACAATCTTTACCATATTAACCATATGGTTAACAACTAACATTATTATTTACCTTTCGGTAAATATCAACCTGTTACTATTTACCTCTCGGTAAATCACCCACAAACATGTGAACATTATAATTTCTAACAGTAATTGGGGTGGCTAGAGGATTGTATCCTTTTTCCACACTTTCCCATATGTCAAAACCAAGTGCTTTGAGATAAATCTTCATTCTTATTTTCCAAAGTGCATAATTTGATCCTGTAAAGAGTGGTGACCTTGAGATTGATAAACCGCCTTGAGCTTGAATTTTTTCCATGCTTGTGAAGAGAGGATCACCTTGAGGTTGTTAAAATTTCAATGAATGCCCTGCTCTGATACCAATTATTAGATATCACAAACATTGAGAGGGGTGATTGAATTAGTGCTAATCTCAAATAAGGTCTTTTCAAATTTTCTATCTTGTTTAATTTGAATTAGTAGTTACATTAAGAGCACAAGATCAAATCCAAACAAGCAACACAAAATAGCAATACACAGAGTTTATAGTGGAAAACCCAATAAGGGAAAACCCCACTATGAAATCAGCCTCTTTATTTAGAACACTAATTCTAAGTACTGATTTACAAATGATCAAGCACCCACTTGATCTGTGAAGCACCAACTTCATACGACACCTAACACTAACTAGATGATGGACTGAGCACCCACTCAGCTGATAAAGAAAGAATCACCAACTTCTTCTAGCCTAAGTACGTACTTAGACAATTCAAGAATACAAGATGATCATATAGCTACCTTTTTGTTGCATCAAATGTTTATGATCACTTTACTAGCTCAATGTACATATTTCAATGAAGTTTCACCCTATAAACCTCATTATATATAAATCCCCATATATCTTCCTATTATCTTAGTCCACTGCTTTTGTATATCATTCCTCTTCTAACTCAATTAATGATCTTCATAATACTGCAGACCTCTATGTGCATGTATGTGTGTTCACCATTTACTATTTTTCCTCTTACATTATTTCTACATCTCAATTCAGACATGATTTCATATCTCTTGTATTTTCTGCACTCCCTATTATCTATTTCATTTTCTTATGTCATTCACACTTTATTTTCTTGAGTTCATTGTCTATGTTCTTCTCTAACTTATTTCCATACCATGCATGTTTCCAATCTACCTCTCTTCTCTATATTTCAAATTAGTCATTCCACCTTCTTTTATACAAAGAAGTTTGAATTGTAACACCCACATGTATTTTCACCTTCTTTATATTTGTCCCATTTCATTATACCAACCTACAAGTGACCATTGCTCTCAAAAAAAGATATGACTGTCCACCTTCAATAATAATACTCTTTACAAACTCCATGTATGACACTTCAACTTCTTCTCTTCCTTGACCTTGAGCTCCGTCACTATAATACAAAAGAAAACGCTTCACCTCCTTTTTCTCGACCTGTGCCTCTTCATAATTCCATCAAGATCTCAATAAACTTTTTCAAGGTGAAGAAGACCAAGTATGACCTTTAAATTTTCTTCTCCTAGACATAGTGGATTAAACATGTTAACCAACTTCAAATAATCCCTTAAGCCTCTTTAACATCCTTTTACTCAAGTATAACTGAACATATACTAATTGTAGCACATAAATGTATCATACTTACAATGCAACCCTGGACTGTCTTTATGAGAAATTTTCTTCATTCATTTACCTAAACTCTGCACTCTGAGGTTATTCATGCATTCAAGATTTTTTATATCAAGAAGTTGATATATTCTTGAGCAGGGCTTAGATTGATTTTTCCTTAAGAGTTCAATAGAGCAACAATTAAAACCTTCAAACTATGTCTTGAACTTGAAATATAGTGTTGCAGAAAAATATATCCTTTAAAGATTATATGAATCATGTTTTTCACTCTACAGAGGTTCTCTAGGCTCTTTTTGGATTGAATTCACTTATAAAAAATAAGAATATACACTTACAAACATGGACAAGCAGAACTAGACCTAGAAATCTTGAACCTGTGCAGGAATGTAGGCCACTTTGGAAAAAGAAACTCTTGCATTCACCTCAAAGCCACTTGTTTAAAGTATGGAGTTGATCTTTGAATCTTATTTCACCTTTTTGCAACATAATTCCACAAGAATTTAATCTATTTTTACACACATTAACTCGTAAACCAATAAATTTCCCATTTACCAATCAAAGGAATAATTGTGCACGTTTTAAAAATTTCTACAATGGATATCTCACAATATACTTAATCATTTGAAAACATTATTTTGAAAACATTCGCTAATCACCCCACAGAGATATCTTCCAATTTTTTGTGAAATTTGGTTGGTTTGTTTGTGAGAACCAAGCAAAATAATTTGTGAAAACTCTAGATCAGAGTATTGTCTTAGTCCTGGGAGCATACAAAAATAAAAAAATCCTTTGTCTTTGAATGAAACAAAAAAATTTCACGTGTCATTGATTAGAGCAATCTTCTTTTACCTTCTCCATCCTAGAATAAATCTTGAAACTTCTCTAATGATTTTCAAAGTTTTACTGTCTCATGTACAATGGAATAAGAAATTTGGAGCAGGTTATAAATTGCAATTAGGTTTGATTGAGATGTTTAATGTCTCTGAGGATTTAAGAAAGATGTTGAGAATTCACTCCAAATTGAGACTTCTATCTGGATACCTTGTTATGAAGCTTGTAAATAAGAACAACACAGATGCACACTTGTAATTGAACAAAGCAAGATTCAAGAGGTTAGAATAGCATGGAGAAATGAGTTTACACTTTGATATTCACTTATCAACCATACCAAATAAGAAAATATGTTACAAAGACTTGTAAATGAGGAAGACAATCACTTTTTGCAACGTACAGGACTGAACCATTTAGGCTTAAGAGACCAACATTTCCACTTCAAGACACCTTAAATATTTTCTTGATAAACTCACCTTGACTCCTTGTGTTTATCATTAACAAAGCATGAAGAGACTCTCAAAGGTTCCCTATGTAGACACCCCAAAATTACACTTTTTCTACTTATTTCCAGTGTAATCCTAGTATGCCCTGTTATTCACCCATTTGTTATTAATTGATTCAATTAATTAATTAATGCATATTGTACCCCTTTGGATTAATTAAATTAATCCCATGTATCCTTTGTATCCCTTTAGCTAAATTAGTTATTATTTATTAACTAAATAATTAATTAATTAATTAAGTGTGTGTACATCCTAGTCATCTGTCACTTGATCAAACTCCATTTAGACTCCACTTAGACTCCACTTGGACTCCCTATCCTTATCCTAGTTAACTTCATGTCTAGAATCCTATAAAGGTGGGGGGAATTAAATTACACGTACAACCACCTTTTCAAATGCAGCTTTTTGCAATTGATTCATTTAATGCCCCGATACTATTGCAACTTTGCACTATGTTATTTTTATCATATTCATTCATCCTTGTATAACCAACTTTAACTACTTCTGCCTCTACAAATTACAAGCTTACCTTCCTTACAAATCCTCTTGAATATGACATACAAAAACTTTGTTTAACTCAGTGTTGGTAGAATTTTCATTCAAATTCTGGAGAGTACTCAAGAGCATCCACAATCAGCTCTAATATTCATTTGCAAGGTTTCATAGGAGACCCTTATTTGAGGTTTACATTGAAGGTTACTAGAAGGTTTGAAAATTATTTGTTTGTCTTTCATTACTGTGGTTTGCATAAAATTGTTCTTGAAGAAATAGACTATAAACAAAAAAGGGTTTCCTATATGCTAGAAATTTTCAAGCTAGAGAACAAATAGAATCAATAACTGATTCCAATTTCTTTTTAGCATTTGATCCTGACTCAACCTCTCCCTTAAGTTTCTTATTTTCTTGAACCAATTATTTATTCTTACGAGACACTTGGTCACAATGAGAAGAGAAATCATTCCATGCTTGTAACCCAATATTATTTTGTCTTTTTTAACCATCAAATTCTATTTTCAAGACAGTTATTTCTCTAACTTTGTCCACAATTCACTGAAAAAATTCATTTTGCATAAACAATCGAGTATCTTCCATATTCTTCAGAGTGGAAATTTTATCTTGATACTACTTTAGGACTCTATCTTCATGTGATTCCATACAACCAACCTCCATTGCAGCAATTTCTGGAGCTCCAGTTTGGGTTTCCAATGCTACAAGTATTTCCAAAGCTTCAATCACAGTTTCTAGAGCTTTAGCAATGTCCGTCATATCATTCTCAGGGAATGTTTATTCAAGAATAGTTGTCATAAATTCATCATCCTTTGACTGATTTCCCAAATTAGAAGGAATACTTGTTTCAACAATCTCCTCCAAAATTGGGATTGAACTCTCATTGGAAAATGTAGATTGAGAAACTACATTTTTTCGAGGAAAATAATCTTCTTGGTCTTAATGAAATAGCAACAAGTGATGGTAAGGTAATCTTCTCCTTGGAAGCTTGAGGCATAGAGGGATGAGTGTCCTTACTTGTAAATTCTTCCAGAACCACATTTGAAGGCTAAGGATTCGATTTAAGCTTAGGATGTGCAATCGAAGGTGGTGCTGAAGAAACTGGGGTAGGAGCCCTCTTGATTTTATTTTGTTTCTAACTCTCCCCTGCACTTATATTTTCTATTTTCCTTGTAGGCATACAAAATCCTGATGTGCACATATCAATTTTATGAGCCCTAGGTGCTTTAGGGCAGCTTTACCACCTCCATTCTTATATTTCTGACCCAATTTAATGATAGCCTCCGCAAGATATTCTAGAAGATTGACCTTTAACTCTGGGTTTTTCCTACCCTTCTTCAAATTAGTGATAATTTTCAATGTGTCACCCCCGAGCACCAATGGTTTCCCATCAAAGATAAAATATCTATTAATCCATGTAGCTACTTCTTTCCAATGACCCAAAAAAACTCTCTCGCCTAATACCTTTTTTAATACCACAGGGAGTGACGATTATTTCTGATAGAGCTTCCCCTTCATCATGAAGCAATGGTATCAAATCCTTAATTGGGGAATTAGTTAAAAATATAAGCCCAAAATCTGGGAGGTTAGACATGGTAGCAATAATGTGGTTGTTTATCTCACTTCTTTTTCCTCCTATATGAGAGCATGTTGCCTCAAAATTTAACAAAAAATCATTAAATAAATCTTCATCAAAACCCTTGAATTTTCGAATAAATTCTAACCAACCTGAGTTGTAGAATACTTGGGAGATGACAACATTTTGCATAGGGAAAAATTTAGTGGCAAATATTCGTTAATTCACAAATAGTCTAGTTTTTGAAATTTGAAATTGGTGAATTTTTAGGGTACAAGTTAAGACCATTTCGCCAAAAAAAATTGGGTACAAGTTAATTTTAGGGGTTAATTCACCATTCCTGCAAAATAGAAATTTGGAAAATTCCCCTGAATATAATCAGTTGGTAGCATATTTTTATGCTACTGGCCAACATCATAAAGTATGTTGTCGGCCAGTAGCATAAAAAATGCTACCGGTCGAAATCATTTTTATGCTACTGATTGACATCGTAACTATTATGTTGTCGGCTGGTAGCATAAAAATGATGTCGATCATTAGCATTTTTTATGCTACCGGTCGACAACATACTTTATGATGTCAACTGGTAGCATAAAAATATGTTACCAACCGGTAGCATATAAAACATTTATCGTCTGGTAACATTTAATAGTTATTTCGTGATGTCTTGATATTCTCCATTCATGTTAAATCTAATTTTCCCAGATTTGCTAAATATTTTCTAAGGATTTTTTCAGAGGGACCCTTAAAATTTTCCCTGATTTTGTAGGAGAGGATCTACAAACTCTTGTTCTCATTTATTCCTCTTCTTACCCATAACTTAGACAAGTTTTGATGGAGTTACAACAAAATGGTGAAGGTTTATACGAAGGAAATACAGCAATTGCATGAAACATTGATAGTGGAAGTTTGAACTATATTGTAAGCTTCTAATGACATTGATTCAGTGTAAAAAAGGCAGCGAAAATATTGATAGTACTGAATTAGGATGGAAAGGTTCAATTCATTGCATGGTTCCTATTCTATCATCATGATTATTTATGCCACTTGTTCTTCTTAGAAAAAGGTGACACATGCCATTTATCTACCCATTATTACTCATTATCTCCCACTTCACGTCATGAGATTTGATTTGACATCCGTGATAAATGCATTGGGAATGGGAGTTTGATTTTACATATTAAATAAATGCAATGTGGAGTTTTAAAATTCAATATCTGTAGCAAGGGATGAATGCACTTCACCTTGCCATCTCAGCTTTCCACTGACCATTAGCATTCCACATCCTATGTTCGAAGAATAATTGTGATTAATGCACATTTTAATAATTAACATCTATAACCTTTATTTAAAGAATGAAATAAAACAAAACAAACTATGATCTAGGGGAAGAGGATTGAAATTGTGATCTTCTTCCTTTATTTGAATTCAAAACAAACTATTCATGGTGGGGAGAGCTACAGTCTTCCACTAAATCAATTTCTTCACATAACAATATGTATTTAATGAAATTCTACTTATTATGAGGGTTTTGATACATCCTCAGTCTATGGCCCTTCACCAACAAAGTTCTCCTACCACCATCAATTGGCAACAGTCTCACAGATCCATTATTATAAAACTTTTCAATTTGATAGGTTCCCAACCATCTTGTTCTCAATTTTCCCTTGAATTGTTGATACTTTGAGTCAAATAGTAAGACCCAATATCCTTCGTTGAACCTTTTGTTCTTGATATGAGCATCATTCCACGATTTTATCTGATGTTGAAATATTTCATTCTATTGTTGTGCCCATCTACATTTCATCAAGTTCATTTAGCTTCATCACTCTCTCACGTTGAGCTTCATCCACTTCAATTCTAATATTCAATGTTGTTCTTCAGGTTTGTAATTTAAACTCAACTAGTAGTAATGGATTCTTCACATATACTAGTTCATATGGAGAGAAACTAGTGGTAGTCTTCTAGGTGGTGTTGTGTGCCCAAACTACTTCAGGTAGCCTTGTCACCTAATTGTTTCTATCTACATTGAAAACTTTAGTTAAAATGTTCTCCAATTCTATGTTTGTGCCTTCCACCTACCCATTATATTGGGGGTGGTATGGTGATTTTTTCTTATGATTTATTTGGTAGATCTTCAGGAAGGCTTGAATCATGTTAGACATGAACTAAGGCCCTTGATCAGATACAATGGATCTGGAAGCTCCAAATCTGAGCATAATCTGATTGTACAAGAAGTCATCTACAACATCCTCATTAACAGATGTTAATGCTTGAACCTCAGCCCATTTTGTAACATAATCAATGCACACCAACAAGTACTATTTTCCGTAGGATGGGGGATAAAAAGACCCAACGAAATAAATTCCCCACTTCTCAAATGGCCCTAAGACTAGCTAAGGATTGAGGGGCATTTCAGTAGACAACGTAGGCTTCCCCATGCACTGACATACATCACATTGCCATATATACTTCTTGACATATTTGTGGAGAGATGGCTAGTAGTACCCAGCTCCAAGGACCTTGTGAATTTTCATCTTCACTAATTACTATCCTCCTCCAGGATCATCACAACAAGCTCATAGTATGTCATACACTTCATCTTCTCAAACACACCTACGAAGAACCATGTCAAGACAATATTTAAATATAATTTCATCACACCATTTGTATGCAACACTATTTTTGAAAAATATTTTACATTCTTTATTGGTAAAGTAAGTTGGAAAATTCCTTGTAGTTAGGTAGTTGGCAAGATCAAAAAACCATGGAGGTTGTGCTGATATTGCAAACAAGTGCTCATCCAAAAAGTGATCTTGGACTGCTTCCTCTTCCCCTAAAACATTCAATCTCAAAAGGAAGTCAGCAAAAACATTGGCCTTTCCAGGCTTATCAATAATAGTCAAGTTAAATTCTTGAAAAATAAGCAACCACCTAATAATTGTGCCCCCTTCTACTACTTTATTCATCAAATATCTTATGTCTAAATGGTTAGTATACACAAATATTTTATATCCAGTAATGTAGTGTATGAATTTATTCAGAGAGTAAACAACAGCTAGAAATTCCTTTTCTGTAGTGGTGTAGTTTTTCTCTATGGGGTTAGATTTTTGTTGATGAAATAGATGGCATACATTTGATCTTCCTCTTCCTTTTTCCCAAGAAAATCTCCCATTGTTGTGTTAGAAGCATCAGTGTGAATATGAAAAGGTTGTCCCTAATTAAGTCGTCTCAAAACCAAGATAGTGGTCAATTTCTCCTCTATAACTTCAAAAGCTTGTTGACATTGAGAAGACCATTCAAAAACACAATCTTTTTTCCAGAAAGAGAACATGGGTGCCGAAATGTTACTAAAATATTTTATGAACCACTTGTAGTATCCTGCATGTCCAAGGAAACTTTTGATATCAGTCTGATTCATTGGTGTAGGTAATTTAGTAATGACTTTTATCTTCTTATTATCAACCCGGATACCCTTAGCAGAAATATGATGACCCAAAATGATTCCCTAATCAACCATTATAAAAAAAAATCATGACTCAAGGAAATTTGGTGTTTCTCACATCTAATTAACACTTTTTCAAGATTACTCAAAGATTCTTCAAAAGTAGACCCATGGACAGTAAAATCATCTATATAAACTTCAACACAGTCATTGGTGAGGTCTATAAAAATAGCTAAAACTTATCTCTGAAAAGTGTCAAGTGCATTACAACGTCCAAATGGTAGAAATTTGTATGTAAATGTACCCTAGGGACAAGTGAAGGTTGTTTTATCCTGATCAGCAGATGTTATATTGATTTGGTTATACCCTTTAAACCCATCCAAGAAGGATAAGTACTTCTTACCTTCCAGATTATCCAAAACCTAATCAATAAATGGTAGGGGAAAGTAATCATTCTTGTTGGCTTTATTAAGCTCCCTATAATCTATACATATTCTCCATTTACCGTCCTTCTTGGGAACTATAATGAGTGGTGATACCCATTGACTATCAGATATCAGATAAATGGATCCTACCCTCAACATTTTTTCTATTTCATTCTTGACAATATCTCTATGTGCTAGATTAATTCTTTGTGTTGGTTGTCTAATGGGTTTAACATCCTTAGTATAAATATGGTGAGTGCAGATGTTTGGATGAATCTGTTTCATGTCAGTATAGTCCCAAGAAAAAGATTTAAAATGATCCCTCAAGATGTCTAAGACCCTAGTCTCTTGGTTTTCCTCTAAATTGTTACCAATTGTCAATTATCTTCCTTCCTTGATAGTTACTTTTTTAGTGTCTCTCAGAATAGTAAGTTTTGTATCAGCAGAGAAAGAGTTCAAGGGACAATAATGAGGTTGTAGCATGTGAAAAATAGTCATGTTTTCAAAGGATACAATCTTGGATAAAGGACAATGAAAATCATTGGTTATATGTTCTTCATGGTAATCATAAGTCTCTTCATAATTTTAAATAAAAATGTCACTTACCAAGGTGATGTTATCCGCTGAGTTCAAAACAAACATTTCCGAAGCCATAATTTGTATTTCTATAGCCATAGTTCTAGTTTCCGTAGCCATATTATCATCTTCATTAGAAATTGTGTATGGCTCAAAAATTTCTTCCATATGATTGTTCACTGCAATGGTGGCTAGATAAGAAGAACTCATGTTGTTAGTATTCGAAAAATATACCCAAACACGTTCACAAACATCCACATATGGTTGGGTAAGAGGATAAAGTGAAATATTCTTTGCTTTCTTTCCATTTGAAATAGTCATTTTTCCTGACCTATAGTCAATGTATGTAGCAACAGTAGCTAACTAGGGTCTTCCTAAGATGACTGGGTATCCCACTTTCGAGCTTTAGGCTATAAGACCATAAAATTTACAAAACACTCCCAAGATTCAACCATGACCATAACATCCTCAATTACTCCATCTGGTACAACAATAGATTGCTCTACCAATAGAAGTACAATATTTGTTGGTTGTAATCCTGTCAAGGACAAAAGATTAAACATACTTATTGTTATCAAATTAATGGCAACACCAAGATCCACCAAAACGTTAGATATTAACTGACCATTCACAAAAATAGTAATGGTCGGACTCCCAGGATCCCTATATTTTGGTGAAAGAAGATTTCTAGCTACAAGGTCAGCTATATTTCCTTCTGCCTTTACTATTTTTTGGGCATTTCCTCTTCCTTCTTGGTGTCTTTATGCAATGGTTTACCTAATGTTCTTTTTTAATTTGGGATTGTCCCTTATTTCTCTCAGAAGTGGGACCTCAATGTTCATCTTTTTCAATTCCTGAACTAGTGTTTTTTCTTCCTTATTCTGTATTTCAATTTAAATCTTTATGGGAAAGGAGTAGCATGCATATTCTTAACTTTCTCCTGATTGTTCATAGTGGCTCATTTTTGTAGAGCATGTCCAATTTCCTCACTTTCCTCAAGTATCCTCTCACTTTCCTCTGGTATCCTCTCATTTTCCTCAGGTATTTCT
This sequence comes from Taxus chinensis, assembly GCA_019776745.2. NCBI lineage: Eukaryota > Viridiplantae > Streptophyta > Pinopsida > Cupressales > Taxaceae > Taxus > Taxus chinensis. The sequence goes on along the minus strand of CM034155.1, from coordinate 196,658,416 downwards.
GTGATAACTATGGGAGGATTGTTCTTTGTTCTTCCAGATCTCAGTTATAAGTTGTTAATATCATTAACTTGGATTGTCTCGCCCTGTCTTGTTTCATTAATTCAAGTTGTTTGTTGATTTTTTGGGTTTGAGATAGGTTAGGATGGGAGTTGATTTTTTTTTGCTTGGCCTTACGGATAATGTTATTGTGGTGGAGGCATTTAATCTTGTTGTTGTGTAAACCTCCTTGGCTTATTAGAATTTTGTTGCGGTGCCCATTGTTGGTTTTTCCATGGTGGTGCATTGGCTGGTGGTGCCTAGCCCTACTGATTGTATGGAGGCGCCCATGGTGGTGGTTGTGGGTAAACCATCCAATTTGGTGGTCTCCAATCAAGTTGTCCCCAAGTTAGTGGAGGAGCCTAATTGGTCTATGACATCATCTAGGGGTTCTGAGCAGGTCTAAGGGCATACGCAAATTGGTTATTTTATCTCTACACAAAGTTTACCGCTTCATTTTATTGAGTTATGACATTTAATATCTCTTTGAGATGAGGTAGGAGAGTACAATGGTTGGTATCATGGTCACGGACATCACAAATCAAGAACATGTTTGTGAGATCCAAAGGCCATTCTTTCAAAGGATTCCTTTTCTTGCATCTAGGGCAGTATATGTCTTAAGGTTCTTTTGCAACATTGTTCTTAGCTTTCATCCCATCAATGGCTTAAGTTAACTGTGACAAGATTTATGTTTTCATGTTATCCATTTCCTCTATAATTTCTGAGGTACCTAGGGAAAATTTTGATGTTTTCTTTCATCTTACACTGCCCCTTGTTCTAGAGTAGCTCCTACATAACTCAGCAATTTGTGTCATGGAGAGTTTGTGTACATCACCTCCTCCCATGAGATGGAGAGAGTATTTGGTTTCATCATCAATTCCTTTAAGGAAAATTGTCTTAGTGATTTCTGCATTCAACTCATAACCACTCCTTCTATGGACAAAAATAAATCTATTCAAATAATCTTCTAGATTTTCATCTTATTTTTTCTTTATCTGAAAGAACTCTTCCCTCCTATTTCTTCCCCTGCAGTAGTCCTAGTATTTTTCCAAAAATAAAGTCTCTATTTGTTCCCATGAATGAATAGAGTGAGAGGGCAATCCCATAAACCACCTCATGGAAAATATTTGAGGGTGGAAGGAAAAAGTTTGAGTTTCTGGTTGTCTATTTTGTAGTCATAAGTTTGGAAGAGGAATTTGAATTCAAACAAGAATTGGTCTGGAGAATGGATAGGGGAGATGTTTTTCATAAGTCCATCATCATCCTCATTTAGGACAATGGGATAAGTAAAGGTCCTACCCAAGGGTCTATCATCATCATTCTGATTGTCTCCCATTTTTTAAGGCTACTTAGGTTCCAAATAAGATGATGTGGAATGTTCAGTATCACTCCTGAGTTTTATATTAGATGCAGTGTCACTCTTATTGTTCCCTACTTGTGCTCTATTTGGATATATTATTTTAATATTACAAGGTATAAATCTCCCTTGAGTGTCCTATGGCCGATGCATCAATATTTCTTGTGTAAATAAGACTTAGGAATCTAACTGTTACATATCTTAACTTCACTAACACCCATAGTAGATAAGATGAATAAAATGGCATTTTATGCTTATGGTGTCCCTGGAAATGACAAAAAAAATGATGGGTCATTATATTTTCTAATCATTTAACCAACAGATTCAATTGTCGGTGTCGTTCTAAAACCAGGGTTGTGTCCTAGGTTGTATGGAATGAAGTTGTATGCAACACATTTGTTGTGGTAGTTCTTGTTATCCCAAATTTACCCCCCAAGGTAATTTGGATAACTTGCATAATTTCCTAATGCTGCAGCAAGCATAAATAATGGTTTGAGGGCCAAAATTTAGATTTTTGGGGTACCTCTCCTCTTTTCTTTAATTCCCATGTCCAAGAAAATCCAAGGATTTAATTAAAAATTTGTAAAAAAGTCCAAAAAATGGGCTTCTTTTAGTGTATTGCAGAAAAATCAAGTATTTTTGTCCCAGACCGCACATGGGACACTGGGACGCATGGGACGCGCATCGTCAAAATCACCGCAGGCAGTTCAAATCGGTGAAGTCGGAAAAATTTGGCCCGGGCATTCTGCGGGATGTCGGGACATCCGGGACCCGCATAATTGAAATCACCACAGTAAAAGGGTGTGGATAAGTCAAAAAAAATTGTCCCATATGGGACAGCTAGGACACAGGTACATGCAGGCTCCAAAATGCCAAAAGATCCAATCACAAAGCAATGCAGGTGGAGCGGAGGTCAACAACCTCGATGACCTGGTCAATGGTGGGATAGATGGGATATCAAAAGCCGAAATTACCACACAAAGAGGGAATCGGTGAAAGTGGAGGTTTTCGGTCCAAGTTGCACAAGGGACATACAGGACACCAAGACCTGAAATAGCCAAAATAGCCACATACAAAGGAAAAATTGATGCATGACCCTCCCGAACTTCAAATGGCCATAACTTTTGACCCCGAGCTCCGATTTTCATGAAATTTGACCTTCTGGAATGAGCACGACCTCCTCTACACCGAAAAACTAGATTTCTTATTTTTGATGAGGGTAGGTATATGAAAAGAAAGGAAAAAATCCAGCTCTGATAAATTAAATATTCAGTCCCGTTAAATGACAGAAATGTCTGGCAGACCCAAAATAGCTACCCGCACTCAGAAGGCAATAACTTTTTTGTTTCTCAACAAAAACATACAAAATTGGTACTGTTGGAATCATGGTTCCAATCTTGATGTAAAAAATCAATAAATATAGAATTTTATCAATAAATCAATGGAGAGTTTGTAGAAAATGTGCCCAGTGGTTTTATTTGGTAGTTGAGACATATTAATGAAGCATGGGCTGACATTTCTCACTACTGCAAGTTATGGGATAGTATGGGGGGCCTTTTACAAGAAACAGAACATCATTTAACTCCATTTACTACCTTTTGCAAGTGGTTTAAGGATAGATTTTGGGATTTTCATTTTCCCTCTTTCTCTTCCTTTTTGAATGCTATAAAAAGAGTGTTGGGCTCACTATAAAAGGAGATAGTTAAAGGTATAAAAACTCTATCAAATTTGTTTTTTGAAACCAATGTGTTGCAGGCCCTTATAGTAGACTCCTTGCATGGTGATCTAGGCCCTTATTCTATAATAGATTGAACTGTGCATATCAATGAAAGTAATAGATACAAGTTTGTGGATTTCTCTTCCCCTGTTGTGTTTGTTTGCATTCTTCTTGCCCCTTCAATCCCATTGCATATATATTGTGTCTATCTTATGTTGTTGCATGGATTAATTATCATTGTATGTGCATGAAATATTGTTGTGAATGTAGTTGCTAGATTTTAGAGAACTGTTATCACCCCTTCTAGTTTGCACTTTGCTTCTACTTTTCACACATTGGAAGACTATTCTCATACCCCTCCTTTTTTGGTGTAACACTACTTTGGTGTAGTATTTTTTTCATGCACTCTCTCTCTCCCTGGTCCCTTGGAAAGTTAGATTAGGACAAATAGTTTTTCCTACATTAGAGTAGATTGTGGTAGGTAGTTTAGGAGCAAGAACCAACTTTCTCTAGAGGTATATCTCAAGTAGCAAGTCCCACAACTTGGAAATAGTACCCATGTTATCCAATCACATTGTGAGCTCAAGCACACACACTTGTGCAAACCATAGGGTGTTTTGATTCGATAATAACAGTTCTCTTTTGGGGGGTTTCAGTTGGTATTGCTGTCTTGTTTCTCTTCCATACTACAGAAAGGAAATACAGTTCTAATATACTAAAAGGAAAGACAAAATTCAGGAAATGCATTTAATCTACTGAAACAACTTTGATGTAATAAAAATTATTTTAAAAGAAATACTAAACTAAATTGAAATGCTCAGATGAATTGAAATAATAGTAAGGAAATATATTAAAGCAAGGAAATATAATAATGCATTCAAATAATCATTCAAATCAAAGTACTGAAACTTAGAATTATAAGGAATAATGATCATGCACAAAACAAATCCTTCAATCTCCTCATTTGAGTGGGCCCTTACTCTCCTTTGGTATTGAGGTACTTAACACCAATAGATGCTCAGAACACCGTATAGATTATATTGATTCAAATGAGTTCAAAACATACTTCCGTCAAAATACTGAAATATAAATATCAACTGATATATAAAACTGTATTGAAAAATATTATCACTTACTACTATGAAACAGGTCAAGGTGTCTTATAGACACAATTAGTTATAGAATATGCAAAAATTATAGGAAATGGATTTAATCAATAACGACCTCATTAAATCTCAATGACATCCTGTAATATAGCTAAAACCAAGGTCCTTGTTTGTAGGTTGTTATGATAAAATCCTCTAGAATGAAATGGTGGCAAAAGGCTTAGGCTTCTTGACTGTGAATTCCTCAAAATTGGTAGAGAATGAGCTTTATCAACCTGCACCTGTTGTCACATTACTCACAAAGTAAATTAGTCATAATTCCTACGGTAACTAGTTCACATGAGACAAGAACAAGAGAAATGCATCAATCTTACTTTAGATACAACTATCTAGAACATCCCCCATGCACTAATTAACATGTTTAGGAACAAATAAATAGCCATATGTATGATATAATAAGTCAATTTATGCACTCATCAAGCATGATGAGATAAATGCAATGGCTCACGTGAAATAGGTGTATAATATTGATGTGTATCCTTTCATGGATTAGGAGAAGGACACTTTTATGATGTGGTAATTTGAACTTACTTGCAAGGAGGATATGGAGATCGTGTAGGAAGCTCAACATATGGCAATGGAGAAGAAATAGATGATGTTGCAGTAGTAACAATAGGTGGAGGATCTATAACATGTGTAGTAATGAGGTCATGTTCTAGATCAATAACTCTATAGCATAGAAGTGTTAATGATTCACATGTTTCATATTACAATCTTTATTTCAGTGCAGAAATCAAACCACGATAGAAGATAAATTACTTCTCTAAATCGATAGGTTAAAATAGTAACTGGTGCATATAAGCATTGAATCATAAGATTTAATCCATGATAGGTTATATTTTTCCCTGATGTAAATTAGGTAGGTGATCATATGTAACTTAAGGGCCATTATTGATGATAAAGTGACAGAGAAAATCTTCTTTCATGTCACAATAAGTGATAATACCATTGTAGAGCAAAATCTGTAAGACTATGTCGAAAGGATTTAAGTAATAAGAAATCATTAGAATATGGAGCCATATCCATACGGTAATGTTTGATCAAGTAGGGGTTTTTAGTACCATTGAAACATGAAAAGGTAGGCATGATAAAATCCTTAAGAAATGTTGAGTTATGAATCTTCTTAGGAATAGGGTTTCCATGCAATGAATTGTTATCAATGGAAGCATAATAGGCCTTGCTTTCTAATGTGAGTGATTGAACCTAAGACTATAAATGACCCACATCATGCATGGGAGACAAGATATCATGTGAAGGAATAGTAGAGGATGGAAATAATGTCTTAAGCGATGGTTACTTGCCATTATGAGTAATCATAGGGATGTGGAGAGGATATGTAAGAGAGGTCGATGCTAAATGCACACTAAGTGTAGGTGCCGAAGAAGAAATAGGTGATGAAGGAAATGGAACATCCATAGAAGCAGTAAGACTAACATCGGAAACATCCCTAGGAGATGGATTGTTAGATGGAGATGTGATGATAGGAGTTGATGAACTAATAGATGGAGATTGAGTAATAGGAGGAGATAAATTGGTAGGAGGATATGAATTAATAGATGGAGATAAGTCATGCATATTATTAGATACAACCTTAAAAGAAGATGACAATGGAGCAGGAGATTCACACTCAATAGTATGTAAAGTAGTAGACTTGTGACTATCAATTGTTTCCTCGAAATCAGAGAGGACTCAAATATGAAAATATCATTAAGTGTATCATCAATTATATCATCAACATAGTATGAAGGAGTATGTAAAATAATATGTGATGGATCATGAGAAGAAGCACATAAACATGCGAAGCATGAGATGCATCTAGAGTAGTGGTATGAATAATAGGAGAATCAATATGCACATATATATTATCGTCAAGACCAAGTATGAAATTAATAAGAGAAACATCTAGAATTTATTTGGAAATGTTAGGAGGATCGTGGATAAATGTATAACATGTTGTATAATGATTTAAGCTCAGCACATCAGAAACAATGCCAATAGTAGAATTTTCAAAGTATTTGGCACATTGCATTCGTTGACTAAGAGTTGTTAAATATGATCCAACATAGTAACATCATGATATATGGCAGTGAGATCAGCTATAGTTGCCTTATCCTAGATGAGATTGACACTAACATGAGGCATGATTAGTTGAGAAGGAGAATAGTTATCCTTAACCATTAGGGTTTTAGTGGATCCTAGGGAAAAATATTCTAATCTACGGGTTTACCAAAATTATTCAATTAAATCTAAATTTAAATGTGCATAAATGTGATAAATGAAATATGCTGAAATACTAATGCTGCATAGTTTATTTGATTTTATAAATGAAAGGAACTAATCATCATAAATTACTTACCTAAATTGGACTTACCTCGCAATGATCTGGGACTGAATAGAGTAATGGAATCATAGAACAGAGTGTCGCAAAGAACCTCAGAAAAGTGCACTGGAGGCATATCTGACCAGACTACAGGGCTTGGAAATGGATAGGAGCATCTATGGGTGCCCTGGTCTAAAATTTGGGTGTCTTGGTCTACCAAAAATCTCATAATCTGGTTCTGATATGGTTGTTAGGTCTTCGTAATTATTCAACTTTGGTCGGGTGAGTATCACACTTGGTTCACTGATGTCACCGTAAACCTGCAATGAAGAATCACTTGTAAAACCCCATACAAAGAATCAATACCCTGACAAATAAAGATGTAAATGAAGGGGTCAGAATTTCCTCAGATGCCACAATGGTGGTCTTACAGCTGAGTGTTGCACTACATTTCAGACCTAATTTAGTTTTGTGTACTTGTGTGTGCAATAATGTCCTTAGGTTTCCCTAACGGTAATGACGTAGAGATCGAGCATTAGCTATATAAAAAATTTAAAATGGTGGGTGAAATAGAATGAACTACCCTTCCTATGAAGTGTGTGATGCAAAATAATTCCCAAATGTATTCCCTTGCTCTATGTAGATAGCTATCCCTTGATAGAAATAGTCCGCCCATAGGGTAGTATGTAAGTGGTGTTTATATAGGGATACCTTGTTCAAATTTCAACACTAATGACCTGACATGTAGACTAGTACCTTGGGAGAAGAGAGGGAAAACCGAAAAATACCGACCCCAAATGACAAAAATAAAACCATGTATGACATGGACCAAGGTGCCTAGAATCAAGACTAGGGTGCCCCAGGTGCCATAATCCTTCTCTAGGTGCCCTAGTAAGAGACTAGTGATGAAAACTGAGTGAGTAATGATAGATAGGAATCCTTGATACCTGAATGGAACTATGTGAGTGAATGACAAATGTACAAGAACAAGAGAGGTAAATACTAACAAGACAGATGAATGTACTATGGAATGGGTCATTAGTGAATACTTTTCTTATGTAAGATCCATATATAAAAAAACATATTTGGTGGTATACTAATAGTAGTAAGTGCGTGATTTTGTGACTACATGGAAATTACAAGAAGATATAATTAACAAATTATAGATCCATAGATAATTATCAAAGACTGTAGATTATGATGTGTAGTTAAATTAACTAGAGATTTAGATGTTAATATATTACAGATTACAGAATGTTATAAAAAGAGATGAAAGTAAATAAATGTAAAGTGAATGAGACAGAAGACACCAGATTTAGAGTGGGGAAACCCAAATGGAAAAAACCCACTGAAATAAATCATTGTCTGTATTAAGAATTTATAAAGACTTTAACCCAACATTTCCATTTCACTCCTCGGTCTTCACATAGATAATTACACACCAGTGTCTTTGAAATTTATAGTTTGCATATATAAGAAATAGCTTGAGCATATATCTCAATTGTTACCATTTGGGTACACAATCCCGTGAGGGATCCTCATATATATAGAGGATGGGTGAACGGTCATACCGTCTCTCTTTTTAGCTATGAAAGACCAACATATAATGTTTATTAAAATAAACTTTGAGACAAGGGGTTCATTAAGTCATGGTCCACCAAATGGTATCCCCACTTGACATTATCACCCCAACACTCCCCCTTAATGTTAATGTTACAAATATTTTGTGTAACATTATTAATATATTGTAATATTATTAATAATGAATTTATATAAACTCATATTAATAATATAGTTAGTATTTGGGTGAGTTGTGAGAACAACCCATGTAGCTATTTTGGTGTGAGAGAGAATAAAGACTTGTTAGAGTGATTCTAGAGATAAGAGAGAGATATGAGGAAGACTAAGTGATAAGACTTGACTCTTAGATTATAGGATCAACCATTTGTATAAGAAGCTATCTCTAGATGAATACAACATCCCGAATGAATTCTATTATGAAATATATTTGTATTCGATGTTATTTAATTTAAATATTTTTTTTATATTTGGTATCAGAGTAGTGTTATAATCTTGTGGATGTGCATTTGTGGCTTTGGATTCACTAATTCCCTTGTAAAGATTAGGTCATAAGTTTATTTTTAGGATCTGGGTCTTTGTGGTTTTTAATCGGTTTAAATATTTATATCTGAGAAAACTACTGCTCAAATTTCAGCTGAACCCACATCACGTGTTAAGAGAAAACGTGAAAGGGATTCTAACATCTGAAGCAATTTCTGGAATTTGAGACCACAATTCATATGAATGTTGCATAATCCTTGCATAGTGATATTTTACATCAGCTTTGTTTCTCACAGCAATTGAGCATTACTCAAGAGTATTTAATTGTAGATATAATATCAGTATGACATAATTTGCACTATGTGCATTCTAATTACAATAAAGAAACTGCATGAACAAAAGCTTTGCATGCAGATACATAATTTAAATTTTCATCCACGAATTAAGTTTACGAGCCACATGTGCATTTACTTTATCCTTTGTAATCTGAAATTTGAATCTTGTACTCTATGAAGACAACATAAAGGTGAAGTCAATGATATATTCAACATTGCAATTTATTGTTGTTGGTCTTTTTATATATATTCATTTTTTAATTTAATCTTCTTTGTGTGTCGGGTCTTATTATAGTGGTGAGTATATAAAAAGTAATAATTTGTGTTTAATTTTTAAATATTTTCTCTTTTTCATATTTTAGAGTTTATAGGTTATGAAATTTCGTGTCATATTATTTTTTTTACTTAAATGTGGTCTAAGGAATATTTAAGGTTTATTTGTAGTGTTTATCTATAGTTATTGTCATTATAAAGTTTTGTAATTCAAAAGTTAATTTTTTTTACTTAAGTATAGTGTTTTAAATTTTTAGCTTTTAGATGATATTTTATTATTTAAATGTTGGTTTTGAATTTTTAACTATTATATTTTTATGTACGGAGTCACCGTCATTTTAAAATTTTTTATTGACATTTTTCTATTACTGTTTTGTGTGTCACAGTCAAATAATCGTTATTTTGTATCGTCTTAGTGTATAAGAGTCTAAAAGTGTCATCTAGGTGATTATTAGGAAAGTTATTAAAAAAAATTGTTTGCATTTCTCCTAGTCACATTTTCGCTTGTACGTGACGACCAAGTTCAAATTGAGGGGGGAATTTTATATTAAGCTTCATTTTCAAATTTTTTGAGTAACTAAGAAGTTTCACGTGGAGGAAGGGGGCAATGGAGGAAGGAGGTCAATCAGCGACCTCTCGCCAGCCGCAGGCGATGGGGCCGCACAGTGTTTTTGTGGCATTTTATTTCAGTTGTGTGTTTACTTTCTAAAAATAAGAACATATGTATCATACTTGTTCAACTATTATAATAAGTGAGTTATTGCATGAGAGATATTTCTTGCAATTTCACTTGATGTCAGAACATTGCAAAAGATCAAAAGCACCAATCTAAGTTAGTTCGTGGATCTTGAAAAGGTTTGTGGGAGATCTAGAAAACCACATGAGGTGGACAGTTGATGGTTCCTGTCACGTCAAGGTTTGGATTAAACTTGTTTAAAACCATGGAATGAGAGAGTCTTTCTTTTTATCAAGGTCGTGAGCCAAGCTAGGCATGCCACATGGATGAACATACTGCAGATAAGCATGTGAATGTTTTTTTACCATGTCAACATTAGGGGAGTGTATATTGGGAATTAATAATATTAACAATAGGGGAGTGAATGTTACAAATATATTGTGGAACATTATTAATATATTTTAATATTATTAATAATGAGTTTATATAAACTCATATTAATAATATAGTTAGTATTTGGGTGAGTTGTGAGAACAACTCACGTAGCTATTTTGGTGTGTGAGAGAATAAAGGCTTGTTAGAGTGATTCTAGAGATAAGAGAGAGATATGAGGAACACTAAATGATAAGACTTTACTCCTAGATTACAGAATCAAGAATTTTTATAAGAAGTCATCTCTAGATGAATACAACATCCCGAATGAATTCTATTGTGAATTATACTTTTATTTGGTGTTATTTAGTTTAAATCTCTATTTTATATACATAGAAACTGAACCAAAATGATAGTTAAGTGGGAAAAACAAAACAAGACATGTCAAATTTACCTCTTTTTACAAAAGGATTTACAGATCTATAAATCAACAGTAGTGATTCAAGCTACCATATAAACAAGGGAAATCATACATATATTCCGATATAGAAATTCTTAAGGAAAGTGCTTTATATATGAAAACTTATATTAGATTATGGAGCCTTTTATAAACCAAGGCATGCCCATAATTAATTATTCCCTTAGATTTATAAGTAAACTCACATACTGTGACTATTTACTTATTACAAAATGGAGGAAGTATTGGAAGTTTACAACAACCGTTAAGAGGTGGCATTGTCATGCACATTCCCCCTCAATGACAACTCTGATAGGCCCAATAAGGTAAGAAACTTGTAAAACTTTATAACACATAACGGATTTGTGAAGATATATGCAACTCGATCTTCAGTGGAATATGTAATCTCCTCTATTCCAATCAATAATTAATCAATGCAAGTCAAATATCCTTTAATCCACTCCCCTTAGATTAAAGGGATTTTATTTGGGAGAAATCGACTTTCCTTGTGCATTTAAAAATTAATATTAATTATATTGGTTAATATTAATTATATTGGGAAAGTCACATTTTTAGGAAGCAAATCAATTTATTCCTTGCACCAATTAATTATTATTTGGGATAAATTGATTTAATTAGGCAAGTTGATTCCTATGGTGCTTTTAATTATTATGTAGTTCATCTCTTTTATTTAATTTAAATATATTTTTAGAGGGAATTAATATTTGGAGTTGGAGTTTGAATTTTATAGGCCAATAATACTATTTTTAAATGTATCTCTCATTTCTCAAGTTGGGTACCAAAGCTGGAGGCAAACATTGGAGATTTAAATTTCCAAATCTATGAAAGTAGATGAGGCATCCCCTTTTGGCATGTTGACAATTTATTAAACTTATCTTCATGCTTGAAGAAGGATGTATGCCAAATTGTGATCACAAACAAAGGTGCTTGTAAGCACCACCATTGTTGTGGAGTGTGTGGGATCCTTCCAAGCTTTACATTGGTGGTTATTTCATAATATAATTTATCTATGTGAGGTGTTATTATTGGAAGTATATGTGCATGATTTATGAGGGTCTTTGGAGGTGTTTGATGGTGAAAACAATCTACTATTGTTGCTGGTTTGTTTTTGTTCAAATCAACTTGTATTAGAATTATTTGTGGCATGTTTTAGTGGCTCTTGAATTTGGTTTCAATCTGATCTGTTCTTGCATGTGTTTCCAAGCCTTAAGAACCTATTTTGATTATTTTTGAGATTATATATGATGTTGGAATTTATTCATATTGGATCGACTGGTTTGGGGTGATTTTTTTCATCTCATGTGGGGCATTTTTATAGTTTCATAAGCTGTTGAGATAAATTAATTATTTCAGGTTTATGTGTGGGTAATTTGAGGGTTTGGAAGCAAGGAGAAGTGTTACAAATATTTATTATATTTTTCAAATTTTGGAGTCAGATTTGAGGGGTTTTCGGTGCTCTGAAAAATCAATTCTTTAGTTATTTGGAAAGATAAAATTATTATTTTTCATCTGCATTTTGTTTCATGAAAAAATACTAAGTTTTGGTGAATTTATTAATTTTTTAAGTTTCAGCTAGTTTTGGTGAATATTTATTATTTTCACTGCTGCAATTAATTTTTTGATTTAGTAAGAATTAAATTCCAACTATCTCTCCCATCTAACCCATTACCTTGGCTCACTATAACCCCATTTGGGTTGCATTGTAGCTGACCCTAGGTTATTTGAGGTCGAACTAGAAGGTTTTTCTCTTCTAAATTCAATTGGAAATAATTTATTTAATTTTTTAATTAATATCCCACAAGGAATATTATACATGTAACAAACCGTTACACCAAAACCTCGAGGTGTTAGTGAAATCTGCACCTGAGGATCATAACATCCCACCACACTTCTGTAGAACCTGACTTAGGCTGGGTTTGCACCCCCACTCCCATATGTACGAGCCATGTTTTACCGATGTTCAGGCACCCCAAAGGCCTCGTCTACACTGCGTAACCAATCGAGTGGGATTCAAACACGGGTGGTCACTCTGATACCAAATGTAATGAACCATTACACCAAAACCTCAAGGCGTTAGTGAAATCGGCACATGAGGATCATAACATCCCTCCACAATGACAACTCTGATAGGCCCAATAAGGTAAGAAACTTCTAAAACTTCATAGCACACAACAGATTTGTGAAGATATCTACAACTCGATCTTCAGTGGAACATAACTTGAGATCGATATCACCATTTAGGACTTTCCCTCGAATAAAGTGCATATGAATTTTAATATTCTTGATGCTTTGATGTTGAATTGGATTATTTGTAAGAGTAATGCAACTTTGCTTTTCTTATAGAAGATTATTTCTCCCTTTAACGCCCATATACAAGTTTTCCAATAATATTTTTAACCACATGGCTTTATTTGCAGCTTCCATAACACTTTTATAATCTTGTTCAATAGAAGAGATAGAAACTGTTGGTTGTTTCTTGCTAGTCCAAGTGATTACACCTACACCCAACTTAAAAACATATCCAGAAGTAGATTTTCTATCTATATCATCACCAACATGGTCAGAATCACAATATACAAATAATTTTGCATCATCACAAGAAGAATAAAACAGACCATAATTAATTGTTCCTTTAACATATTTCATAAAAAAATTCATTTTCCAATGATCCTCATAAGGATCCTATATAAATATAGAAACAACTCCTACCGCATATGAAATATCAGGTCTAGTAATGGTCAAATAAATTATACTACCAACTAGTTGTCTATACAGAGTGGGATCAAATTTGGCACAAGCAGGTTTAGGATCTAATTTCACACCAACTTTAATAGGAATGGGAACAACCTTACAATAAATCATGTAAAATATTCTAAGTAAATTAGTAGCATACTGAGATTGAGATGCAACAATAGATTTATGATCCTAAAATATAATCATGCCTAAAAAATGATTTAGCAAACCTAAATCAATCATATCAAAACGTTGTTTTAACATTTCTTTGATTCTAAAAATTAAATTTCTATCACTGCTAGTAATTAAAATATCATCAACATACAATAAAATGATGATAACATGATTATTTTCAAACTTGAAAAATAAATCATTATAAAAAATAGTTAGTGAAACCAAGATCTTGTAAGAAACTATTAACTTTAGCATACAAATCTCTAGGATCTTGTTTAAGACCATACAAATATTTTTTTAGCTTACAGGCATATAGTTCCTTACCTGGTTCTTCAAAACCTTTAGGTTAACACATGTAGATGTTTTGTTTTAATTAACCATTAATAAATACATTTTTCACATCCATTTGGTGAATCTCCCAACCATATTGGGAAGCCAAAGTGAGAATAATTCTAATAGTGCTCATGTTAGCTATAGGAGAAAAATTCTCAACATAGTCAAGACCAAGTTTCTGAGTGAAACCACGAGCTACCATAGTTGCCTTGAATTTATCTATTTATCCTAAAAAGTTATACTTAATCTTATACAACCACTTAGATCCTACAATGTTTCGCTTTGAAGGAGGAGGGACTAGTTCCCAAGTGTTATTTTTAATCAAAGCATTGTATTCATCTTTCATGTCCTGAACCCATCTATCATCTTGACAAGATACTTCAAAATATTATGGTTCAACCTCATAGAGGGTCATCAATGCATGATAAGAATGTTGACTACGAGTTCCCTATCTAAGACTAACAAGATGAGAATCCTTAAAAATATTTTGATCTCATTTAGGAATCTTGTGATGCAACACATTTTGAGATGAAACCCCCTCAATCTCTATCATATCTATATCAGGATAATCATCCTATTGAACTTCTATTTCCATATTTTTAGGAGAAGGATTATCAGGCTCTATCTCAGAAGAAACACAAGAGGTTTCATAAGAAGCATCACATAATGTCTTCTCTAAGACATAAACATTCCTATTTTTAATGATGTCATGCTTGAAATGGTCATAAAATCTTAAACCTTTTGTTTTACAACCATAAAAATACAAAATATTAGGAGGTTAGATCAAGCTTCTTTCTTTTGACTTTTGGAATGAAGATAGAAGTAGGACTACCAAATATTCTCAAGGGAGAGATATCTGGTTTTTTCTTTGTCCATACTTCATTAGGAGTAGTTTGATGAAGATATTTAGTAGGAACTCTATTAAGAATATAGACAACAATTTTTATATCTTCTTCCCATAAAAACTTAGGCACAATAGATGCATGAATTATAGTCCTAGAAATTTCTAAGATAGTCCTATTTTTCCTTTTTGTTATGCCATTTTGTTGTGGAGAATAGGGATTTGTCAACTCTCTTTCAATCCTACATAACACACATAACTCATCAAAAAAAATTGACATCTTAACCTCCATTATCAATCATAATTCTTTTAATTTTCATATTAGAATAATTTTTTACTAAAGCTTTAAATTCTTGAAACTTAGACAAGACATCAAACTTTTTCTTAATAAAATAAGACTAGGTCATCCTAGGGAAATCATCAATAAAGCATACAACATAAAAATCTTCAAGATTATCTCTCACATCACTGTGAATCATCTCTAATAGATGAGAAGAATTTGGATTATGATGTTTGTGAAAAGGTTCAACATGTTGTTTACCACGCAAGAAACTTTCACATGTTTCATGATCAAATTTCATTTTAGGAAGACCAACTAAAATATTTAGGTGAGACATTTCATACAAACTTCTAGAATTTACATGACCTAATCTATCATGCCAAAGCTGAATAACATGCCTAGAAGAGGAAGAAAAGAAAGATTCAGAAAAAAAAAAAAAAAATTCATCAAAAATATATAAGCCATTTTTCCAAATACCAGAAGCAATAACATTACTGAGTTCTTCTTTTACATACCATTTATCTTGCAACAAAACCACTTTACATTTTTCTTTACTTAGCTGAGAGCATTACAGAAGATTTTTTTTCAACTAAGGAATATATAAGACAATCCTAATTAGCCCATTTTTAAATTTAGCATTCTCACAACTTACAAATATAATGATGAAATTATCTCCTAGATATATATTTTCCTCACATTTTACAATATATGAGAGGATACCAAGAGTATAGGTCATATTCCTAGAGGCACCACTGTCTAGAATCCATTCATTGTCATTTGAAGCTGAGAGAGCAGTACACATGGCAATAAATTGTTCAACAATATTTACATGATTTAGCTTTTGACAATTAGTCTTACTACTTCTAGTATTCTTAGAAGATTTTTTAGCTTTCACATGAAAATTAGCCTCTTTATGACCAAATTTCCCACACTTATAACATGTGCCATTAAATTTAAATTTAAATTTATGAGTGTTTTTAATACAATTAGTCTTAGGATTGGATTGAAATCTTGATATGTTATTATAATTCTATTTAGGATTACAATTATTCCTATTTTGCGAAGACTTATGATTCTGAGAGAACCATGCCTGAGAAGAAGTTTCTTTTGAATCAAAATTATCCATTACCTTTTCTTCCTTAATTAACAGAGAAGACAGAGTATCCAAATCAGGAAGATCATTCCCATTCTGATATTTAGAGTTAAGAATGGAGATATAGTTCCTATATTTTTCATGAATATTAATTTGAATAATGAAATACATAATCTTATCTTGAAATAGTTCACAATTACAACCATCCAATTGAGTTTCAATGTTCTTAATTCTAGCTAGGTAATTAACTATTTTCTCATCCCCTTTCATGGGAGTTGTAAACAATTCTAAAATTAGCTTAATTATATTAGACATGTGATTGCCTTCATGTATAGTTTCTAATTACTTCGAGGAATCAGCAGGATAATCCATATGACCTATATGCCTTAAAAAATCATCTTTTATGCTTTGTAATATGATGGACATATATTCCTGGGATCTTTGAGAGAAATAGCTAAAGTTATTAAAGATTTGTAAGTCCTTTGGTGGGTCATTTTTCCACTTCAGTTACTATATCCCATAGCTTTCTATCCATGAAATAGGATGTTATTCTTACTCTCCAAATACTATAATTAGTTCCATTTAATAGCTAGGACTTATCCATCGAAAAACTAACAAAATTAGCCATTTTTAATGCTCAAATAGTAATGAAAACGAATACAACAAAAAATGAATCAAGGATGCCAAAAAACGAAAAACGACAAGATATAAACTTTCTTATTCAGTATACAAATGAAAACATCTCATGATTAATTAAAAATAACTCACTTTGATCAAGTTTAAAAATAATCTAACTAAGATTGGACCAAATCAAGCTAGAGTCATTAAAAGAAAATTAATTAAAAATAGATTAATTAATGTTAGGATAAAAATATTATTATCCTAATATTAATTATGCAATAGTCCAGTTATTTAATTAATTTTATTAATTAAATAATAATGGTTAAATCATATATTTGTTATGTATTGTTATAAACCATATTTGTCTTTTATTCATGCAGTTATATTGTTTTGAACAATATATTTGTATCTATTCATTTGAGCTTCCTGGATGTTATTGGAAGCCTGTACATTTTGGAATTTGGTTGCACCTGTGCAACTTAATATTTTGTTTGTATTTGGCTGTGCAATATCTATAAATATTGCAGCCCATTCTCTGTAATGGTTGATTGATTGAGATTAATAAATTGATCAGGCTTCCGTCCCTGTTTTTCAATCATCATTTGGTACTGGAGCGAGAATCTGGACCTGTGAAGGAGTGGAAAAAGAATGTAGCAGAAATAGAGAGCCTGTGCAGCCTCCTGCACTCTCCCAGCCTCATCTCTACCTTTCCACATCCCCCAGTTCGTTCCAGGTGTTTGGAACGCAAACTTTTTTTGCACTGGTGCACTCAGCACCAGGCAAAACTTGCAGCAAGTCACATCTGGTTGAGCAAAGTCTTGCATTGATGCTCATGGTGCATTGAAGCAAGATCAAAATTGAGAGGGGCAGGTGTATAAGCCCAAAGGCACAAACCCCAGCCGCACCTACCTAAGCTTCCACGCAACGGCCAAAGCAGAGGAAAAGAGTGGCCTGTTGGACCTGCAACGCATCTACACAAAGAAACAATCTACATTTGGATGAGTATAAAAAAATAGCGGCCAAAAACAAAAAAAATCAGCCACATACTCCACGCAGCTGTAGGCGTGACCTGCACACAAGAAAGCAAAGCAAATCATACAAAAGCAAACCAAATAGGCGCCCAAACAAAGAAAAAAGCGGCACATATACTCCAAGCAAACCTGCAAACAAACAAGCGGCCAAAGCTCTGCTTCCTCCATCCAAGCGGCCTGCACACAAAAAAAACGGTGGATGAATATTAAAAAAGGCGGCCAAAGCAAGAAATAAACAAAAACAGCGACCAAGCAAGCAAAAAATGAAAAAAATGGTGAGAAATAAGGTAAAAGTGGCGGCCAAAGGAGATAAAGTGTTGTAGATGCTTTAGATCCAGATTTTTAGCTAAAAAATAACCTAAAAATGCCTCTCACCAGCTGCAGACACGTGGATCCTTCATCTAGGTCGCATTTTCAAAGGTAAGTCATTTTTTCATATACTTTAAATACAAGTTTGTTCATTCCTACATCAAGCGCCCTTAAGTGGCCAAGTTGGATAGAGGGAAAGCCTTAGAAGTGGGAGGTGCATGGTTCAAATCCCACCCCCAACTTCACATTTTGCATTTGGCGGAACTGCTAAATTTAGCAGATTTTTTGAATTTAGTTATAACTAACTAAATTTAGCAGAGAAATCCCTAATTTAGGGTAAAAAAAAAAATTCTCCCATTCGGCCTGGTTTTTCATTTTGGACATTTTTTGCAAAAGGAGACCCATCTAAAAATTGCATTTTCAGCTATTTTTTTGCAATTTTTAGCATTTTGGGTCGTATTGGGCTCAGGAGGCCACCAGGACCCACGAAACAGAAATTATTTGCCTGACATTCAAATTGTACAGTTTTTTGAATGTAAATTGTATACTGCTGCATATTGTACTAATTTGTAGTTTGCCATAGTCAACTGCAAACTTTGTAACTGCTCAGAAACTGGCAGAATTGTAATCAAATATAATAAAATTGGTTCTGTAACACTCACGAGATCCTAGATCTCATTCGCAGCATTCGGTATATACGGTGCCTCTGGGAAGTGCTTACGGGTAAATCCGTCGCGACTACTACTGCACTTAACGCCTAATATAGCTGCAACAATGTCGTCTAGGCATCGTCCCTATAAATCGACGGGGAGTAATAAGGTCACAGTGCACACACTATGAACCATCCCATCCGTCTGTGAACGATTGCAAGACATAAATCCGGACTAATAAATTATCCAAGTATATATCGAAGTTACGCGCACATATGAGGATATTTCTTTGAGCCGGTGTCAATAATCGCATAGACCCTATCAGTTTGTCTTGGTACCACGTAATGAATTCTTTCACGTACGTTAACGCCTCTTTCACGTACCACCGGGTATATAGAAAGGGCGATCTTCTTCCACGTACCGAAGGGTATATCAGAAGGGCGCGTATATAGAAAGGTTCGGTATATTGGACTGACCATATATAGATTGGGAGACCTAATACCTGGAGTGATAAGAGCCAAACCCTGTCAGTAATCTCTGCAAAATGGGAACCAATGCCCCCAATTTTTTTCTTCCGGATTCACAATTTCTTAGAGGAAATAACTATGCTACATGGAAGACTAAAATCAAGACACAACTTGAGTTTGAAGAAATTTGGCCTGTTGTGACTGGTACTCTAACAAGATCACCAACTGATGCAACACAACGACAGTTTGATAGAGCAGACCAAAAAGCAAAACTCATCATCTTGTTTGGAGTGTCTGACGATGTGCAAGCCCACATTCGGGATGCCACAACAGCAAAAGAAGCATGGGATAAGCTGAGCACAATATATGAGGCCAAGAACAAGAATGTCATACTAAATTTGTAGAGTCAGTTACATACATTGAAGTTCAAGCAAAATGAGAAAA
This sequence comes from Taxus chinensis, assembly GCA_019776745.2. NCBI lineage: Eukaryota > Viridiplantae > Streptophyta > Pinopsida > Cupressales > Taxaceae > Taxus > Taxus chinensis. The sequence continues at coordinate 196,638,649 of CM034155.1, read as the reverse complement.
TTGAAGCTTTCCTAAGAAGAGTTGCAGAGTTGGGGGCTTCACTTCTAGCCCTAGGAGAAGAGGTCAAAGATGAATCTCTCATTCCCATTGTTCTGAGAGCTCTCCCTTCTTCTTACCACATTTTTTTCACATCTCTAAACTTGTCAGATACGACAATTAGTTTTGACAAGCTAGTAAACCTACTGCAACGAGAGGAAGCAATGCATAATAAGGATGATGAAGACGAGCAGGCACTGTCTTCACATCAAAAATGGAAAGGAAAAGGTAAAGGAAAACCTAAATCCTATCAGAATTCCCAACATCAGAATCAGTTTCATGGGGACAATCAACAGAAGAAGCGATGTCCAATTTGCAAAAGAGGACATGACTTACAAGATTGTTGGTATAACACTTATAAGAAAGGTTCATCCAGCAATTCTGGACCACAACAACAACAATCTTACAAGGGACATTCTCACTACTATCACGGGCAGAAAAAGGGGAACTGGAAAAGAAGACCCCACTAGCAAGGTAATATTGCTGAGAAACAAGAACAGTCAGACAATGAATACTTCTTGTTCACTGCTCGATCAAGTGAACTATCCACATCATCTAGTGATGTTTGGTATGTTGATTCGGGGGCCACTTGACATATGACCGGCTACAGAGACTGGCTTATTTCAATGAGGGACACACCATCGAAAAATCATGTTTCGTTGGGAGATGATTCTTCATATACAGTTCAGGGGATTGGAAACATTTCTCTACCATTTGGTTCATGCAAATGCAGACTATCAGATGTTCTATATGTCCCTGGGTTGACAAAAAATCTTCTTTCGGTCAGTCAACTCCTAGATCACAACCTGAAAATTGACTTTGATAGTCAATCTGGAAAGAAAATGTGTTTGATTCGAGATAAATCTAGAGGCTCGAAAATAATTGCAAAAGCCTCAAATGTGGGACGTATGTTTCAACTTGATTTCATTCACAAAAACGATCAAGCACTTGTGGCTAAAAACTCCACCTCAGCCTAGTTGTGGCATCAGAGATTTGGTCATGTAAGTTTCAAATATCTCGAAACACTTCACTGGTGTAATATGGTACATGGGCTACCATCTCTTCAAAAGGATACAAACAAATGTCCTCACTGCTTAGCAGGAAAACAACACAGAGTTTCATTCCAAAAGAGTACTTTTCGAGCTCATGGTAAACTTGACCTAGTTCATACCGATCTTTGCGGTCCGATGCAACCAAGTCATTCTGGGTTCCAGTACTTCATGCTTTGTGTTGACGACTATTCACAGAAAATGTGGATTTTTTGTCTTCGCAAGAAAAGTGAAGCCTTTGAAACATTCAAAAAGTTCAAAGTGGCAGTTGAGAAAGAAACTGGTCATCACATCAGAACTCTCCACTCAGATCGAGGGGGGGAATTCACCAGTGATGAGTTCAGAGACTACCTACAAACTCACGGGATTCGTCGACAAATGCCTCCTCCACACACACCGCAGCAAAATGGTGTTGTCGAGAGAAGAAATCGTACTATCATGGAAATGGTGCGATGCATGATTGATGATTCCAGACTTGCAAAGACATTTTGGGCAGAAGCAGCAAAAACAACAGTGTATTTGTTAAACAGAGCGCCCACAACTGCTCTTGATGGAATTACACCACAAGAAGCATGGTCAAAAAGGAAACCATCCATTGCACACCTCAGAGTATTCGGGTGCAAAGCAAGCATGCACATACCCAAACAGAACAGAAAGAAATTGGACATGAATTCACAAAATCTCATCTTCATTGGATATAGTGAAGAGACTCTTGGGTATAGATTGATGGATCCTAAGACCAGAAAAGTCTACACAAGCAGAGATGTTGATTTTTTCGAGAAGAAGGAAGCAGAGTCTCCTCCTCCGGACTCGCAAGATGTAGATTTTTCACCTATTGTAAAAATTGAAGCTAATGTTCCCTCAGAAGATGAAAGTGATGATGGGGATGATGGTGTTGATCAGATAGAACCACAACCCATGGTAACAGTTCAACGTATGCCTAAATGGTGTACAAGTACATTACGAGATGCAAGATTGGATGCTCCACCGGATACATCCACCCCTGGACCATGGACTCGCAGTAAAGCAAGAGAAGAAGTTAACTTTGCTTTGATGAGTAGAGTTATTGAATCAGATGAGCCCTCTACAGTCCAGGAAGCCCTACAGTCAAAAGCTTGGAAAGATGCCATGGATTCTGAATATCAATCAGTGATGAAGAATAACACTTGGCAACTTGTTGATCTTCCACCAGGGAAGAAACCCATTGGATGCAGATGGATATTCAAAACTAAGTACAAAGCAGATGGGACAGTGGACAAGTGCAAAGCAAGACTTGTAGTAAAGGGGTACGCACAAAAAGAAGGCATTGACTATGAGGAGACATTTGCTCCCATAGCTAAGATCAAAACGATCAGGATGATCTTTGCTCTAGCTGCACAGTTTGGATGGAAAGTTCACCAAATGGACGTAAAAAGTGCCTTCCTGAATGGATATTTACAAGAAGAAGTCTACATGACTCAACCTGAGGGATATGTTGTACCTGGTCAATAAGAAAAGGTATGCAGACTCAGGAAATCTCTGTATGGCCTCAAATAGGCACCCCGGGCATGGTACATCAAGATTGATGAGCATCTCGTACAACATGGATTCGTCAGAAATCCATACGATCCCAATCTCTACCTCAAAAAGCAAGGGGGGGAGATGGTGATTGTTGTAGTTTATGTCGATGATCTAGTCATCACTAGCAGTTTAGTGAAGATGATTGATGAAACGAAGAAAGATCTTAAGCGATCATTTGACATGACAGATCTCGGGCTTATGCACTACTGTCTTGGACTAGAAGTATGGTAGAAAGAGAATCATATATTTGTTTCTCAGATGAAATATACCAAGACAACACTCGAGAAGTTTAGGATGATGGATTGCACACCAATTTCTACACCTATGGAGAATAGATTATAGTTATCTCGTTCAGATCCATCTCCTGAGGTAAGTGCCACTCTCTATCGGCAGCTGATTGGGAGTCTCATTTACCTGACCTACACTAGACCAGATATCAGCTTTGCAGTGAGCTATCTATCCAGGTTCATGCAGGAACCCAAAGTTTGTCATTGGAAAGCAGAAAAGTGCATTTTGAGATATCTCAAAGGATCAATGGATCTTGGTCTAGAATACAAGAAGAATGAAAACTTCTTCTTGACTGGATATTCGGATTCAGATCATGTAGGTAACATTGATGATAGAAAATCCACTTCTGGATTTGTATTCTTTATGGGATCTTGACCAATATCATGGGGAAGTAAGAAACAACACTTTGTTTCTCGCTCTTCCACAAAAGCCGAGTATCGTTCTGCAGGAGAAGCTGTCTATGAAGCGATTTGGCTACGTCGCATACTGGAAGGACTTTGAATACCACAGGACAAACCAACCACCATGTATGTTGACAATGAAGGTGTTCTCAAACTTGTTCGCAATCCAGTTTTTCACGAGAGAACAAAGCAAATAGAGGTTCAGGTTCATTTCATACGCGAACATGTGTTGAAGCACAACATCCAGCTTCAATTTTGTCCAACGGCTGAACAACGAGCAGATATTTTCTCAAAGTCACTTGCACGTGATAAGTTCGAGTTGTTCAGAAATTTTCTCTCCTCATCTCTTCAGACAATGCACAATTAAGGGGGGAAATGTTAGGATAAAAATATTATTATCCTAATATTAATTATGCAATAGTCCAGTTATTTAATTAATTTTATTAATTAAATAATAATGGTTAAATCATATATTTGTTATGTATTGTTATAAACCATATTTGTCTTTTATTCATGCAGTTATATTCTTTTGAACAATATATTTGTATCTATTCATTTGAGCTTCCCGGATGTTATTGGAAGCCTGTACATTTTGGAATTTGGTTGCACCTATGCAACTTAATCTTTTGTTTGTATTTGGCTGTGCAATATCTATAAATATTGCAGCCCATTCTCTGTAATGGTTGATTGATTGAGATTAATAAATTGATCAGGATTCCTTCCCTGTTTTTCAATCATCAATTAAGTAAAATGAGCAAAGAAATAAGCATCAGCCACTTGGAACTAATCCAACGGCTTAAATGAGACATGTGTCACAATTCCAATGTTCTTCCAACTTGATTTCCCTAAAGGACTTAAAATAACCATAATAAACTAAAGTTAATAAACTTTCAGATCTGGAGCGGGGGTCAAAAAATAAAGAAGGAAAAAATAGATGAACATGGGCAAGCTCATAAGCGAGCTAATCAATCTTGAACCGAGCCAATGAACTAGTAAAAAATAAATTAAACAAAAACTGAAGTAAGAGGCAACACGTAGCACCGATCAACAATATCAAGAGGGGCACATGTCATTTTTCTAGAAAATTCCAAAGCATATCCCCTTGGTGGATGTGAAGTCCTCAGAACTAATTAAAACAAATAAATTAGTGGGTCTGCAACAGGGTTAAAATTTTGACGAAAAAAAAAACTGATCAAAAGACTCCACTTCGCGAAAATCTATCGACCCAAAAATGAAACTTGGCATATTTCCACCAAAATTTTAAGAGATGGATTTAGGTGAACTTGAATTCCTCAGAAGGAGCCAAAATTAAAAGATATTTTGGGTCAGAAAAACTGGCAAAATCAAAAGACGTGTCGCAATCTCACTAGCTAAGCACAAACATGGACTAACACTGTGAAGGCTAAGTAAAGACTGAAACTATGAAAAAACAAATGTACGTGGTGTTTTACTATTAGTTCGCACTTTGCAGTGTAACCTAAACGATCAAAGAAAAAACTAAACACACATGGAGCCTTCTTAATGGCTCACTTTTCGTAAATCTGACAGATGTGAAAATGTGGCTAATTCTTATTGGATAACGACTGTCATAATTAAAAGATACTGACAATTGCGAAATGTGAAGAGACTTGGAGCTATTCTATTGGATCAAATTTTTAAAATGACAAAAGTAGAAAACAAATGACTAAAAGTTTGAAATATGGAGCTACTTGGGGCAATCCTATTGGCTTCAATTTTGCAACGACAGAAAAAATATAACAAAAGTATGACAATGTGAAATATTAAGTGACTTGGAGATTTCCTATTGGATCAGATTTCACAAGAAACAAAGGAAAGCTAAGAGAAGTCTGAAAACATGAAAAAACATGGAATTCCATTATTGGCTCACATTTTGCAACTGACAAACAAATAAACAAAAATACTAACATCACGAAGCAAGATGGATATTTATTATTGGCTCGGACTTCGTAACAATGAAAAAAATATCAAAATGACTAGCAATCTAAAGCTATATGGAGCTTAATGATTTGCTCAAGATTTGAAAAGATATAACTTTGCAAACAACAAAAAAATCAATAAAAACTAACATAGTGAAGCTACTTGGCACTTAAAGATTGGCCTGAGCTTCACAAAGACAGAACTAGAAAAAATAAAGATTAATAAAGTTGAGAGGATTTAGAACAATGGAATTAACCGTATTTCAAAGAAAATGTTTAGGTCCACTCCTCAGTCAAATAAAATGAAAGTACATGGCATAAATTCCATGAGCTACTGAAGACAGGTATCGCAATTTTTTCACTTTTTCAAGGAAAAGAAGACTATGGACCCAAATCTCATAGAATAAACCAAAAAACAAATAAATTTGAAGTCTTCCCCGAAAAAGAAAATTATCCTGAAAAGTAAAAGAACTTAATTTTAAATAAGACCCACAGCTATAATTGCTATATAAAAAGGATCGAAATATTTAAAATAGTTGCAGATGATTGCGAGGAGCAAGACTAAAGAACCAAGGTTGCAGAAACACGTATCTATACACACAAAATACACAAACAAGATCTAACATTCAATTAACTGATATTTCACCAATATTTCAAAATTATTTTAGTGGAAATTGGAATTTTAAACCTAATTAGCTTGAAGATGACTGCATAACAATTGGGGATTTACAGATCCATAAATAAACTTCAATCTTCTTCACTCTAGAAAATTAAAAGCATCCAGATTGATCCTACACGTGCATAATCACCTTCTTTGATACCATGTTAGGGAAATTACAGTCAGATATAATTAACAAATTATAAATCCACAGATAATTGCTAAATATTATAGGTTATGATGTGCATTTAAATTAACCAGAGATTTAGATGTTTATATATTATAGATTACAAAATGTAATAACAATATCTGAAAGAAAATAAATGTGAAGTAAATGAGACATAAGACACCATATTTCTAGTGGGGAAATCCAAAAGAAAAAACACACTGAAAGAAGGCATTGTCTGTATTAAGAATTCATCAAGACTTTAACCCACACTTCCACTTCACTCCTCATTCTTCACATAGATAATTTCAGACCAGTGTCTTCGCAATTTACAAATTACATATATAAGAAATAACTTGAGCATATATCTCAATTTTTACCATTCGAGTGCACAATCCTGTGAGGGATCATCCTATATATATATATATATATATATAGCATGGGTGAATGGTCATACCTTCTCACTCTTTTTAGGTATGAAGGACTGACATATAAAATTTATTAAAATAAAATTTAAGACAAGGGGTTCATTAAGTAGTGGTCCACCAAATGGTATCTTAACTTGAAATCAACACCCCAAAAGAAAATAGGAATGAAAATGTAAAATATTGCAGAGACATAACTTTTTAGTAAGTCAGAAAAGGTAGATACCCTCAGGATCCTTAGTGGGACTGGTAATTGATAGGGCAACACATCATATATCGTGTAACAACCGGTAAGTGAATTGCATTCACCTCAAGATACCATGTTAATGTGCATGTGTGTATAAAAAATGATAAAACATAATATATACCATAATAACATGATAAGCAAAGCTGTAACATATAGTAGTATAAGGAAGCAAGAGTAAATCTAATTAAGATCTAAGAAAACATATTTTTTGATTTTTTAATGTATATATATGAAAGAGAACATCTAGAAGGGGGGCATAAGGATGGCCCCTAGTGTGTGTGTGCAAAGTGAGGTTCATATCGAAAATCCTTCAATAGTCAAGTATGAGCCAAGAACAAGATTGCATCATCGGGTGGTGCGGGGGAATCAAGATGCCCCCCAAGTGTGAATGCCGAAATGATCTATGTGCGATTATAAAGAATGATGTTTAAGCCTGAAAAAAATCCATAGGGGATGGTTGAGATGCATGGCATGAAAATAATTTGGGTTTTCTATTGAAAAATCCTAGGATATGGAGATCATAAATTCCCATATCATATTCCTCATCAGTGAACAGTAACTCATGTGCATTCCATTGTGTTACATTAGTAGAATAACTAGAGAATGAATAATTGTGAATAACAATAGACTTGGAAGTAAATGAAAAAGTGAGAAGATTATATTTTCGATCAATAGTACCACTGATGTAACTAAGCTAGGATTTCCCAAGAGTGAGAGGATAAGGATGGGGGTCAAGTGTAACCCAAAATTTCATGTGGAAGACTCGTGGGACAAGATCTTATAGGAGGAAGATATATCCTTGATATTGAGGATGTGGGGCAAGAAAAGGGATGATATTAGTAGGAATAAATTCTAATTGGGTAAGGCTTTCATATGTGCAAATATTTTTAGAATAACTAGGATCAAAGGGAACATGCTGCCAATACTTGTGATCAATGTATAATGTACAAATAAAGTGACCAAAAATAGGAAATGATATAGGAGAAGAGGTAATAGTAACATTATGACTATTGATTAAGAAGGGACCAGAGGAGGAGAAATATGCTCTAGAGCATGTGTGGTATTGGAATATGGAATCATAACAGTAGTGGTGGGTTGGGTGATGGGAGATTTGACTTGATATTCACCAGTGTAGACATAAAATCATGCACTTGGGTATATTTCTTGGTCCTAAAAGCATATTATCATTTACATGATTAGAAAGCAAGAAAATTATTGGTTGAAAACTATTTTGGGCCTCTTTTATTTTTCTTTTGCTTTTTTATTTGGTCTTGCACACCCCACAACCCAATAAAAAATTTACTTATTTATCTTTTATGACTTTAGTCACCAGTGCCCAACTAGGATAGAACCACCCAAGTGCTCATGTCCCCTTTAGGCACCCCTGACCCTTTATTATCTTGCTCACTCCTTTTGGTTCTCTTTTATCTCTTAGGCCTCTTTTTCCCTTATAGGTCGGCCTTCTAGTTTTCAATTACGAAATTCAAACAAGGGAATCATATAAATATATAGTTATATGTTAAAAATCAGGGACCAAGCACTAAGCATTATTATCATCACCTAATCTTGCATTCAAAAGGAACCTGATGCAGGGCATATATAGATTTCTAGTATATATATATATACTTCTTACTTGCAATATTACCTTTAGACCACCCTTCCCTTCTTCCAAGGACTCAAAACCTATCTATGTTTATTCATGTTTCCCCTGCTACTGAGTATCTTGAAATTTAGCTATCAACGTTTGCCCTACAATCTTAATAGTCAATAGACCATTTTATAGGTGCAAAATGAAGCAGGGTACTTGTGTAACTTGGGACAGATTTCTCAACACCTAAATAATCATATTCACTCCTATATGTACACCCTTAATCTTCTCTAAGCATTAATATTTCAGCCCTATATCAAATTTCCCTTGGAGCACTCTTACTTGCCTCTTCTCCAATTAGGTCACTAGGAACAATCTACCCAAAACTTGATACAGACTCTGATTCACTTCTAAGACTCTTAGAACATAACTTTTAACTCAAAACAAAATGTCTAGACTCATACTACAGTCCTCTATTCTTTATTTCTAACTAAAATCTCATTTAAGTCCTTGTTGTTTGTACCCCTCTAGGCATATAAACTGAGTTCAATATCAGATTTCTCTAACACAACCCCCCTACCAAATTTATGATTCTGAGACCCTTTATGGTGTGCTCCAACATATTAAAATATGGTACCATGTTCCTTTGGTGAAAATCATACCTCCTTTTTAAATGATCATGCAAATTAGGCCTATTTATGGCTCCTAGTTATGAAAATGGATACTTAGGACTAGAATATCACCTAAAAGTGCATGGATCCACTTATATAATGGTACTAACATGATCCTCACCAATTTTGGTGACTTAACTCCATGGTTTTCCCTTTCATGCACCTTAATTCCTCCTTTTGACTATCCCTATACAATCTGACCTGCAAAACTTCTTTAAACTTTCTCACAAGTGCGAGTTAAGATCTCAAAGTTAGCATAGAACTAGAAACCACCAATACAAATATGCTCCTTAAATTTCATAATTTTTTGGTAGTTAGAACAAAATTTACGTCATGCCCTAGTTAGGCCCAAGAGATTGAGGTCTATAGGACAATACCAGTGGTTTCAAAGGATGAAAAAAATCTTGGCTTAATTACTCACATTCCTCTTTTTATTCATGCTTTCACATATCCAAAATATGCTTCTTGAGCTAACTGTAATGCTTCTAGCTCTCGGTCAGGGATAGCGTATTCTACACAGTTGCAAATTTTCTGACATAAACACACAAAAACATGTTCTATTTTCCTGTAACATGGATTATACATCCTCCTTATTCAATATCAAACTTTGTTACATGTTATTTCTTCATCTTCTATATATTTTCCTCTCGAATAGATCTCATTCTACTTACTAAACTCTCTAAATATATTGCTCTCAGCTCTTGAATGAGCTTAAACACCACTAAACTTGGCATAAAATGAAGTTTATCTCTTAAACTCTCTCTCTCTCTCCACTCATTCATATTCTTATTATGGCCATATAACACAACAATATGCCTTATTAGGCTTTAAGACAAAAAAATCAACCTCTTATAAACCTAAATTTTACATTGACAACCACATTCACCTTTACATTCACATTTACATTTGATCCATTCACCCATTCATATGTTTTGGAATCTTATAAGATAGACTCAATAACTTAAATGTCCTTAAGAGACTCTAAACCTCTTGATGCTCCTGCATCGGGTTACCCTTCGAGAGAAATTGAGCTCCTGCTCAATGCAAATTTGGATTTTCTTTCTTCTTGCTTTCTTGTTCTTTGCAATGGCACACTCTAACTAGTTTGTGCCTTCTAACTTGCTTGTACTCTCTCCTTTACTAGTGCTTCTATCCTCCCTACCACCACTCTGAACTTGCATTTTTATTTCTTCTCCATATACTTTTCTCTATTATTTGTCTCTTGATCCTCTTCCACCTTCTTCATCATGGAATCTAACTCTACCTTGTATTATACATGCTCACCTATAACCATAGCACTTAGGATAGTAGTAGGCATCAAATACCAATGCTCAAGTGTCTTCTTCACCTATTTTTATCACCAACCTCTATTCATGTTTGTATTTAACTCCTTCATAATCTTGTTTCACCTTGTTGATGACGTAGAAATCTTCAATACTAAAGGCAAAATCCTTTGCATCCTTTGTGAACCTACATGTCTCCTCTATTTCCCTTCCATACCATTGTGACTGATCATTCTTCTCTTCATTGTTACATAGAACATCTTTTCTTTCAAAATCTTATTTTCCCTTGTATCTTACTAGCATTCTGTGTTTCTTATCTTCTTTGGTTCCTTTTTGCATTTCATCTCTTTTTTCTTGGACTATAATATGCATGTCTTGTTCTTGCATGAATTTTATTATAATTTCATGACTGTCCATCTGAGTTTTCTTGCTCTGATTTGTTCAATATTCTTCATATTTTTCTATGGGTTTAGGTATCTTCTTCTCCACATTTTGTGCTTTGACTACTTGCACCTTAATATTCTTAAAACCTTTTCTTTTGCTCATAACCTTAGCTTTTACTATGTTCTCTGTTACTGTAGCAGCACCTTGAATCACTTGTTTCACCAAGAAATTTGCTTCAACAAGAGAATTTATGAGTTGTATTTTCTCTTCACTTGGCATTACTTATTGAAATTTGAATGTATACCCAAAAGATATGTCATTCATACCTTCTTTATGCAAGTATTCATACCAAAACAGAATTCGGATGTAATCAAACATCTTTCCACCTATAATCATGCTTAAATCATATGTATGCATGTCTTTATTACACTCCAGTCTTCTTTCCTCCATATATATCTTGTTGGACTGATGTGGACTTATCTCAGGCTGGTCTTGTTCCTTATACATCCTCATATGTTATTCATGTAAATGTTTAGACCCCTTAGTTGATATCTTAATGTTTCTCTTGATTGTACTTTGTTTGCTTACCTCATTCTCATACATGTGTAGACTATACACCTACTCCTTGGACTTCACTCTTTGTTTTTTTACCTTGGTTTCTTATTGAAACTTAAAAATATGCTCACAAAAACCATTACTTCTACCTCCCTGTTGTTCTAGATGCCTGAGATCTCTTATTTTATCCTTCATATTGTGCTGAACTTGGGCTTCCATTCCATGGCTCTATGTACATTTCCATACCTTTTAACATTTTCTTGTGGTCTATCTCCAATCACATAAACTTTAAAATTGCTCCTAACTCACTTATTTCTTTTTCACTTTATACCTTTCTCCCTAAAATAGCTTAATTGGAGTCTCCTTGTCTCTTTCGCCTTATCTCTTTACCTTCATCATACCTTGAATGAATATGATATTCATCTTGGATGGTTCAACTTCTTGAAAAGACATTTTTATATCCTTTGAAGTCTCTAGGAACAACTTATTGTTCCTCCTCTCACTGGATTCACTTATCCTTTATCGATTCATGTTCATTCCTCATTCTCCATCTCTGAAACTTGCATTCACACATGCTAAAACATAATTATATTTAAAAACCAAAGCTCCACTACCTTCTTTGGCTACTCCATACTGATTTTCAACTTGCTTTCCATTTGGTTCCTTTCCCAGGATGGTTTGTAATACTTGTTCCTTCAAATTTATTTGTCGCTCTTCATCTTGGTTTAGGTTCCTTACAAGGATTAAATTTCCTTCACTCTCTTTTTCTTAGTCTTCAAGAGACCCACTTTCTTCTATTATATCCATGAGACTCTCTTATGTCTTCTTTCTCCCCTTTTCTTCATGATCTTGCATAAGGTATTCTAAGATCTCATTCCATGTTTCTTCTTCTTCAAGGTTTCTTTGTTGATTGATCTTACCACTCTTCCTTTGGTGACTCAACTAACCTTCTTGTTCATCACTCTCTTTCTTCAAGAACATCATGTCTTTCCATAACCTCATTTGGGCTTGTTTTTCATCCTTGACTTTTGTTTCTTTGTCCACTGCATTGGACTCTAACTTCCACATTATTTCATCAACATTTTCTTCATCTTTCATGAAGGTTAATACCTAATTCTTGGTCTTCTCAACAAACTCCTTGAAGCCAAATACCATGCTTCTCTTTTCCTTACCTACATCCTAATCCATCAAAGGCACTAACACATGTTCTATTCCATTATTTGTTATAAAAAAATTATTCAAACTTCCATTATAAACTACCTTCTTGTCATATTTTCATGGCCCTCTTAAGAGTAAATGACATACATCCATATGCATTACATCACATAGGAATTCATCATGCAAACTTCCAATTTTGAAAGGTACTCTACATTTCTCATTTACAAGAATCTGTTGATCTTTCTGAACCCATGCAACTCTATAAGGTGTATGGTGAACTAACCTCTTTAACCCTAATTTACTAAGCCTTTCCTCTAAGACAATGTTATTTATGCTACAATTATATATAATAACATTGCAGTACTTACCTCTTGTCTTACATCTTTTCCTGAAGAGGCTTCTCCTACAAATTAGCTGTTGAGCTTTAGCTTGTTATGTATAAGTACTCTCCTTGGCAACAAAGATTCTCCCTACTTCTGGTCATCACCTCTATCAGTTGTCCTTTCCATATCTGAATAGATTACTTCTATCCTTTTCATCCTTGTGCCTAGATCAGTGATTTCATTCATCATATTATCCATCTTTCACATAACTCCTTCCTGAATCAATTTCATTATACCATGCAATGATGGCTTCTCTTCTTTTTCCATACTATCTAAAATCACCTTCACACTTTCAAACTATCAGTCAATTCAAAATAATATAAACTCCTACAATATACCTGATTATAACATAGAACCAACTCTAATACCAAAATGATGCATGGTTTATATATATTTCCAGTATATGTGTGTGTGTGTGTGTGTGTGTGTGTGTGTGTGTATACTTCTTGCTTGCAAGCTTACATTTAGACCACTTGTCCCTTCTTCCAAGGACTCAAAACTTGTCTATGTTGATTCATGCTTCCCCTGCTACTGAGGATCTCCAAAACACACACTTTCATGGCACATTTCCTACTCACATTCACAAAGTTAGCTATAAACTTTTTCCCTATAATATTAATAGTCAATAGACCATTTTATAGGTGCAACATGAAGAAAGGTACTTTTTTAGCTTGGGACAAAGTTCTCAGCACCTAAATCATCATATTCACTCCCATATGTACACCCTCAATCTTCTCTAAGCATTAATCTTTCAACCCTATATCAACTTTCCCTTGGAGCACTCTTACTTACCTCTTCTCCAATTAGGTCACTAGGACCAATGTGCCTAAAACTTGATACAGACTCTAATTCACTTCTAAGACTCTTAGAACATCACTTTTAACTCAAAACAAAATGTCTAGACTCATACTACAGTCCTCTATTCTCTCTTTCTAACAGAAATTTCATTTAATTCCTTGTTGTTTGTAGCCCTCTAGGCATATAAAGTGAGTCCAATATCATATTTCTATAACAAAACCCCACTACTAAATTTATGATTCTAAGACCCTTTATGGTGTGCTCTAACATACTAAAATATGGTACCCTATTCTTTTCGTGAAAATCATACCTCCTTTGTAATTGATCATGCAAATTAGGCCTATTTATGGCTCCTAGTTATGATAGTGGATACTTAGGACTAGAATCTCACCTGATATTACATGGTTCCACTTCTATAATGGTACTAACATGCTCCTCACCAATTTTGGTGACTTAAATCCATGGTTTTCCCCTTCATGCACCTTAATTCCTCCTTTTGACTGTCCCTATACAGTCTGACCTGCAAAACTTCTTAAAAATTTCTCACACATGCGAGTTAAGATATAAAATTTAGCATAACTAGACACCAACAATAAAAAGGTACTCCATAAATTTCATAAGTTTTTTAAAGTTAGAACAAAAGTTATGCCATGCCCTAGTTAGGGCCCGAGAGAGAAAATTGAGGTCTACAGGACAATACCAATGGTTTTAAAGGTTGTAAAAAATCATGTCTTAATTACTCACCTTCCTACTTCTATTCATACTTTTATAGATCCAAAATATCCTTCTTGAGCTAACTATAATGCTTCTAGCTCTCGGCCAAGGACATGGTATTCTACATAGTTGCAAATTTACTAACATAAACACACAAAAACATGTTCTATTTTCCTGTAACATGGATTATACATCGTCCTTATTCAATATCAAACTTTGTTACATGTTCTTTCTTCATCTTATATATCCTGTCCTCTCGAATAGCTCCCATTCTACTTACTAGACTCTCTAAATATCTTGTTCTTAGCTCCTAAATGATCTCAACCACCACTAAACTTGGCATAGAATGAATCTTATCTCCTAAAATTTCTCTCTCCACTCGTTCATATTCTTATTATGGCTATACAACACAACAATATGCCTTATTAGACTTTAAGACAACAAATTTCAACCTCTTATACACCTAACTCTTACATTGACAACCACATTCGCCTTTACATTCACATTTACATTCGACCCATTCACCCATTCATATGTTTTGGGATGTTATAAGATGGACTCAATAACTTAAATATCCCTAAGATATTCTAAACCTCTTAATGCTCTTACATCAACACCTAAAGAACTTTAAAACATCCATCTAACATCCATTCAAGGGACAAGGGACTGCATACTTTGCATACACATCATAGGAAGGGGAATTTCATTTTATTCCATCCAAACATTCTACTACATTGCTACATTATTACTACTACCCTCTATCAAGTGCAACTTGCACAAGGAAATTCTAGGGCATAATTTCTATGCACACTCACAAGAGCTACATGGATTCTGAGATGTATAGCAACGCTTGATCATAAGTTCACTCTCAGGGTGACCGTCAAGGTCAGTTTGACTCCCCATTCTACATCTTCTTTTTAGGATTTATGTCGTTTGTGGGTTTGTGTAGGTGAACTTCTATTTTTTAGGTTTCATGTACCATCAGCAATCATAGTGTGAAAAATAGGAAAACAACAAATAATAATTACAACACCCTTATGACACAACAGAAATCATATTTAAGTCTATGTGTAGTCATCAACGCCTAAGATTAGTCATTAATGCCTAGGCGCCCTTGTCTAGCATTAGGCACCCTTGTCCAATATTATTCTTAGGTTCTATATTTTCTAGTGACCAGTAATAACCCTATTTGTAGTCTTTTCATCGGTCGACCCTTCTTAGATCACTTCATTCTAGTAGTATATCAACTAAGTCATCTCATCTCATCTTCTTTCTTAGGGTTTGATATTTTGAATCTTATTTTATTGTGTCATTTTTTTATTTTATCATTTATACATCAACTTTATTAGGGTTTCATATTTTGAATCTTATTTTATTGTGTCATTTTTTTATTTTATCATTTATACATCAGCTAATCTCTAATACTTAGATTTAATTCATTTAAATTAAATTAAATCAACCAAGACCAGTAGCAATAAAATGAGTATGACAGAGAGACTCGTCAAAATCCATGGGAGTGAATTCAAAATCATGTAAGCTATCATCAGTGAGTTGTATAATATAAAAATCAACATCAAAATCACTAATCTCTACATGGAAGTATTGTTGAAAATTTTCTAGGGGCTTGGAAATAGATGCGGAAGGGGTATGGGAGGATATGGAAGGAGAGATAAGATTAGTACTATGAATTTAAATGGAGGAAGTAATAGGAGGTGGTGGTATAAGATTACTAAAATCCCTAGTATCATATATATCATGACGATGCAAGGGAATAGGTTGAGTTGGTGGAATGACCATGGAGGTGGTAGAGTCCATGGTAATACTTGAACGGTTTGGGATTAACGATAATAGTATGCTCATAGCCATCGAAGATAAAATTGACACAAAGATAGATAGTAGAAGGAATTTATTACATAACATGGATCTAGGGATGGTAAAGGAGTAGATTAAATTTCAATGGGGCATCCATGACACAAAAGGGGGTGTGAATAGTGTGGGGTCCTACTTGTAACTTGAGTGTGATAGTACCAATGCATGCATGAGTAGTATTATAATAGATATGAAAAAGAGTAGTAAATTTTTTTATTGTATTATGAAAAATATGGAGTTGAGGAAGTAATTATAAAGGAAATATTTAGTGCAAATCCATTATCGATAAATACATGCTTAAGTTGGAAATTGATAATGCGATCCATGATAAGAAGAGGAGGAGAATCACTAGAAAATTCAGGAGCAACGTTCTCATCAAAAAATTGATAAAATTGGTGATATTCTTGAAAGAATCCAGGATATGTGTAAAAGCTACCAGAGGGTCATCACTTTGGATATGAATATAATTAATAGTAACCGCTAAGTTGTATTAAAAATTAGGAGCCTGATGTAATAGATCAAATAGAGATATCTTAGTTGGGGTATTATTTAATTACTCGATGATATCATAGGTTTTGGATGGAGCTAAAAATTGTTGAAGCGGTTCACTACTACGAGGAGGAATGGATGTAGGAAGATGTAATGGTTCCTTATTACGGTGGGTGGTGATAATATTTGAAGAGAGAGATAAAAAAGTACTTGTATAACAAGGTGGATGTTGTGTAGTGACAGGGATGTATTCATATCTGATGATGTCCGAGGAATAGACACGGTTAGGGATGAAGCTATAAGAATTAACCATGATCTTATAAGAATAAGAGGAAGGGAAATGGATTCAAGTCATGGACATAGTTTTCTTGGTTCACCAAATGATTTAATAAAATTAAATCTAAAATAAGGCATTGGTGATTAGATAGATAAAATAGTAAATATGCAAGATCAAGATAAATAATTATAATCAAGAGTTATAGATAGGGTTTATAGAATGACTCAACATGCATCCATAGGTCTGAATTGATTCTATACTAGAGACTGATCTGGAAGAGTGTATTCTAGACTATGGAAGCTTTAATTCTAAAACTGGAATGTGATAATCTCAAGGATTGAAGCTCTCGAGAGAGGATAGTGTCCCATGGGTGTTAGTGTTTGTTTTGGGTGCTGGTTTCTTTGAAGGAGATTCGGTCTGAGTTTTTTTATCACCTCTTGTTCGATATAGGTCACATCACACTCACTGTATGACTACCTTATCATACCTATACCTACAAAACAAACCCTAACTACCTTCACAAGACTAAAGCACATGTTATATGAATAAAAATATTCATATGCTTGAGTTGGAATGACCTTAGTGTTCATCCAAATGTGATTTTCACCAAACATTGCACTACATTTCATACTCAATGTAGTTATAGTGTGTGTGTGTGTGAGTGATTGAAATAGTTTCCCTTGAGTTATGACACCCTAGTTCCAGTCACATAGAGAATAATGGGTTGCAACTACTTTTTGCCAATACAAATATGTGGTATGGAATTCATAATAAAACCTCTTATGCAATTAAGTATGCAGTGCCAAAATGTAGTCCTTGTAATAGTATGTTCCCTTTGAATTCTTTCCCCTTATGAGGTTAAGTAAAACATGTATATATATGATTTATTTTCTTATGTTTCATTGTTAACAAGTGAAAGGATGACTAAGAGTGATAAACAAAGATAAGAAAGAAGTAACCTCCAAAAAATCAGCAAAAGAGAGGAATTAGATAAAAGTGCCCAAAGGAGATAGTAGCGCTCAGGAGTTGCTTTCCCTAATGGGTGGTCCTATACAGGACGCTAAAAATGTAAACATTGAAATCAAAATTGAGAAGTATGTTGGCTAATATGTAAAACTGCACATTGAAAATCTGAAACAATAAACAATAAAGATGCAAAGGATAAAAACAATGTCAAAGAGAAGTAAAAGGGTTGTTAATGATTAGTTCTCTTTCTTAGGAATAATACATATAATTCAAGTATTTAGAGGCTATATGTATATAGAAAGTGCATGATTTAGTGACTACAGATACATCTTGGAAATCCACACCATATGTATACTTCAATTCCTCTCTTATAAGGTCTCTTTTCACATATGCTCTTGCACAATCATGTTCGCATTTTTTATGCCATTCCTTAATGAAACCCAACATATATTTTACACCATTATAAACATGCATCCTACTAAACCAATAAAAAATTTGTGTAATCTTAAATTGTGATTTACATGTTGTCATAGAGGAATGCACCCTTTAGAGAGTGGTGTGATAAATCCCCTTCTAATTGACAAAATGGGAATAGTCCTAGGTTGTGGGTGACTTGTATGTTGGATTGAGTATCCAGAGAGGTTTGGTTCCTCTAGTATAACAACTAAGGATAGTTTCTACTTCTAATATTACTCTATTCCAATGAATTAACAAGTAAAAGGGAGAAGGAATTAAAGGAAAAAACTAAAAAGATGATGATATAGCAGAAATTTTGAGGATCTTGAAACTTGTCTGAACCACATAGATGGACCACGAGAACCACACACACCATAAAAAACCTACTATGGATATGTTAATGCAAAATTGATTCAAAGAAGGGTTTGGAAGCTATGAAAACATATAGAAGGGGTAGCAAATAGCTTTATAAGGCAATTTGGTGAACTCCACAACAAGATCATGTACAAAACTTGGTTAAATGCAATTAATGGCCTATAAATCACATATAACTACATAAAGGCATGGAAAATAAATTACAAATCAAGGATAAAACAATATCATGAGATAAAATCATCTTAAATACACAATCTTGCACAATACACAAACTACAGGAAGGTAAAAAAAGCTCATGTATTGTTGTTAGAGGTGAAACAAGTACAATAGATCACTTCTAACCATTTCTCTTCCACTCAAAACTCATAATAAACTCCAGAATGGTGAATATAAGTTAGATAGATTGAGTTTAAAATGAATTATATGGATTTTTATAGAGAATGGGAAAAAAGAAGAGGGGAAAGACCAAACATGTAATTATGAATCTCAGAACAGAAAATCATGTGATGTTTACATGTACATGTTGCTCCTCTGCTCCAAAATTAGCTCTTCTTGCTTAAAAATGTGTATTTGTGCAATGAATGAATTATTTTCTCCTAAAATAGTAATTCCCATATTCAGAATGTAATTTTGTATGCCCACAATAGTGTTTTTTTGTCCCTTGTAGGTTCTTATTGTTTTTGGAGTCCTATACATGGTCTAAAATCTCTTCTTGCATGAAAATTGTTAATCTTAGCTCCTAAATGATAAAATGGGGTATTTCTACATGATTCTTTCAAATTTATCCTCTGCATGATCAAAATTTTTATTCTGGGTGAAGAAATCAACTAAACTAGCTTGTTGTGATGTTTATGGGCCTATTTACACTTTTGGTCAAGCTGGGTCACAATCCAAAGAATAGGAGGAACTATGGAACATTCCTTGTGTTCCTCAATCAACCAATTTAAATAACTAAATGCATAAATGTCAAAATAGTGGGGTTTTGAGGAACAAGCTAAAATGAATAATTGTTCTACGTGTTCCATGTGGGCCTGACGTAACTAATTTTAACTTTTCTCTGCTTTAGAGGGTATGAAAAATATGTGAGGTACCAAGGGAATGAGAGAACTGCTCCATAAGTACCTTAGTAGGTTGTATCAGGGAATCAGGGTACTAAGTAGACCTTGGCATTTTCCATCAGTGTCGTCAATTCCCTCCATATCTGACTTAACGCTATGCATTCTCTATAGCTTTCTCAGTTAATTGGGGCATAATGGGAACCCCTAAATTTTTCTAACAATTCCATTCATGCCCAAGTTAATTGATTTCCTTTCCTTATGCATAGATGATAGAGTTACGGGTAAGTAAGGAAACATTTGTTAGAAGCGCAATGGACTAGTGGGGGGTGAATTGGTCCTTCAACACATTCAACCAATTGTATTTAACTTGTATAAACCATTAACCATTCAACCATGTATTAATGTGAGCTTAACAGCATGAAACAACCATTCATAAAAACATAAACTAAGATAGTACACAAGAACACAAGATGTAAAGTAGGAAACCCTCAAGGGAAAGAAAACCCACTAAATTTTTTGAATATATTACTCAGTCAAAAATAATTTTATGAATATGACAAATCACACAAGATTTTTTTAGTGAGGCACCAACCCCACAAGGAACACCAACCCCTATTTAGAAAATCATCAACCACTTAAGGAGGATACAACTCCCTAAGGTGATCAAACACCAACTAAACCACACAAATATGAAGACCACTGATGTATTGTTTCTCCTACAACATATAGTGATCACAATTTCAGATCCTCTCTCTCAAAATCCACTTCAAACAACTCACTCTCCTACTTCATTAAACCTTGCTTCTTTATAGGTTGATTAGGTCTATTGACCTTTCTGCTATGCTCTTCTATCTTTATCAAAACTTCATACCTTATTTTATATTTTTCATTATGCCCTCATACCTCTTTCAAACTCTCTCTTGGCTCACACATACCTCTTACTCACTCCTTGTCACAATGAGAAAATATAACACTTTTATATAATTGGCTAAACTCCTAAAACACTTCTAGGTCAGACAAGACCATTATGGTCAGCCATACCAATAATAAAATGCACATAAAAACTCATATAAAAACATATTAAGGGACCATATAGGTCGGAAATGGACCAATACATTCAATCATGCACAACTAGGTCTAAAAGGCAAGTTTCTTCTCCACCAATCACTTCATAGAATTCAAGGGCACACTCCATCATATTCAAGACTTCAACAGATCCAATAATTTCAAGGAAAACATATTGATACATTCCACAATCTCAGAAACCTATGCATCATCCATTCTTCTCATGAAACCACCAAGTAGGATTGTTTCCTACTCAAATAGAGAACCTCTAGCAGACTAGTCTTCAAAGATGAAGCCTAAGCTCTCAAAAAACACCTAAACTATGGCATACAAAAGCTCATTGGAAATACACTAACCCAAGGAAATCTTAAATACACTTTATACATCATGACTCATCCCATAGATTCATCAAAATACTTTTTCCTTCAAGCTACTTGAACTCCCCATAAACTAGTCTTGGGAGTAGGAACTTCTCACACCCTTTCTAAAAATTTCAAGACCTCTAAATGCATCTAATAGGATAAAATTTTACCCCTCATAACTCTCTAATGGTTATGCATCATGAAACAAACTAAGATATTGGTCTTTCAGACCAATTTCATCAAAGAACCATTAGTGTCCTCAAACCCTATCAAGTATGTCAGCTTGTGACCTCAACCTTTCCAAAAATATGACTTGTATACCTCAACCAAGTAATGCATCATGTAATATTAGATGTGTATAGCACATCCATATTCATTATAATCATCAACTTAGGCCACACATGCCTAGGAACCTTCTTCCTCCATGACTTCCAAAAACTGTCTTCTAGACCTAAAAACTTCTCTTCCTATTTGAACCTATGTAGATCACAAAATTGAATCAAAAAATTCTGCAATAACTTAAATCACCTATAATAGTTCCCCATCTACTCATAATACCAATTTAGACATTGGGTCTTATGGAAAACTTGAGAGAAAACCAATTTTTTCTTAAAACAATTAAATTTGAGTAGGCTCCACCTACAGTAAAGACCTCAAACCACCACCATCTGAAATTTTTGAGACTCTTTTCCATCCTCCAATCATCAAATTTTTTATCTAATGCATTTTTATCTCACACCATGAATTTTTCCTCCATCGCTAGTGAACTATGGTGTAAGTAGGGGTTTTGACCTCTTGACTTCTTAGCAATCGTTCATAAATCACATACCCTTATTTAAATTAATTCCAACTCTAAGATATTCTTAGTTTCATGCATCAAAATACTTGAAAGTATCAGGTACCCATTCAAACTTTACATGTGCCAACCAAAATGATTTATCTCATACTGAGCTAGAAAACATGCCTTCTAGAGCTCGGTAAGGCTAAAAACCTTAAAACATGTTGGAATCTCATCATACCAACCTGAAAATTTTCTAACAACACTAGTAAAAGCTCTCTCAAATTCCCAAATTCTCACATGATAATTCTTAGCTCTACATCATCTCAACAACCATGACTTACCTAGCTAGGTCATAATATTAGGTCTAGATTAGACCCAAACAAAGTGGATAAACATCATAACTTTACTTCACAACTCTTCAAAATGACCTGAAACCTTTGATACAACATGTATCATGACTATGTGGTTTCTCATGCACCCACATGTTGGACCCTAAAATATTAGATAAGTAACAAAAGGTGCACGCATGCAAGATCAATAGATGGAAGGGTGCTCAAGGAAGAGCGCATAGAAAAAAGTGCTTTAAGAAGGGTTTAAGTGAAACAAGGATGCACACACAAGGAAGAAAAAGGATTTAAAGGGCTAATCCATATCTGACATCATGGATTCACTTTAGGAAAAATGTGAGAACCCAACTAGGCATGATGAGTGGATAAAGTTCCAACCTGGTGTTTTAGTGTTTTCTTTACCTTTTCAAAATGATGAAACAGATAAGGGTAAGGGCCAAGGAGGAATACATGTTAAATATTGGTCGATTGATGGTTGTTGCACATGTTCTGACTTCTTGATCCATAGTTGAATGTGAGAGCTTCCTTTTGGCTGGGAGGAACTACCTGTAATAGAAAACAAGACCACAAGATGATAGTTAAATGATATATGACAGTGGACTGCCTAGTGTATGCTAGTTCTGGGAAGTGTGATACTTCCTAGATGGTTGTTGTCAATCCATTGTTTAAAAAAAATCAATGCGAGAAAAAAATTAATTCCTACTGTATTTGATATGATTTAGGTATCTCATCCAAGTACAATAAGAAAATCTAATATAACAGGCTAGGTTATAGTTAGATCTAAATGATATGTAGGTGTCAAGTTACTAGAACTGGTCAAGGTCAGGTTTTGGGTCATTTAGGTCACTTGGTAGTAGGTTATGTGGCTCTATTATTTGAAAAAGGTATAAAACATAGAGACCAATGTCGGTCTAGTATAACCAACGACGGTTTAGGGGAGATCAACGGTGGTCATGGGTAATCGGCGTTGGTATAGTCGGGTGACAATAATTCAATAAAACCTTCTTGTAGAGTCTGGGTGAGGTTAGATAGAGCTAAAGAAGGGGATGGCAAGGTCTATGGGAATACTGAGAACACTCAGAGAGGTGGAATGGCCAGGATAGGTGATCTCATAAGCGGGTGGGTGAGATTTTTGGGTTTTTTAGAAAGAAGACTATGGAGAAATGGGGATGCTAATAGGAGAATGGTAACATAAATGATAACAACTCTATGAACAGAATAGGAATGGAAGTGATTAATGATAAAACACTTACCAATATTACAGGTCCAATGGTTGGGTGCTGGTGATGATCGGTTGATGGAATGGAGCTTGGTGTAGTAGTGATGCTTCCCTGAATGTTACCGTGAGTGCCAATGCCTCTGGATCTGTCCTGGTGATAGCTATGGATGTTTGGGTGCATGAAAAGACTCTAGTTCTTCTTGCATACAAATCTCTTCTCATTTTTGTTTTCTCTCAAAATGTGCCAACCCAAAAACAAGGTTGTTTGGGTGAATAAATGGTAACCGACAACGGTTCCAGGTTGACCGGTGTCGGTTTAGGGGTGACCGATGTCGGTTAAGGAGGGATTCCCTATGTTTACTAAAATGAGCAGATCTTCCTGATTTCTTCGACCCAGTTAGTTTATTTTTCATGGGTTAGAATGGAAACTTCCCTTCTAATGAGTTGGAATGTGGTTAGAGATATTTTAGGGTTAGACCAAATCTTAGCTCATAGGTAAATAAGACTTAGTTATCATTGGTTATGGAAACATGCTAAGAATAGGTCTAGGGTGAGGTGGTAGGGTAGAAATTAAGGTAATTAGATATTAAATATTGTGAGGATATATATTAATTTAATTAAATTGATTAAATTAATGGTGATGTGGGGTGAAAGGATCCATGATTAGATGAGTATACTTGAGCTGGTTATTTGACAAGGGACCAAGGGGAGTGTGACCCAATTTTGATGTCTACGTTTTGCCCCCTTTTTTGCATAGTTTGTATTGGTAAGCGACATTGAAAAAAATAAGATGGTGTTGCCCCATGTTTGGGTGAAGGTGATCCCCCCTCAAACTAGGAATGGATGAGGTAGAAGACATAATCAATGAGTGGTTTGATAAAAGGTGGATGTGATGAAGAGGAAGGTGGACACTGGGAGTAATTGGGTAAAGATCCAATTGGGTATTCTAGGTAATGGGCCAGGGTCAAAGGTAGAAACAATCAAACACACGTACACGTATAAACTATGGCACGGTACCAGGTGGAAGAGCATGCAAACTCTACATCATCTAAGGTCGATAAGTTTATCCAATTAAGGTTGAGGTGATTCCGGTGTCCAAGGTATAGGATATGGTGCGGAATCACTTTGCGCGTCAGGTGCAGGAATGTTTAGGTATGTTCTGGTACACCAAAGTTTGGGTCAAGATAAATGGTCACGACAAGAGGTGAGGTAAGGAAATTAGGTCAAAAAACACAGGTAACAGTGTCACAAGGTATAGCGAGCACATGAGTTCACAGGTCACTAACAATGTTCCGGGTCCAAGTAGCTAGGTCACAGAAAGGGTAAGGCCGAGGTATGGGTAAAATAACAAGTCCCTAAATGTAATTAAAGATAGGTATAGGTAATGCAGGCTTGGAGGTAGGTTGCAATAAGGGTGGGTAAGGTCAAACGGTAGCTGGGTTGGTTAAGTTGGGTTAGAAATGGGGAAAGGGTAGTTGACATGAGCATGACGGGTAACTGATGCCGGTCATATGGAACCATTGATGGTCTAGGTAAACTGACTACATTTTTCTTAGGCACACAACCGAGGTTTGTCTGGGTATAACTAACCACGTTGTTCTAGGGCATAGGACCGATGTTGGTTTGGGTATAACCGACATCGGTCAGGTCGACGTGGGTATCGAAAAAGGAAAAAGCCATATAATACAGATTCATTTGTACATTTTGGATTTTGTGAAAATGAAAGAGTGCTGAATGAGTTGTTCTTTATCAGGAGGAAAGGATGAGGGATGATATCCTACTGAGGTGGAGAGATTCGGTTAGTTAGAGGAGCCAGGTAGATGGATCCGTGAGCACAGGGGATCAATTGTGATTAGATGGAGGTTAGGAGGATTGGATTTGGTGATTGGACATGGCAGAGGTGGGAGAGGGATCGGGTGGACCACTGGTACAGTGGCCCGACGTGCCACCATGGAGATGATGGCACAATGAGGTAAGATTCAATCCCTTGCCCCTCTTTTTTTGTGAGGTAGATTGGGCATATAGGTCAGGTACAAAAAATGAGTTTTGGGGAGAAAAGGGGAGTTTGAATTTGGGAAGGAAAATTGGGTAAAATAGGAATGGGGAGAGGTGTAGTTAGGTGAACGAGGGGTGGGAAGGAGGAGGAGATAGGTGAGATAGATATGGAGGATATCCAACATGGTGATGTCTAATAGCCATATATACCTCTTGTTTTGTATAGTTGTGTATTTTATATATATATTGGTCTGCATACCAAAGAGAGTGAGGATGTACATGAGAGTTTTTGAGATTTTTGATGATATACCAACCTATGTGCCGAAGATGGTGAGGTTGTATCTGAGAAATTTGAGATGATTGTGATTATTATTGGGATATATGTTCACATGTATTTTTATATAGACTTTTCGATTTATATATGATGGTGTTTATAGTATGAATGGTGTACATGTTTTAATTTTCATTGTTTTGTGTGTGTGTGTGTGTGTGATAAAATCAAGGTCATGTAGGCATGGTGGAGTCAGGTCATAGGCATGGAAATTAGGTGGATTAGGCATGCTAGAGTCAAGGTTGTGTAGGCATGGTGGAGTCAGGTCATAGACATAGATTGAGTCAGGTTGACTTAGGCATGGATGGAGTCAGGTCATAGGCATGGATTGAGTCAGGTTGGCTTAGGCATGATTGATTTTAGGTTGTAGGTCTTGTTGAGTTAGGTTGGTTTAGGCATGGTTGAGTTTTTAATTCATTAATTTGTGCAATTAATGATGATGTGGATCGTGTTAAGATGTTTTGTAGGAAAATGTATGATAATGGTAAAGAAATGGTAGACAAGATGAAATGAATGTATGAGTGATGATGGTAAAGATGTTAAGAAATTGTTGTTTGTTTGGTTTAATTTCCAATTATTGATATAAAAAAGGAAACTAACTAGGGAGAATGTGACTAGGAAAGGGGCAGAGGGAATTGGTTAGGGTAGAGAGTGGTCGAGATATCCTCCAAGGGCCCATGCCCTTGGAGTGCTGCCTACATAGTCCCAGAAAAAAGGGACCTCAGGCCAATGTAGTTCTCCCATAAGCTAGGGAAGATTAGGGTGAAATAGCATAATGTGTTGATATGTGCTAGGCAAGGGTGATGTAGGTCATAGGCATGATTGAGTTTAGGTTGTAGGAATGGTCGAGTGATTTTGAAATACATGTGTCAAGGATCTGGTCCTATATAGGATAATCAATAAGTAATGAGGAGGACAAATGGTAAGAGGTGGTAAAAGAGTTGCTTAATTGATAAGAACCCTAATGAGTCTATCATACCCTAGATGGACTTATGAACATAAGACCCTACAGGCCTTACATGATGGACTATTCTAAGGGTGAATAAAAGTCACATGATCATGAAATGTCAGGTTTATGGAAATTCCCTTGAGTAACGAGGAATTTAGGTGAAAAAAGTCAAGGAGGTGAGAATGGGGGGTTTATCATAACTTAGTGTACGATGACGTGTATTTCGGAACAAGAAACCCAGAATCCAAAATAGGCAAGTCCATGATGAAAATTTCATTTTAAAAAAAAAAGTAGAATGATTGATGTGGGAAGTCTATATGGGATGGGTATATTATCTCCTTGAGGTCTTCATGAAGCTGATCGATGCAGTAAGCTTCTTAATAGTTATTATAGAGAAGTCTATTGATAGTGGTAGAATATAAAGAAGAGATGTCCCTTTTGAGGGAGTCATCTTTTGCTGGAAGTTTGACTCAAGGAGTTGTATCCCCTTTTATTTTTAGACGTTTTATTCATGGACAAGACTATAGAGGATGATCAGGTTCTTGTTTTAGAAGACAAGATCATAGTACACAAAGATTAACTATGAAATAGGTGGTTTCGAGTGATGAACGACCATGGGATTCCATCTTGAAGAAGATGAAAATTATCCATGAGAATAATGCTATGAGCAGAGTCATGGTACTCATATTGAAGACAAGGCTAAAAGGTGACGGGTAATCACATGATTCTTGTTTAGTCATGGATCCTCAAAATGGGTAATTATGGAAGGTGAACAACACTCAAGGGACAAGTGATCAATTGACTGAAAGAGATATAGGACTTGATATCAACAATAAAGTGGTCGAAGATGCAATGCATTAAGGGGCTCAGGTTCGGGTTTACCTTCAATTGAAGACAAATGATAAGAACTTGATCCATAGGCATGTGTAACGATATTAGGTCCAAGCCAATTAGGAACAAATTTACCCCGTTTAATTTTCTCCTCTTTGGTTACATGTTGATTTTCCTTCAAGACGAGGTCACTGACCTAAAAGGTTCGTTCGTGAACACGTTTGATACGTTATTGGTAGATTTGGAGACTGTTAAGAGCATTGAGATGACGTTCATCTAATAATTCAAGTTATGCCAAATAATCCTGGAAAAAGTCATCTTCCTTGAGCATGTCTTGTAGTGAGATGCAGAGGGATGGAATATGGACTTTGAGAGGTCAAACAACATCAATACCATAGACCAGAGAAAAGAGGGTGGCAGAATTCGAAGTGTGAATACTAGTGCGATAAGCCCACAAGGCGAAAGGAATGTGCGTATGCTAATCCTTCCTAGTATCATTGACTACCTTCATAAGAATTTTGTTCAAGGTTTTATTGGTTGGTTCAGCTTGACCGTTGGTTTGTGGGTAATAAGGTGATGAGAAATTGAGTTGGATGCCAAAAACATCACATAGTTTGCGTAGGGTTTTGTTTTTGAAAATATTTTCCGTTATCCATGATAATGCGGTGAGGGACACCAAAGAGACAAATGATGTGATGGTTGATGAATTCACATATTTTCTCGGCTTTTGTGGAAATGAGGGGAATGGATTCTACCCATTTAGTGTAATATTCAGTAGCGGTTATGATACATTGGTGGCATTGTAAAGAATGAGGGTTGATCTCACTGACAAGATCCAAACCCCATTGATAAAAAGGCCAAATGTCTTGTGCAACCTGTAAGGCAAGCAGATCATCTACATAATCTTCCAATATGTGATGCATGATGTCATGGAAGATGTAATTCATGGCTCGCTGATATGTAGCACCAGCATTTTTTAAGCTAAAGGGCATGACTCAATAACAGAAATTCTCCCAAGGGGCGATGAAGGAAGTCTTGTGTTGATCCTCGGGAGCTAGTAATATTTGATTGTAGCAAGAGAAACCATCCATGAGAGATAAAATTTCATGTCCAGCGGTGAGATCAACTAGTTGGTCAATGCCTGGTAGTGGGAAATCATCTTTGGGATAGGCGAGGTTGAGGTCATGGAAATTCATGTAAATGTGAAGTCCCCCGGTCACTTTCGTGATAGGAATGATGTTGGAAATCCATTGGGGATAATCAATGGGTAGAATGAAGTAAACCAAGAGAAGGCACTGAAGTTCTTCTTTGACCAGAAGAGCAATGCGAGGATGCATTTTCCGCAGCTTTTGTTTGATGGGTTTGGCATTAGGAATGGTTATGATATTGTGAACCAAAATTTTTGGGTTGATACCGAGAATATCGGCATAGGACCAAGGAAATGCATTGCTATGGTCCCAAAGGAAAGAGGTGAAGGATTCATGTTCAGTAGCGTCGAATGATTAGCTGATCTTTAGAATGTACGGGTCATCCTGAGTATTAATGTTGACTTCGATGTTCGATTCATTCAACATGGTTTGTGTCTCAGAGGATAATGACCGGTGAATATAAGAGTCTTCTGCACCAAGGTAGGTGAGGATGGACTCATCGTTCTGACATTAAACAACGTTAATTGAAGTTGTATCATCACTGATCATGTCATGATATAGGAATGGGAGAGAAGATGGACCCTCACCATCACATTGATAGGTCAGCGGTCCCAGGGAAATGGTGTTTAAGAAAAGAAAAAAGTTAGAAGGTATAGATTCAGGATCTATGGAATCCATGGGTGAGGATGGTAATGTGGGTGAATGAGAGGGGGAAGATTTCTCATCCTGGATAAGGTCAATGTGAACTTTCTTAGAGGATGGAGCGTCAAAACCAATGCCACTACGCTTATTGTGTTTACGAGAGGTACAATATATGACAGTGTGGCAGCCTCATTCATAAAAACTGAAGCCAAATCCTTTCCACATGCACCGTTAGAGGAATGTGTGAGCGAAATAGTGGTTAGTGAGGGAGTGTAGGTCAGATGAAAATGGTTGGATTTGGGATGGAGGTTCAGGTTTATAGGTGGCCATATCAAGTCCCCCATACATTAGGTTGGTGCGAAGGTGGGGAGGGCCATAAGGGAAAACATCACCAATGAGAATTTCATAACTGGGGTGTTGACTTAGATTCCCATACTCTTGTGGGGTGAGGAAGGTATCGATATTATATAGGCAGTATTCCCCCAGAGTGAGGCATTGAAAAACTCCTTCTAAGGGATCAATAGTTGGTATGTGGGTAGCAGGTATAGATGGCTCACTAGATGAAGGGGAAACAAGGGTGATAGCGGTAGAGGCTACAATTGTAGTAGGGATAGCGAGGTTAGATGCAGCAGAAGTAGTGGCAATTTTGGTGGTTGGGCTCATGGGTGAAGGTGAAGTGGTTGTGGTGGTGGATGCCTTGACCGGTATAAGCACATCATTGGGTCGATATAGCATGTTACAAGTCTTGAAAGGTGAGGGGTCGGCAAGGATGTTGTAATTATGTCCCTCATGTTCAAATTTGAGGCATCGATGTAAATTCAAAGGGACACAACCCATAGCACGGATCCAAGGTCGGTCAAGTAGCAAATTATATTGGAACTCCCCTTCTAATACATAGAAAAGTTTTGGGACGGTGCGGGGACCTACGCGGATATGGAGAACAACAGTACCTAGTGTAGAGTTCATGGTGTCATTAAAGGAACGCAACATAATGGGGTTACCATGCATACAATTGGCATGTATTTGCATTTGGTCATACACATGGGAGGAGATGATGTTAATACTAGCACCACCATTGATTATAACACATTGTATGCGTATATTATTGATAAAGATAGACATGAAAAGATTAGAGTCGGGGTCATCAGACTGGAAGGGAGCAATCTATACATCTGTAAAACTAAGGGAGGCCACTTGGTGAGTGGGTGGAGGTGTAGAGGAATGCGAAGACCTAGTGAGAGAGGCTACGTGGTGAGGGGTAATGATGGAGGCCATAGGTGTGGGGTCATTTGGTAAGACTTCGATAGATTGAAGGACCTCCATGAGGGCTTGACAATGTGACTCTAAGGTCTGGACGAGGTCATATAAAGACATTTTGAGGGGGGATTGGTGTAGTTATTTTAGCATTGTGCGATGTGTGACCCCATCGGAAATAGGATATGTAGGACCTCAAATGATGACTTTAGGTGTGGGTGCAGATGGTATATTGGGTACAAGGTTGGTTGATAGGCCACTTGATTTCTCCTTGCCCTTGTCTTTCTAAGAACGGGTGGCAATGTTGATCATGTTAATCTGAGGGGAGGTGGATGAAGAGGGTGTTTCATGGAAGGTATAGCGGTGAGAGGGACAAAACCCTAGTGTTGGAAACGAGCCTTGTGAGATGAGTAGGGCACATTGGCATTTGGGTGGTGGTTTGGTCAACTCTCTTATGTGAACCATGTTAATTTTGAATCTTGGGGATGGATCTAAGAGTTGTGGGGGTGGAGATCTTGATCGTTGAGTAGGTAATAGGAGAATATCTGTGGAAATTGGTGAATGCGAAATGGGGTCCTTATCCAGAAGATCATCATCGTAAAAGTTTTCTTCAGGAGGACAAAATTAGATGAGAGTGGTTTTTAAAGCCTTACAGTTCTCTACATCATGTCCTGGCACATGATGGTAGGCAAAAATTTTGGTTTTATCAAACCCTTTTCGTTTGGGTTTTAGTGGGTCGTAAGGTTGAAGAGGTGGTAATGCGATGACAGAAGTTTCAAGGAGATTGGTTAGGGTTTTGGTGTAGGACCCTACGAATTGATCACAATGGGAGGTGAATGTGGGTTTGGGTACAGGTTCAGCTAACTATGGAGGAAGAGTCTTTACAAGAGGGGGAGTAGGTTGGGCTACTAGTTTGGTGTGTGGTGTGGTCTTAGGTGTTGGTCGTATCTACTTGGGTAGGGGCATGGTAGATGAACTGGAAATGAAAAGTGTGGTTGGTTTGACTACCTTATTGGAGAGTAGAGGATTTTTAGCTTTAAGTTGCATATTTTTGGGTAAAGGTGATATGGGTGCACGAGATGTGGAGGGAAAAATAGATGGTGGAAGAGGGCAGGTTACCCATGGGGGTAACTGAGGTGCTGCGGAGGTAGGCAGTGCGGGTTGGGCAGGAGGCATGAGTGAAAGATAAGGAAGTGTCATGGGTAGTGAAGAAGTTATTGATGGTATTGGAGTTATGGGTGGTAAGAAGGTTACAGGTGAGGGCGGAGGTTGTGCAGTTCGCTTGGGTATATTAGAGGTATGTGATGGGGAAATGGGTTGCTGCATTTTTGGTTTACCGGTGGATGGGGGTTTCTTGGCCAGGGTCGAGGGGTGAGGTCCTATGATGGATGGAAGGGGTGAAGGTGATAAGGGCATGGTAGGCAAGATTGGGGTATGAGATTTAGGAGATTGGATCTTATTTTTAGGGGCTAGTTTAAGTTTGGTATTAGTTTTCGAAGATGTATCTAAATCTAATTTGATGGGTGGGTGAGTAAGGCTAGCTGTTAGTATAACCCCTAAGGTAGTGATAGGTTTTAGTAAGGGAGATGATATAGGCGTGGGTTTAGGTGGAGATATATGTTGGGCTATGGGCAGAGGTGTGAGTTGGGTCATGAGTGGTGTCGTGGAAGGTATTGCAATAGTTGTGGTTGTGTTTGGTTTGGTTACTCGAAACACTTTTGGATAGATAATGGAGGTGTCAGTGAGTGACAGCTGCATTTGTGTTGAAACAAGTAGGTGTCCCCAAAGTAAGGTTCTATCGACATAGTCCAGGAAATTGGCTAAGCATGATAATGGTACTGTTGTAATCAGGACTGACATCGATCAAGTGGTAATCCCCATAAAATGTGTTTGAGATATAGGGAAATGGATAGCCTTGGACTCTGTGGGTAAGACAGTCAAAAACATATCAGCGGGATCTTGAAGGTCTGATGGTGAATGGTTGTCTACATGAAGTGGTACTTCTATAGTATCCTCCATGGGTAGAGGGGAGGATGGGCCGGCCAAAGTGGACTCTCCTTGTGTTGGTGTAGGTGGTGGACCTACATCTTCTATGAGTAGGAGAGGTGCCGCTGACAACTGCTCAAAATTTTGAGGGGTCAAAGGTGGAGTGCTGATTATAGGTTCTTCCATGGGTGAAAAGAAACATGAAGGGGGTTCCTCTGTGGGTAGAGGAGTAGATGAAATAGATTTTGGTGTAGGTAGGGGAGCGCGGGCTAATATTTCATCTATGGAAGGCACATGAGGTAATTGGGAAGCAACTCATGTGTTATTGAAAATAGCGTGAACCTTGCGGACATTGCCATCATTGTTTGAGGTATCAAAAGCTTGGTTGGAAGATGGGACATGATTAGGGAATGATTTCTTGAAGATGTGTAGGTTTTGGTTAGCGGGTGCATTTAGGCTATCCAAGACTAGATCTCCATTGTCTAACATTTCTTAGACAATATTCTTGAAGGTGATGCAGTTATTGTTGCTATGACCTTTGACACAATGATAGTTACAAAATTCATGTTCCTTATACCACGGAGGAATGGGTCACTCAGGATTGAAACCAGAATGTGGTTTTATAGGTGGAAGGGCAATGGCACCAGCCTTAACAAAATTTTCCAAAATAGAAGAATAAGATTCTCCTAGGGAAGTGTACGTTCATTGTTCTCGTATGAACTGGAAAGCTTAGATAGGAGAGAGATTAGAAGGGGGTTTGGCTGGGTTTGATTGATGAGGGGAACCAGATTTGAGAACTATGGAATTGGAAGACCCTTCGGGTTTTGAATAGTATTTTTGTGGTTTTGAAGACAAAGAAGCATCATTTGATTTGAACACAATTTTCTTGTTACAAAGTTGAATCTTCTTTTCTTCAATAGCATGAATTTCCAATTTATGTGCCATGGTGAATGCCTTGTCAAAAGTGCAAAAATTTTACACCTGTAGGGTTGGTGAGATGTGTCTAGCATATGCATGAGTAAATGGTTATATAAGGTCAGTTTGAGGTAATTGGAATGTGAGTTGGTTAATGAGGCTACGCCAGCGAGTGACAAAGTCATCGATAGACTCATTGTCATATTGTCGTGTGGAATAAAGATTAGTCATGGTAACCTTGTTAACAATGTTGATGGAGAAGCTCTCTAGGAAGGCTTGGCCTATTTGATTAAATGAGTAAATGGAGTGTCTTCGTAATCCACTGTACCAGTCCAATGCAGGTCCTGTCAGGGACATTGAGAGAGTCCTCAAAAGTAAAGCGTCATCGGGGGAAATCAGGTAACACCCATGTTTCAATGACTACAAATGTTGTTGTAGATATTATTTGTTATGGAAGTGTTTGAACTTTGGAATTTCCCAATGTATGGTGTATGGTCGAATAGGAATAGAAGGGTGAATAGGCTCATTACAAATTTCATCATAGGTGAGGGAATTACACGAGCCGTAAACCGATGCTTCTAGTCTCTGCATCTTTTCCATCATCAACTTGATGAGGTCATTGGTATGTTGTGATGGAGGGACACCTCCTATGGCATAACGGGGCGGATATTGAACCTGATAGGGAGGTTGAGAATAGGGAGCCGACATAGCAGGCGCATATCTCGAATGGGTGAAAGATGAGATAGGGGGTTGTTGATAGTATGTGTATGTAGCTAGGATGGTCGTCGTGACTCTGGTAGTGATTGGGGGTATTGTTTGTGGGATGGAGAGGATGATATTTTGGAATGCAGTAGGGGTCGCCGACACCACGAGAGGTTGTATTACAAAGGGTATTTGTGAGAAAATGGGTGCGGATTGTGCTATGGTCTAGGTGGTCGATGAGGGGATAACATATACAATAGGCACGAGTGATACTGCAGACACAACAGTCATGGCGTGTATGGGTCCTAGCTACGAAAGTACCGTGGGTGAAGCACATGAGGGTAACATCTCATTATTAGGGGCTGATGCAGCACTAGGAATAAGGGCAGGAGAGATGGACACAGACATGTCGTATATCAACTAACCTTAGGAGTCTCGGTTGGAAGAGTGGGAAAGGTAGATGTGTAAGGTCGTGGGATTTTGATCAAGGAGTTGTGCAAACTCTTCATCGCTTGAAACAATGGTGGTAGGACAGAAGGCGATGAGGGACTAGGTGGGAGTGGTTGACGACTAGCGTGGAATAGAAGGGTGTTAGTCTGGCTGCGAGTTAGCACCATGTGAGAAAGTACTGACCTAGTAAGACTGTATTCTGTAGATGAAATAGAAAATAATAGAAACGAATAATAATGGGGTCCAAGAGATGAATCTGGTCAGTGTCTAGATTTTGAAAATCAAACACAGGAAACCAACGATGGTCAGGTTGACCGGTGACAGTTGAGGGAAAACCGATGATGCAGGAGGGTTGACTGGCGACGGTTAAGGGAACACTGATGAAGGTTTCTGAAACTGATACTAGTTACTTGTGGAATGAACTAGTCTCAAAGAATGAAACAGGAATGTTGGATGTGTACTGAGAAAACTGGGTATGACAGTAGGTATCAACAGGGGAGAAATATGATGATTCCTTGAGGGACATAAATAGAACTGAAATGCGCCAAGGGCGCATTTACATTTGTGTCGACATCCTCTTATGTGCGCCAAGGCGCACCTTTTTCCCTGTTGACACTCATTGTTGTGCGCCATTTCTGTGCGCCAAGGGCGCAACTTTTTTGGTGTCAGCACCTCCTGATGTGCGCCATTTCTGTGCGCCAAGGCACAACTTTTTCTTGGTTTCCATATCCTTTTTCTTATCTATATTTACCCGAGGAGGGAAAAATATACAACAGGGTCCAAGAGATGAATCTGGTCAGTGTCTAGATTTTGAAAATCAAACACAGGAAACCAACAATGGTCAGGTTGACCAGTGACAGTTGAGGGAAAACCGATGATGCAGGTTGACTGGCGACAGTTAAGGGAACACTGATGAAGGTTTCTGAAACTGATACTAGTTACTGTGGAATGAACTAGTCTCAAAGAATGAAACAAGAATGTTGGATGTGTACTGAGAAAACTGGGTATGACAGTAGGTATCAACAGGGGAGAAATATGATGATGCCTTGAGGGACATAAATAGAACTGAAATAGTGATGAAGGATATTCTAAGTAAAGTAACTAGAAAGATAGAAGCTAACACTGGTTAGGGTATAAATGACAACAGTCAGATGTGAACCGGTGATAGTTGTTGGACCGACGTCGGTGACTTTGAAATAGAAAGAAATTAAGAAAATTAGTTTTTTGAATTAAATTAAGTGAAGAATCAAATTTAGAAACCTGAGAATGAGAAGATGGGGCCCTGACACACTCAGACAAAGTTATAATACTCTAA
The DNA here is from genome assembly GCA_019776745.2 of Taxus chinensis. Classification (NCBI taxonomy): domain Eukaryota; kingdom Viridiplantae; phylum Streptophyta; class Pinopsida; order Cupressales; family Taxaceae; genus Taxus; species Taxus chinensis. The sequence goes on along the minus strand of CM034155.1, from coordinate 196,602,566 downwards.
CTATGATGGTGGAGTGTGCAAGGAAGAAGAAAAATGGAGATTCGTAGTCTCGCACCTCAAAACACAAGCCAAGAAGAACGCTAAGAAAAAGCATGATCCTAACAGTGATTTTCTTATGTTTCTTTAGCTTATGCTATTTAGGACTGATTGTGTGTATTTAGAACAATATTTTTTGGTTAGGAAGGCATACTACGAAGAAGGATAGCTAAAAGGAGAGGTTTCAGGTATGTTATGGCAGGGATGGGCTGTCCTCTGAGATGATGACTCGACAGAGGCAATGATATGGGGAGTACCTACCAATAGGATCATTTGATCACTGACAGATGTTCCCAAGTAAGATTTTACTTAAGAAAGATGTGTATATTTTGATTTTTTGTAGGTTTGGTAAGACACAAAGAGAGAGAAAAATGTTCTTTCTATGATTCTTTGTGTCAACCATCAGTTGGGCATGACTTCCAGGATATAGGTTGCCCTCAGTTTTAGTGTGAGCTAATAATGCAACAAATAAGAATGCAATGAAATTGTTTTAAACTCAAATCGAAGTGTGATATTCGATGTAGAAAGTGATGAACAGGAAGAGGGATGCTCTTTCACTAATGCAATGCAAAAAGGAAGGAAGATGTGTTCTTTTTATAGCACCAAAAATATGATTGTTTTTTTTACACAATAGAAAGAAGGAGAATGATTTCCAAAGAAGAAAATTAATGTGGAAGCCTTTTGAAGGGAAACAAACACACAACTTTCATCTAGGAATGAATAAATACAAAAGAACCCCTGATGGGTCCCACCAAGAGTGCCAAAATGTTTCACCGTTTTCTTTACCTTTTCGAAATGATGAAACAGATAAGGGTAAGGGCCAAGGAGGAATACCTATTAAATGTTGGTTGATTGATGGTTGTTGTGTGTGTTCTGACTTCTTGATCCACAGCTGAATGTGAAAGCTTCCTTTTGGCTGGGAGGAACTACCTGTAATAGAAAATAAGACCACAAGATGATAGTTAAATGATATACGACAGTGGACTGCCTAGCGTATTCTAGTTCCGGGAAGTGTGATACTTTATTGATGGTTATCAATCCATTGTTTAAAGAACATTAATGCAAGAAACAAATAAATTCCTACTGTAGTTGATATGATTTAGGTATCTCATCCAAGTACAATAAGAAAATCTAATATAACAAGCTAGGTTATAGTTAGATCTAAATGATAGGTAGGTGTCACATTGCTGGAACTGGTCAGGGTCAGGTTTTGGGTCGTTTAGGTCACTTAGTAGTAGGTTATGTGGCTTTGTTATTGGAAAAAGGTATAAAACACAAAGACCAATGTCGGTTTGGTATAACTGATGACGGTTTAGGGGAGACCGACGACGGTCATGGGTAGCCGGCGTCAGTATAGTCGGGTGACTGTAATTCAATAAAACCTTGTTGTAAAGTCTAGGTGAGGTTAGATAGAGCTAAAGGAGGGGATGGCAGGGTCTATGGGAATATTGAGAACACTCAGAGAGGTAGAATGACCAGGATAAGTGATCTCACAAGCGGGTGGGTGATATTTTTGGGTTTGTCAGAAAGAAGCCTATGGAGAAATGGGAATGTTAATAGGAGAATGATAACAGAAATGATAACAAATCTATGAACAGAATAGGAATGGAAATGATTAATGATAAAAAAAACTTAACAATATTGAAAGTCCAATGGTTGGGTGGTGGTGACGATCGGTTGATGGAATGGAGCTTGGTGCAGTAGTGACGCTTCCTGAAATGTTACCATGAGTGCCAATGCTTCTGGATCTATCCTGGTGTTGGCTATGGATTTTTGGGTGCGTGAAAAGACTCTAGTTCTACTTACATGCAACTTTCTTCTTGTTTTTTTTCTCTCATAATGTGCTAACCCAAAAACAAGGTTTTTTGGGTGAATAAATGGTAACCAACAACGGTTCCAGGTTGACCGGTGTCTGTCTAGGGGTGACCGGCGTTGGTTAAGGTGGGATTCTCTAGTTTTACTAAAATGGGCAGATCTTCCTAATTTCTTTGACCCAGTTATTTTATTTTTCACGGATTAGAATGGAAACTTCCCTTCCAATGATCGGGAATGTGGTTAGAGATATTTTAGGTATTTATTTTAGGGTTAGACCAAATCTTAGCTCATTAAAGCAAGTAAGACTTAGTTATTATTGGTTATGGAAACATGCCAAGAATAGGTCTAGGGTGAGGTGGCTGGATTAGGTGTCTAGGTGAGGTGGTGGGGTAGAAATTAAGGTAATTAGATATTAAATATTGTGAGCATATATATTAATTTAATTAAATTAATGGTGATGTGGGGTGAAAGGGGCCATGATTAGATTAGTATGTTTGAGATGGTTATTTGACAAGGGACCAAGGGGAGTGTAACCCAATTTTGGTGTCTACACTTAGAACCTTGGAGGTCAATAAAAGGATATTTCATGTAGGGAATATTCCCAGAGATATCATTACAGTTAGTGGAAGTTTTGAAAATAGGATAACCATTCACCAATGGAGGACCACATCGAAACTTGGTACATGATCAGCTTAAAAGATAATTCATGGCAGTGATCGATAATCTTATTTAAAGAGGTGCTTGGGTCAAGATCAGACACAGAGAGACATGAAGAGAATGCATAGAGAGTGCAGAGGAAGAGAAGGAGAGTAATGAAGTCTTGCAAAAATGATAAGGGATAGATTTAATGGTGCTAGTGTTTAGAGTACTTAGTACTAGAGGGTTGTAAGGGATACCATAAAACATATGTTTGGGTACTAGGATATGTAACAAGGGAAATAATGGAGGAAATTGTAGTTAGGATATCTTATCAAATAGGGTTATAAGAGTTGAGTCTTTGTCATTTAGTGTATATGGTCTGAGATGACCCTTTTGAATGTAATATAGCTACCAGAACTCTATTAAATCAATATACCTGGATCTATTCTGTACAAACTTCTTACAGGTGTAAACCCTCATGTTATATGGCTTATCATGACTCAGATCTAGTTTCTTGTACTTCTTACAATGTTATTTATCTTTTGTGATGAATTAATATGTAGTTTTTTTAGTAATACCTTCTTCCTTTCAAAGTATATGAATATACTTCTATTTCTTTAAATAATCCTCCATTAATGGTAGAAATATCTTACAAATCTCACATAAAGGAGGGGCTTGATGCCTATGCATGCGTTAGGTGAGCGCCCAACGTATGTTGGATGATAGGTCGGCACACTTGGGGTTAGAAATAAGTATTAAGGGTAAAATAATGACTATACCACACACCTCATCTCCTAACTTAGGTCACCAAGCACCTAGACTAGGTCTAGATGAACACCTACAAACCATGCTCAAACCCTACATTCACCTCCCAATATTTGTATGAGTGTCTCAAAACACTCTCCTTGTGCTATCTATACCTCTTCCTTGCTTCTCAAATATCCATGCATATCTATTCTTCATGAGTAATCACCTATACTGACTAGGCCTCCTAATTAGGCCTTCTTGATGAAGCAATTATCACTATCTCCACTCCTGAAATCATGTCACTCCATATCTTCTCATTCCATCATCACTACAAACTTCCTCTTATAATCCTTGCATCAAAATTTTTCATTAATTTACTTGTACTTTTTACATCAATGAAAACACAAGCACACACATGCTAACAACTTTGGCACTATTATGTTTGTTCCCATAATGCCTGAGTTAACCGATTTACTTTTTCTAACTTCTTTGGCGGGTATGCGAGGAACATGTGGGGAATCAATGAAACTTGGGAATGGTTCCAATTTTACCAATAAAATTGTATATCACCTACCTATAGGAAATTATGGCCTAAACAATAATTTAGGGAACTTAGGAACAGTTCCTCTTGTTCCTCCCAAGGCTGATCTTTCTGGATTTACCCCAAATTAAACAAATTTTCTTCATTTTTTACCAACTCCTTGGAACTAAAGGTCTAAAAAGATGGAAGAATGACCAAAACACTAAATTTTTTCCCATAACTTGGAAAAAATTATAATTTTCCCTGATGACACACCGAAATCAATGAAATAGCCTGGAGTTAGTTTTAGATAACATTACAATTGTTGGATTAGATATAATGTTGATTGAAACTAATGTTTATTTTACTCCAAATAGAATAAAATATGTGAAAGGATCCTTAGACATAATATTCAGAATGTGATCAATCATCACTAATATATACATGATCTTCCCTCAATATATTTAAGTTTTCCTCGATACTATCAGGTTCATGCATGAATGTTATATGCACAAAAATGGCAGCATGTGGTCAGTTGTAACATTATGAATGAACCTCATTCTATTATTTTCATTCTATAGTTCTCTTCAAATTCAACCACTAGAATATTTTTACCAATTTGGTATGTGTATTTTCTTAACTTGAACTATTCATCTAACCATCAAGCCTTGTGTGTGTGTCGAGCATAATCATACCCTTTTTTCTCTCTATATTTGGCCATGAAATATGAAAAATGAATTTGTTTAGTAGCTATATTTCACATTTTTTATTAATTTCCATATTTTAATTTATATGCCATGGAATTATTTTTTTAAAAAAAAACAACTTGTTTTCCAATTTTAGGTGAATCGTCCTTTGAAAACAAATTGTTAATTTTGACATTCCACTACAAGTGTTGCATGCACCATCCAAACACATTTTTTATCAAACAACTCCATCTTCTCTATGATAAAAAAAAATGGTGGGAATAAATTCCCTTGATGATATTGGTGGAACATGTAATCCACACTCCTATAATAAAATTTCAATATGTGAAGTATAATGTATACGATTAAAAAATATCATAATGCATAGAAAATTAAACATTCATCCGAAAATAAGTAGTGTGTATGATTAATTTTAATATAGAAATGTTTTTCTAGCTCAAAATATATTTGAATAATCTTAATAAGTGGATCTTTATATGAAAATTTGTTATAAATTTTTGTTTATATCATATCTAATAATTTTTTTGAATGTGGTTCACAGTTATGTGAACTAGGTCTTCTTCTAAGTACATCACTTTGTTTAGGTAACACATGTTTTTTATCTTTCCAAAATTGTTGAATACAATATTTTATTGTGTCGTCTAACACTTTACCTTTCCTTAGGACTCTACCATATAGTTTCTATATGTCATTGTTGTTTGCGTCATCAATTTTTTCATGTCTTACAACTACTTCAATTAGTGTTTTTTCTTATGTTTGGTGTTCTACTTGTTTCACTTAAAAAATGCTTTATTGTTGTTTTATTTCTTAGTAAAATCGATGTACTTATGTGTCGTACAAATTACTATCTTTGGTGTGTCTCATCAAACCTACATATTTTTATGCATCTTGTAAATTTCTTATCATCTCATTGTTTTAAACATCAATATTAGATGTCCTTAGTCTAAGGGTGTTCATATTAGGGCTTAGTTTCTACAATTTCATTACAATAAAAAACAGTTTGCATTTTAGAATGTCATTTAATTTAGTAAATATATTCCATATTTTATTATCCTTTCTTCTCAAATTACATCCAAGTATTTTACCAACTAATGGTGGCAAAAAAATTCATCAATTTCAATTAAAATCTTAGGTTTCCTACACATAATCCTAGGAGGTGTTTTTTTGGTAAAACTTGTTCATTTTTTAATTCGTTATTGTTTTCATCACCAGTTTCTTTATTTGATATTTATGCTGCATTATTCTCATTATTACTCACTTAATTTTATTGTTCCATTATATGATATTCATTGTCATTTTATTTGTTTGTTTGATTTTTCCATTGATTTTTCTTCATTGTTAGATTGTTCATTGTGTGTTTTACAAGATGAATTAAATTACATATTTTCAACATTATAAAAATTAAAAAAGTTCAAAGTTCAAATGTGGAATTGCAACATAATCTGATGTGATTTCATACATTGAATTTGGACTTAAAATTGTGGGAGAACATTCATCAATATTAATCATTACTTTTGGTGATGTAGAGTTTATTTCAAAAAGAACATTAGGGATGGATGACATACATGTAGTTTATCAAGCTCTTTGCATTTTTTTTTTTATTTCTCATTGTCTGCTTTTAAATTTTTTTAAAACTCCTCTTCCATTTCTTCCTCCTACTGCTACGAGACCCACAACCCATGATCCTTAGTTATTTACATTTTAATAATATAAAATTATTAGTATAATATAAAATCAATTAGACAAAGCAACAGAGATGTAATTAGAGTGGCGTCAGAATGTTCTAGAGATGAAATAGAATATAAGAAATCAAAAATAGGGTTAGAATGATGGATATATAACAAAAGAGAAGTAATCAGAAGTGGGGTGATAATGGTGGATACAAAACCAAAGAAATGTTTAATCAAGCGTATATAATATATTAAAATGTTTTTTTGGCATTGTACATTTGTTTAAAAAACAACGTGGGGTCATAATTCTAGAAATAATTAAAAATAAATGTTGGGAATTGGGATTTATTACATGCAATATATAATACGTACAAATTATTTTTAGTTTGTTTCTTTAAGCAACCCTATAGGATTGAAAATGCCTCAAATTTCCAATCAAAAGGCATGAAACTGCCATTTTTCTATGTGAAATGTTTTCAATGTAAAATTTCAACTTTGAGCATGGAAGGAATTATGGATTTCATACAAAATTTTCATCAAATCATGACTGCAAAAAAGAGAAAATTATCCTCTTTCTAATGATACAGGTTTTTTATTTTTTTGTTAAATATAAGGATACTAATGTTAAATATTTGTAAATATGTCTTCTTATGCCATTATATTAAAAGAAAATACATGTCTAACTTTGTGTATTATTTTCTCTTTTTTAGTTTGATTAGGTTTTTTACACTATGAAACAAGGAATGAAATAGGAGCTACATAGGATTATTTTGACTAATTAACTTCCAACATTAACCATTCAAAATCATAATAATGGATAAATACTTACAAGAAATGTACACTATATAATATAAACTCACACATACATTGTATTGTGTGCACTTATCTGATTACATGTGATTTTGGACTAATATAGGTAATTTGGATGATGAAACATGGGTACTTGGACCTAATAATGTTTTAGACTCATAAGGATGACTTGAAAATCTCCCTGGGAATGACTATGCAGTAAGGGTAGCATGTATGGTCTTGACATCTTTGTATGGTTTTGCACTATTTACAATTGTGTTATGTGACTTTTTGGGTGTTTCACTTGTCTGGATCTCTTTGTTACTCTATATCAGTCACTATCAATCACACTGTGAGGGCCCCTGAATTTTCTTCTCAATATTTCAAACCCTAATCATGGATGAAGAGTCCTAAAAAAACATTAGTTGGGTTTTGGGAACCCTTGTGTACTTCTGATGTTAGCACTAATCCGAAGAGGCCCCAAACCACATGTCATTCTCAACCTATCAAGTGATATCTAGTTGTAGTGTAATCATATTTGACATCCTTCCTTTAACAATGCTTAACTTGAGTTTCTCTTGCAAATCTACTTGATTGAATGTCTTTGATTTCTTGCAAATATGGGAAGAATTCCCCTACACCTAGTGGGAAGCTTTATACATGTAAATGATATTTCCCTAATGAATGTGTAGAGATAAATGTAGAGTCTAAGGAGCTTTGAGTGCTTTTTGTGCTATATTTTGCAATAGGATTCTGTAAAAGTTATAGGTTGTAAATGACGTGAGTTTCACTTTCTTATATATGCTTTTGAAGGTGATTTAAGTTACAAACATCAAATAAGGAGGAGTAAATAAACCAAAGAATAATGTGCAACTGTAATTTTGAGACCATGTTGAATAAGGTTAAAACTATACACAAGGGTAAGGACCGTACAAACATTCTTTCCCCTACTGTACATTTTTGAACCATGAGTGATAATGTGAAATGTCAAGTTTGGAAGTTGAAAAATGGAGTTTCTTATTGGGTTTCATGCATTCAATTCTTATAAATATCGACAAATGAATTTTTATTCAATCAAGCAAGATATGTAAGAGACATAGGGACATACCATATTATAATGGGTAAAATGCACTTGTTTGAACAAGAGATCGTTGTCAAGACTAGTTGTGTCAAAGAGTAGAATTTCCAAATTTGAGTGTCTACATGTATATAACTTATGATGTATGCATTTAAATACACACACACACACACACACACACACACACACACACACACACACACACACACACACACACACACACACACACACACACACACACACCATCACATACTAGACCTAATTTTATACACAATAAAAAATAAAATTCTATTTTTCTAATTTATTTTGAGGTAGTTATGTGGAGATAACACTCAACTATATGTTATTTCATCAAATTCAGGACCTATTTACTCATAAAATTCATTAAAAAATATTTACAATAAAGTTTTTTAAAAAATTGTAACAAACTAGATAACCTTATATAAATTTCCACATAATTATTTTTAAAAAAATAAAGGATGCTAAAAAAATAAGGGGTGAATGGTAAACTATCAACTATGTTTTATCTAAAACCCATGAGTACTTCTTAAAATTTTAACAATTTATACCACATATACTTAACCATTTTCAAAAACATTAGTGGTTTGAAAACTATACTTGAAATGCAACAATTCATATTTTTATACCTTGTTCAAATTTTGAGTGTAAATACTAATAGTGTAGGTTATTATTTATCCTTTTAATTATTTATTAGGACAATTCGTGCACATGTGTTAGCTTTACACTTGTTGAGTTAGCTTGCTTAGGTGTACTATTTATGTGGAGTTAGCTTGTTAATCATGTGGAGTTATGATCCAAAATGGATCAGGAAATTCCCAATTCTATTTAATCTTTATATTTGATACTTTCTCTATAGGTTCTCATCCTATTATGTCTACATAAGCTGGTCGAGTCAGGTTGGGGGTGATCCGGAAACCTCTAAATGACATTTTTGGCCCTTGATGTTCTATTTTGGGGATTTTTTAGTTTTCAGTCACACAACCTCCCCAGTGGTTATGTAATCACCGCTTTGTGCAGAGCCATGGTTAAATAACCACCAAAATAGTTACGTAACCACCCTGATGGTTATGTAACCACTGGTCTGCAGTAAGCGACAATCCTGTGTGATATTGTTCCAAAATTTGGGAACTCAACAATTGCAAATATTTGAGATTCCTAATCGATTTGTTTTTCCTCTCCATGCATCCTTGAGTTGAGAAACTATAAATACAATATTTTAGAAGGATTCCAGCAAGTGATTTTAGGTGAATTCCATTGTGAGAAAAGTTGGAAAGGTTGAATCCTTTCTTGTTTGTTCATTTGAGTAGATTTCTTCATTTTTGAGAGATTGTGAGCAAGTAGATACAATTAGAAGTAGTGTTCATCCTTCTTGAAGGCCAATTATTGGCAGTAACTTGTATTATTGGATAATTACGTAGTGAAGGGGAGAAAATTCGCTCACCCACTAGTTTTTTTCCCATATTTGATTTCTCCAGGATAAATCTTATATCCTTTAGTCTCTCTTTTCTCAATTTTCAGTACAATTGTGTGTTGTTATTACACATTAACTTGGTTAACAAATAACTCACATACTTAATTCATTTTTCATGAGTATAGTGATCTATTTATTGTTAAAACTAAGTAGTTTACGGATCAGATTGGTATCAAAGCAGTTAAGATTTTAGTTTTTGTGTGGTTAACTTGTGTTGAGATTACAGTTAGATGTCCCTTACCTGAAAGATAAAATAAAGTGGTGAAGGTAGCCTTATTCCTTTTGAAAGAAGATATTTATACTATAAAGTGGAAGTAAGGAATTTTGTAGATGGCTCGAAGAGAATATGTAGATGATAATGATGAAGATCATTTCTATAAGTTAGAGGCTAATGTGGTAAGTCTGTCCAAAGATGTGGGTAGTAATTCCTTGCCCATCAAGAAATTGGAGTCCATCATGGGACTAATCATGGAAAAACTTGGTGTTTCAAACAAGACACTGAAAGATTGTGAAGAAGAGGTTCTTGAAGAAGAAATGTTCCATGCTATTCCCACACCTCCTCCATTAAAATAAGAGGCCAAGATAGAAATTCAGCCTTATGATGGAGATGTGAATGCTAAGAATTTATACCATTGGCTATCTCAACTAGAGGTGTATTTCATTTTGCGTCAAATTAATGAAAGTCGGAAGATTTTGTTTTCTTGGTTTAAATTAACCAAATATGATTTAACTTAGTTTTAAATTTATGTTCATATGTTGGTTTTTAAGAAGACTCCTCCAATTACTAAGTGGGATGTTTTTAAGAAGCTAATCAAAAATCAGTTTTATCATATTTATTATTAGGAAAAGAGGTCCATGTATTGGAAGTATCTTAGGTAGAAACAAGACCAAACTGTGTAGGAGCATACCAGTGAGCTCTGGAAGAAATCTATTCATATGGAAAAAGATGTATTAGATTGGGACCTATTGATGAAATATATTTTTGGAATCCATAACCACATAAGGAGACCCGTTCTCTTGGCCAAGATGGAAGATGTAGATGAAGCTTGTACGTAAGCTCACTACTTAGAGATGGACAAGAAAAAGAGTTCGTCTACCTCTCAACATGCTTAGAAAAAAAAAAGTGACACCAAGAAGAAAGATAAAGGAAAAGAAAAGGGTAAGAAAAATTCTACTGCTATTTCTAAAAAGGATGTTAAAATTCATTGTGGGCATTGTGATGTTGACACTCATTCCAAGGAAAATTGTATAAGATCCACTCAGAATAACATCCCTTAAAAAACAAGAAGAATAAGAAGAATGCCATGGCTTCCCTCTAGGGATAGGAATTATTTTGCAGCGAAGAGGTGGATGAGACTATGTGGTGTGCCTCCATCTATAAAGAGGTATGTTTAGGTAGTAACAGTGTTGTTCAAGAAAATGAACTAACAAAACCTTTTCATTTAAAAATTCAAGTGAAGAAAACTAAGGTGGATGCTCTTTTTGATACATGTTATCAAGCTAATTTGATTAGTAAAGAGATAGTGGAGAGGTTGTAATTGGAAACCTACAATCACCCAAGTCTATATTCTTTGGGTTGGGTAAAAAAAGGTGTAGACATCAAGGTTACTAAGCAGTGTAAGATCATCACTTTTTGTATTGACACAAATTTTATTGATGAATTTACTGTAGATGTTGTTCCCCTTGATGTGTGTGGTGTAGTTTTTGGAAGCCCATATTTGTATATCAGGGATGTTATCTTCGTGAGGAGAGAAAAATAGTGCCTCTTCGTGAAGGATGGTAAGATCTATGTCATTTCATCCTATTCAGAATATTCAAAGATATCTTTGGTAATTTTCAGTGAAGCCCAGAATCTCTTTAATATTAGTGGTGAATTTGCATTGCTTATTTTTATGGATATGTCAGATGATGATATTGTTACCTCTAAAACCACTTGTAGTATGTTTTCTAATGAAGAGAAGACACAGATAGAACAGTTGGTTCAGTAGTTCAAAGAGGTCTTTCAGGAACCTATAGGGCTTCCCCCAGTTAGGGAAATTGAGTAAAATATCCACTTGTTACCCAATAGTCTACTTCTGAACTTGGGATTATATAGGAAATGTTTGAAATATGTCAATGAGGTAAAACAATAGTTACAGTCTTTAATTAAACAATGTATAAGCTATCATAACACTTCTCCATGTGATTATCCTATTGTTTTAGTACCTAAGAAATATGGTTCATGGAGAATGTGTGTTGATTATAGAGGTTTAAATAAAATAACCATCAAGAATAGGTACCCTTTCCTTTGCATTGATAATTTATTAGATCAATTACAACGTGCTAAAAATTTTACTAAGCTTGATTTGAAGTCTGGGTATCATCAAGTGTGGATTAAGGAAGAGGACATCTGGAATACAATGTTCAAGACCAAGCAAGGGTTATATGAATGGTTGGTATTACCATTCGGGCTATGCAATGCACAAGCTACCTTCATGGTGTTAATGAATGAGGTAATGAGGTCGTTTATTGATTCCTTTTTTATTGTGTACTTTGATGACATTTGGGTTTTTAGGAAAAACATTGAGGAGCATATTGATCATTTGTGTCAAGTTTTGCAAGTTCTTAAAGAAGTGTGACAATAAGTGCGAGTTTGCACAACAGTCGCTTGTCTTTTTGGGACATGTGGTTATAGATGGAGAGTTAAGGATTGATCTGGATAAGATAACGGCCATTCAGAATTAGCCTACGCCATTGATTTTGACAGAGACCAGGATTTTTTTTTGGAGCAATTTAGTATTTACGAAAGTTCATTAAGAAAATATCTTCTATAGTAGTGTTACTACATTCAGTGACAGTAGGGGATAAGACATTTGATTTGGGTAAGAAACAATGGATTGCTTTTGAATCATTTAAATATAAAATCAGTCATGCTCCAATTTTGGATTTACCTAACTTACATCTGCCCTGTAAAGTAGAAACTGATGCCAGTGACTATGCTATGGGGGTTTTCGTACTTCAAGGAGGTAGGTCTGTATGTTATCACTCTAAATTGGTTCACAGTGTAATTCTAAATTATTGTACTTATGAAAAATAATAGTATGCTCTTGTTCAAGTAGCTAATAAATGGAAACATTATTTGATGGGTAAGGATACTATCATCCACATGGATCATCAACCTCTCCAATATCTACAGGCTCAAAGCAAACTTCAAAATGCTAGACACTATAAATGGAAGGGTTTATTATAGTAATTTCATTTAATTATTAAATATAAAAAAGGTATGACTAAAAATTTAGTTGATATGTTATATAGGCCTCCTTTTATTTCAACTATGGGCACATTAACTCTTCTTGAGCCTTTTTTGTGTGAAGCATATCAGGAAGGTTATGAGCAGAATCCAGATTTTGAAGCAATTTTTCAACAAAAACCTCCAAGCGAGGGATTTTCACTAGAGGATAATAATACTTCCATGATGGTTTTATCTACAAGAATGAGAAACTTTGTGTGCCTAAGACGGAAATATTGTATATGATGAGAGAAGCACACACTTCCATGGTAGATGGTCACTTTGGTGTGACAAATACTATAGAGAACTTAAAGAGGTATTTGTATTGGCCAAAAATGCAATCTGAAGTTATTAAATTCATCAGGGTTTGTGTTTTATGCAGTGCAAACAAGCCTAATAACATAAATTTGGGGTTATATATGCCATTGCCAGTTCCTTCTCGACCATGGGAAAGTATTTCCATAGATTTTTTTGGGTGGTTTTCCTACCTCCAAAAAAGGTCCTGATTATATATTTGTAATTTTGGATAGATTTAGAAAAATTTGTATTCTTATTCCTTTCAAAAATACCATTAAGGAAAGTGATGCAACTGAGTTATTTTTTGGTAATGTGTGGGTTCACTTTGGTTTGCCTAGTTCTATTGTGTCAAATAGGGACTCACGGTTTGTATGGAAGTTTTGGTCTACTTTATGGGAAAAGATGGATATGAAGATAAAGATATTTATCACCTTTCATCCATAGACAGATGGGAAAATAGAGGTGGTGAATCGTACCCTGGTCCAGATCTCGAGAGGGTACAACATGAAACATTTGAGGACCTAGGATGAGAACTTGGTGTATATCCAACATTCTTATAATAGGGTAGTTCATGCTTCGACTAGTAAAAATCCTTTTGAAACATGTTTTGGTTATTTTACTAAGAGTGATTTTGATGTTGTTTTAAGATTACCATGCAAAGAAAATGGGAAAGTGGAACTAGAGGTCCACAAGGCTTAAAATTTTATTGATAAAATTCAGCAAATACACCTTCAGGTACAAAAGAGGTCAGCAAAGTCACAAGCCAAGTACAAAGCACGACATGATCAACATAGGATTGAGCATTCCTTCCTTATTGGAGAAAAGGTATGGTTGTATTTGAGCTGAGTAGGCTATAGGTAAAATCTAAGAAACCCAAGCCTCTTTGATATGGCCCATTTGAAATTTTAGAACAAGTGGGTAAGAATGCATTTCGCTTGGATTTGCCTCCTTATATGAAGATTTATTTAGTTGTGAATGTTGAAAACTTATGTATTTTTTAGCCATCCATGTTGGATGATGAAGGAGGAAGAGTATCAATTAGTCAATTAGAATTAGACAACATAGAGAGGAGTGTAAGATAGGTGGCTGATTGGGTTGAAAGACCAGTTGCCTATTAAAGCCAAGTGGTATTCTAGAGAAGATGTGGGAAAGAAAGTTCCTCACCTCATCAGTCCTTGAAGATTTTAGGGACTTAAAAGCCTCAAATTGGGGAGGTATGATCCAAAATTGGATCAAGAAATTACCAATTCTATGTAATCTCTATATTTGATACTTTCTCTAGAGGTTCTCAGCCTCTAATGTCTTCATAAGATGGTCCAGTTAGGTTGGGGGTGATCTGCGCACCTATAAATGACGTTTAGGGCCCTTGATGTTCTGTTTTGGGGATTTTTCAATTTCAGTCATGTAACCGCCCTAGTGGTTACATAACGGTCAGTCTGAAACAAGTGGTGGTCTTGTGCGATACGGTTCCAGAATTCAGGAACTCAACAGTTGAAAATGTTTCAACTTCCCAATCGATTCGTCTCACCTCTCCATGCATCCCTAAGTTGTGAAAACTATAAATACAAGCTTTTAGAAGGATTCCAACAAGTGATTTTGGGTGAATTCCATTGTGAGTGAAGTTGGAGAAGTTTAATTATTTCTTGTTTCTTCATTTGAGAAAAGTTCTTCATTGTTGAGATATTGTGAGCAAGTAGATACAATTAGAAGTGTTCATCCTTCTTGAAGGCCAATTATTGGCAGTAAGTTGTATCATTAGTGAATTACATAGTGAAGGAGAGAAAATTCTCTCACCCACTTGAGTTTTTCCCACATTTGGTTTCTCTAGGATAAATCTTGTCTCCTTTTGTCATTCTTTTCTCAATTTGTAGTATAATTGTGTGTTATTATTACACGTTAAATTTGTTAGCAAATAACTCATGTACTTGTAGACACCTATTTTTGGTATAGCATCCCTACGTAATCTTACATGCACAATAATTCCATCCCCACTTCTCTTTATCTTAAATTAAATAAAATCTTATCTATTTGTTCATATTATTTGATTGATTATCAATGGGCTCCATATGGACCCATTTGATAATTCAATTTTTTGAATCATCCCCCATCTCTCACAAATTATTTAATTCAAAATTCACCCATCCAACACCTTCTTTTTAAGATGAAATCTTTATCTCACCCTCCCATTCAAATCATGTCCCCCACTTTGCCTAATAAGTCAAATTATGAGACCCACATGATCACATCACATCCCTAACTCGGGTTACTTTACTACACCCTGGGTATCATCTAACCTGCAATTAGTCTCATATCTAAGCTATAAATATGGGGTTTGCCCCATATTTTAAGAAGGAGGGCCTGGACTCGGACATTTCAAAAGACCCTGGATAGAAGACTTAGAAGAAGGAGAAAGCTCTGATAGTGTCTCTTATCTTACCATCTTGATTTTCTAGTTTATTTCATAGCACGACATAAGCTAAGTACTCTTGTTATTCCATTTGCTTGTCATTTTTACTATTGTTCACGATCTAATTATCTTATCTGACATGGGGGTTGACATCCTCCAAGGGAGTTGAAATCCTCTTAGAATCGGCACCGTTTGGGTAACCCCCGCATATTGTGTTCTAATCTTATTTGGTTTAGTTTTGTAGATCTAGTTTCTTGATATCATGCATCTACTTTCTTTGCGCCCATATCATCCATCTTAATCTCCAAGGTACTAAGCCCTTGTATACTCGACATGGTCTCGGGTTTCTTGATTACTTGTACACTCACCTAGATAGGAAGAAGGAAATGCAGATCAATAGTACCTCATTCATTTTTCACGAGCATAGTGATCTATTTATTGTTATAACTAAGCAATTTACATATCAATTTATCTTACCTTCCAGTATTAGTTAATGGGAGTCCTTCACCACTGATCTAGGTAGTAGTTGCACTTCCCTCTTCTTATATGTACATCCTATTTTTTGAGATAATTTATGAGATCAATGACATTATGATCAATTTCTATATATGATATTTCAACTCTTTGTTTGCAACTCCTTTTGTAAGGTTATTCTGGTGAATTCCTTTCATCTTATCAAATTTGACGCGCTATTATAATCTAAGATCTTTGCACTTTGGAACAATCTTCTTATTGTTCATCTCAATTACCTAAAATAATAAACAAAATTATAATTTTCTCAATTTTAAGGAAAACCTATCCACTTAAGAACCCCTTTTTGTAACCCATATTCATTAACCTACCCACTTAGTTGTACACGGAAAAAAATGATGATCTAGATGTGTAGGATAGTGGTATAGGTTGATCAAGAACTGTAGATGATTCGATAATAGTTTTGGAGCTGTAAAATAAAAAGGGGAAGGATCATACAAATATTGCATCATCTAAATATAATTTTTACATTTCTAACCTAAAACTATACATACTTGGAACATTTGACAGGTTTGACCATAACTTCTTGTTTGTTTCACTTGTCTAGAAATGGTCTTCTTTATATGTTTCTCTTACTCACACAACCTCAGTTTGACCTGTTATCACCAGAAACAAATTAACAACCCTAGAAAATTGATAACCCTTCATAAAATAATTAGCAGACCAAAAATATAAAACATGTGTGTGTAGATAAGTATAACTTGATACTAAATGAATCCATGTGTTGCAATGCATGCCCTCTTTGCATGATTATGCTTCATGTATTTGTCCTAGATGTTGGTGTAACTGTGAATAGATGACCAACCCCCTAGGGGTTCCCTTTTTTCTTTTAGCACCAAGATATGTGGATCACTTTGTAGAATAGAATATACCCAACAAGGTAATAGTAAGATGTGGTATGCCTCATTGATGTGACCTAACCCATTTTTTATTAAAACCCTTTTGCAATGCTTGGAGTGACTTTACTCTTGCTAAAAAATGGTTATATGACCTTTATATGTTTAGAAATGGAGGAAAATATACTCTTTGAATTGATTGAGTGCTCTAGACTTATAGTAGGAACTACTCTAGATGATGTGCATATAATTCGAGTAGATTTAGGAACCCTTTGAGGGCTTTTAGAATGATATTTGTAATAAGAACTTCTAAAAGTGTCATGTGAGTTAAAAATTTATATTAACTTTATTTTAAAACATTTTGTAGGTGAAATATTCTAATAAGAACTACCTGAGGAAGATTAAAAAAACCCAAATAATTTTTTGAAATTAAAATCATATTAATTGAAAGTGAAGGGGCAAGACTATATAGGTAGTCCAAGACCGGAGCTAACATCCTGACGCTTCCCTGCATTTTCAAACTAGATAGACAAAAACCAAAACTGAAATTTGTGTAATGAATATAAGAATTTCAATACTTCTTTAATAAAATAATATTCTCAGAATTGGCAATAGAGTGTAAAGATAAGCAAGTTATAGAAGAGCTAGAGAGTCAATGTCATATTCCTCTTTATAGTGTTAAAATTTTGATGTGAAAATTGGCATTTATGATTTGATTGTGTAGAACTATGGATTATTATTATGCTAGATTTTTTAATTATTCTTATTTAATTACAAGTCGAAATAAAATTTTATCACTGACATTAACATGTTTATCACTTTTTATATTATATAATGTCGATTTTATAACATGATCTAGTTAACTACTTGTGTGCTATAATTATGAGTTGGTTGAAGGAAATTATTCCCTTGGAATGGAGGGAGAGAATCATCAAAGAGAGGAGAGTATATAAAAAAATTGGTGCCAATAGAGATAGGGAAGTGTGTACCCCTAAACCTTAGCAATTGAATAGTTATACTAATAATAAACGAGTGTGACACTTTTGTCATTTTACGAACACTTTTTATTATGTCAAGAAACTTTAATATTTCAAGGAAGTGAAAATACCATCAAGTTTCACATATCCACTTTATTATTTGACTATCCATCTTGAATCAAGTTAGGTTATAGGTCCACACACCTATAAGGGCTAATTTTCTCTAAAAAAATGCAACTAGTGTTTTGTATTTTCATCATTTGATCTCTTTTAAGAGATTTTTGTTAAATTGTTTTCACTTCTTCTTCTAGTATACCTGCACATACACAATCACACCAAAGAGTAGATATAAAACATAAAGACTTTTGAGTCTCCATCACTTTCCTTTGTATGTTCTCTAGTTGCTCCATATCTAAATCAACCTTCAAAACTGTTTTTCCTTCATTTTTATCTTAATTTTCATCTCGAAGCAACTAATCTTCATCCTCAAAATATGTACAAGCATCATAGATCTCATATTCATCCTCATCCTCTTCTTTATTTCTGAAATTATCTTCATTTTCATCCTCCTTAAGACAAGCTAAGAAGCTTTCTATCACTTCTTCTTCATCAAATTTATGAGTTTCTTTATACACCACCTCTTTGATAACCTCTTTCTCTTGTTTGTTTGCATGCTTATTCATTTTACTCAACTTCCTCTCTTCTTTTCTAATCTCTTCTCTCAGCTGCAATATTTTTTCTCTCCTCACAAGTAGCTCTATATGCCACTTCACCCTTATTTTCAACACAAATCCAACTTCATTGTTCTCTACCACCATGCTCAAAACTTTCATCAATTCTTCAAGATTCTCTATATCCTTCCTAATCTCCTTCAGTTCTTGTTTAACCCAAATATCTTGTTTTCTTGCTTCCTCTTTCCTCTTTACTTCTTTCCTCTTTCTATCTCACTCATATTTCTTATTTTTGTGGATAAGTAACATCACCAACTCCTCATTATCTCTTCTTTATCCATTTATCTCCTTCTCTCTCTCTCTCTCTCTAACAAATATTTTTACATTGTCTTGTGTCTCACCTAGGTTCTCTTCCACACCTAGTATTTTGACATGATTCACTACTCTTTCTTTCATTTCTTTCACTCTTCTCAGTCACTTTCCACTACCTCTTTCCTTAACTCTTTTCTTACAATCTGTCAAAACTTCTTTAATACATTCACACAACTCGTGGTTAGCAACTAAAATATTCAAATCTCAATAAGGGCCCACTCTAATACCACTATGATGCAGAGGATTTTCAAGGACAACAATCAAGTCAAAAAACAAGCAAAAATAACTCACCAAACGTGTCCTTTCACCTTTTCCTAAGGATTCATTTTCTCAAGCCTAGATAGGCTATAAACATGAAAATTTGGGTTGTAGATACATTGACTGAATTATGAACTTTAGATGCTCTGCTTCTATGGTCTTTAGATGCAATTTCAACCTTTAAAATGATTAGAAACAATGGATATTTTTATTGTTTAGCAAATTAATCAAAATTGTCATGTTTTGGTTTCTCAAGAACAATGCCATCCATGGAAACTGGTTGGGAAGAATCTAAAATGATCCTAAACAAGATGAAAACATTTTTCAACACCATTTAATCCCCTCATGCATCATACCAATTTTTAGAACTTAACTCACAATGCAATTCCTTCTTTCATCACCTACTCTTCTCCAATTAGGCCTCGTCTCTTGTGGCCCTGATTTTAAGATTTTCAAAGCATATATTTTGATAGAAGGGGTTTCAAAACAAAATATAGAGCTTTTATACTACCCAGTATCCCCTTTTATTTTCACACACAATTTTAGGAAAAAATTCCAAATATAAACCTCTATTTCACAATATGTTTGTTTATCCAGTTAGGCATGTTCTATAGGACAATCCTCCCTAGAGAAAACTGATATTAAAATATGGCACATTGGAGCGATTTCAGATTCAAAATTTTATGATTCAAAAAATATACATACCTCATATGCTTTCTTGAAAATTTTATCCAATAACTCAATGTTTAAGTCCTTTAAACTAAAGATTTTCTCCTTTTTAGATAAGCCTTCTTAGCATCTACAGGTATACAGTTTGTGTTTTCACATTTTTCATGCCCAAATCACATCAAAATGACTTGAAAAATTGGATTTAATCTTATTATGTAACCAAGAACATGCTCAAAAAAATTCAAAATGTTTCCATTCATAAATATCAAGTCATGCCCTTTTTCCTATTGAAATCCTAGGGCTGCGAGCAATATGACAACAAGCAAAGAAAAGTAAATATCTTGAGAAAATTAACACCTCATGAGCTCAAACAAAATTTAAAATTTCTGTAATGACATTCAAAAACATTCTCATTTTTACATAAAATCATGATTCCTTGTGTAATAGTCCCACCAACTCAAATTGCACATTGTTTTCACTGGAATGCCATATTTCCCTCATGTACAGTTTGACAAAAAACACTTTAAACCTCCTTTTTAGAATTCAAAACTCCTAGAAATGGTCACTAAAATTTTTCTACATGATATTCAAGGATTGAATCAAATTGTAACATTCCCTTTTTAACTTTTCTTATACCACTTCTCAAAAATCCTCAAGAACTATGCAACCAACATACCTGAGGTTTTCCTTAGACTAAGACTTTTCACTTACTCCAAACCTTAGGAAATTCATTCTCTTTCCAAATAAACTTATTCAATCATTCATCATACATGACTTGTCATTCATTATAACACATATCACAGCATACATTTATTAATCATACTCAAACTCGTGTTCTTACATCAAATTGCTCAAGAAATATTTTTCATTAAATGATTTTCAAGTACATCTCAGAATTTCAAAGCCTTTCAAGATTTGTAACTCCTTCCTCTACCTTAATCTCTCCTATTTTTTATTTTTCTTTCCCTTCATCCATTCGAATGAACTCATTTTATGACCAAAATTGTGGGTGGAATAACTAATTGCAACCCTAACTTAGTGATTTTATGTTAAGGTGTGAAGATACCTTAGTTACATCAAATGA
Organism: Taxus chinensis; assembly: GCA_019776745.2. NCBI lineage: Eukaryota > Viridiplantae > Streptophyta > Pinopsida > Cupressales > Taxaceae > Taxus > Taxus chinensis. The sequence continues at coordinate 196,581,703 of CM034155.1, read as the reverse complement.
GGTCTTTTTATGACCTTTTAGACCCTTATACATTTATTTATAACATTAAATTTTTAATTCACACCCTTAAATCTATTTTTACAAATTCAAACATTTACACATGCCATTTTGGAGGGAAACTACACAATGCCCATTTAACACATGTGGAGAGCTCATTATGGTTATGATGAACTCAAGGACACTTGAAATGACACCCAGAACCTATTACAAACCAAAATACAACTTTTTTTTATCTACACAGTTGATGTTCATGCATCAATTACTTGGAGCAAATACTCATTTCCGTTGGAGTGCAACAACCCTAATGTGCATGGGTTTGGTTTATCCTCATGGTTCACTCTCACATGGTATTAGAGCTATGTTCTTTTGGAAAATGTGTAACTTGTTATTGGTTCATTTTTTAATTACTTCCGGTTTTGTGATATTTAGCTTCTTTTACAAGTTTCACTAGTCTACTACATTTTTGTGCATTTTGGTACTAATCTGGATTTATCTCATTTTTTGGAGTTTGTTGTTTATGGTGTTTATGTAGTTAGGATTTTCCCAGCTAAATCTAGCTATCTCGGGATAACTTTGGCAGAAAAATGGATTTCGAGGTATTTATTTTTTTGGTTTTGAGTTTTATTGTTTGTAACTTTGTTCTAAGTTTGGATTATGCCCATGTTCAAATCCTCTTGCATCCTCCCTCTCTTCTTCCTAGCTCTCTCCACCCCTATTTTAGCTCCCCCAAGATCCATCTTAGATCAATGAGATTCAAACCGAGCTCCTTCTCTAACCAAATCACTTAGCGAGCTGATCCCTCCTCCCAAGCTCTGCATGAGCTCTCCTATCATCTCATCGAGATCTCTGAGATTTCACCCTTCTCTGTCGAGCTCTTTCCAAGTTTTGTCTGGCTCATACCTACCCAAAATCCTACCTCTATTATTGGGTCTCCCTCAGCTCATGTTTCAAGTACAAACTGACGCGATCTCGCTTGACCTGCAGAGCTCTATGTTGAGCTCGGATCCCACTGAGATACCTCTTTTCATTCTTGGCTCGCTTGGTGATTTAACAAATATTGAAGTTTTTGAAATCCTAATTGTAGAGTGACATGTGATAAATATAATAATAAAGTACATATATCACCTAACTAATAAGATAAAGAAATATGAAACCCTATGAGTAAGAGAGAGAGTGCAATACTTAGTTAATTTAATAATCAATCCTAAAGTATGATGGACTGGAAGAATAATGAACATGAGGAGGGAGATGTCATAACTGCACACAGAAAATTGTGAAACTGTCATATATATCGAGACTAGGGTGCTTGGACTGGGTCAAGGGAACCTAAGCGCAATAGTCTACTTCTAGGTTTTTGTGACTGCAAAAATTTTCAGAAACTATTTTTTGTTACGTTGCACAAATGTCGCTAACATTCATTGTTGATCACATGTGAGTCACACTATGTCCACAAAATTTTTCTATAACCTACAAAAAAAATGATCTCCTACAAAACCCCAAAACACATCAAATCCTAAAAAGAAAAATATGCAAATGGGGAGACAAATTGACCCGAGATGTCACTCGATAGAGTGACCTTACAACTGAGCACTGCACTACTGTAGACACCGAAATTGTGTCGTAATCACCTTGGTCCCCTAGCGCAACCCTATAATCACTTCCTCATCCTCAACACCTTATCACCTACCTCCTGCACCCCACACATTTTAATTTAATTACTTTAATTAAATTAATGCCATTTACCTCCATACATATTAATTTAATTATTTTAATTAAGTTAATAACCTTTTACCCACACACATATTAATTTAATTATTTACATTAAATTAATTCACTACCCTCACACACCTATTTAATATAATTGCCTTTATTAAATGCACCTCACCTAACCACCCCCATCATTTGACCCATTAACCTAAACCCTAAACCAATGTCCTAAATAAAACCTAACATTAGACCCATCCCCTCACCTCACATTTAAAAGCCTCCTAAGGTCGGTTTTCGCCCCAAGGAAAAGAAGAGACCCTTATCAAATGGCGGAACAACTTCCCAGGAAACTTTTGAACAACCCGAGATATCTCACCCAAACCGATGTCGGTTCACCCTAAACCGACGCCAGTTATACCGGAATGGACCAAATGGCCTATTTAGATCCATCTACAACTTTTGTAATAAGGGTTGGTTGTTGTTTGGAAAACTTATGATCTCAAGTTTGATCTCTTTAGACGTGACAACAGAACGAAGATTGATTTGTGATCAACAAAGGCAACCAAATACACTAGCACAATAGTGAAACTTTCTTCCCAGCATCTTCCAATGCAGAAACTTCTTCATTATTCTTTAGACCTGTACCTCACAGAAGAGTAAGTATCCTCCTTCCATCTATTTCATTTTCTTATCATCATCTGTAGTATTTGTGGTAAAGGAACCTAGTCTTTTACTCTCTGTCTATTCCCTCTCTCCAGTTGCAGCTACCTTTCATACCCAATCATCTTGATACTTGGCCTAATTTCCTTTTTGACCTCCTCAGTAGTCTCAGAACTTCGCAATATATCTACACCCCCTTTTTGATCAATCTTTGTCTTCTATTCACTCCACTTTTTCCTCAAAACTCCAAAAACCCAGACTGTGTGATTCCACCAGCCCCGACTTAACTGTCGTCAGTTATCTCTAACCGTCGCCGGTTATAGTAAAACCATCATCAGTTCCATAAAATCATGGTCGGTCTCTGTGTCGCCTGATCTCTACCAGAATAACAACTTGTTTCTAACATATACCTACTTGAACACCTATTTGACCTTCAGATCTGTATCTAACCTAGCCTGTTAGCTCAGATTCACCTATAACCAACCTACTTGACCTCTGGATCTCCTTCTAGCCTAGCCTGTTAGATTAGATCTAGCCTATTACATTTTGTATGAGATGCCTAAATCATATTAAACTACAGTAGGACAATATTTACTTTATTTCAGCATTGAATTGTTTTAAACAGTGGATTGACAGCCATCTAGGAAGTATCGCACTTCCAGGATCTAGCATATGCTAGGAAGTCCACTGCATATATTGTTTAACTCTCTTTGGTGGTCTTGTTTTGATTCTTATACAGGTAGTTCCTCCTAGCCAAAAGGAAGGTCTCATAATCACTTTGATTCAGAATTTAGATATGCGTGCATACAACCTTCAACCATCCCAAATCAGGTATTCCTCTTACCACCTTTACCTTATCTGTTTCGTCAAGTACTTCTTAGAAAACTAAGAAATCAGGTGAAACATTTTGGCACGCTTGGTGGGACCCATTCGGGGTTCCTTGCATCTTTCTTCATTCCTAGGTGAAAAATTGTGTGTGTTTGTTTCCCTTCTAGTAGCATTCACATTAAAACTTTCTCCTTGGTAACATTCTCTTCTTTCTACTTGCTCCAAAAGACACATTTCTTTTGGTGTATTTAAAAAGAACCTTCTTATTCTTGTTTTCTGCATTTTAGTGAAAGAGCATCCCTCTTCCTGTTCATCTATTGTTGTCATCGAATATCATACTTTAGATTTGGGTTTAAAACAAGTGCACTACATTCTGATTTAGCTCATTAGCTCACATTAATTGAGGGCAACCTATACGCTGGAAGTCATGACCAGCTGATGGTTGACAAACGAATCATAGCAAAAGCACTTCTATCCTTTTCTCTTTCTCTGAGTCTTACCAAACCACACAAAAATTCAAAATACATACATTCTTAAACAACATCCTACCTGGAAGAAGTTGTAGGTGATCACATGATCACAGGTACAGTGGGCACCCAGCTCGCTGCTCTGTCAAGTCATACTTCAGAGCGAAGCCCACCCCCGCCATAACATTCCTGAAACCTCACCCTTTAGAATTCTTTCTTCGTAGGAAGCCTTCCTCACCAAGAAATTCTATTGTTCTGTTCATAACAGTCAGTCCACACAAATAGCATAAGCTGAACAAACGTAATAGAATAGGCACTCTAGGAACGTTCTTTCTTAGTGTTCTGTTTGATTTGTGTTTTGAGGTGAGAGCTTTCGATCATTATTTTTGTCTTTCCTTGCACACTCCCAATCATAGTCGGTGTATTCTGACTTCATCTGAGTGTGCCTAGACCACATCTACATCATTCTCAGACTTCTGGGTTTGATTCAACACCAAATTTTTAAATCACAACCATTTTTCTTATTCTCTGTTTCAATTTCACAGTAACCAGCTACGGTTATCTTTAACCGGCATCGGTTTAACCCAACCAGCATCGGTCTGAAGTCTTTTTGGATACCTATCCAAAAGACACCTATTTCACTTTCTGAGCTATAAAAGGCTCCTATCACCTTTCATATTGTCATTACTTCAATCACAGTCACCTTACATCTCATCCTGTGTGAAAATTGTCAATCTGGGACCATCATTTAATAGACTGTTGGTTTTTCACAGTAACCAGCACCGGTTAAGCCTAACCGGCATCAGTTTACCCGAACCAGTGTCAGTCACCCTGTGTTGTTTTACAGCTCACCAGCCGACCTAATTCACTTACCATTGACTATTTTCCTAGTTCTGTTGTGTTCTGTGCCATTCAGACATAATACAGTCTCACCAAATCAGTTCCTACCCACATGGTGCTGACCCGTAGTCAGGAAAGCACCCTCATATTTCACACTAGTCAACTACCACTCCCACCTAGCCCTTCACCACCTAGTCCTTCACCACCTTCCATCTCATCATCCATGGATCCCAATTAACCTATCACCATTCCTACAGGTGACACGGAGTTTGCACGACTCCTTAGATCATAATCCCACTGCTTTGAGCCACTACCTCACCCATGCCTCCACTCGAGATGCCTCGGGTCAATTGATCTATGGCATGCCCGTATCCTTATCTCCATCCCTAATGATCACTTCCACCTCGGCTCCACCTCCTACCATGGTGACCTCACCCATTTTATCCCCAGTTGTGTCGCAGCTAGGTCCCACGCCAGCTTTGACCGCCACATCCGCCACCTCTATTGCACCCACAGTCTCCACCATACCTTCATCCACCACCCAAAACATAGCATCATCCACACCTGTTGTCTCATATATACCAGTCGCAATGCTACCACCCTTGGTGTCGGTAACCTCTACCCCATTTCAAAATGTTGTCCTTTCTATTCCCCAATCTCTACCTCCCATCTCTACCAGGGTCACTACGAGTGTCCCACCCTCACATACCTACTACCAGCCACCTCCTGTTTCATCGGTCATTCAGTCTGGGTATATACCCTCTATGTTTGGCTCTCAATTCCCACCTCCTTATTCGACACCACCATATTCTGGAATGTCGTATTCTTCATATGTCCAAACAACAACCTCCTTTCACTCCTGGGGTACCCAATCTTCACAACCTAACAATGACTTTATCAAGTTAATGATGGAAAAGATGCAGACATTAGAAGCATCTGTTTCCGGCTCCCATAATTCTCTCACCTATGACGAGATTTGTAATGAGCCTATTCACCCATCCATTCCCATTCGCCCATATCCCGTACACTAGGAGATGCCTAAGTTTAACCACTTTAACAGTAAGGAAGACCCACAGCAGCATTTGCGATCTTTCAAACATGGGTGTTACTTAATTGCCCATGATGATGCTTTACTTTTGCAAACCTTTCCCATGTCCCTAACTAGTCCAGCATTGGACTGGTATAGTGGATTACCTAGACATTCCATCTTCTCATTCAACCAAATAGCCCAAGCCTTCTTGGATCATTTTTCGATTAACGTCGTCAAGAAGGTTACCATGACCGATCTTTATTCTACGCATCAATATGACGATGAATCTATCACAGATTTTGTTCACTCGTTGGTGTAGCCTAATCAACCAACTCACTTTCTAATTACCACAAACTGAACTCATAGAGCTCTTCACATGAGCCTGTGCTAGACATATCTCACCTACCTTACAGGTGCAAACCTTCCAGACATTCGATGAGGCTTTCACCATGGCACGTAAGCTCAAAATTCATGCCATCGAAGAGAAGAAGATACAATTACGAAACAAGAACTCCTCATTTAAATCACATGATACTTCCTCTTCCTTGAAACCTCAGATGAGTTATTCCAAAGCCAAGGGAACTGCCAACGTAGTGGTACTTAAGGCTGGCCCTGCCCATCCATCCAATCATGCTAAACCTTCATCCAATCTGTCACCGGTCCAAGCCTTCCAATTCAAACGAGAACAAAATAAATACACCTCAATTGGGGAACCATATTCATCTATTTTAGAAAATCTTATTAAAGCTAATGCCATCACCCTTCCTCCTATCAAACCACATACTGGTTTTGACCCCTCTCACCCCATACCAGGTTGGTACAAGGAAAATGACTACTGTAACTATCACCATGTAAATGGTCACAGTGACAACAATTGTATCACCTTTAAAAACATTGTTAGTCCTGGATAACCCTAATGCACCTGCCAATCAAGACCTTCATATATTCAAGAAACCATTCCCTAACCATTCCCCATCTAATGATCAAACTGGTAATGCCTCACACAATGAAAGTAATACACGTGAGGTACATGTTATCTTTACCGACTTACCACTTGATTCCCAAATATCTCCTATCCCCTCCATCGAGGAAATCCTAGCCCAAAATCCTCTACCCACACAGGAACCTACTTTATCCGTTCCTCTACCCATAGAGGAAAGCCCTTCACCTCCCCATACACCTGTGGAGGAGTCTCTCATTAGCACCGATATCATTTCCCCTTCAGCTTCCCTACCCAGTGAACCGCTACCAATTGTACCTCCTCCACCCATAGAGGAGTACCCATCATCTTCTCCACCTATTCAGGATCCAATAGATTTGTCGTTACCACTCGGTGACCATTCTCCATCAGCTACCCAAGATCCTATCGACCTACTTTCAGCTCTCTTACCTACAGAGGCCGAAGCCAGTGAATTCCCTATTTCTCAGACACATTTTACGGGAATCCCCACGCACTCCACATCTACCTCATCTACCACAGTGTCGTTCTCACATTTGGCCGACCGCCTGGATTATGTTGATAGGTCTTTACTTTGGGGGTGTCTCTTACTCCCGGTCTCGACCCAAATGCAATCATCTTCCACTGACACTTCTACCATTTATCTGAAAGATGTTTCAACAACCCAAACCACACATGAACATAACTCTCGATACATCTTCTATTGCATCATCCTCATCTATACCCGCCCCTCTACTTGCTAGCCGACGTGTTCCAACATCATCTCTTGTATCTAAACCCACTAGTGTTCTAGGGGTCACACCCACATCAAACCTTGCACATCCTCCTGTCAGGATACACTTGACCACATCTTCCCATATACCTATTGAACCAATCCCTCAACCTAAACGAAAAACCCAACCTTCTAATCCACACACCGACCTCACCAACTACACCTTTATCACCTTCACCCCTACCATCCATCTTGGGACCACACCCCTATACCTTAACAAAATCTACTCTCTCCAGGGGTAAACCTAAAATTCCCTTGACCCCTTTACCACAGCCTACAGCTCTACCTAGGTGAACCTTGCATCCTTCATCACCATCTATAACTTCTTTTCCTCCTATACCACCATTACCTTCTATACCTCCTTCACTACCTATGACATTTTCTTCCACCTCACCTGTACCTCCCTCTCGACCTCGACCAACACCTACCACTGCACCTCAGTTGTCCCCTTGGGTCACTCGTCCTCTCCCACCATCTTCCTTGCCATCTACATCACGTGCTCCCCCTACACCTCTACCTAAGAAAAAGCACCAAAAATCAAAAAAACCGTTAATTTCCAAAGAGGTGGTTAAACCTACCCCTCTTTCTGTTGCTGCACCTACACCAAAGAAAGTACAACCCAAATCCAAGACTGCATCACCTCAACTACCACCACAACTACCCAATCTTCCAACCAAACCTACTTTCACTTCGCATTGTGATCCACTGGTGGGATCATATGCCACCATCTTGGCTAACCTCCTGGAAAGCTCTGCTATCACCCTCCCTCCTCTTAGACCTTATGACCCTCTTAAACCTAAACCAGAAGGGTTTGATGATACTAAAATTTGTGCTTACCATCATGTGCCAGGACATGATGTTGAGAACTGTAAGGGTCTAAAGGCTGCCCTCATTCAATTATGTCCTTCTGACCCCAATTTTGATGATGATGACCTCCTAGATGATGAACCTATTTCACCCTCACCACCTTCTTCACATCTTCCTCCTACACCTATACCACAACCTCCATCTTCACTGCCACAACCTTTCTTTCCATCTCTGAAATTTGAAATTAACATGGTTCACATCAGAGAACTTGCCACGCCACCACCCAAATGTCGTTGCACCCAACTAACCTCACAAGGTTTTTCTCCTCCAGTAGGTTTTTTCCGTCATGTCGTTATACCACTTACCCTACACCTTCTCCATTTGCCAACTCCCCTCAAATCAACATGGTACACGTCACTACATGTGCACAGAAGGGAAAAGAAAAGGTAGCTGACCCACCAACCAATCCTATACCCAACATACCATCTGCACCCATACCTAAGATAACTATCTGTGGCCCCACATACCCCATTTCTAATGGCATCACACATCACACCATGCTCAAACAACTACACCAATCTCCCCTCAAAATGTCCTTATATGACCTCATCCAAACCTCGGAGTCACATCGTCAAGCTCTCATGGAGGTCCTTCAATCTATTGAGGTTTTACCTAATGACCCCACACCTGTAGCATCTATTATCACACCTCATCATGTCACTTCTCTCACCAAATTGCCATCTACCTCATCACCTCCACCTGTTCACCAAGTTGTTATCCTTAGTTTCTCGGATGACAAAATTGTCCCCCACCAAACCAATGACCCAGATCCTGCACTTTTCATCTCCATCCATATCGATAATATATGCATCCGACGTGTTATGATCGATGGGGGCGCTAGCATTAACATCATCTCCTCTCATGCATTCAAACAAATGTGCATACCCAACAACTACATGCATAAACATCCAGTCATGTTGCGTTCATTCAATGACGCTATCACCTCTACACTCGGCACTATCATCCTCCACATTCGTGTGGGTCCCCGTACTATTCCTGAGTTGTTCTACATTTTGGAAGGGGAGTTTCAATACAATTTTTTGCTCGACAGACCCTAGATTCATGCCATGGGTTGTGTTCCTTCTACTTTGCACCGATGTGTAAAGTTCAAACATGAAGGATGTTCCTATACCATTCCAGCTGACCCATCACCTTTCAAAACCTACAACATGCTTTACCAGCCCAATGATGTCCTTGTACCTATTAAGGTGTCTACCTCCCTACCTACATCTTCTTCACACATGACCCCATCCACCAGTGCCATTGTAACCTCACCTTCACCCAAATCTTCTATTCCCACCGCTGTTGTCGCTTCTACCAGTCACACATCAGCTTCCCAACTAACTGACACCTCCGCCAATCTAACTTCTAACACTTCCTCCATTCCAGCCACCAATATATCAACCACTGATCCCTTGGAAGGTGTTTTTCAATGCCTCACTATGGGGGAGTATCACCTGTACAATGTCAATACATTCCTTACTCCACAAGAGTATGGAAACCTTCACCAGCATCCTCACTATGATCACCACATAGGCGAGCATCTCCTTTATGGTCCTCCCCACCTCCGTACCCATCTTACCTATGGGGGACTTGATATTTCCACTTACACACCCGAACCACCATCACAAACCTGACCTTTTTCGGCTGACCTTCAGTCACTTACCAACCGTTGCTTTGCTCACACTTTCCTACACCGTTGTGCCTGGAAGGGTTTCATCTTTGGCCTTTATGAGCAAGGTCATCACACCATTATTTCATGTACCATGTAAACACAATGATCGTAGTGGAATCAGTTTTACCAAACTACCTGCCAAAAAGCCCCATATTGAACTCATTGAAGACATTGACCCCTCTCCACCTTCTTCACCTACCCCGCCTTCACCACCTTCACCAATCTATTAAAGGAGTCGATGGATCCTGAATCTATCCCTCCTACCTTTTTTTCATAAATACCATTTCCTTGGGGCCTCTTGACCTATCACCATGATGGCGAGGCTCCTTCCTCTCTTCCTTTCTTGTATCCTGACATGATAGGGGATGATACTCCTATTAATGTCATTCAATGTCAGGATGATGAGTCCATACTCACCTACCTTGGTGCTGAAGACTCTTATATTCACTGGTCGTTACCTTATGAGATGCAAACAATGTTGAATGAATCAACTATCGAAGTCAACATCCACACTCAGGATGACCCCCACATTCTCAAGATTGGCCAATCTCTGGATGCTGCTGAACAGGAAGCCCTCACTTCTTTTCTTAAAAATCATAGCCATGCTTTCACTTGGTCCTATGCTGACATGCCTGGCATTGATCCCACTATCGTGGTCCACAATATTGTAACCATTCCTGATGCCAAACCCGTAAAACAAAAGTTGAGGAAAATGCACCCTCGCATTGCTCTTCTTGTCAAAGAAGAACTTCAACGCCTTCTCTCAGTTTCCTTCATCTTACCCATCGATTACCCCCAATGGATTTCTAACATCATCCCTGTCACTAAGGTGATAGGGGGACTTCACATTTGCACCGATTTCCGTGATCTCAACCTTGCCTGCCCAAAAGATGATTTTCCTCTGCCTGGTATTGACCAGTTGGTTGACCTTACCGCTGGCCATGAGATGCTATCACTTATGGATGGTTTCTCGGGTTATAACCAAATCTTGCTCGCTCCAGAGGATCAACACAAAACTGCATTCATTACCCCTTGGGGGACCTTCTACTATCGAGTCATGCCTTTCGGCCTTAAAAATGCTGGTGCCACCTATCAGTGGGCTATGACTTACATCTTCCATGATATCATGCATCGCATATTGGAAGATTACGTGGATGATCTCTTGGCCAAATCTAAACGTCGCGCCGAGCACCTCACCGTCCTCGAAACCATCTTTGACCACCTCATTAAATATTGCATTCACCTTCAACCTAAAAAGTGCATCTTCATGGTTCTCTCAGGAAAGCTCCTGGGATTTATTGTTTCCCTCCGTGGTATAGAAGTTGACCCTGCTAAAGTCAAGGCCATTTTGGAAATGCCTCCACCCACTAACCTTAAACAACTCCATAGCCTGCAAGGTAAATTGCAATCTATTCATCGATTTATTTCCCAACTCTCTGACCATTGTCAACCATTTCATCACCTTCTCAAAAAGGATGTCTCTTTCAAATGGGATGACGACTGCCACAAAGCTTTTGAGGCCTTAAAACAATACCTTCTCCAACCACCCGTGCTCGTCCCACCTAAAGACGACCAACCCTTCTACCTATACATCTCTGCTACCGATCACTCTTTAGGGGCTATGCTCGCTCATCGTGATGAACAACATAGGGAGCAGGTGGTTTATTACATAAGCCATACCCTTCTAGACTACGAAACCTGATACACTCACCCTGAAAAACTTTTCTTAGCCTTAGTTTTTGTTGCCACCAAACTTCGCCATTACCTACTCAACCACAAAACCTATGTTGTGACCAACACTGACCCCTTACACTTCATGTATGCTAAACCTTACCAAAATCAATGTGCCGCACGTTGGCTCATGCTTCTTGCTGACCTAGACCTCGAATTCATCCACCAAAAATCTATCAAGGGCCAGGCCATTGCTGACCAGCTCACTGATGCACCTCTTTCTGGGAATCAATCTTCAAACTTTGATTTCCCTGACGAATCCATTGCTAACCTCTCTTTGGATGATGACCCTTACCAAATGACCTTATTCTTCGACGGTTCCAAATGTCAGCGTGGGGGTGGTGCAGGCATTATCCTCATTCCTCTTGATGGTGAACCCATGCCCTTATCATTCAAACTTGACTTCGAATGCACCAACAATATCACCGAATACGAAGCACTCGTATTGGGTCTCATGACTGCCTATGCCTTAGATGTTAAGTCCATTAATATCTTTGGTGATTCTCAACTGGTAGTAAACCAAGTCAATGGTGTTTATCAGTGTCATAATGAAATACTTCAAGAGTACAAATGTTACGTCGGCATCATGTTGACTACCTTTGACCACTATAAAATTCAAACCGTTCCGCGATCCACCAATAAATTCACGGATACCATGGCCTGCCTCGCTTCTCAGATACCTGCTTCACCTGCCGATTCAGACATCTTTGTTACCATAAAATGCATACCAAGACCTTCTTATAAATCTTGTTGTGTTAACCTCATCTGAACTGCCTCACTAAACACACAAGACCTTTGGTATAAGTAGCTTGCGGACTACCTTTCCCTTTCTATATTGCCTCCTGATCTCACATGTAATGGACAACGTGCACTTTCTCAAAAGGCCTCTCATTATGTCATCATGGGTGGCCTTCTCTATAAACGAGGATTTGGCGATATTCTCTTACGATGCCTCACCAACTCTGAAATCCCCTATACCATTAAAGAAGTTCACGATGGCATATGCATAGGTCACTTCAGTGGCCTTGTTGTTGCTAAACGCATTCTTCACCTAGGCTATTATTGGCCAACCCTCAATCATGATTTTTGTGACTACGTTAAGCGTTGTGTAAAATGCCAACAACATGCCAATCTTCATCATACACCTAGTCATGCCTTACAGGTCGCTCGTGACCTTTGGCCCTTCTCTCAATGGGGTTTGGATCTTGTCAGAGAGATCAATCCTCACTCTTCCCTAAGACATCAATGGATCATCACCGCTACCGAATATTACACCAAATGGGTTGAATCCATACCCCTCATCTCCACTAAAGCTGAGAAAATATGTGAGTTCATCAATCATCACATTATTTGTCGCTTCGGTGTTCCACATCACCTTATCACTGATAATGGAAAACAATTCAAAAACAAAACTCTACAGAAACTTTGTGAAACCTTCGGCATCTAGCTTAGCTTCTCCTCACCCATATTACCCACAAACCAATGGCCAAGCTGAATCCACCAACAAAACCCTAAACAAAATTCTCATGAAAGTGGTTAACGATACTGGGAAGGATTGGCATACGCACATTCCTTTCACTCTTTGGGCATACCGTACTAGTATTCACACCTCCACCACTGCCACTCCCTTTTCTCTGGTCTATGGTACCAAGGTTTTTTTGCCTCTCGAAGTCCAGATCCCATCTCTCTGTATCTCCCTTCAAGATATGCTCACTGATGATGACTTTCACCAAGACCATTTAGCACAACTTGAGTTATTAGACGAACGTCGTCTTCATGCCCTCGACCATCTCCAAGTCTACCAAAAATGCATCAAGCGTGCCTATGAAAAACGTGTCCATGAATGCACCTTCAAGGTCAGTGATCTCGTCCTCAAGGAAAATCAACACGTAACCAAAGCAGAAAAAAGCAAACGGGGCAAATTTTCTCCTAATTGGCTTGGACCATACATCGTGACCCATGACTATGGATCAGGTGCTTATCGCTTGTCTTCACTTGATGGTAAGCCCGAACCTGAGCCCCTCAATGCCTTGCATCTTCGACCATTCTACTGTTGACTTCTAGTCCTACATCACTATTTATCTAGTTCATGCTCATCCCTTGAGTGTCATTTACCTTTTTCTTTTCCACACCTCATCTCCAACGACTAAACAAGAATCATGTGATTACCCATCACCCTTTTTCCTTATCTTAAATATGTGCACCACGGCTCTGCACATGGCATGATTCTCATGGATACTTTTCATCTTCTTTTAGATGAGATCCCATGGTCATTCACCCTTGCCTTCTCAACAAGAACCAAATGCTTCGTTATAGTCTAGTCCATGACTTAAAAGCCAAAAAAAATTATTTCCAAAAATAAGGGATTAACTCCTTGAGTCAAACTTCCAATATAAAAGATGAATCCCTCAAAAGGACATCTTCCACCTTCAATTGTCACTATAAGTAGACTGCTCCCTCGAAGGACAGCTATAAAAATCTCGCAACTCTCTACATAGTCTTTCCAAAAAGAGGACTATTTTCTCAAAAATCAAAATTCAGAAGCTTCCCGCATCGATCAGCTTCGCGAAGACCTCAAGGAGACATATATTCATCCCGTATAGACTTCCCGCATTGATCAGTCTATCTAAAAAGTCAAAAAGAAAAGAAAAAGAAAAGTAAACTTTTTCGTCATGGACTTGCCTATTGTGATCTTGGCTCTCTTGCCCAAGTCATTTTACTTCCCATAACATATGACCTGATTACCTTCACCTCCTTACCCATTTGTCTTTTCATTTCATACCTCAAGGGACCTGCTAAACTAATGACATTTGGTGATCATGTGACTATTCTTCACCTTTAGAGTAATCAATCATGCAATGTCTTTAGGGTCTTACGTTCACTAGCCTATCTGTGGATTTGTTTCATACATTTTGATCCTTGCCAATCGGGTGGCTTTCTTGCCCCCTCTTATCTTTTCTCTTCTTCATTACCTTTTGATCTTCCTATATAGGACTAGACCTCGACACCTGTCTTTTGGGATTTTCTTCTCCCACCTCAATCAACCTAAAATCACCTTTACCTATCTACCTATTCTCAACCCAACATCAATGCCCTTACCTAATTATACCTATGACTTGGAATCAACACTACCTATCAACCTAAAATCACCTTTACCTATCTACCTATTCTCCACCTAACCTAATTGACCTTGACCTAATCATACCTATGACCTCGAATCCAACCTAACTATCAACCTACCTACCTCTTCTTCTATCTTCTCATATTCTTCCCTAGCTTATGGGAGAACTACATCGGTCTGAGGTCCCTTTTCATCGGGACTATGTAGGTACACTTCCAGGGAATGGGGCCCTAGAAGGTTAGCTCGACCACTCTTTACCCCAACCATTTCCCCACCTTTACCTGATTTCCTGTTCATATCAAAAACCCATTCTATCCCATATCCACATCATTCGACCTACATACACCCTCATGTTTCACATACTTTTACCACTACCATTATTTCACATATTCATACTATAACCCATTTTCCAACAGTGTACACCATTACATTTATTTACATTAACATGTATTACCAACATACCAAAATGAACATCCATGCCTAAAACTAACCTGACTCGATCCATGCCTAACACCAACCTGACTCCATCCATGCCTAAACCAACTTGATTCCACCATTCCTAAAACCAACCTGACTTGATCAATGCCTAAACCAACCTGACTTGATCCATGCCTATACATGCCTAACCATGCCATATCCATCCATACCTAACTAAATCCATGCCTAACACCATTAAATGAATCTCATATAGCATCCTAAATACATCTCCTGTATCACTAATGTACACCATGCCTAAACCGTGTCCTGATACTCGATCTATCCAATACAAAAATATCTTCGGCTCGCAGGCCGATATCATGTACCATGAAACAATAAATACAAAATCTCTTGAGCACATAGGCCGCTCTCATATATAATACATACAAAAATGACTCGGCACGCAGGCCGGTCCACAACAAGTCAATCATCTCCCCATCTGATCTCAGGGTAATGCTCACATGTGACTCTCCCGACCACTCATCTCACCTAAATACATGTCGGACCCCACCTGCTCTCACCTCCATACTGATGGCCCCTCACCTGGGCTCCTCTATCCAATACAAATGACCTATCCCTGGGCTCAGGCCCCCTAACTCATGTACACTGTGAGTGTAAATCTATCTCACTAAAGGCAATTGTGCTCTTTACTCGGCACGTAGGAGGGCACATCTAGTCTAGAAGATAACAAATGATCTCTCATAGTATAATACTAGGGCACAAAAATTGGACCTTGGTCACCACTGGTCCTCCAACGTAGTGGGTGCCATGGGTCTCATTGCTACCTACATAGGTACCTGTACAATGGGACCCTATCCATGAACCTACACTGAGCCCTATGTTGGTACTAGAGACTGAGTCGGCTCTAGAATCCTGCTTGTGCCTAATCTAGGCCTGTAGGGTAGTATGTGCTTTCTAATATGCACCTATGCTGCCTGTCAGAGCCTTGCATTATTTTACCCCTACCTCGGCCTTACCCATGTGTGACCTTTCTACCTAGACCTAGAAAATTGTTTGTGACCTTTGAACCAATGTGTTTGCTATACCTTGCGGCACTGTTACCTGTGTTGATTGACCTAATGACCTTACCTAGCCTATTGCCATGACCATTTATCCTGACCCTACCTTTGGTGTACCAAAACATACCTAAATGTTCCTACACCTAACCTACGTTGTGTTTCCTGACCATATCCTATACCTTGGATACCGGAATCACTTCAACCTTGTTTGGATAAACCTATCGACCTTAGACGATGTAGAGTTTGTAAGCTCTTCAACCTGGTACCGTGTCACAGTTTATACATGTGCGTGCGTTCAACTGCCCCTACCTTTGACCTTGGCCCGTTTACCCGTTTACCTATATGCCTAATTTTCCCTTTACTCATTTCCACATTTTTCACTATTCTTCTTCACAACCACTTTTATCAAACCACTCACCAATGTACTATGCCACCTCATCATTTCTTGATTTGAGGGGGATCACCCTCATTCCCACTTGGGGCAACCACACTTATTTTTGTTCACGTCGCTTACCAATACAAGCTACACAACAAAAAGGGGAAAAATGTAGACACCGAAATCATGTCGTAATCACCTTGGTCCCCTAGCGCACAGCCCTATAATCACTTCCTCATCCTCAACACCTTATCACCTACCTCCTGCACCCCACACATTTTAATTTAATTACTTTAATTAAATTAATGCCATTTACCTCCATACATATTAATTTAATTATTTTAATTAAGTTAATGACCTTTTACCCACACACATATTAATTTAATTATTTACATTAAATTAATTCACTACCCTCACACACCTATTTAATATAATTGCCTTTATTAAATGCACCTCACCTAACCACCCCCATTATTTGACCCATTAACCTAAAACCTAAACCGATGTCCTATATAAAACCTAACATTAGACCCATCCCCTAACCTCACATTTAAAAGCCTCCTAAGGTCAGTTTTCACCCGAGGAAAAGAAGAGACCCTTATCAAATGGCAGAACAACTTCCCAGGAAACTTTTGAACAACCCGAGATATCTCACCCAAACTGATGTCGGTTCACCCTAAACCGATGTCGGTTCACCCTAAACCGACGCCAGTTATACCAGAATGGACCAAATGGCCTATTTAGATCCATCTACATCTTTGTAATATGGGTTGGTTGTTGTTTGGAAAACTTCTGATCTTGAGTTCGATCTCTTTAGATGTGACAGCAGAACGAAGATTGATTTGTGATCAACAAAGGCAACCAAATACACTGGCACAACAGTGAAACTTTCTTCCCAGCATTCTCCAACGCAGCAACTTCTTCATTATTCTTCAGACCTGTACTTCAAAAAAGAGTAAGTATCCTCCTTCCATCTATTTCATTTTCTTATCATCATATGTAGTATTTGTGGTAAAGGAACCTAGTCTTTTACTCTCTATCCATTCCCTCTCTCCAGTTGCAGCCACCTTCCATACCCAATCATCTTAATACTTGGCCCAATTTCCTATTTGACCTCCTCAGTAGTCTCAGACCTTCGCAACATATCTACACCCCCTCTGTGATCAATCCCCATCTTCTATCCACTCCACTTTTACCCCAAAACTCCAAAAACCTAGACTGTGTGATTCCACCAACCCCTAACTTAACCATCGTCGGTTATCTCTAACCATCATCGGTTACATAAAACCATGGTCGGTCTCTATGTCGCCTGATCTCTACTAGAATAACAACCTGTTTCTGACATATACCTACTTGAACACCTATTTGACCTTCAAATCTGTATCTAACCTAGCCTGTTAGCTCAGATTCACCTATAACCAACCTACTTGACCTCTGGATCTCCTTCTAGCCTAGCCTGTTAGATTAGATCTAGCCTATTGCATTTTGTATGAGATGCCTAAATCATATTAAACTACAGTAGGACAATATTTACTTTATTTCAGCATTGAATTGTTTTAAACAGTGGATTGACAGCCATCTAGGAAGTATCACACTTCCAGGATCTAGCACATGCTAGGCAGTCCACTGCATATATTTTTTAACTCTCTTTGGTGGTCTTGTTTTGGTTCTTATACAGGTAGTTCCTCCTAGCCAAAAGGAAGGTCTCAAAATCACTTTGATTTAAAATTCAGATATGCGCTGCATATAACCTTCAACCATCCCAAATCAGGTATTCCTCTTACCACCTTTACCTTATCTGTTTCGTCAAGTATTTCTCAGAAAACTATTAGATGTAGAAAAAGGCATTCCCTTGTCCATTGAATGATATCTAGGTGGATGCTTTGATGCTCTTAGAATTCCTTTGGATGCATCCGTAGGTGGTGATAGTAGATGCTTAGAGCTTGGTCCTTTATTATGATCAAATAGCTTTATATTTATATGATTCCCTAGTTTGAATTTCATTATTAACTACTAAAATTCCGACCCATAAGAAAAAAAATGCTCAAAAGATAAAAGAGGCCCAAAAGGGATGAGTAAGATACAAAGAGGTAAGGGGCACCTAGGAGGATGAGGGTGTCTGGGCACTAACGCCTTGGCTAAGCGCTGGTGTCCAGAGCCAAGAAAGATAAAGCAGTGAAGGTCAGATTGGGAAGTAGGGTGTAGAATACTAGAAATAAGATAAGAATCAAAAAAAGCAGCTACAGACATTGGTTAATTACTAGTTTTCTCGCTTAGGAATCATATGAATAGTAGTATGTGATTAGGACCTACAAATGTACCCAAGTGTGTGATATAGTGTTTACATTTTCCCCCACTTTATTTTGTTGAGTGAATGCTCGATAACATTAACTAGATAAGATATGTGTACCTTATAACCATGTAGATCAATGGTGAAAGCATGCTGAGGAGACAAGAAAAAGTGTGGAGTGAATAAAATGAAGCATGGAGGATAAAGAAGAGGAAGTGACCCTAGGGGTGAAGTGTATGATTTTGTATAATTTTGTACTTTTTGTCATTGTAATTTGTGTTTGATGTGTTTGGTGATGTGACTATTACTTCTCATAAGGACGGACCTACGAAAAGAAGAGAAAAAAATGTGTATATGAAAAATGTGTATAAGGACGAACTAGTCAAATATGTGTATATGAAAAATTCTATCCAAATATGTAAAATGTGTGTAAAAATGTGAAAAACTCATAAAAGGAACATGTGCAACTGATCCGTGATGAGTGAAAAAGATATAAAGTGTCCTTAACCTCTATAGAAGGGCATTTTTTGGGTGATCTCACACCAAGAACGAGTTTTTTGGGGCAATCTCACACCATGACAGAAGAATAGTTAGGGATAAAGGTCTAGTGTTATTCTCTATCCCTAACTACTTCCCGAAATTTATACACCACTGCAGATGGTGTGATCATGCTTCGTTATATTTTGATCCAATGAAACAGAAGAAAAACAAAGATAGAATGCATTCTTATTGTTGGATGATTGTGCCTGTACTGTGTAAATTTCTCTGTGTAATGCTGAAAATTGTTTTGATATGAGAAAGTAACTATAACTGTCCCCTAGTCATAGGTGCCCAAGAAAGTTTAGGATCTCCCAAGAACTCATGTCCATATCTAGGCGTTGGCATCTGTGTTGTGCTAAGGACCCAAGTCGAATTCTAGGTCGTTTATGTAACTGAAGAATTTTCTATCCATATACTGTAGAGGTTTGAACTATGATTGTGTGTTGTTGAATGTGGTGACTGATTCACCCAATGTATTCCCCCCATTATCTGGGGTGCATGTGACATTGCTAAGAGGATGTATCCCAAAGGAGAGGACCAGAAGTTGATCTGATATGGATACCCTATAGGGGGAATGTGCATGGTAGAAACCAAGGCATATGCAAACAAAGTGGATAGAAACATGTGTTCGTGCAATCAAGAAAAATGTGCATATAGAAGAAAATTTGTAATCTAGCAAGAAAGAAGACAATGTAGACCTCAAAAATTCGGTTGCAAACATGGGAAATTTCTCACAATTTTGCAAGACAATCAGGTCTGAAGCGGCCAAAAGAATACAAGAAATGAACACACAAGACATAGGGTGAATCCCGTAAACAATGACATACAATGGAAAATAGTGGTAAGAAAATTATCAAACAAAAATGGTGGAAAATAGTTCCTACAAAGTAAATGTTGCACATGAAGCACCCATTAGAAATATAAAAATTATGTTAAGACATGTATATATCGATAGAGTAGTGTGTTAGGAAGAATAGTCAATAGTATAAAATGAAACAATAACACATGTAGTGTGTACGAAATTAAATTCTCCCAAGAGCCTCAATGGGACTGGTAAGAGCTACAGTTCCAAGTATCCATGTTACGTGTAAAAATATGTGTAAAGTCTGTGTTAGTGCAATATCACAGCACCCCCGAATGGCCTTTTTGTGAGTGGGGCATCCGGTGTGATTGCAAAACATGGGACCATCTCTCAAGTTGTGGGACTTGTAAAACTTGAGATGGACCTCCGGAGAAAGTCGGTTCTTGTTTCCTAATCTACCTGCCACAAGATACTCTAGTGCAAGAAGAATCTAACTAATCTTAATCTAACCATTCCAAGGAGACAGAGAGAAAGAGAGAGGGTGAAAGAGCCTACACTAAACGGCAATACACCAGAAAAGGAAGTGTGAGATACTCTGTTGAGGGAGAATGAAACAGGGAAAAGGGGACTAAGGGAGGTCAGACAAAAGGGACATAGACCCAGATCCAGATCCGTCATAGAAACTCCATGAAGAACAACGTCTTGTACCTGCAAACGTGAAATGCATGCACAGGGAGAAAACATGAGATAGAGAGGCACAGAGAAATAACAGAACAATGCCAAGGGTTGACAGACACCACAAAACAAGATTTTATTGCTCTGTAAGGTGCAAAAACTATTACATGTGGTGCTCAGAGGCACAAATATGCTCTTCAGGCGTAGGAGAAGGCCTACAACTCAAATGGAGTCAGGAAACGACTTTGACAAAGTTTCCCTACACCCATAATTTCTCCCCCTTCTCAAATCAGAAGTGTTACAATATATAGACGATGAAAATTGGATGGAGAGAGGATAATCTTGACTCTACTCTAAAAAATCCAACTACCAACCATCAATGCCCGCCGCGAATCCACCCACAATCTATCAAGTCTGGTTCCCTATGTATGTTCGACGTGTTGAAGAAGGAAGAATGGTGGATCGAATCAAATCAGATCTAGTAGTTGAAGCAATCAGATTTTGCATTAATGGCATGAAAGATTTTTTTCCCATTTTTCACCCACCTAACCTCATCAAAATTAAAGTTTCAAGCTCCCATGGTGTAGACTAGGTCGAGACCTTTCCAACAGTGCCAAATTTGTTGAATTTAGAGCACTGGATCGAAAGATATGTCCATTTGAATATTTGAGTCGGGTCCGTACAAAAATGGTGAAAACCAGTTAGCAGAATGGGTCCGCGGGCCCAAAACTCACTTTGTGCATTTTGGCACCAAAAATACAAAATGCAAAAATTTCCCTGCAACCCCGCAATTCACTTTTGGCAAAAAGTCATCTTCGGGCCGGCTGGCCCGCATTTTCCATTTTTTCGAAAAATCATCTTCAAGCCCTTTGGCCCACATTCAATTGAGGCTTGACACGTGGATCCTTAGGCATTAGCAGAGGTGTGGTTCATTTTTTATACTTTACGCCTTCTCGGGGTAAAAAGTTCAAATTGCCTCTGGCGACCCGCCTTCCCACTTTGACTTTTCAATATGGCCATGTGGCGAGCCGGCACTAGTTTGGGGACCACTCCTATATTTACCTTTTAAAGGTGCACTGAAGAGACACATGGCACCTTCCATTGCTTGCTATGTTCCTTTGTATTTTGGCTAATTCCTTTTGCTTGGCGGGGCCCAAAAGTCTTACCCTAGACACGTGGAGGTTTGGCGCTTGTTTGAAAGCCAGCTCCAAATTTTACTTTTGAATAAGCACCATGGTTACACTTGGCACCTTCCACTAGCACCTTTATACTTAGTCATTTTAGGCCCGCTCTATCCCACTTTTAACTTGTAGCTTGTTAACTCTTCCCCTCCTCGGGCTCTGGGACACGTGGAGGCATGACACTTATTTGAGTCTCTGTTTTGGATTCAATCTTTGGAAGTGTGTCGTTTGGACACGTGGTAGCTTCCACTAAATCCTCCATACTTAGCCAATTTGGGTTCACTCTGAATCACTTGTACATCCTAAAGACTTTAAGCCTTTCCCCACTTTCTCTCCTTTGAGCCTCTGGTTTCTTCGGCACTGTTTGCCTTCTTAGCTGACCCTACTCCTCCATTTTTGATCCCGTCTACAACCTAGTTGTTAGATTTGAAATGTGGGCTCGTGCGATAGAAGTGACCCTTATATTTCTTCTGTGTGGGGTCGTTTGATCCTTCACAGACCCTGCTCCTCCATTGTAGAGTCCCAATGTTGCCTAAATCTGCTGGATTTGAATGTGAGTTCTCAGGACAGAGCTGACCCTCTAGTTTTCTTCTTTGTGGGGTCATGTTTGACCAATTTTATCCGCAAGAAAAATTGGGATAACAGTCTGCATTCACAACTAGAGAACAAGTGAACGTGCATGTGTATATAGAAAAGATAATGACATATGAAATATTTGACTAGTATATTAAGCAAAGTGTATATGTAAGCATAAGTAAGAAAGAGTAAATGCAACCAATATATGTAGTATGCTATGAGTGAGAATGAAATGGAATGTAAAGTGAATGTGATAGGATTAGCGTGCCCCCCGAGCAGATGTGAATGAGTATGAGTGAAATGAGGTTCATTTATAAAAATACCCCTCAACAACCAAAAATGAACCATAGAACAAGAGTGCATCATCGGGAAATGGTTTGAACTATCCACTAGAAAGATAGATCAATGATGTAAAGAGTTCGGAGAGATAATAGCGTGAGGTTCATTTCAGATTTAGACCCTCAACAGTCGAGTATAAACCGTGGAACTAGAGTACGTCATAAGAAAGTGTGTTGTGCGAGAATGTGATGCTAGAAAGATGTGTCATGAATGTGCATGAGTATAGAAATGTGTATTGTGTGAGGTTCATGTATGTAGTATACCCTCAGCAGTCAACTGTGAATCGTATCACAAGAGTGTGTCATAAGGTAATGATGATACAAGTTGTGTATATCAATGTGTGTATGATGAATGAGAACGAGTAAATATGAAGCATGATGTGAAGTAGTAAAAATGTGAGACACCTGGTAGGGATAGAAGGGGGGAAGAGAGTAAGCATGATTCCCCCCAAGTATGCAATGATGAAGAAGTTATCCAACAAATGTGAAGGGAAAGGGTCCTCCACCCGATGCTTGCAAAGATAAAGGAATGTGACCATGCTCTAAGATCAGTGATGTTTTATGAGATGTATAATGTATCGGTTAATGAATGAGATCTAGAAGGAGATGAGAACCTATATGAAGGAGACAGAAGAGGTGTTTTGCACCTACGTGAAAGAGACCAAAGAGGTGATGTGCACCTCCATAGAGGAGATGTCCAAGAAGTGGACCTAAGTTGATGAGATGGACTAGTGGACCGATGAGACCAAGTAGGTCGAGTGCGAATAAGAGAGCTAGGAGCAGATTGTGCTTTAGATTATAGATGACCATGGGACATAGATGATCTAGCGAGTTCAATGGCCACCTTAAGAGGATGATGCATCCATGGTGTGCATGGAGGAACACCCTTGATGGTGATAACTTACTTGTTTTGAATGAACTTTAGACATAAATGATTCTTATAAATTATAGCTTGATCCGCATGGAGCCAGGGAAGACCTAAGAGCATGTCACACCTGTTGACTAAACGTGCCACAAGAAATGGCACAAACATGGTAAGAGGACCAACCGTAACTAGAATCTTTACATAAATATAATATTTAGGAACTGGATATGAAATATGTGAGAGCAGATAGTTGATAAAAACAAGAACCACAATATATTATAAACTCATATGAATTGATGGATCAATCATTGTATTATTGATAGCATGAGTTCCAATAGAATCATTGATATGTAATGTGTTTGAAGAGAATGTAGCATGATAGTCATGATCATAAAATTCAATGAATGGTGGAGTTTAGTCTTATTATTTCACCAACAACCCAAGGTGCGCTGGCAGATCACTTAGCCAGAACTGAGAACTCACCTGAAGTGCGCAAGGGTACCAATTCCCTCTTTTATGTGATCTCTATCAAGGAGTTAGCATGATGAACATACATGTGTTGTAGATCTCAACTATTGTGCATGAGTAATTAAATAATAACCCTAATCAGATTTACCATACAAGATCCATGCTCAGTTATGTCAATCACCAATATCCAACCACAAAGATCCATTATATTAATTGCAATAAAATGCATAAGCTTCATACATACAAACTATTTTCATCATAAATCGTGTGCGCATATAAACCAACATCATAACTCTATTACAAAAGTGATGATACTAACCTATGCAGATCATACATATATATAGGGGTTGGGACTTTTCCTTCACCGCCCATGCATCCTCAAAATAGGAAACATGCTAAGATTAGGCATGCGTCGTTACAAGATAAATACAAGAGAATGCAATCTCGCTAGTAATAGAATATCTAATAATAAATTACAGTCTAATCCTATTAATAGCTCCAAAATTATGCATGTTGATTAGTCTCCCACTTGCTCAAAATAGCCTTACATGCTCTTCAAGTCTTCATACAAGATGTGCTCTACACTCCATGTCCATAATTAGCCTTACACTGGAAATGGCTAAGTCCTAAATCCTCACTTTTCTTAGGTGCGTCCTACTTTTCTATATTTCTAAAAGCACTTACATGCCTTGTGTCCGCACGCCCAATCCTTATGTGCCTTCAATACTTAGGATACATTTCATCAACCCAACATTACCCCACACTTGCTTCATTATCGTCCCCAAAAAAGGGTAATCATAACTTATCTCTCCATGAACAAATAATAAGGTATGAAAGAATAATTGTATAAAAGAATGAAACAATTTTTGGGCACCCTACACTTATACAAATAGAATTAATTATATATATTCTGTTTTTATATCTACTTCTAACCTGTTCCAATCACTAGGCACTTGATTAGTTTTATCTAGGATGTCTGCAAGCAACCCATCCATCTATTCTAAGGTCATGTTCTCACCTTCATTCAGCAATACCCTAAGAACATTGGCCATGCTTGAGACCATCCCTTCCATCACATCCATCCATCATGTAGTGATTTTTCCAATATCTTTTATTTTTTCCTATAAGGGACCTTGGCTACTACAAGTGCATCGTACTTTTCTTCTACCAATGTGAGCCTCTCCTCATACCCAATTGCTTCATTCTTTGTTTCCTTAAATACCTCATTCTCTTCTTCCATAGTCCTTATCTTTATTATTACATCAGGAATTGTGCACATATTTAAGGCCAAATCTTCCTTTTTTAGTTTATCCTTCAGGGTCTATAATATAGATTCATAGCTTGTAGTTTTTTGTGCAATAGTTTCCTTGGCCTTCTCTACCTATGCTGAAGCATCTTTTGGTTTCAGCATGTGCACTGGAACTCCTCCATTACCATCTGAAAAATGGTGTGCAAATAATGCATTGCAAAGGGAAACCTTTCTAGTACTTTATGTTCCCTGTGCGGCCTTCCTTAAAAATATCATCTCCAATTTACTCCACCATACTCACCAACGCGTCCACCTTCACCTCATATTTTTCCTTCTCCTTCGTCAGGAACTTGATTTCAGTATCGTTATCCTTCTTTTCATCCAGCAACACCTAAATGGTTGTTACTTTGTCTATATTTCTACGCGCAACCTCTGTAGATACCTTTGTCAGTGTGTTGCTTACCTATTTTTCCAACATCACATGGGGCTTGACAGTCACATTGCATGAATGTGATGTTTTATTCATTCTCCAGGATACACACAATTCTTCACATACATTGAATTCAGGATCATCCATATGAGTCTACATGCTCCATGATAATTTCTTCTGTGTGTGCGTGGTCACCTTTTATGCATCCATCATCTTCCAGTCGTAAAGGTCCTTGGGTTCCAAAGTGATTTATAACCTTGCGCGTATGATCTTGGTTGGGTCATCAACATACCCAACTGTTGGAATCTCATATTTATCTCCCCCCCTTCTCTTTTCCAAAGAACTTACATTTTGAAATGTGTCCGCTCAAATCTAGCATGGGTCCTTCACATGTCTGTGTAGTATGAGGTGCACCTGATGGTTTTCCCTTATCTATATATACCTCTATATCCACGGTGCCATTGTCTATCTCCCTCTCCTTTAACTCCTCTACATCATTTTTCAATCTTCTTCCTGAGGATCTTCTGCATCCTCAGTGTGCACTGGAGTCCTCGGCGCACCTTCCTCGGACTTCTCACCCTCATCATCTCCCTTAGCAGGGATGTACCTACACCTTTTCATTACTGGTTCTATCTTCATGGGAGAAGTCTTAGGAAACCTCCTCAATGGCTGTGAAGGTCCCACACCTTGACCTCTGGTTCTTCTCAAAACCCTTTTGTATTGTGGGTCCTCAGCGCCCTGTTCTATATTTACATCCATAGTGCATGTCTCCATTCCTAATTCTTCACCTTCTTTCTACAATGGAGGGGTTTCCTCATGCAATTTTTTCTCTCCTATAGTGTTCCTCCTTATACGATCCAAGCCACCACTGTCTTTTTTCTCTCTTTCCTCCTCTTCTTCTTCTTCACCAAGGGAAAAAGTGTCCTCTTCATATTATAATGTGCCCATTGTATATTTTCCCTTGGGTGGTCCAGGGAGCTTGGATTAATTTTCAACATACTTCCCACTTTCCAAATTGGGCCTTAGGTAAATGTATACAAGAGCTACCCTAGACTTCCTGATTTCCAAACTTATAGCTTTAATATTAATATCATCTTAAATCAATTTCTCAATATATGTAGACTTACTTGGGTAGACGTAGGTTTTTCTGATTGTATGGTAGTCGCAATCTACCTTATTTGTATTAAAGAGAAACCGGTGCACATTCAAGAACCTGTGTACATATGCCTAAAAGAAGTACGTGATGAAGGCATACATAAGCTTACACTAAGGGCTTCACTTCCCATCCTTCATTCCAAAGTTCCCTATGCAAAAATTCTAGTAAACAGAAAACTTTACCTATTTTTTTAATACCAAAGTAAGATCCTTTGGTATTCTCCACTCATGCTCAAAAGCAGCACACAAGTGGTCATACCATAGATCAATTCTTTGTTTGTAAGCTTAGCTCATGAATCCATCACATGTGTACTTTTCAAATCTCTTGGAAAGGGACCTCTTTTCTTTTGGGTATTGCCACATCGTCTCTCTTGGCCCATCGGGCACTCCAAATTCTACAAAGACAATAGATAGCAGGATCGCACCAAAGCATATCTTCTCACCTTAGTGTGCCTCCTCAATAATGGTTTCAGAAATGAAACTGGCCAAGGTGTACACTACCCCTTCTATCATATTATTTTCTATGTGCAACCATGCCTTGTTCACCTATGACCAACACTCTTTATTGTTTAACTTGGTAAGAAGGTGTGCTACCACCTGAATAATGGAGTACTTCTGCAAGAGGTCACTATTAATTTTAGTCCCCAAACTCCTTAAACCTATCAGTTTCCCAATCAAGGGCATGATAAGCCTCGTTCAATTCCCAACAAAGTAAAATAAGTCCTCATGGGCTCTTCTCATCAACCATTGATATATCCTTTTGGGTTTTTCAAATTATGAGAGTTCATAAAGTTGCAAAAATCCTACATTTGAAAACAACTTTTCACCCGCATCATCATAAACAACCATATTGTTCTTTTTTCTCACAGTTTTCTTTACTACTAGCAACTTATCCAATTCATATTTGTTATCTTTGGTTCTATGGTTATAATCACTTACTTTGCAACAATGAACGTGTGATTCATAATCGTGACCCATATAAACCCCTTCTGGATATTGCATTTCTAAAAATTGGCTATCAGTGGTGTCTTCAACTTCTACTTCGACCTCCTTCAGCCTTCTACCCCTTCTAGCCACTCTAGGTGCTCGCTTTGGTGCCATAGCAACTATAAAATTGTGTTCTTATAACTAATTCAAGCTCTACAACTCAAAACTCACGTGCCCTAGCTCAAACTTGAACCCTAACTGCTGATTCTTCTCCCCGCACACCTTTTTTTGGCTCAAACACCTTCTCCAATGGAGCACGAACCAATCTCATGAACAGATCTGCCTAATTTAGTTTCATATCATAGATCTCGGAATTTACACGCAACTCACTCGAATACTTCTCAATCGCAAGGTAAAATTTATTTCACAACACCGCCTTTTATAGGATTTCAAAACAAATTGTATTTATTACTCTCCACCTACCACCATACTCAACATTAAATTGGCATTTCTTTCTTCTCCATGATCCAATCATAATATTTTGGCATGCCTACTACTCCTCAGCCACATACCTCCTTTCAAGTGCATTCATGTGTCGAATTACTTATCCACTGTGCCTTTCACCAAGTAGTTTCCCATGTTGTATCCTACCTCATGTTACATTATGCATCCATTCATCTGCACATGGTCTTCATTCATGAGTAATCTTGTTGTATCTGCACCTTTACTTCAAGCACCTGCACAATATTTCTCTTATACATATCCATCTTTTAGAGAACAATCAAACTTAACCCATTTATCCTGTATACACTCCACACCACACTAAAAGTATGTGCAGTCCTCTGCACATGAATTCAATAGATAGTAATCAAATTCTAGAACTCAAGCACACTTATTACACAAAACACTGAACTAAATTGACAAATCATAGCAATAATGAGGGGAAACACATATAAAGGAAATGCATTAAAGGGAAATATAATCTAACTTGTAATACTACCTTAGTACAAACACCAAGAAGACTTATTTATATTATGGCTTTAGCATACTTCCATTGAAGTAACTAGGCAACTGTGTCCCATCCAGCGCCTATAATTGGAAAGCACCTGAATCAAGTATGTAAGTCACAACATATGGTCCTAACCAATGCACTTTGAGCTTTCCAAGATGGCATAAAAACTTGGAATCATAAAGAAGAACCATTTATCCAACTTCAATATTCTTATCCTTAATATGCCTATCATGCCAAGCCTTCTGCTTGGACTTTTTTGTCTTCTGACTCCATCATGTTATAGTGTGCCTTTCATCCAACTGCATCAGTTTGTCAATGTGCTCTAAAATTCCAATTTCTCTTCGATGTGTATGCTACCAACAACTCGTAAACCTCTATAGGAAAACATGCAAAAAAAATTCTCATGGAGATCATGATACAGGTTCTATTCAACCCACGCATGTGCATCAAATTCAGGTCCAGTGTTAAATCTATGAGCATACTCTTCCTCTAAATTCTATAAACAATCCTCAATACTAGGAAAACTCAACCGGTACGTCTTCATCATGCAACATCCTCGAAACAACTTAAAAAGAGGTCCCAAAAATGGAACCAAAATGTAGTCTAATTATTTCACTAATAGCCCAAGGTGCATTGGTGCATCACTCAGCCAGAACTAAGCGCTCACTCGAAGCGTGAAAGGGTACCAGGTCCATCTTTTATGTGAGCTCTATCAAGGGGTTATCATGATGAACATACATGTGTTGCAGATCCATAATAACCATTCAAGAATAAATCATAACATGAACTAGATCTTGATCTCAACTATTATACATGAGTAATTAAACAAGAATCATAATCATATTTACCATACAAGATCCATGCTCAATTATTTCAATCACCAATATCCAACCACAAATATCCATTATATTAATTGTTGTAAAACAAAAAAGCTTCATACATACAAAATATTGTCACCATAAGTTATGCACACATAAAAACCAGCAGCATAAGTCTATTACATAAGTGATGATACTAACCTATGTAGATCATACATATATATAGGGGTGGGGACTTTCCCTTCACCACCCATGCATCCTCAAAATAGGCTACATGCTAAGAATATCCATGTGTCGTTACAAGATAAATACAAGATCATGCAAGCTCGCTAATAATAGATTATCTAATAATAAATTGTAATCTAATCCTATTAATAGCTCCAGAATTATGCATGTCTATTAGTCTCCCACTCACTCAAAATATTTGTGTGTTCTCTTAAAGTCTTCATACAAGATGTGCTCTGCACTCCATGTCCATAATTAGCCTTACACTGGAAATGGCTAAGTCCTGAATCCTCATTTTTCCCATGTGTGCCCTATTTTACTATATTTCTACGCACAGTTATGTGCCCTGTGTCTGTGTGCCCAATCCTTATGTGCCTTCATTTCTTAGGCTACATTTCATCATCCCAACATGGAGATGTGTTAGCGTGAACAAATAGAAAATAGAGATCCCCCAATGAAGGATGAGACATTGCATAATATGTATGATTGGCCAAAGAGTCGGCTTTCTTTTCATGCTTAGGAAAAGGATCATTAAATATTTTGAGTTTTTTTATTTTCATTTACCAACGTAGATATTGAAGGCTCAGGAAGTTCAACTTCATTATTATTAATAAGATCTTGAATTAGATGTCTGAGTTTGAAATATAAATCAGTACAATTCCTAACGCATTGATGATAGTCACATCTAAAGTTTTTGTTGTAGTTGTGTCCCTTAGGTCGAGATGGATCCAAATTAAGTTGAGGAAGAAGCGTAATAAAATTTCGCTCAACGAGTTGTGATAGTAAAATATGTGGAGCACAAGGAAATGTAGTAAATGTATGCTTCATAGGTTGTCATTGAAGCTTTTTAGGATTAGAGACAACACTGAAACTAGATTTTGCTTCAGTGGGCTTAGGAGATGGCTTGAAAGTAGATTTTTTTAAATCGAGTAGAAGATGAAGCATGATCCTGAATTTAAGATTTCCCATAGATAGTAGTTTTTTTGCATAGATTAAGCATATGGAATAGTTGATCAAATGATGGAGAGGTCTCAAAGATGACGCTCTCCTGTAGAGGTGGAAAATGACTTTAGAAAAATAGATATTGCAAGTCAAATTACACGAGTACATTAGACATCTTAGCTAAGTTTTTATATCGTAAGACATAGTCTGTTAGATGCTCATTGGATCCTTGTTTTATTTTTACAAGTTGAGCATAGGATATCTTAGAGTCGATATTGATTGAAAAATGAGTGA
This sequence comes from Taxus chinensis, assembly GCA_019776745.2. Classification (NCBI taxonomy): domain Eukaryota; kingdom Viridiplantae; phylum Streptophyta; class Pinopsida; order Cupressales; family Taxaceae; genus Taxus; species Taxus chinensis. Next base: position 196,550,388 of record CM034155.1, on the reverse strand, counting down.
GAAAATCATAATCCAAATGCATAAATGATGTTACCAAATGGACAAGTAGATCGTAGAACCAAAGCATTGCATAATCTTAAAGACTTCTAGGAAAGGGATTTGTTAATAAAGTATGATCATCTGCATAATCTAGACATACCACATGAAATGCTCAGAGATGCTCTTGACGATCACCACAGCCATTAAAGGTGGGTAGCTTGGGAGTGATGAAGTTTGGAGGAAGTGCAAAAGTTGAAATGGTAGGTGTGAAAGGTGTATAAAGTAGTAACGTGGAATCAGGAGATATAGATGCATGGGAAGTATCATGTTGCAGTTGACGGATTTGAAATTGGAAATCCTGATAGAGAGAGGCTAGGTCTTGAGTGCTAGCAGAAGAAAAAAAATTGTGTGAGAAACAATAGGTGGAGTGAAGTGGTTGGTGGGAGTAGGAACAGATACATGAAAAATAGAAGTAGGCAAAAGAATGGAAGCAGGTGGTTGAGTAGCAATGGGAATATAAGCGGGAATGGATGTAGGAATATTAATTTCAACAAGATTAGTGGCCTCCTCACATGAGAAATGAATAAAATCATATCTAGAACATGGAGATGTTCAACAAGATGATCATTGAGCTCTTGAAGGTGGGCTTCAGTAAATGGTTCAGAAGATTGAATCATGATAAAAAAATATGACCAAATACCTAGAAGAAAGGTTGTGTTTGAGCAATGGTTTCACCAAATGATTTAACAAATATTTAATTTTGTGAAATCCTAATTGCAGAGTCACATGTGATACATACACCAATAAATTACATATCTGGCCTGAGTAATAATCTAAAGAAATATGAAACCCTAGGTGTAAGAGAGAGAGTAGAAGACTTAGTTGATTTTGTGATTGATCCCAAAGTATGTTGGACTAGAAGACTGATGAACATGAGGAGGGAACTGTCGCAGCCGTACATAGAAAATTGTGAAAGTCTCAAATATACCAGTACTAGGGAACCTAGACTGGGTCAAGGGAACCTAGGCATTAGAGTTTACTTTTAGGTCCCTATGACTGTAAAAATAGTCAAAAACTGATATTTTCTGTGACACATCAATGTCGGTAACCTTCATTGTTGATCACTTGTGAGTCACACTATGGCCACAGAATTCTCTTGTAACCTGCAAAACGAATGATCTCCTGCAAAACCCCAAAACACATCAAATCTTCCAAAGAAAAATATGTAAATAGGGAGTCAAACTAACCTTTACGGTCACTCGACAGAGTGAACTTAAAACCGAGCATTGCACTACATCTCAAACTCCATGTAGTTTTGTGTGCATGTGTGTAGAATTGTTCCCTAGGAGGCTCTTGTGTAAGATGCACTTGATAGTGAACAATAGCTAGATGTAGAAATGTAAGTAGATGTGTAGATGTCAAAATGAACTTCCCCTCCTATGAAGTATATGCTGAAAAATGAAGTCCCTTGTCCCTTGAATGATAGCTAAATGGATGTTTTGATGCTCTTGTAATGCCTTTGGATGCAACCTTAGATGGTGATATTAGATGCTTAGAATTTGGTTCTTTATTATGATCACATGCCTTTATATTTATATGATTCCCTTGTTTGAATTTTTTAATTAACCGCTAAAAGGCCAACCCATAAGAAAACAAGATGCCGAAAATATAAAAGAGGCCCAAAAGGGGCGAGCAAGATACAGAGAGTATGGAGGTGCCCAGGTGGATGAGGGCGCCTAGGTGTTGACGTCCTGGCTGGGAACTAATGTCTAGAGCCGAGAAAGACAAAGTAGTGAAGGTCAAACTAGGAAGTAGGGTGTAGAAGACTAGAAAGAAGACAAGAAGAAAATAAAAGAGGCAAAAGACAGTGGTTAATTACTAGTTTTCTCGCTTAGAAATCATATGAATAACAGTATGTGATTAGGACCTAGAAATGTACCCAAGTGCATGATTTAGTGTCTACACTCGAACATGTTTTTGGTGATCCCGTCATTTAAATCTTGCTCACCCCCTACCCTGATTAGAGCTCTCCACACTTCTATTCATGCCCTGCTCTGGACTCATCATTGTCAAACCGAGATCATTTTGAGGATCTTTTTTTGCTTACTCTCCTGAAACATGGAGTCAGTCTTCCCATCATTTTAACCTTGTTTCTTGTAAATCTCGGCCTCGTGAATGGTTTACCCTAGCTTATGCGGTTCTTCCTACTTGTTTCCATTATGTCCCTTGTGGTATCAAACATTCCTCAAAATGGCCCAGTCAACAAACCCACCTCCTCCTTCGTTGAAATGATCAACCCTGTCTTGGTCCGGCTCGCTCACCGAGCTAAGTCGGTTAGCCCTACCTCAAGCCAAATCCACATGCCACTTGTTGAACCTCTTTACCATTGAATTCTTTTGATTTGGATTTCCCTCATTTTTCAAAAACTTGTTTTTTCAATTCATTAAGCCTTGTTTTTTTAATTTAATACTTGGTTAATATTTTTTTAACATAGGTTTTTAACAAATGTTATAACTAGTGTTTAATTATTTAGAAGGGAAGATTTATTATTAAGGTCATCTGTATTAAGGGGTAAGCTAGTTTTTAATACCTTATTATTATTTTAAATCTTTTTTGGATTAATTAAAGTAATAGGGAAAAATATTAAAAATTAGCGTTATTAGGCTTTTCTCCTAACGTGTGCTTGTGCAGGGGCTTGTCATTTTTCAGAAGATTGTTTTGCATTTTTGGAGGTTATTACCTCCTCCGAGAGTCATTTTTTATACTAGAACTCTTATAATTGATTGCAAGCTAGTGAGCACATCTGCCACATCCTTGCGGAAAGGAAGATCTAAAGCAATGTGAGACACTATTTCTCACACATAACTTGGTTTTTCCCTTATACTTGTTTTTGCCTTATTTTGTGATTGTTACGATGTTGATTTGTTATGATTGCTTGAAATTTGTTTTGGTTTTCACACTTCCACATTTTTACGCCGATTACAAGGTGAGTTGTTAATTGTTTCACGACGCGTGATTACATCTAATTGTAATCAACACGCTAAATTATAAAGTTTTGTAAATAAGGGGGGTTAAAAATATTGTTGTGTTGTTGTAATCACACGCAGACACATTTTCGGCTGAGTCTTACATCTTAAAACCTTGAGTGTATTCTCGCACCCATATTTTCTCGCATTCCATTGATTCATTTTTAGTTGATTTTGACGTCCATTTGAGTGTGTATTTGTCTCCTATGACTCTTTTCAATCAATTTCTTTTATTTACAGATGCACAATAGAGGATGTTCTTTCCAGACTTATGCTTCGTAGGACCAATACTACATCACAACCTCCACCACTTATTCTTAGTAGGGATAACTATGTACTGTGGTGTTCTAAGATGGAATTTTTTCTCATTCACAGTGACCTTTATCCATATTTTTATGGAAAAATACCTACCCCTAGTGATCCATTTCAGCTCAAAGACTAGATTAGCACTTGTGACATGGTTCTTGGTCACTTGTTGATGTACATTTCCATGCCTCTCCACCATCATGTGGCACACACAAAATGTTCTCACACTATTTAAAGCATTATCCAATCCTTATTTGGAGACCCTTCGAAGATTGAATTTGCTACTCCTTTTGATACTATTGTTTCCACACCCACTTCATGCAATGATAGTTATGTTGATACCAATTTGCATGTTCATATTCATGATCATGAGGCTTATTCTTTCTAATTCTAATGGCGTGAGTATTGATGAGAATAAATTTCCTCCCTCTTTTGATCACCTTTTAGAGAATATTAAATCTCCTCCTTACTCTCCCACATTTGAAGATCCATCAAACACCAGGCAGACATGTTCACATTTCTATTGTGTTCCACCTATTTTCATCATTGTTTCCTCTTTTCCATACTCATTGTGTGAGGCATATTCTATTCCTACTTCTTGTGTTGATGATACACTCTTTTCATACATTGGTCTTCTTTTTATTGAGAAACCCTTTTGGGATGAGTATCTTCCATACCTCATTTGTCTTTTCACAGAGTCTACTTGTGTTGCAGTACATGGAGAATCTCTTTCATTTGCGGAGCCTTCACATATTTTTACTTCGGAGGATTCCCTCATCTCCATTGATGGGAGTTCCCTTTTTGGGATATTAGTCACTTTTACTATTTCGGAGATCATCATTAATCCACCTCTGTTTGTGGATCCTCATTCTACAGTTGTGAGGGTTATTGTGTCTTCACTTATTTTGGAAATTCCTTCCACGAATGATCCATACACATACTCTAACAGTTATACTTTAGTGGAATTACTTTCGATTCTTGAGAACCTATTTGTCATACCTAGGCCATTTTTCATTTGTGGACCAGCTTTAGAGTTCTTTTATACTACTGCCTTCGGCTTCCTTCATGGAATGGGAAGACTTTCAATACACTATTTCTATTCTTCCTAAGAAAAAAAATATTGTTCGATGTGGATGGGCCTTCTTCATTCTTCAGGTGGAAGATCACATCATCGGAACTTTTCCGGATGGGGCTTTCTATGCCTCTCCTCCTCTCATATTCGTCTTCTTCTAGGAAGATTGCAATTTATAAATGGGTACCTCATCAGACCTTTTTGATGTCATGACTCATATGATGCATCTTACTTAGTTGTTTAGGGGAGTCTTTTATCTCTTCTAAGTGGATGTTTTTCCCTTTGGGTTTTCCTCCATTACTCAAGATACTTATTGTACATGGGTACCTCATCACGCATAGCTATTGGGATCCATTTTTTCTAGCTTGCCATACCTCTACCTAAGCTTTGATGAAGGGGGTGTTGGTGTGAGGTATTTATTTTGCCTTTTATTTTTTTATTTGGTAGTTTCCACCTCACACATGGTGAGTTATCTCACTTAGGTGAGTCATAGGTCTTTTAGGGATTAATATGGCATATGAAAAATTATGTCATAGAATATGTCATACTTGTCATATGCATCATTGTCCTATGAGAGTTACATGTTATTCCTAGGATTGTAACTCCTCACTCCAACATGGGAGTATGTCATGTACAAGCATGGGAGTTACACAACACTCCCTTATGTACTTGTTTTATCTATGAGAATGCTAGACGTGTTTTTCCTTTTTGCATGGACAATTCCTTGGTTACTTTTCTTGTTGATTATTTGGAGCACATTCTCGTTCCCATTTGAGTTCACCAACCTTGATGTGCAAGGATTCCATTGATTCTCATGGTTCACTCTCACACTCCATAATAAAAGATCATCTCCTATAAATGTGTAACATTATCCACTTAAATTATATAAAAGATTATTATGGTTATTCTTACAATTTAAACTAAATTTATACTTAAGAGGGTGGCAAAAAATTATATCCCTTTCTTTCCACATCACTATAATTTTTTCTCAAAAAAGGGGCTCTTATTTTTCACAATTAGGGATTGTATTTAGTGATTAAGGTTGAGATTACGGTTCCCCCTCATCAAGATTTTTTATGACAATATAAGTTAATGACCACCAGCATAAAACCTCAACCTTCCATTAGGCCCGATGTGTGTTAGGAATACCCACCAAGCCTCCCATTTGAAAATTCCTAACAAAGTAATAAATGTTTGAGGCATTAGAAAAAGAGGAAAAATATTTTTCATGTGCACACCTGGTCCTTCCTTCAATCCTATAGCTTGTCTGAAGTTATTAATAGAGAACATTTCAGTTTGAAGATTATAATTCGGTTGATTGGTTCTCATAATTTTCTTGTATCAGTCTAGTTTTGAAGTAGATCTATCAACGTAAATACATGTTAACATTACAAATTAAACAATTGGTATTGTGAAGTATTGTTTGTGGATAGTTTATTGCTATCCTATATTTTTGTATATATAAGTGATGGTGTTTCTTTTACAATCTATTTTTTGTCAATGCAATAAAAGATTTGTGAATTATGCATCTGTTTCTATTTTCTACAACAAGTGGTGGGTTGTGCATAAGATTGGCATTGAGGTCTTTCCAGCCCCAACATTGGCAACTACATCTACAAAATTCACCTTCCATTAAGCTTCAATGTTTTCATATGTCCTACATTTAACTCCCATTTTGGCCCGACTGGGAGGATGGTGGAGAAAGTATAAAAAGGGACAGATGGAAGCACACAACAAAAACTACATGAAGTGGAGATACCATATCACAAGAGTGAAGGATGTCAAACAAATCCACATGATGTTATGAAATATCTCATCAACATTCCCATTGAAAATCATAAATGTATGCACTCTAATACACATGCCTGGCAGAGGAGGCGATACAATCTTGAAATGTCTAACTTGACTCTGAATTCGAGCCCTTTGCAGGCTACCAAGGCACCGCAATGACCCTTTCCAAAGGGGGCAAGTGTTAGACCATTGACCTTGACATCCACATTCTTCCCAACCTTGGAGGTTTTGTAGAGTCTCCATCACCATTCCTTATAAGAAGGAAGCTTGCATATATTTGAGCCCAGCAGTCTTCTTCCCTTGCCCATCGCTCCATCCAACTCATCTATGTCATCTAGATTATTCTCTCCATTAAGAGACAACATATCGCCAACAAAACCAATCATCATTGTCATTGGAGTGGAACATGTTTTCCTGTCATGAGATCCTTTGTTCAAGAAGCTTAGGAGATCATAAATCATCATTTTCTTAATGGAAAATAAATACCCCAAAAAAAAAAAAAAAAAAATTCAAAGACTTTTGGGTGTGTAGGTCAGCATCAACAATAATACACTACAATGGATCCATTTATTGCAATATTTTAGGAATGAAAGATGATGTTCAAACTTTAACAACACGACAATCATAGTATTTTAAAAAATTAATAATATAATGGCTCATAAAATATCCATATAATAACAAATAGGAAACAAAATTCATTTTTCATTAGAGTGATTCTTCTTAAAAAGAGGAAAGAGGAATAACTTGGCTTTCCATAATTTAGAGAGGGTTAGTTATTCTAACATAGGAACTTAGGACACTTTTTACTCGGTCAAGGTCATTAACTTGTCCATCAGTTCTAAGGTGCAGACAAATGGTCTTTTCCTGCATAGGTTTTGGCAGCCCCCTCCATAAAAACGAGGTTTGCATAAAAAAGAGCATAGTGACACATTTTTAACCGTTTAAAAATTTGTTTTAGTTATTTTTTTGTTATTATGGTTGGGGACTTTTATTAATGACTGCTCTTTCATGACTTGCAAAGTCAAAACGAGCAGACTTTTATTGTTCCAGCAATTAAATTTGGGTTCCAAAGTAATTTAATAATATCCCTTGGATTATTAAACTTAAACTAAAATCTTCTTAAAACTGTGCTCTAATGGTGAAGAATGTGTGCTCTTGAAATAGAGGTCACAAGTTCAAATCCTGCAGGGGGCAGGGTATGTACGCCTCGTTTGTAGCAAAGTTAGTTGCCTCCCGCATGTGACTATGAGGTAGTCCCATATGCTATAAGCCGCTTGTAGACCCAAAAACAGGCCACCCCACGGCATCCTGGACTGTAAAAACCTATTATTTTATTATTTTCTATTAAACCTGGAATTCTGGACTAAAAATTCACAAGTGCAAACATTACATTAATTGAAAATTCAAGAAAGGGGACTGTGTAAACCAAATCTGCATAAAAATTGTAATGTAAACAAATCAGATTTCTCACTCAAACACACATCAACACTGTATATTACTCATAAAGAAATAATCATAACATATTGCACTTGACTGAATGAATTGGAAGAGTTTCATTATTCAAGTTGGTTCAGGGGCAAGCGCCTTCTAAAAGAATTACCCTCCTATTCCAAATTCAAACCTGGCAGAGCGACAACTGGTAAGACTGGCCTCCTAATATATTTATCTCTAATAGATATATGCTGCCTTGCTTTTATAGATGAAGAAGGCTAAAGCTACAAATATATTTATGTGTAATAATAACAGCAACTCTAAATATTAAAATCATGCCTATTAAACCGTTTTTGGAGGAGATGAAGTTTCTGGGATGCCAAGCTGTTGATGTATTGGCTTCACCTTCAGTAAACGATAGTTATGAAGTACTGCATAGAGAATTAATCGTGTTTTCTGAGTCCTTGATGAAGTTGACAGTACGAGAATAATGTCTGCAAGAAAGTCAGAATAAGCAGAATGCATGCTCCTATCACTGATGCGGCTCGCCATGGCTTTGAGAAATGTTCTTGGATAAGCTCACCTAATAAAACTCCATACCTACTTCTGTAATAATCATTGACATCCTTGATAGTCTGGTCAATAGGATCATATGCACTCCTCCATATTGATGTGCTGATGCCATTCCACAGATTGCTTACCTCCTTATCACTTCCTAAATTACTGTAGATGATTTCATATTTCTTTAGCACTGCAACATCATTTGGAGTGTCGATCAGTCTGTCCATCAGATCTGCATAGCAAGTAAACACTCTGGTTTTCCACTTCATGAATGCTTCCACTGCCACCATATTCCTCAAGAAAACATCTGCTCTGTAATCCATCTCTATACAAGGGAGAAACAATGTGGAGCTGGCCTTATCAAACCTTATTTCTTCAGATCCCCATGTGAAAGAAGTGAATTTCACCCCCCTCCGGTGTAAATGTATGGCTGAAGGGAGATTTTTGTCAGATTTGTGATATGATTTCTGAGAGAGAGGCACCCTAAATCTTGATGGTAGCCGATGAAGAAACTGAAAAGTGGTGAACCTAGGCACAATTCCATTATGATTACCTTCAACAGGGACACTAATGTGACCAGCATTTTTCTTTGGGACGACGAAATTGTAAAGATATTCCAATATATGCCTTTCATCAAGGGAATCACTGTATTGTAGCAGTGTTGTGGAACGAAAAGAATCTCTTACATGTACGAAAGGGGAGAACTTTGTACAGGCACTTGAAACAGTCATTTTAAGCCTCTCCAATGCTTGACTTTCTGAGCCAGTCTGCCATGCCAAAACTTTTTTCAAAATGAAAATTGGGACTTGGTTCTCCAGCTTAAATATATCAGCCTGAAGTGGGAAGAACAAAGGGCTCTTCCTTTCTGGATTAAAAACAGCTTCCATGTTGCAGCAATAAGGATTTGCCTGTTGAAGTCTTGGGCTTTCGCATTGGTCATAACAGCCAATAAACTCAAGAATAAACACAGCATCTCGAGCCATCATCCACCCTAGTTCTTCATCTCCACAGTCAATGTGATCATTGTAGCTGTTCCTAATCTCCCCTGCCATACTAATTATCTCTTTAACCAGAGCCTCAAAAGGTCCCTGCTCTGCTCTTTTTTCAACTTGGATGGTAAGCCTAGATTTATATCTTTCAGATTCATACAGTTCAAGTTTAAGATGATGGTAAGGTCCAAGGGATACTACCTGGGGCAGGTAAGCTTCTGGCCTTTCTGTACGCAGGGGCTCTGGAATGGTGAAGATGTATGGATGCACATGAGGCGCCATGTCTTCTTCTTCTCCATGCTTTTGTGTGCTTTTTATCTGTTGCAGCCATTGCGAAGCCCTTACTTTAGGAACAGACATTTTTTTTTTTCCTATTTTCAAATTCCAAAGCTCTCCACAACTTGTTAAAGAAGTGTATCTTCTGGATATTCATATGGTGCCCAAAGCTATTCTCCACACAAAACGTACCACATGTCCACGAGCAACCCATAAAAATAGACCATACACATATATGTGCATGTATTGGTGGGACCCGTGTGTCAGCGGTCACATCATGGTTGGCATGATGGTTCAGATGGTCGAGATCATATATGTGGTGAATTTTGTGGTGAGAATAGCCCTCACCCTCATATAATTGCGTCCATTGGCTAGCTGTCCAAATTCCTCTACATCTTACAAAATAATAGACAAATATACCATGTACCTTGAAAAAAACAATACATACTTTTGTTTGATGCAGTGGAGGATGGTAAAGCCCACCAAACTCCTCTACATCTTGCAAAATTTGGACAAATGTACCCTTTAGCTTGAAAAAAACTCTTATAACATATTAGCAATAAAGATTATTTATGTGGATAATATTGTGTTCTTTGTCAAGCATCTTGATGGCCTTTTAAATTAAATATCTTTCAAAGAAAACAAAAATTTTGGGTTAGATATTTTTCAATTATAAATATTTTTATAATGATTCTAATCATTAATGAAATTATAATTTTAATATATAAAAAAATTGTATGGACACGTTTTGTATACACAAGTAAATATGGTTGATTGTTCAAGTGTTCTTTCAACAATTGGAATGTTAAAAATATTTCTCTTTGAATCATCTCATTTAGGGTAATCTTCTTTTTTTAATAAAAAATCTAAACATGTTGTAAATTTGTTACTCATATTTTGGGCACATCAATTGGATGGAGTCCAAGGATTGTTATGACACTTTATTTGGAAAGAGCCCAAGATTTGTGAAGGTTGTCATTAACTAAAAATAACTACAAATCAATTACACTTTGCATAGAGGATTCAAAATACTAGTATATTTTCTACTCTATATTGATGCATATACAACAATTTGATCCAAAATATATTAAAATTTGTCATCGTCACTAATTTCATAAGATATTAGGAAAATGAAAATTGGGACTTGGTTCTCCAGCTTAAATATATCAGCCTGAAGTGGGAAGAACAAAGGGCTCTTCCTTTCTGGATTAAAAACAACTTCCATGTTCCAGCAATAAGGGTTTGCCTGTTGAATTCTTGGGCTTTCGCATTGGTCATAACAGCCAATAAACTCAAGAATAAACACAGCATCTCGAGCCATCATCCACCCTAGTTTTTCATCTCCACAGTCAATGTGATCATTGTAGCTGTTCCTAATCTCCCCTACAATACTAATTATCTCTTTAACCAAACCCTCAAAAGGCCCCTGTTTTGCTCTTTTTTCAACCTGGATAGTCAACCTAGATTTATATCTTTCAGATTCATACAGTTCAAGTTTAATATGATGGTAAGGTCCAAGGGATACTACCTGGGGGTAGGTAAGCTTCTAGCCTTTCCGTACGCAGGGGCTCTGGAATGTGAAGATGTATGGATGCACATGAGGTGTCGTGCCTTGTTCTTCTCCACGCTTTTGTGTGTTTTTTATCTGTTACAGCCATTGAGAAGCCCTTACTTTAGGAACAGGCATCTTTCTTTCTTTTTTATTCTATTTTCAAATTCCAAAGCTCTCGAAGTATATCTTCTGGATATTCATATGGTGCCGAAAGCTATTCTCCACACAAAACGTACCACATCCATGAGCAACCCATAAAAACAGACCATGCATATATATGTGCATGCATTGGTGGGACCCATGTGTCAGCGGTCACATCATGGTTGGCATGATGGTTCAGATGGTCGAGACAATATATGTATGGGACCTTTTGCTGCAAGAAAATAGGAGCCCAAGCCCCTTCATGGGACCATGCCCTAAGTCCTAACTGTTGCGCCATATGGCACCAAATGACATCATGGTTGGCATGATGGTTCAGATGGTCGAGACGATATATGTGGTGAATTTTGTGGGGAGAATAGCCCTCACCCTCATATAATTGTGTCCATTGGCTAGCTGTCCAAATTCCTCTACACCTTACAAAACAATAGAAAAATGTACCATGTACCTTGAAAAAAGCAATACATACTTTTGTTTGATACAGTGGAGGATGGTAAAGCCCACCAAACTCTTCTACATCTTGCAAAATTTGGACAAATGTACCATTTAGCTTGAAAAAAACTCTTATAACATATTAGCAATAAAGATTATTTATGTGGATAATATTGTGTTCTTTGTCAAGCATCTTGATGGCCTTTTAAATTAAATATCTTTCAAAGAAAACAAAAATTTCGGGTTAGATATTTTTCAATTATAAATATTTTTATATTGATTCTAATCATGAATGAAATTATAATTTTAATATATAAAAAAATTGTATGGACACGTTTTGTATACACAAGTAAATATGGTTGATTGTTCAAGTGTTCTTTCAACAATTGGAATGTTAAAAATATTTCTCTTTGAATCATCTCATTTAGGGTAATCTTCTTTTTTTAATAAAAAATCTAAACATGTTGTAAATTTGATACTTATATTTTGGGCACATCAATTGGATGGAGTCCAAGGATTGTTATGACACTTTATTTGGAAAGAGCCCTAGATTTGTGAAGGTTGGCATTAACTAAAAATAATTACAAATCAATTACACTTTGCATAAGATATTAGGAAAATGGTGAAAAAATTTAACATTAAATGATTTTTAAAATAGTGATATGAAATCTTATAAATAATATTTTATTTTTTAAGTACATATTGTTGTCTTCCAATTTTTTAAATGCCCATAGATACTATTTGAATAATTACCATGAAATTTATTTAAAAGAGTAATATGTATATGTATAAAAAAAATTGTTCTTCATATTAAGCATTACAAAACATGCAAAATACAACTAATAATGTCTAGTTGGTTACACAATTGAACAAAGGAGGTTATAGGCTCTTAGCTTTTGAAAAATTTGTTGGGGCTTATGAGAAGATTCCAACTATCCCATTGAAATTTGAAGTTATCCTTCTAAATTTGGAACTTCGTGAACTTGTCACCAACTAGATTTAGGTGTAAAATAGAGTAGTGCCACAACTATATGGGTAATATTGGTCAATATTAGGATTGTACAAATAATCTTGGTCGAGGCATGCAATCTACAAAAAAAAATACTTGGTCTTGTTTTCTTTCTTCAAATTGTTTGTATTTAGTCTTGAAATTGCATGCTTGACTTGTGAATCTCTAAAGTTACCGCTTTAAGTAATTCATGCTAAAAAAATTAGGGAGGGTTTGTTTCAAGGTTCAACATAGACAGGTTTGGTATTATGCGTGAGTGCTTTCATAAGTGCTTGATATTGATTCAGCTCAACCATTTGTCTATTTATAGACAATCAAATTCAAATTTCAAGAAATTAGTGGGTATGACTTATCTCAAACTATTAGGAACGAGAAAGGAGAAAAAGTAAACGGGTTGGCCTATATTTAAATGAATTTATGAAAAATTCGTAGGACTATTTGGATGATTTTTTAAACTAATAATGCATTATAACTAGTAATTGCACCATAAGTGCAATGGAAATTCCGATAGGCATACATTACGACGAGTGTGCATTCAATGAATGAGTGTGGTTAGACTTGTCAATACAACAACAAACAATAATGCAAGTAATGATATTCCAAGTTATATTCCTTCAATAGTAAGCCATGTGTTTCAAAAATGATTCCTTTAACAACAATTAACGAAGTAGCATCAATGCACAATATTTAAAATTTTATAGTAATAACCAGAACAACCACCATATCCTTCTTTCCTATTCTACAATGTTTTGTTCATGTTAGAGTAGAAAATAATACTACATATTTTGATTTTGAAATGAATATAAATGTAAATATTATAAGCATGCACATTAGAATGTTCCACTTGCATATATTTTACAAAAACATAAACTCCACATTGTCTTTGTATCAGTTCTTAATAGCTTTTTCAATGCCACATTCACAGTCTCAATCAAATTTGAAATAAATGGACTTGTAATAATGTGATTGTATGTGTGCGTATTTGGATTACATTTACAATTGAGTAGATATATCTTTGTTATGAAAACATTAATATCACTATGATCTAACAAGTATAACAACATAATTGAAGAACACTGATA